>OZ012737.1:500223704-500823704 GCA_963859935.3 Lathyrus sativus
CCACAATTAGAGGTTCTTCTTTTAGTGGATGATGGTTGAAATACTCGGATGACATTTAACCTTCTATTCGAAGATTAACGGAGATTGTTCAGAGTTAGGGTAAGTTCCTCAATGTAAGTTGCATTGTTAGTTATCTGCCAAACAATTTGTCTTGTACTTCCTGGAATTATGAAATGTCTTGTTTAAATTCTAAGAGTAGCCCGTAATATTTAAGAGCTAACGCAACGACTTTCACAAGGCCATGGAGGAGGCAATGTTGGCGAACAAAGATATTCTAAACCCACATTTTAGAGCTGAGAAAATTGTGAGGGTGAGAGTTCATGTGTGGATAATGAATATTTTTGTCAATACTATGTGATTTAAATTTTTTTACACTTTATGTTACACATGATTGTGGCTAACAATTGTAATGATCATTTGCATGATTGAATAATGTAAATCATAATCATGTGTAAGATAAAATGAAAATAAAATTTAAATCACTTGTTATTCGCAATAATGTTCTTTACAAACACAAAAATTGTGTCCTCCATAATTATCCCATCTCTAAAATGTTGGTCCATAATGTCTTTGTTTGCCAACATTGCCTCCTCCATGGCCTTGTGAAAGCCGTTGTGTTAGCTCTTAAACAATATGATCTTCCCTAGAGAATCTAAATATTTCATAACGCAAGCAAGTACAAAATACACATCATGGTTAAATAACTAACAAAGCAACTTACCTTTGAGGAAATTATCGAAGCTGAGTAACAAAGTCAATCATCTTGAAATACAAGGTGAAATTTTGTCGGAATAGTCTTTCACCAAATATCCACTTTTGGAGAATGCTAGCTCTAATGGAAGTTGAGAAATTATTTTGCCAATGAAAGATTCTCGAATTTTGGAATGTGAATGTCCTAACTAGAGAAAATTCACCCATGATCTTCATTGAACAAAAAGCTCTAATTCCTCCGCCACATGATAATCCGACAACCTAGTTTTTAGGCCAAAAGAATAAAAAGCTCTAGAAGATGAGAAGCAAAGAATTCATGAGTAAGGATTTATTGTGAGGCAAGTGGAAAATAATTTTGAGTGGAAAATAATGGGTAAAAAGTTTTTAAAAAATGAATTCACTTTTAATACGTAAAAATATGTAAAAATAAAATTTTGAAAAAACTAAATTGCAACACATACTTTTAGATACTATACGTGTAACATTACATTTATTTTAAAACTTACAAAACTTTTCAAATTCAACTCAAAAATTATTATTGACCTATTAATTGTGTCGGTTTCAATTATTTAAAAACGTTATCAGTAATACATTTTCTTGCTCCTGAAATTAATTTCAGTAGCTAAGAACCGGTGTTGCAAACAAATCTTAAAAATAAATTCTAAAATAAAATAGAATATAAAGAAAAAGTGATATTTAAAAAAACACATACCATAATTTTAAATTACGATTGCATTCATGGGGTTTGCTACGACGCGTAATGTTGTTATTGTTGTATGAATACTAATGTAAAAGTGCCTGAAATAGACAATTCATATATGAAATATTAGCGCATCAATAATATTACGATCATAATTATTAATATAGAACACAATTTAAAATCATGATTATTAATTAATACATTTCTTAATACTTTTCAAATTTACATATTCTACAATCATAAGAAGATTTTCTACTAAATTTTTTTAGAAAATAAAGAAAGAAACCTAGTCCATAATAAACAAAATTAACAATATATAAAAAATTTACTAAAGATTTAATATTGTTAAAGATGTAGTTGTTGGCTATGTGATTGCGGTTATTGATGATGTGATGATGCTTATTGTTGTAGTTGTAACATAATTACTAATTGAAAAGTTTCTGAGACACACGATTGTGAAATTGTTAAAATTAACTTTTTTTTTTCATAATATTATAAGAGATTAGAAATTTTGAGTTTAAAATTTTAAATTTTGAATTAGAAGATCTAAACAAATACGGTGAAAGTGGAATTCAGAGAGGACGCACACCAGTATTATAATTGAAATTCAAGAAAAAAAGTTCTTACTTCAAAAAATTCTTAACATTATTACAAACAAAAAAAAGATTTCAAACAAAAACTTAGCAGAATTACGGATCCTAAATTACATTATTTATTTTAAAAAAATTAGACCTACTACCCCATTAATCACAACTAAATTTAAAGATTTCACAACATCAATTAGACTCTTCTATTGATTAAGAGAAATTCAATAAAACAAAATATAAAATAAACAAAGAAGATTACTTTGGTTTGACATCTATTTTTCAATTGACCGTATGAAAAATTTGAAATGATGAGAAAACAATTTTTGACAATGCACTAGTTCCTTCTATCCATTCTTATTTATAAATAAAATTGACCAATTGTTTGTACTTTATTTATATTAAGATTTTATTTTTTTAATTCAATATAAAAATAACAAATTAATTTGGAATACTAAAAAAAATATTATATGTTAAATAATTTAAAATAGATAGATATATTTTTGAATAGTATCTATATTATTTATGTGAAACAAGGCATATTCAATGTAAAATTATCTATAATATTAAATAATATATACTTTTGGTTAGAAAATAAAGTATCATATCCTTTTCTAAATATTTGAATATTTTTATATATAATGTCTACATTCAATGTAAAATTACCTACTATATTAAATAATATCTTTTTTGGGATTGAAAATAAAATATAACGTCCTTTTACAAATAATGATATTTACATTAAGTTTTATATTTTTGCTTATGTTTTTAATTCAAGATAAGAATAACATACTAATTAAACTTTATATGTTAAATCTTCATTTTAAAAAAGACATAAGTTAAATATTTTATAAAAGATATATATTTTTTAAATAGTACCTATATTATTTATGTGAAACAATGCTTGTTCAATTAACAGTTATCTACTATATAAAAAAAATATTTTTTGGTAGTTTGAAAATAAAATATTGTAACCTTTTATAACAAGTTATATTTATATTTTTATATAGTAGATATATTATTCATGTGAAACAATGCAAATGCAATGTACAATTATCTACTCTATCAAATAATATATATTTTTGGTTTGAAAATGAAAAATTATATCCTTTTTAAAATAATGATATTTATATTATGTTTTTATTTATTTTTGAAACTTTTTAATTTAAGAAAAGAATAAAGGATTATTTAGGTAAATTTATATGTTAAATATTCATAAAAATATGTTATAATTTTAATATTTTTTAATAAGTAGATTTTTTAAACAGAGTCTTTATTATTTGTGTGAAACAAGTCATATTGAATGTACATGCAATTATCCACTCTATCAAACAATATATTCTTTGGGTTGAAAATAAATTATGGTATCCTTTTCTAAATTCTTTAACAGTAACATTTTTTGGAAAATTATGTTTAAAAAGCTATAAATTTCTAAATTTATAAATTTTAATAACAAATATAATGAGGGAAAGAAATATTAGGTGCACTTTACATGTAAACTTTTCATTAAAAAACTTTAAATGTTTAACAATTATATATATATATATATATATATATATATATATATATATATATATATATATATATATATATATATATATATATATATATATATATATATATATATATATATATATATATATATATATATATATATATATATATATATATATATATATATATATATATATGTTTATGTGTGTGTGTTTTTTTTTCTTTTTCTTTGAGTATATGTATCTTTAGAAATAAGTTTAAATATAAACCCTTTTAATTTTTAACTATTAACAAAAGTTTATTTTAATTTGAAATAATTATTAGAATTTAAATATTTATAATAATATTTAAAAAATATTTTATATTATCAGAGACGACATTGGACATACCATGCTAAATAATGCATATATCATTTGTGTGAAACAACAATATTAAATCTACTATTTTACACTCTAAGTAAATTATATGTACTTTTTGAAATTACCAACTATGAATTTACATTTCCAAAATATGATTAATCATTTAAAAAAAACAAAATTCTTATGAGTTCATGATATAATATTTTTTTAACATATATTCAAAGAAACTGTGTCATGTTGATATTTTTAGAACTATTTTAATAATTTATTTAAATACACGTGATTGAATTGAAACCACTTAAAAAGATGTTATACCGAAGAAAAAATTAAATTGAAAAAAAAGACACTTACACAACTCTATCAAATTTATATTTTAAATTTTCATAAAAAAATGTTATATTTTTAATATTTTACAATCACTAGATTTTTTTAAACAATGTCTAT
The DNA here is from genome assembly GCA_963859935.3 of Lathyrus sativus. Classification (NCBI taxonomy): domain Eukaryota; kingdom Viridiplantae; phylum Streptophyta; class Magnoliopsida; order Fabales; family Fabaceae; genus Lathyrus; species Lathyrus sativus. The sequence goes on from OZ012737.1 coordinate 500,227,997, forward strand.
ATTATTCGTATGAAACAAGTCATATTTAATGTACATGTAATTATCCACTATATCAAACAATAATTTCTTTGGCTTGAAAATAATTTATGATATCCTTTTCTAAATTCATAAACAGTAACGTTTTTTGAGAAATTATGTATAAAAAGCTATAAATTTAAAAATTTACAAATTTCAATAACAAATATAATAAGGGAAAGAAATATACGGTGCACTTTACATGTAAACTTTTTATTAAAAAGTTTTAAATTTTAATAATTATATATATATATATATATATATATATATATATATATATATATATATATATATATATATATATATATATATATATATATATATATATATATATATATATATATATATATATATATATATATATATATATATATATATATATATATACACACGCATACACACTTATGTGTGTGAGTGAGATTCATCTTACTTGAAATGTAACTTTTTTATTTTACTCTAAATCATAGCATTTAAATTGAATTTATATTAATAATTAAATTAACATTTTTACTTAACTAACGATTCAATTAAAATTAATATAAAGGTTATGGTTTTGGAAAACTTAAACAATCGTTAATTTAGAGTAAGTTAAACACCACTATATATGAGTGGGTTTCAACTTACTCCAAGAGTAATTTTTTTTCTTACTCTAAATCATATCCTTTAAATTAAATCTTTACTTAATGGTTAAATTAATATTTTTATCTAACTAGCCGTTCAATTAAATCTAAATTAAAAGTTTCGATTTAAAGTAAGTTAAAAAAGTATAGTCTTAAAGTATGTGTGTGTGTGTGTGTGTGTTTTTGTGTAAGAAAATGAAGATGTCTAATTAAAACAAGAGGAGGAGACTAGAAAAGGCCATAGAAGCTAGGTTACCCTCTCATTGATTTCCCTTCTGGAAAATGTGAGGGATTAAAAAAACTTGGACCTAATTATAACTATATTGTTGAGCCATTTAGTTATAACATTTGAAGGATCCACCTTTGATTCTTGCAATGCAAGCAACACCAATATCAAACCTATTTCTAAAGAGAGCTTGTACCAAACAAAACGATTGGCTATATCAATAGCTCTTATGACACCAAAAGCTTCCCTTGAAGGGATGAAGAATCAATAACCAACTCAGCAATGCCATATATAAAATCACCATGTTGATATATAATTGATTGCTACAATTATGCCAATGTATTGATAAAGTAGTCATATGTATTGCAATTGACCTAACCACGAGATGGAGGGAGCCATAACACCACTTGATTTTAGGATTCTTTGAAGGATTCAAATTAACTTTAAACTTTTTTAGGATGGAGAAGTCATGAATAGAGGAGTTGAAACCATTTTCATAAGGTTCAATGTTTGTTTTCAATGTTGAAGTTTGTGGTTGAATTTGACCCGGTTGCTGGCAAACCAGATGATGTTGTTGACAAAAACAATAGAAGCTTGAATGATAACTTTACAATGGGTACTTTAATTTCTTTCGAGCGTCTTCAGGATCGTTAGATTTGCAAATGTATTATGTTACAATTCAAGATAACGGTTGAGTACTAAAAGCAAGTAAAATTTAAGCGTCGAGAAAAGAGATCATGAAACAAGACGAATACTAGGTTATTATCAGCAAGCACAGCATGTCCATATTTTGTATAGAACACTGCATTATCATATGGTGGAGTCTTCAGAGTTTTGTTCAACCAAGATCATGGGCAAAGAGTATTTGATTGAGACATTCACATTTCAACCACAATTAGAGGTTCTTCTTTTAGTGGATGATGGTTGAAATACTCGGATGACATTTAACCTTCTATTCGAAGATGAACGGAGATTGTTCAGAGTTAGGGTAAGTTCCTCAATGTAAGTTGCATTGTTAGTTATCTGCCAAACAATTTGTCTTGTACTTCCTGGAATTATGAAATGTCTTGTTTAAATTCTAAGAGTAGCCCGTAATATTTAAGAGCTAACGCAACGACTTTCACAAGGCCATGGAGGAGGCAATGTTGGCGAACAAAGACATTCTGAACCCACATTTTAGAGCTGAGAAAATTGTGAGGGTGAGAGTTCATGTGTGGATAATGAATATTTTTGTCAATACTATGTGATTTATATTTTTTTACACTTTATGTTACACATGATTGTGGCTAACAATTGTAATGATCATTTGCATGATTGAATAATGTAAATCATAATCATGTGTAAGATAAAATGAAAATAAAATTTAAATCACTCGATATTAGCAATAATGTTCTTTACAAACACAAAAATTGTGTCCTCCATAATTATCCCATCTCTAAAATGTTGGTCCATAATGTCTTTGTTTGCCAACATTGCCTCCTCCATGGCCTTGTGAAAGCCGTTGTGTTAGCTCTTAAACAATATGATCTTCCCTAGAGAATCTAAATATTTCATAACGCAAGCAAGTACAAAATACACATCATGGTTAAATAACTAACAAAGCAACTTACCTTTGAGGAAATTATCGAAGCTGAGTAACAAAGTCAATCATATTGAAATAGAAGGTGAAATTTTGTCAGAATAGTCGTTCACCAAATATCCACTTTTGGAGAATGCTAGCTCTAATGGAAGTTGAGAAATTATTTGGCCAATGAAAGATTCTCGAATTTTGGAATGTGAATGTCCTAACTAGAGAAAATTCACCCATGATCTTCATTGAACAAAAGCTCTAATTCCTCCACCACATGATAATCCGGCAACCTAGTTTTTAGGCCAAAAGAATAAAAAGCTCTAGAAGATGAGAAGCAAAGAATTCATGAGTAAGGATTTATTGTGAGGCAAGTGGAAAATAATTTTGAAAACAAGAGTGGAAAATAATGGGTAAAAAGTTTTTAAAAAATGAATTCACTTTTAATACGTGAAAAATATGTAAAAATAAAATTTTGAAAAAACTAAATTGCAACACATACTTTTAGACACTATACGTGTAACATTACATTTATTTTAAAACTTGCAAAACTTTTCAAATTCAACTCAAAAATTATTATTGACCTATTAATTGTGTCGGTTTCAATTATTTAAAAACATTATCAGTAATACATTTTCTTGCTCCTGAAATTAATTTCAGTAGCTAAGAACCGGTGTTGCAAACAAATCTTAAAAATAAATTCTAAAATAAAATAGAATATAAAGAAAAAGTGATATTTAAAAAAACACATACCATAATTTTAAATTACGATTGCATTCATGGGGTTTGCTACGACGCGTAATGTTGTTATTGTTGTATGAATACTAATGTAAAAGTGCCTGAAATCTACAATTCATATATGAAAGATTAGCGCATCAATAATATTACGATCATAATTATTAATATAGAACACAATTTAAAATCATGATTATTAATTAATACATTTCTTAATACTTTTCAAATTTACATATTCTACAATCATAAGACGATTTTCTACTAAATTTTTTTAGAAAATAAAGAAAGAAACCTAGTCCATAATAAACAAAATTAACAATATATAGGAAATGTACTAAAGATTTAATATTGTTAAAGATGTAGTTGTTGGCTATGTGATTGCGGTTATTGATGATGTGATGATGCTTATTATTGTAGTTGTAACATAATTACTAATTGAAAAGTTTCTGAGACACACGATGGTGAAATTGTTAAAATTAACTTCTTTTTTTCATAATATTATAGGAGATTAGAAATTTTGAGTTTAAAATTTTAAAATTTGAATTAGAAGATCTAAACAAATACGGTGAAAGTGAAATTCAGAGAGGACGCACACCAGTATTATAATTGAAATTCAAGAAAAAAAAGTTCTACTTCAAAAAATTCTTAACATGATTACAAATAAAAAAAAGATTTCAAACTAAAACTTAGCAGAATTACGGATCTTAAATTACATTATTTATTTTAAAAAAGTTAGACCTACTCCCCCATTAATCACAACTAAATTTAAAGATTTCACAACTTCAATTAGACTCTTCTATTGATTTAGAAAAATTCAATAAAATAAACAAAGAAAATTGCTTTGGTTTGACATCTATTTTTCAATTGACCGTATGAAAAATTTGAAATGATGAGAAAACAATTTTTGACAATGCACTAGTTCCTTCTGTCCATTCTTATTTATGAATAAAAATGACCAATTGTTTGTACTTTATTTATATTAAGATTTTATTTTATTTTAATTCAATATAAAAAAAAAATTTAATTTGGTATACTAAAAAAAATATTATATTTTAAATAATTTAAAATAGATAGATATATTTTTGAATAGTATCTATATTATTTATGTGAAACAAGGCATATTCAATGTAAAATTATCTATAATATTAAATAATATATACTTTTGGTTAGAAAATAAAGTATCATATCCTTTTCTAAATATTTAAATATTTTTATATATAATGTCTATATTATTTATGTTTAATGAGGTATATTCAATGTAAAATTACCTACTATATTAAATAATATCTTTTTTGGGATTGAAAATAAAATATAACGTCCTTTTACAAATAATGATATTTACATTAAGTTTTATATTTTTGTTTATGTTTTTAATTAAAGATAAGAATAACATACTAATTAAACTTTTTATGTTAAATCTTCATTTTAAAAAAGACATATGTTAAATATTTTATAATAGATATATATTTTTTATAAATCTATAAATTCAAGATAAGAGTAACATTTTTTGGGAAATTATGTTTAAAAACTATAAATTTATAAATTTTAATAACAAATATAATGAGGGAAAGAAATATACCACTTTACATGTAAACTTTTCATTAAAAAACTTTGAATGTTTAACAATTATCTCTCTCTCTCTCTCTCTCTCTCTCTCTCTCTCTCTCTCTCTATATATATATATATATATATATATATATATATATATATATATATATATATATATATATATATATATATATATATATATATATATATATATATATATATATATATATATATATATATATATATATATATATATATATATATATATATATATGTGTTTTTTTTTTTCTTCTCTTTCAATATATGTATCTTTAGAAATAAGTTTAAATATAAACCTTTTTAATTTTTAACTATTAACAAAAATTTATTTTAATTTGATCAAAATATTAGAATTTAAATATTTATAACAATATTTAAAAATCTTTCATTTTATCAGAGACGATATTAGACATACCATGCTAAATAATGCATGTATCATTTGGTGTACTTTTTGAAATTACCAACTATTATACACTCTAAGTAAATTATACATACTTTTTGAAATTACCAACTATGAATTTACATTACCAAAATATGATTAATTATTTTTTTAAAAAAATTCTTACGAGTTCATGATATGATATTTTTTAACGTATGTCCAAACAAACTGCATCATATTGATATTTCTAGAATTATTTTAATAATTTATTTAAAAAAATATTGATATTGATTGGATTGAAACCACTTAAAAATATGTTATACAGAAGAAAAAATTAAATTGAAAAAAAAAACACTTAGACAACTCTCTCAAATTTATATTTTAAATCTTCATAAAAAAAAATGTTATATTTTTAATATTTTACAATAACTAGATTTTTTTAAACAGTGTCTATATTATTTATGTGAAACAAGTCATATTCATGTACATGCAATTATCCACTCTATAAAACAATATATTCTTTGGCTCGAAAATAAATTATCATATCCTTTTCTAAATTCATAAACAGTAACATTTTTTGAGAAATTATATTTAAAAAGCTATAAATTTTTAAATTTACAAATTTACAAATTTCAATAACAAATATAATAAGGGAAAGAAATATACGGGGCAGTTTACATGTAAACTTTTCATTAAAAAATTTTAAATTTTAACAATTATATATGTGTGTGTTTTTTTTTCTTTCAGTCTTTAGAAATAAATTTAAATATTAAACCTTTCAATTATTAGCTATTAAAAAAAGTTAATTTTAATTTAAAATAAATATTACAATTTAAATATTTATAATGATATTTAAAAAATCTTTCAATTTATCGTGAGGGTAGTAGACATACTAAATAATGCATATATCATTTTGGAAATTACCAACTATGAATTTGCATTACCAAAATATCATTAATCATACTTTAAAAAATGTTTTCTTATGAGATCATGATATGATATTTTTTTTAACATATCTCCAAACAAACTGTGTCATATAGGTATTTTTAGAATTATTTTAATAATTTATGATTGAAACCATTTGATTTTTTTGCATCACTCTGTGCGAATCCGGAGTCTTGCCTTTTATTACAGTCATTTATCTTTTGCTCTGTGCGAATCTAGAGCATACCTTTCATTTCAAGTTATCAAAAACCTTTGGTTTGTTCCGTGAGAAACCAGAACTAACCATTTTTTTCTCAAGTATCACCAGTGAGACAGTCTATCCTACTTTTCTCAACCCCCAGCAAACTCATTAGGAATCATCTCAATGATCCCCATAGAGTATGTCTCATATTTCACCAATAACATAGAGTCCTGCATATATGTATTCATGTGTATGCATGGCATTCGAGCTTTTTTCTACCTTTCTGGTGTTGCTTGTTTCGTTCACTTTGGCGTTTATTCCTCAAGTGATCGGGTTTGTCGTCTCTCTCCAAGTAGAGTTGTCAGTTTTAGACATAAAGTGCACATCATTTCTAAATTCCCCACCTAGTTTGATCCTCGTTGGTGATGTTTGTTTCTGTTATCTTATCCATGTTTGGATAAGATAGGCCCCATTCGAGTTCATTCCTCAATGGTTGGAGTCTTTTTTGACCGTTTCTTTCTAGCTTGTCCCTAGATTGAACTTTGGTCTCTGGTAAGTTTTGCTTTGGTTAGGTCGCCGAACCTAGTTTAAACGTGCATTTATTTCACATTATATCTTGCAGCAAGAATCTTTTACAAATCCCCATTGAGGATAAGTGGCAGTCTCTTTTGAGAAGCTTATCCATTTTCTTCAACAAGTGGCCATCTCCCGTAAGAAGCTTTTTTCCTTTTATCCTCTTCCAACGATAAGTGGCAATCTCTTCGAGAAGCTTATCCGTTCTTTCTATTACGATAAGTGGCAATCTCCCTCGAGAAGCTTATCCATCTTTGTCAGATAAGTGGCCATCTCCCTCGAGAAGCTTATGATTTTTTCAACGATAAGTGTCAATCTCTTTGGAGAAGCTTATCCTTTTACCGATAAGTGGCAATCTCCTTCGAGAAGCTTATCCCTTTTGTCAACAAGTGGCAATCTCCTATGAGAAACTTGTTTTCCTATTTTGTTGTTATGACAAGTGACAATCTCCGTCGAGAAGCTTGTTTTCCTTTTACCTTTTTCTGATAAGTGGCAATATCTTTCGAGAAGCTTATCCTCTTTAAATGACAAGTGGCCATCTCCTTTGAGAAGCTTGTTTTCATTTTTCCTTTTTCTGATAAGTGGAAATCTCTTTCGAGAAGCTTATCCATTCTTGGTGGTGCATAAATCCTTTTACAGCGATAAGCGGTAGTCTCTTTTGAGGAGCTTATCCAAAGGGCATTTCCCCGTGAAGTCCAATTATTTTGGCATACAGAATTGTTTAATTACCCTGTATCTTTCCTGATGTTTCCTAAAGATCCTATTTGATCTCTTCGTTTAAGGAATTTCCAGAGGCTTGGATGTTCTTTCTTGTTTGAAAACTTCAGCATTTGCTTGCATGATCCTATTGGTATGAGGATCCTGCTTTACCTTTCGTCCTAGAATGTCAGCCGGTCATGCCTGAACCTGTTGACCCATAACTTTAGATTTCCCCAGTTATTTCTTTTCCCTAGTGTTTGGTCACCTCCAATGAGTTTGCTACTCATTGTGTTGACTGTATCCTCGTGTGTTTCCTTTCTTTATCTGCATTTTTTCATGTACCATTCCACCATTATCATCGTGATAGAGTTTGTTGCATGTCAGCATAACATAGTTTTTCTCTTTTGTTCATAGCATAGCGTGTCATATGCATTCAGGATCAAAATTCGGGTCTTCTTGATATTTAACTATCTCCCAATACGATCATACGAAGAATAACCTTCTTCATAATCTCTAGTTGAATATATTTAAATAGGGGCAACTATTGCGCCCTAATTTTGACCCTGAATCGCCGGACCATACATATCAGTTGCACTTTCCTCATCTGTGCATCATACTCACTAGTTCATGTCATCTAACCATTGTTCCTACAATTGGTTGTCCTTTTTGTTTTCATTTTATTGTCGCCTAAGCTCAATTCTTAAAAGATTGATCAAGGGTAAGGCAAGATTATCAAGCATGAGTTTGACATAATCTTGGTCAAACAGTTGTTTTGTTTTAGAATCAAGATATCGGGTTGTGGCAAAGATAGTTGGTTTCAAGACAGGGTTCTGTCTAAGTTCAGGTTATATGATAAAGTCAGGCTGCTGAGCCCTCAAAAGTCAAGATATTCAGACAATTACTTCAAGCCCTGATTATGGGGTTCATGTTGAGATCCAAGCTTCATGTCCAATTCAATTTCATCCCAAGTTGAAATCAGAACATGGTGTCACTTCTCATGGATCTCATTTAGAGTTTCAACGCGTTTATGGCTCTAGATCGAGTCATTGCTTGATTCTATTTTCCCAGGGAATTGCTTCAAGGCTATTTCACGTGGAAGGTGCAAGAATTTTCAAGGTTTAGTTTTCAAACACCAATTGGAGGGTGCAATTTCAAATTCAACTTTCGAGTCACTATTTCAAAATCACAACCTCTTATGTAAAAATTCACAATCTCAAATTCACACAATCTCAGTTCAATTTTTTTACAAGTTCACTTCAAGGTTCAACTAAAATTAAAGGCGGACTCTTGATCAGCTAAATTCTCTTAGAAGGAAAGGAGGTGGCATCAGTGCTTCACATATATCGTAGTTGTGTCGAAGCATTTATTCAGCTTCCTGATTCTATGAAGCGTAGTCAAGCTGACTTATATTTGGAAACATATCAAGTTTTAAATTTGGAAATGAGTCATGTGCATTAAAATTCAGTGATGGCAAGCATCAGCTTCCTCAAAAATTAGATGCCGACATGCAACGTTTCTCTAGGCCTGAGCGGCACATTAATGGTCCTACAACATTTCATCTTTGATTTGTGTTGAAGTTGTTTCATGTACTGGTGCAACTTGACCGTCTTAAAAAATGCTAAGGAAAGCATACCTAATTATTTTTCATGGTACAAAAGGACTTTCACAAGTTAGTGATAAGTGGTAGGACACTGATTTAATGAGGGAAGAGTTAGATGATTTCCAGATTTTCTTGAGCACAAGATGGGCAATTTTGTTGAGATGTTCCGTGTAAATAATGTAGAAGACATTCTTCAAGTTCTTATAGTATTTTTTATAGAGTCTTTGGGATTGGACTTTTCACTTCTCTTTCCAGAGCACCACGTTTTATGTATTCTGCCTATTCTTGTTGTCCTAGTAACATCTTCAAAGAAAGATAGTGAGTCTCTGCATAATAGGGTAAAAAATCAATAAACCGATCAATATATGTAAGAAAAAAGCATTTACCAACATATTTCCCAAAATTTTCTTCCTAGGCCCCACCATCACTCACCAATACGAAAACCATACCACGCATCTTCAGCCGTTTTCTTTCCCATCGAAACAGCCAAAACCGTACGCATAGCTACCTGCAAACAAAAAGCAACAACACAGCAAATGACATGACCACTTCATAACAGAAAAATGAGAAACAAAATTGAGGCAGCATAAGAAAAAATGAGTAAAAAATAGCTTTTCTTCATTCCACACACAAACCACACGCAACACTACACCAAAATCGTACATCACGCGTGCCACCTCCCACAGAACCCCACCAATACCTCACACAACCATTACTGCCAACGTACGAACCTGCAAAAGCCAACCTGTCAAAAACCAATATTACTCCAACCAAAAGGGACAAAAACTGCAAAAAAAAAAAAAAAAAACATACGTACATGTTCCACCTCCAAAATTCAGAATTGAAAAGTCGTACAAAAAGTTGTTCTTCATCAATAAGTTTTGGAGGTACGATCCTAACTCAGTACCCCACAATTTTTTCAAGCACCCAAAACCCTAATTGAAAACCTATATATATATATATATATATATATATATATATATATATATATATATATATATATATATATATATATATATATATATATATATATATATATATATATATATATATATATATATATATATATATATATATATATATATATATATATATATATATATATATATATATATATATATATATATATATATATATATATATATATATATATATATATATATATATATATATATATATATATATATATATATATATATATATATATATATATATATATATATATATATATCATTGTTCATCTCAAGAAAAGAAAACAACAGAAGAGGCTGCGCAAGGATACTCTAAAATAAAAACCTAAATCACAGAAGCTCATAGAAATTCAAAAAAATTATATTTTGAGTTTCTCGTTGAAGCTTAACAAAAAGAGGAGCTCACAAACCCCATCTTTTGTTTACGACCAACAACGACCTAAGAAAAAGCATAAGAAGACGAACAAGGATCAGAAAGGTGAAAGAAGTAAAGAGAACTCACTTGAGCACCTCTGCCGGGAAAAACAACATTGTCGAAATAACTCCGATTAGGTAACTGTTCTTCATTTTCATTCAAAACCTATATGTCTTCACACATGTTTTGACTTACTGATAGAAAGCCCTATGGTAATCGCTTCGTTTGTCCTTTGTTCGAGATGCGTTTGTTAGATTTGGTTTTCTAGGGTTTGCTTCTATTTTTAGCTATTTGGAAGGGTTTAGGTTTGAAATTGGGGGAGTTTATGACCGGATTTGGCTTGAAGGGAGGAGGTTTAAGTGGGTCTATGTTAAGATCTTTTTTGTTCTAGGTATCTTCGTCTTATCATCCCTACCGGCCGTCGTGTGGGTCACCGGGAAACTAGGTTTTCTTTCTTTTGTTTTTTTAGTTTTAAGGTTTGAGTTTGCAGAGAGAGAGATAGAGATAGAGAGTTGAGGAACGAGGTAGGAGAAAGTGAGGTTGGTAATGCGTTCGTTTAATATTTGTTTTATTTTCCTTCAATTTTATTGATTTCGTTGCATTTGGCGGCAGACGGCATTGACATGTGTCATCGTCGTGTATATGTGGCATTATCCCATGAGCCCACTTTCATATTTTTCTGCGTACATCAGTTGTGAGAGCACCATATACCCTAGCTTCTAGGCCGCATGATCTTCTGACCAAGTCAGATCATACGATCTGATGGTCACGATCATGTTTATGTAATCAATCACAGTGGATTTGTCCACAAGGTACCCCATCCGTTTCAGGTTTTTTTTTTGGATACGATGGGCCTTGTGTTTTTTCTTTTTTACATCTCTGTTTTGGAAGCCCATCCATTTTTTTGGTTTTGTTTTTATTTAGTTGTTTATTTATTTATATTTGATTAGTTCATAAAAGTGTCAAAAAAATAATATATATATTCGAAATAAGTAATAATATATATATATATATATATATATATATATATATATATATATATATATATATATATATATATATATATATATATATATATATATATATATTATTCGAAAATAAGTAATAAATAAATAATAAATAAACAACTAAATAAAGTGAACATTATTCGAAATAAGTAATAATATATATATATATATATATATATATATATATATATATATATATATATATATATATATATATATATATATATATATATATATATATATATATATATATATATATATATATATATATATATATATATATATATATATATATATATATATATATATATATATATATATATATATATATATATATGTTCTGGACTGGGCTCCGGCTTGACCGGGCAGGCCCAACCCAATGATACTCAGTCAGGCCCAATCCAACCTGGCCCTCACCGTCGGGCACTGAGCCATCGTCGGACAGACGCATCCCCTCCGCGGGCAGAACCTTCTCTCCGTCGAGCAGACACTGTTCCCGTCGGGCATAACCTTCTCCCTTGTCGAGCAGAACAACGTGTCCTTCACACGTGCTCCCCTCCGCGGGGACACGTCATCAACCAACTGCCCACTTCCGAAAGAGAAGGTCAACCCACTTTCCAGAATCCACAGAGTAGTTGAACTAGGGCGAAGACCACGTTCCAGTCTTCTCTACGCCACGTAAGCCCTAGCAGTCACCTGGGTTGGGCCTGAAAATCCAGCCCAACACAAGTGATCGTTGGCCCAGCGCTGGGGTCTCTCTATAAATACCCTCTTCTCCATGAGGGTCAGATAGTCTATTCTTACCCCTTTTCTGTATTTGCTGTCACTCTCTCCAAACTCTTACTTTGGCATCAAAGTGTCTTGCAGGTACACCCCCTATCTCCTTCTCAACACCAGTGAACAGGCAGCAGATCAACGGCGTGTGGCAAGTCAGTGGTCCCCTTCTGATCAGGTCAGATCAATATATATATATATATATATATATATATATATATATATATATATATATATATATATATATATATATATATATATATATATATATATATATATATATATATATATATATATATATATATATATATATATATATATATATATATATATATATATATATATATATATATATATATATATATATATATATATATATATATATATATATATATATATATATATATATATATATATATATATATATATATTACTAATTATTTCGAATAATTTTCATTTAACTTATTTTAATTATTATTTAATTAAGTTAAGTAGATTTATTTGATTTTAGGTACTAGTTGTGTGCTTTTATTTGAATCTATTTGATTGTGTGGTTGTAAATTTATGTCTTACTGTTTTCTTATGATGTGCTTATGCTTAACAATATAGCTTGGTTTTAGTCTCACTTATATCAAACCATTTTCGAAATTATTTCTCGATTCAACGTCGAGCCACTTTCACCCATGTAAGTCGATTGCTTTCAAAGCATCGCCATCAACCTTTTGGTAACTATACACAACATTTAAAGTTTACTCCTGGGATTTCTTACAGTGAGACCTATTCAATCAATTATTTCTAGTTGGTCATTTAGAAGACTAGCCTACTTTGCTAATACACACGATTAAAACTCAATTCAGTTGCTTGTTCATTTATTGAAATCCTAAAGTCCAAAACCTCAACCACCTTGTACGCAAATTTAAACCTCGATTCACATCGAGTATTCTCTTCAAATCAAATGAATATATGTAACTATACTTAAATACAATTTCGATAAAGATGAAAAGGGAGTTGGAATGGAGTCTTCGATTCCTCTCCTCAATTGTTTGGGTCCGAGGAGTCTTTCTTAAGTTCGAACAATTTGTCTTCTCTAAAAAAAATTATAACCCGATTTCACATCAAATTATTTTACAATTAAATCTATTTTCTCAAATACTTAGATGAAAGAGAGAGAGAGAGAGAGAGTCAAATCTTTGACTCACTTTCTCGATTATTTGGGCCCGAGGAGCCTTTCTTAAGCTTTGAATAATAATCATCCGATTTAAAATACTCTAACTATATCAAAACTCTTTCATAATACTTAGGTGAAAAGAGAAAGAGTCAAGCCTTTGACTCATTCTCGATTACTTGGGCCCGAAGAGCCTTTCTTAAGTTTCAAGTAATCATCATCGATTTTAAAATACTTTAACTAACTTCTTTCACTCAAAATATTTCCAAACACAACCTCTTTTCGAGAGGGAAAAGAGAGAGAGTCGAGTCTTTGACTCATTCTCTCGATTACTTGGGGCCCGAGGAGCCTTTCTTAAGTTTCAATTAATCGCCTTCCAATCAAAATACATCAACACATTAAGTCAACTTCTCGCCACCGTGTGAACTGTCAAACCTTTTCATAAACGTGAGATATGGTGTTTTAAGAACGATGCAAAACTTTGCTCCGTCCGTAACCTATTTGATTCGAGATAAGTGGCGTGTTTCCCATGAATATTGATATATGGAAATCCATTCAAAGTGATGCAAGCGTCCTCCTCACCCGTTTGGCTAAAGCAATATTTTCTGTCAAATGTGACTAAGTATCTTTCTATAAATCAAACCAACATACGTAGTCCGAACTACCGACGCTCTGATTTCTCATTTGTCAATGAGAATACGTAGGCATAGGATTGCGAGATCCTAGCGAGAAACCTTCTCTCTTTTCTCCCGTAGTCCCACGAACTACGGATGCTCTGATTTTTCACTTCTTCCGAGTGAAAATACGTAGGCACAAAGGCCCTAATCCTTGGCGAGCACTCTAATCTAAAAACCACCCATTTCTCCTTAGCAATCTAAACTCTTTTACTTACCTTTTCACTTTAATCCCTTAGGAGAAAACAAACAAGCTAACCTAACGTTTCTCATGAATCGAATCAAGAGGTTCCCGTTGAGTACAACAGACGTGAGGGGTGCTAATACCTTCCCCTCATGTAACCGACTCCTGAACCTAGAACTTGGTTGCGATGACCATGTTCTTTCCCATAAGGTTTTCTCGATATTTTCCTATTTCATTATTGAATGAATAAAGTTCGGTGACGACTCTGATTTCCGCGACCATTTACGAAGGATCGTGATTTTTCGAGGTACGGCAGTTGGCGACTCTGCTGGGGATGATGCATTGCCCTATGTAAGAGAGAGTCAAGCCTAACTTGACTTGATTCATAAGCGTTAGTCTCGCTTGTTTGTGTTCTTCCTATATTGTTATTATTTGCTTGCTTGGTTATTTTTTTTTACTTATTTTTTTTTATTATGTACCCTGTATTTATCTTTGTGATTATTGGGTTTCTTTGATTATGGGCACTTTGTGAGATGACTCTATACCCGAGTCTGAGAAAAACTTAGGATTAGAATAGTGGTTGTGTTCCCACGAGGAACCTTTCTCGTTGGGAGGATACGAAGGCCCCACTTAGAGTTGATTCTCTTGGGAATGTTATTGTCGTGGTGAGCCTTCGCCATGGTAATAATGTTTTCGAGCCTGAATTGATAACTCTAAGGACCTTTTAACCTTACTTCCATGGTGGTTGGTAGTGTTAACTCGTGAGGGTTGACACGAAAGCCCCAATCAGATGAGACCCCTTGAACGTATCGTTATTCTGACAATGATATTTTCAACCTTGATCTATGACTCTGAGATACCTTTAGAAACCTTGGACACGATGGTTGTGTAGTGGAGATTCACGAGGATCCTTTCTCGTGGGACGACGCGAAAACCTCACCTAGAGGATATTCTTTCAAATATATTATTATTGTGGTATCCCTTTGTCATGGTCATAATGTATTTGAAAGAAATCTATGACTTTAGGCACCTACCTGTTAGAAGCCTACCTATGGGGTTCCTATAATCAGAGATATCTTCCTTGCTTCAGGATTGTGCTTGTAGTCTTTATCCTTGCATCTGCATTTCATGATCATATCATAACATTCACATTTCTTTGGTTTTTCAGGGAATCTAAGAATTAAGTTGCAGGTACTCAGAAATTATGGGAACAAACACTAGGAGCGCTTATCCTTACAGTGTCAGGAGACCCAAGTTAAAAGACTTACGTGGCTTGGTTTCACATATCCCTGTTGTTTTCAGAACCAACTTTGGGAAATATTTTGGCAGGTTGATTCATATCTTAACCCAGGAGGTAGATCAAAAAGCGCTCGTTACTTTGGCTCAGTTTTATGATTCTCCTTTGAGATGTTTTACCTTTCAAGACTTTCAATTAGCGCCAACACTTAAGGAGTACGAAAAACTGGTGGGTATTCCTACGAAGAATAAGTTACCCTTCGTGGTGTGAATCTTTCTATGGATGATAAGATTATTGTTGATGCTCTCCATATGTCCAAGAAAAACATCTCTGATAACTGGAAAACTAAAGGGGTTGTTAAGGGGCTTCCTCTCAAGTTTCTCATAGAGAGAGATGATACCCTTATAGAGGCTCAGAGTTGGGACGCCTGTTACATTGCTGTAGCTTTGGCTATCTATGGGATTGTTTTGTTTCCTAACATAGACGATTTTATGGATGTGAACGCCATTCATATCTTCCTCACTAAGAATCCTGTACCAACTCTTTTGGAAGAAGTCTTTTATTTTCTGAGTTTGAGGAGTGAAAAGAAGGGAGGATCGATTGTTTATTGTGCACCTCTTCTGTATCAGTGGTTAAATATGCATTTACCGACAAAGGTACCATTTGTTGATCAAGCTAGTGATAGTTGGGCTCAAAGTATGGTGTACCTCAAATCTACTGACCTTTCCTGGTATTCGCTAGATTATGATGAAGTTATTTCCAGTTGTGGGGAGTTCCTCAATATCCCTCTTATTGGAATTCGAGGCTGCATTAACTCCAATCCTTTGTTATCAGTGAGGCAACTCAGGTATCCAATGGTGGCTCCTCCCTAAAATAAGAATTTAGAGGCTTTCATGATACATGATTTGGGAACTGAAAACCCATAATAGTTCAAGAAAATTGTGAGAGCCTGGAGAAGTATCAAGAAGAAGGGTAAGAGCGAATTGGATCGAAGGAACAATATTACCAAAGAACCTTACTTTATGTGGGTCAAGGAGAGAGAAAGGGAGGTTAAAATTCCTTTTCAGGTCAAGGTCTCTAAACCTTTACCCGAGCCAAAACTTACTCATATCCCAATTGAGGAGGTCGAGGACCTCAAAGCTACCATAGCAAAGTTGACATAGGAAAATGAACAACTTGAGCTAAAGCTTCAGAGTGTCACTAAAGAGAAGAATGACATGAAATGAGAACTCCAATGCAAGAATACTCAGCTAGCACTATGCCAAAAAAGACCTTTAGCAGCGCTTTTTTTGGCCTTTAGCAGCGCTGCCAAAAGTGGCGCTGCTAAAGGTAAAGGCAGCGCTTTTTTTATGGAAAAAGCGCTGCTAAAGGCTCCCTTCAGCAGCACTTTTAGCAGCGCTTTCATAAGCGCTGCATATTCCCCCCAACCATCCCCCCCTTTAGCAGCGCTTTCACAAAGTGCTGTCTTAGAGCCCACCTTTAGCAGCACTTTTACAAAGCGCTGCCATAGCCCCCCCTTTAGCAGCGCTTTTTAGAAGCGATGTCTTAGACCCCCCCCCCCCCCTTCCAAACCTATAGCAGCGCTTTTGTAGCACAATGTTTGTGACCTTTAGCAGCGCTTTTTTGTAAAAGTGCTGTCTAATGTCCCAGATTTTAAAAAAAAAATTTAAAAAAATATTCACCCTGTTTTGTATATTTACCAAGAACCTGCTTATATTACACAAACCTGCTTATAATTCAGGCATTTATTTCAACACTTTGGTCTTATATATACAATTCAAAACTTTGGCCTTAAATATACAACTCAAAACTTTGGCCTTATATATACAATTCAAAACTTTGGATACATTGTAACTCATCACTTTGTTCATAAACATTTTAATACACATAAACCTGCTTAAATATGTTACAACAAAATTCGATCCTCAGAATTACAACATCACAAATACATTCAATTTACATATAATTACAATTCTTCCAATCCGATAACTTTATACAATTCTCAACCCAAGAATAAATTGACACCATTCCTCTTTAATTTCTTCCAATTTTGCTTTCGTGTAAGTAGCGCACTTGAATTCGTCAAAATACTACATAATATAACAGAACATGCAAGATTTAATTTTAAAACTAATTACTCAGATGAAGTATCGGATAATTATCAAAATGAATCATATAACTTATATAATGAATTGATCCATACCATGACTGGAATCTCAAGTTGACCAGAAAGAATAATTTCCCTCATAAAGCGCAATACAAAATATCCACAGTCAATACCATTGCGCTGCCGAGGACACTGTAAATGGAAAAAACAAACGAACATTTATCAGGATATATAGTTTAAATAGTTTTATCAAGTAGAACCACTATAACAGTCAAATATGGGAAAATATACCTCCACTCTGATCCAGTTGATGTTGTTAGCCTTACTTTTTGGCACCGTTGCATCTCTTTGTACTCTGAATATTTGTATAACTCTAACATAATATAAACGCATATTTAGAACAATGTCACATAATAAATAAAGATATATAATTAAGGACAACAGTATATCTCATCACTTACGTATCAACCATGTTCCTCAGATTTTCATATTTTGTTGTATCACCATCCAATGAATCTATATAATACACTATTTCTTTCCTAGGATTAATCGCGACAAACAACCAATGTCCACTATAAAATAAGACATCTGTTTAGACAGAAATGTTATATAGAAAGGGAAAAATCTAACAATTATAATAAATGAATTTAGAATAAAATCTAACCCATGGCCAGTATTATATGGCAACAAGAACAACTTCTCCGTAGTCGCGCGCATAAATCTCTGCACTGTGTACTCTTTGACTGTATCTGGTGTCTGGTCTATTATCCGTGAGTTGACACAACTAGCAGATAAGAATGCGAATACTGAAGTCAATTCATTCGGGACCAACAACTTGTCATACAAGAACCTAAACAAACATAATCAACATTAGAATATTCAGTTAAACAAGCAAATTTTAAAATGTTCAATTATTTTATTAAAATGGATCGAAGTACCTGATGTATGAATGCATAACACCGACGCCCAATTCAGAATAGTTGAAAAACTGATCAAAATCCTCCTTAGCAATTGTTTCGGGATATTCAAAACTGAACATACCTTCCTCCATATGTATTTGACGGATGCCACCCTCAGGCACATCTGATGTTCCCACATATGTTTCAAGACACATCCTAAATCGAGGAACAAATGCTTTTCTGGGCACCTTGGAAGTTTCAGGCATCTTACCCTTGCTGACTTGTTGCGACTGCTGATCATGAACCTAAAAGTCATATATAAGTTCAGTAATTAATGTATAACAAGATAATCATGTAACTGTAGTAGTACCTGTTTCTTTGATGCAGCTGAATCGGTATCCCGCACAATAATTCTACCATCTTTTGATTTGGATTTTGTAGGAGTCTAAGATCATCATGTAAATAAGAAAATGTAAATGTAAGAATAACTTTCATGTATGGATCATAAAACATTTGAGTATTAAAAGGTTCAACCTACCTCATCATCTATGCAAATGAGATTTGCCGGCCATGCCACATACGCTCCTATTGCGTCTCCCACCACTGTTGCGCCTAAAATATCATCTGGTATAGGCAACAACGCACCCCCCCTCTAACGCAATATCAATAGATACTTTCAAAAATCCAAAAGGGAGCGGTTTGTGGTGAAGCAAGTCTCCCAGAAAGTTATGCACCTTTCCCTTGCCAACCATTCGATGAGTAGGTAACGATAAATATAGCCGGCAAAGTGAAATGCCCTAAACAAATAATGATCAGTTAATGTGTCAATTAAGTAAATTGTGCTAAATTAATTTCAATTTAATATATACAATTACCTCTGGAAGCTTCTGCGGACAACCGATACTATCTTTGTCACTAGTAGCTTTACCCTTTGGAGCGCGTCTTTCCGACATGTATCTCTCCTTATCCTTCTGTAATTCACGGATCTGCGCTTTCAATTCCTCCAAAGTATCCATCACTTCTTTATTGGTTGGATTTTTTTCTTTGGCTGCTTATACAGTTTGGAGAGAGTGACACCAAATCCCTTACCCCTCACACGCCCAGAATACTCAAGAATATTCAGCACCCGGCTCAGTAAGCTCTTGCAATCATCGTCCTCAGCGGGAGTTATGGTCTGGGATAGAGTCTCCTAAAATATAGATAAAAACATATATAAATATATTATACACTTTTGATCAGTTACTGACAAAGATAACGTTGTACTTACACATTGTTCAAAGACTTGTTGAACTTCTTCCTGAACGACTCCATCTCGTCCCACACGGGCAGCCTTCCATACAACATGGTCCGGAAGAGATGTCGCATCACTCTTCTCCTCTTCCAACTACGCATTAAGACTGATAATAAAGCATTATATCCTATTATATATACTTACTATTTTTTGTAAATATATCATATTAAAGCATTTATATGTACTTACTATTTTTTGTTCTAAGCGTGCATATCCCAAACGACCCTTTATGTATGGATATGCGGGATTTGATGCCTGTTGACGATTTACGCCACTAACAACCTGAAAAAACAAGTTTATTAGAACTCTTGTGGAAGAAGTATATATACTATACATAGTTCATGATAAGTTGTACTTACTTCAAATTCTTTTGTTCTTCGCTTTGCAACAAACGTCTCCCATTCTTCCTCCGAAATCAAATCCGCGTACTTCATTGGACGCTCCGAGTCAACAAAGTTTCCTTCAAAATCTTTTAGAAACTTGTTTGTTAAAAACGCTTTAAATCCCCTCAAGCGTTTTCCGGCCAATTGAATACAATATTTTCTCCTACGATCTTCAATATTAAAAGATCTCTGCAAACAAACACACATACATATAACATGTTAGTATAATTAATTTAAAGACGTAATTGTCAACATAATTAAAAATAATCAAATATCATACCTGAATCTCGGTCCAAATCTTATCTTTAGCCGGTTGTAATGAAAGAATTCTCCAATTATCGCAAGTAATCGAAACTTGCGAACGTACAAGTGCTCCGATATAACTTGTTAGCAACGCACCGTTAGGTTGAACTAACTGATATCTTTCATTCCAATGGACATCATACTTTACTCCTTTATCTCTCGCACGGATGATTTTTTTCATAATTGTTATGCCTCTTTTAATATCGCCTTCCACGTCTTTTGTTGTTTGTTTTCCATCATGTGATGTTTCCTCGTTGCTGGCCATAATATATATACCTGTAATTCAGAAAAACCAAAGTATCAAATGAATGACATGCAAATATGTAAATAACAAATATATACATAAGAAATGTATAAAGAAGAAAAACATGGTATAAATAAGATGAAGGTGAGATAATACTTAGAAGGGGGGGGTTGAATAAGTATGAAAGATTAAGACTTTAGAAATAATAACACAATTATTTTTATCCTGGTTCGTTGAACTCAACTACTCCAGTCCACCCTTCCTAGAGTGATTTGCCTTTCTCAACAAGGACTTAATCCACTATTTAATCAAACAGATTACAATAGTAACACCTAAGAACAACTGTTCTTAGTCTTCTCAAGAGCTACTGATTCCAACTGAATCCTCTTAAGGAAAACCTTTACAATCAATGTAAATCAAATACAAGAGTATGAATGCTTCTAAAAAGCTTTTATCACAACAGCGATTTTTCTCTTAAGTTTAAGTACAAATAATTCTAAGAATGAATAAGAAAGAATGAGAGCTTTGAATATTATGATTTCTTTTCAGCAAAGTGTCTAACTGAAGAATTTGGTGGAGTCTTCCTTTTATAGGCAGCTGATCCAAGGAAGCTGAGCGTTGAGAAGAGTGTCCCAAAAGGTCTGAGCCTTTTTGTCTTCACATCAAGTGACCTTTCCTGGAAGTAGAAAGCACAGAAAAATCCTTTTTGTCTGTGTTCTTGTGTCTAGCACAAATGAGGAAAGAGACGTTTGATTTACTCCAACGGATATATTCTTTGAATATTTCTTCTTCAGTTTCCAGCAAGTTCATCTGAATCTGATTGAGTCAGAGTCTTCTAATGATGTACAGAACTTTGCTGTATCAGAGTCTTCTGCAGCATGTGTGCTTTCAGCGTGTTGATCATCAGAGCATATTTGTCACAAAACTTCAGTACTTGGCAGCTTTAGTACTTTCATAAACTTCTGTAGAAACTATGCTTTGAGAAGCTCTTCATACAAAATTCTTCTTAGCTTCAGATGCTTCTGACTAGCTTCAGATGCTTCTGCTTGCTTCAGATTCTTCTAGAGCTTCTGCTTCAGATCCTTCTGGAGACTACGCTCAGGATCTTCTGTAAACAACAATCAGAATCTTCTAATGAGTGCATCTGGCGCTTCAGAGTCTAGATAACTTCTTGTATACAATTCAGATTTGCTTCAGGAGTGTTAATTTCATTTCAATCTGCAGTAAAACTCACAAGCAAATTTTAGAGTATATAACTCTTAAATATAAAATTTCCTAACAGTTACCATCAAAACAAAGAGATATTATTAAGAACCAATATGTGTTCTAACAATCTCCCCCTTTTTGATGATGACAAAAAGTATCAGAAATTTTGTTTAACTGAACATATTAGAATTATAACTCCCCCTGAGATGATGAATCTCCCCCTGAGTTAAATACAAATAAGGAATAGAAACTTCCCTTTTGTCTTGAGTAATCTTCAGAGTTATATCTTGTTTGTTCTTATAACATTTGAAGGTCAGAATGTCTTGCAGATTTAAGATTCAGAGTTTGATAATAGACAAATGATCTGAGAGACTCAGAGTTTCTTTTATAGAATGTACTTATCAAATGTTCTGAAATAGTCAGATTAAATGTTAGATAAATAGATATGTCTGAAGTTTCATTCTGGTGAAGTTATATTAAACAATTCAGATCTATATTTTCTCCCCCTTTTTTGTCATAAGCAAAAAGTAAAAACTTTTAAAAAGACAAATAAAAGGAAACAGTAAATAAGATAATTCAATGGAGAAAACTTTGATTCATTCAAAAGATCAGATCAAGAGTACATAGGCAAACATCAGAAGATATGGCAATAAAGTACAGATGCAATCAATAGATGCAAAAACATTAGAATGAAAAAAAAATCTAAGAGTGTTTGGACAAAAGCATCTTCAATAGATCTGTAATCTCAGAGGATGATTGCTCTTGCTTGGACATCCACTTAGTCATAGTTTCATTCTTTTCATCTTGCTTTGACATCCATTATGTCATATCCTCAGACTTCTTATCCTGTTTTGCCATCCAGGATTTTATCTCTGACTGACCAGCTTCCAGAGCAGCAATCTTATCTTCAAAATCTGGATGTTCTTTCTTTATCTCAAATGAAGAATTATGATGAGGTTCTGTAGCCTGAACAGAGTCAATTTCCATTGGTTCTGTAGATCCTAGAGCATTGGAATTAGAAGAAGGGTCTACCAGAGTCATAGCCAATGCATTATCAGTAGATTCTGTTGATGGTGGAGGAGCATCTAAATGAAGCAGAGGTTCAGATTTGTTGATAGTCGAGAATAGAGTCCTTGCAGCCTCAGCAAATCTGAGTTGTGCATCATCAGAACATACGTTCTTCAGATTTGAAGCTACAGAGTTGAATCTGTTGATGAATCCATTCCAGATGATGTCAGATTCTTTGGCATCCATTGTTGCTGAGCATTTCTTCTGAACAGTACCTAAATACATCTGTATTTCTTGCAAAAATGTTTGAAATAAATGATCAACATTAAGTCTGGGCTTTGGACGTAACAAAGTTACCAGAGTTACAGGTTTAGGTTGGGGAGTTAGTGGAAAAAGTGATTTTTGGATGGAAATCAGAGGAGGGGGATAGTATGGAATGAAAGGTACCTCAGGAGCTTTTTCTTTAGATCTGATTAAAGCATTAAGCAAATGAGGTTTAGCTCTGGTGTGAAGGGTAACTACATCAAAAGGTTCATTTGAGTAGGGTTTGAAAGCAGATTTTGGTGGTTCAACAGATGCAACAGTGTTTTCAGATGCAATTTGCAGAGCTGAAACAACAGCTTTATCAGATTTTACAGAACAAGATATGGTTGCTAAAGGTTCTACATCTAACATAGATTTTAAGTAATCAAGAATCATAGATGGAAGGGTCATTGTGGGTTTTGGTTTCAGAGGATTGATGGGGTCAGAAGGTTCAACTCTGTAATAAAAGTCTTTCAGTTTGAAACCATAAGACAGATTATGAAATAGAGATGATACTTGGGCACAAGATATAGAAGATGTTGGATTGGAATTGGGGATTAATAGCTCAGATGATGGTGCAGGAGGAGGAATAGGATCTGAAATGGAAGCTTTTGAAGGTATGGTAGGTTCAGGTTGGTTTATCTCAGAGTATTTTTCAGATGGAGATATTAGAAAATCTGGGTGAATTTCTGATTCTGAGGAGTTAGAGGATGTGGTTGGGGTACAGGAGGTAGAAGATACTTGAAACACCGTTTTTAAGGGTGTGACATCAAGAACTTCTGTCTCAGGGATGTGAGGTTCAGAAGTATTGGTAGGTTCTGAAGGAATTTCAGATGGTTTGGATGGTTGTTTTGAGATGGGTGAATCAGAAGGAATAGTTATTGGTTCTGATGAAACTGGAGCAGAAGTTACTTTTGTAGGTTCAGAAGTAACAGGTGCAATGGGTTCAGAAGGTGGATTATTTGATGGTGGATTGTCAGAGGCTTTTTCTGGTTGAGATTCTTTTTGTTTTTCTGGTTGTTCAGATGATTGTTGTTGTATTGATTGTTGTGGTTGTTGTTCTGATGGTTGTGTTTGTGGAACAAAATGTTTGATATGGATTTTGGGTTGAGATGGTTTGGGTACAGAAACTGCTTGCGTTGTTGTTTGAGTTGGAACAGGTGTTTGTTTTTGTGGTGATATGGAACTGGGAGCAATAAAAGAAGTGGTTTATGTTGAAGGTGGTTTTGGTACAGACTTAATATTAGAATCATTGATAACAATATTTGCAGAAGATACAGAAGATTTAGTACCTTTTATTTTGATCCTCTTGGTAGGTACAGAAGCAGCTTCTTCAGATTCTTTTCTCTTCAAGAGCTTCTTTGGCTTCTCAGCAATCTTGACCTTCTTCTGAGCAGGTTCAGATTCTTCTACAGGCTGAGTCCTTTTCCTCTGGAGTTGTGCTTCTTCTTCGTCTACATTTGGTAGTAGTTGTCTAGCTAGCTGAATCACATTAGCAGGAACAGGTTTTCCTTCCTTCTTGCATTCATCAATATACATAACAACTATATGTCTGGGCTCTTCAGCAAAGAATAAAGGAAAGTCATCTACAGGAACCCTCTTATTCAATTCAGACACATTCAGCTTCTTGGGAGCTGTTGTGAGTTCATCAACAATTTTGAGTCTCTGAAGACTTTTAGCATTCAGAGGCTTTCCCATTATAAATTCTAATTCCTCTGTAACTCCAGCAGCGTACAGAGCAGTTACCAAACCATTCTCAGTAAGAAGATCTGAGATTAACCTTCCAAAGGGGATCCAAGTTCTGATCTTCTGTCCTTTCTCTTTCACATATTCTCTAGATGCATTGATATGGTTCCATAGATGCATAAAAAGAATGTATGGAAGATCTACCTTGGTGCTCTGACTAAGGCAATACATGAAATATAGTTGTTCATTATTGACATAGTCTGGAGAATTTGTTGACTTCCTATGGTGGATGCATCCCATGAAGATCTTGGCCCAGATCTTGTAGTCAGGCTTCAGATCTTTGAATTTGTTAGAAGCTTGACCAGCAGTCATTACTTCTTCATATACCTCATCCATGTCCACACGCCCAGCTGGAAAGTGGGAAACACCATCTGTTTCTTCATATCCAATTAGTTTTCTTATCAGATCTTCTGTGATAATAATTTCTTTTCCCAGCACAGAAGATAAGATGAACTTGGGGTAAACTGATGCATGAATCCAGAATTCTTTCACAAGGAGGGGGTAAACTGGTCCAAAGAGCCTATCAAAATATTTAACCCATCCTTGAGCTCCAATGATGGAACGAAACTCAAACCCATTTTCTGCAAGAGAGTCAAACTCTACCATGGATTCACATAGAACTTCCAATTTATCAACAGGGGTTAGAAGAGTTCTTTTAGGAGGAGAATAGGGAGCAACACCCATGTTTTCTAAAGTTACTGCAGCCATAGAAGATTGGAATTGAGCAGCTGTTGATGATGAAGTTGCCATTGAAGAATGCTTTGTCAAACGCTTAGGTATAGGGTTTTTATGCAGAGAAAAGAGGAGATGAAAACGCATGTAATTTCTGAGAGTGTGAAAAGTGTGAAAGTGAACACAAGTCATGTATTTATACTAAAACACTTAGACATATCAACAGTCAGAAATTGCACGTTTTAACAAGCATTAAATGAAGAGAATAATAATCATTTCAAAACATTAATTGCTTCTGACACTTTGGGGGGAAAATCAAGATTTTCACTATTCAAATTTCACCTCAAACGTCTCTTCAGTTATGTACACGCCACCTCTTCAGATTTGGTGTGACACGTGTTTGCTTGCATGTGTTCTGAATTCTCTTAAGAAATGAAACATTAGCCAACGTTCAGATCTTCTAAAGATTGTTAGTTTAGAGTTTCACAAAATAAATATTGATCAGAATAAAATAAGCAATCAGAGGAAATACTTCAGAGCATTAAGCATTTTTGCATCTGTAAAAATTTGCTTCTGATAAATATCATTCTGGACAAAAATCCATACCAATATTTTTCAGAATAAATTTGAATCTATCTTCAACAAGGGGTTTTGTAAAAATATATGCCCATTGATGATCTGTATCAACAAAGGCTAAATTTATGATTCCCTTCTGAACATAGTCTCTGATGAAATGATGCTTAATTTCTATATGTTTTGCCTTAGAATGTAAAATGGGATTCTTGGACAGACATATAGCAGAAGTATTATCACAAAAGATAGAAATGTTACTTTCAAAAATTTGATAATCTTCTAGTGGACTCTTCATCCAGAGCATCTGCGTGCTACATCCAGCAGCAGCAATTTATTCAGCCTCTGTGGTTGAAAGTGCAATTGTGGGTTGCTTCTTGCTGTACCAGGAGATTAGATTTCTTCCTAGAAATTGAGAACTTCCAGAAGTACTTTTTCTTTCCACTATGTCTCCAGCGTAGTCAGCATCACAGAATCCAACTAATTTGAAATCATCAGATTTTCTGTAACACAAACCCACATTAGAAGTACCTTTCAGATACCTTAGAATCCTCTTGACAGCTGTCAAGTGTGATTCTCTAGGATCTGATTGGAATCTAGCACACAGGCAAACACTGAACAATATGTCAGGTCTAGAAGCAGTAAGATAAAGAAGAGAGCCAATCATACCTCTGTAGAGCTTCTGGTCTACTTTCTTACTTACCTCTTCCTTGCCAAGTGAGCTGGTAGGATGCATTGGAGTCTTTGCCAGCTTGCTATCAGACATGTTGAATTTCTTCAGAAGTTCTTTAACATATTTTGTCTGATGTATGTAGGTGCACTCTGGAGTTTGATTAACTTGGATTCCTAGAAAGAATCTGAGTTCTCCCATCATGCTCATTTCAAATTCTGCCTGCATACATGTAGCAAACTCCTTTCCAAGCATAATATTTGTTGATCCAAAAATAATATCATCTACATAAATTTGGCACATTAGAAGATCTTTCTTAATTGTTTTACAAAAGAGTGTTGTATCCATTTTGCCTCTGATGAAATTCTTCTCCAGAAGAAAATTGCTCAATCTCTCATACCAAGCTCTGGGAGCTTGTTTTAAACCATAAAGAGATTTTTGAAAACATGATCTGGAAATTTTTCATTTTCAAAACCAGGAGGTTGGTGGACATAAACTTCTTCTTCTATAATACCATTAAGAAAGGCACTTTTAACATCCATCTGATACAGAGTGATGTTATTTTGTGCAGCAAATGAAATAAGAAGGCGTATAGATTCTAACCTTGCCACTGGAGCATATGTCTCAGTGTAATCAATACCTTCTTGCTGACTGTACCCTTGAGCAACCAGCCTTGCGTTATTCCTCTCAACTTCTCCTTTCTCATTTAGCTTATTTCTGAAGACCCATTTTGTACCAATTATATTGAATCCTTGAGGTCTCTGAACTAGATCCCATACATCATTTCTGCTGAATTGATTTAGCTCTTCTTGCATGGCAATAATCCAATCATTGTCTTGCAGAGCTTCATCTACAGAAGATGGTTCAATTTCTGACACTAGTCCAAATAGTAATGCTTCAGATGATCTTAGAAAGGATCTTGTTCTGATGGGATCATCCTTCTTTCCAATAATGACATCCTCTAGATGAGAAGCTTTAATTCTGGATGATGATCCTCTAATAGTTGACTCTTCAGAAATGTTTAGATTATTCATCTGAGAAGTTAAAGGAGTAGCATCTGGATTTGCTTCTGGTTCCTTCACTTGAATTTTGTCTGCTTCTGGAACTTCAGAGTCAATAAAGACTACTTCCCTATCTGCAGAGTTATCAAACTGCTTTGGCTTTTCAGAGCCAAGCTTATCATCAAATATGACATGAATGGATTCTTCCACAATCTGTGTCTCAGTGTTGTATACTCTGTAGCCTTTAGAGCGTTCAGAATATCCAAGCATGAAACACTTCTGTGCTTTGGAATCAAACTTGCTCAGATTTTCCTTAGTGTTTAACATATATCAAATACATCCAAAAGGATGAAAATATGAAATGTTGGGCTTTTTGTTCTTCCACAGTTCATAAGGAGTCTTCTTCAGAAGAGGTCTAACAGACACTCTGTTCTGAATGTAACAGGCTGTGTTGATTGCTTCTGCCCAAAAATGTTTTTCCAGATTTGTCTCATTGGTCATGGTTCTGGCCATTTCTTGCAAAGTTCTGTTTTTCCTCTCTACAACCCCATTCTGTTGTGGAGTTCTAGGACAGGAAAAATCATGAGCAATGCCATTTTCAGAAAAATATTTTTCAAAATATTTATTTTCAAATTCACCACCATGATCACTTCTGACTTTTATAATTTTGAAATTCTTTTCATTCTGGACTTGCTTGCAGAAGTCAAAGAACACAAAATGTGACTCATCCTTGTATTTTAAGAACTTTACCCATGTCCATCTACTAAAGTCATCAACAATGACTAATCCATACTTCTTGCCTCTGATGGATGCAGTTTTCACTGGTCCAAACAGATCAATATGAAGTAATTCTAGTGGTTTAGAAGTAGAAACAACATTTTTTGATTTGAAAGATGTTTTTGAAAACTTCCCTTTCTGGCATGCTTCACAAAGAGCATCTGAAGTGAACTTCAGATTAGGGAGTCCTCTGACAAGATTAAGTTTATTAATTTGAGATATACGTCTCATATTAATATGGCCCAATCTTTTGTGCCAGACCCATTGCTCTTCATTAACAGACAAGAGGCATTTAACATTTTGAACTTTAAGTTCTGAAAGATTTATTTTATAAATGTTGTTTTTCCTCTTACCACTAAATAGGATAGAGCCATCCTTTTGACTAATAGCTTTACAACATTTTTGATTAAAGGTAATATCATAACCATTGTCACTTAATTGACTTATGGACAATAAATTATGCTTTAACCCTTCAACAAGTAAAACATTAGTAATAGAGGGAAGTTTACCATTTCCAATAGTGCCAGATCCAATGATCTTGCCCTTCTGGTTCCCTCTAAACTTCACGTCACCTCCATATCTAAGTTCCAGGCTTTGGAACATAGACTTTTCTCCTGTCATGTGTCGTGAGCATCCAGAGTCCAGGTACCATGATTGGCGTCCTGACCTTGCTGCTAAGAACATCTGCAACAGGAATTATTTTGTTTTTAGGTACCCAGATCTTCTTGGGTCCTTTGGGGTTAGTTGGTTTGTAGGTTTGTCTAAACTTCTGTTTTTCAACATAATGTTTATTCTGACTTACCTTGGGTTTAAACACATAAGTATTCTTCTCAGAGCTTGTGTGTTTAATGTCATTTAAGTGACCAAATTTAAATTGAGAATACAGAGGTGTCTTCTTGATGAAAAGTTTGTCAACAGATTTTGGATTGCTTCCAGATGAAGATTCATATCCAATACCTCTTCTGTTGTTTCCACTAACACCATAGATCATAGAAGCCATCTTGCTTCTGTCTATGCTCTTAGTAAGAAATCTCTGAAAGCTAGAGTCATATTTTCTAAAATATTTTTATATGACTTAGTCTCAGATTCAGATTCTTGTTGAGTTATTTCAAAGTCATTTTTGATTTTCAGATTAATTTCTTTTTGCTCAACAAGTTCTGTCTTCAGAAGATCAATCTCAGATTTAAGATTGCTTTTCAGCTTCTTGTATTTGAGTTTGATATTGTTATAACTTTTAAGAACTTCTGTTAAAACTTTTATAAGTTCTTCGTTGGTAAGTTTAGCTATTACCTCTTCTGCGTCATCATCAGATTCAGAATCTGATTCATATCCTGAGGTACCTTCCTCTTGATCCTCTGTGCTGGCCATCAGTGCAACATTGGCACATTCTTCTTCTGATTCAGAAGATGATTCAGATTCATCTGAGTCATCCCATGTTGCCATCAGAACCTTCTTCTTATTGTTAAACTTCTTCTTGGGTTTTTCTTTCTGAAGTTTGGGGCAATCATTCTTGTAAGGCCCAGGTTCTTTGCACTCATAACACACAACTTCTTTCTTGCCAGATCTTCTGTGCCCAGAAGATTCCTTTCTATTATCAGATCTTCTGTTGATCATTCTGGACAACATGGATAATTCATCTTCTTCTTCAGAAGAAGATTCTTCAGAGATTTCTTGAATAACCTGCAAAGCTTTAGCAGTTTTGTTAGATTTTAAGGCAACAGATTTACCTTTTTCTTTCTTCTGAGGTTCATCTTCCTCAAGCTCAATTTCATGGCTCCTCAGTGAGCTGATGAGTTCTTCTAGAGAGATCTTGTTCAGATCTTTAGCCATCTTCAAGGCAGTCACCATTGGTCTCCATCTGGTAGGCAGACTTCTGATGATTTTCTTTACGTGATTTGATGTAGAGTATCCCTTGTCCAGAACTTTCAGCCCAGCTGTGAGGATCTGAAATTTGAAGAACATGGCTTCAACAGATTCAGAGTCTTCCATCTTGAAGGCCTCATACTTCTGGATCAGAGCCAGAGCTTTTGTCTTCTTAACTTGAGAATTTCCCTCATGAGTCATTTTTAGGGATTCAAACATATCAAAAGCAGTTTCCCTGTTTGTAATTTTTTCATACTCAGTATGTGAAATTGCATTCAGTAATATAGTTCTGGCTTTGTGATGATTTCTAAAATCTTTCTTCTGAGCATCTGTCATAGATTTTATGTCTATCTTCTTGCCATTCCCATCAGTGGGATGGACATATCCATCTATGACTAGATCCCATAGATCAACATCATATCCTAGGAAAAAACTCTCAATTCTGTCTTTCCAGTAATCAAATTTCTCCCCATCAAACATAGGGGGTTTGGTGCTGATCTTGTCCCTTTCTTCATATTTATTATTAATATTGGATATTGTATTATCAGCCATTGTAACAAATAAATATATATATCAAAGTATTTCTCTCTGGATCTTTACTGACACTGTTAAGTGGTAGCACACACAGAACCGGAGCTCTGATGCCAACTGAAGGTGAGATAATACTTAGAAGGGGGTTGAATAAGTATGAAAGATTAAGACTTTATAAATAATAACACAATTATTTTTATCCTGGTTCGTTGAACTCAACTACTCTAGTCCACCCTTCCTAGAGTGATTTGCCTTTCTCAACAAGGACTTAATCCACTATTTAATCAAACAGATTACAATAGTAACACCTAAGAACAACTGTTCTTAGTCTTCTCAAGAGCTACTGATTCCAACTGAATCCTCTTAAGGAAAACCTTTTCAATCAATGTAAATCAAATACAAGAGTATGAATGCTTCTAAAAAGCTTTTATCACAACAGTGATTTTTCTCTTAAGTTTAAGTACAAATAATTCTAAGAATGAATAAGAAAGAATGAGAGTTTTGAATATTATGATTTCTTTTCAGCAAAATGTCTAACTGAAGAATTTGGTGGAGTCTTCCTTTTATAGGCAGTTGATCCAAGGAAGCTGAGCGTTGAGAAGAGTGTCCCAAAAGGTCTGAGCCTTTTTGTCTTCACATCAAGTGACCTTTCCTGGAAGTAGAAAGCACAGAAAAATCCTTTTTGTCTGTGTTCTTGTGTCTAGCACAAATGAGGAAAGAGACGTTTGATTTACTCCAACGGATATATTCTTTGAATATTTCTTCTTCAGTTTTCAGCAAGTTCATCTGAATCTGATTGAGTCAGAGTCTTCTAATGATGTACAGAACTTTGTTGTATCAGAGTCTTCTACAGCATGTGTTCTTTCAGCGTGTTGATCATCAGAGCATATTTGTCACAAAACTTCAGTACTTGGCAGCTTTAGTACTTTCATAAACTTCTGTAGAAACTATGCTTTGAGAAGCTCTTCATACAAAATTCTTCTTAGCTTCAGATGCTTCTGACTAGCTTCAGATGCTTCTGCTTGCTTCAGATTCTTCTGGAGCTTCTGCTTTAGATCCTTCTGGAGACTATGCTCAGGATCTTCTGTAAACAGCAATCAGAATCTTCTAATGAGTGCATCTGGCGCTTCAGAGTCTAGATAACTTCTCGTATACAATTCAGATTTGCTTCAGGAGTGTTAATTTCATTTCAATCTGCAGTAAAACTCACAAGCAAATTTTAGAGTATATAATTCTTAAATATAAAATTTCCTAACAGTTATCATCAAAACAAAGAGATATTATTAAGAACCAATCTGTGTTCTAACATAAGAAATAATATGTTACAAGTACCTTTAACATCTGTTTCTTTTTTTCGTTTTAACGGGGTTTACTTGTCTCTTAAAAACACAGACAGATGGATTGATCCAAATTCCCTCGTTATGATCATTTCTAATATATGATTCGTCCGCTCTAATTGAAACTTTCTTTCCTATATCCATCATAAACCTCCACACCGTTCTCCCACAAACTCTTTAAGTCTTTGATTAGAGGTGTCAGGTATACGTCTATGTCATTCCCTAGTTGTTTAGGGCCAGAAATTAACATAGATAACATCATGTACTTACGCTTCATACATAGCCATGGAGGTAGGTTATAAATCATAATAATTACAGGCCAGGTGGAATGTAAGATACTCTGCAGACCATGCGGATTCATTCCATCAGTCGATAATGCCAAGCGAAGGTTTCTAGCTTCTTCTCCAAAATCAGGATAATCATTATCAATTTTCGTCCACTGTGGTGAATCTGTCGGATGTCGGTACTTCCCATCTACAATTCTATCATCTGCATGCCAAGTCAGGTGTTTTGCATCTGTTTCACTAAGAAACATGCGTCTGAATCTCGGAATTATAGGAAAATACCATAATACTTTTGCTGGTGACAATTTTTTCTTATACCGAGATACACCGCATTTAGGACACTCGTTTAATGATGCATATTCATTTCGAAACAAAATGCAATTATTTGGACAAGCATGTATCTTATCATAGCTCATGCCAATAGAGCATAACATTTTTTTAGCTTCATAGGTTCGATTGGGAAGAACATTATCCTCCAGAAGCATCTCTTGAAGTAGGGATAACAACTCTGTGAAAATTTTATCCGACCATCCATTACCCGCCTTTAAATTGTACAACTTTAATATTGAGGACAATCTTGTGAAAGTAGTGCAACCTTTATACAACGGTTTCTATGCATCACTTACCAACCTCTCAAACATCTTGGGACAATCTTGAAGATCTTCTTCAAGTGCTTCTGCAATCTCTTCGACTCGATCACAATCATATGTATCCCTGCCATTGTCCTTTGAAGCACATGTCGTATTATTCCGGGGTTCAACATTCTCGTTACTTATCTCACCATGTAATGTCCAACATGTGTAACTTCGATCAATTCCATGTCTCACTAAATGAGATTCCAACTGAACAGCGTCAACTCGACGCCCATAACAGCATCCTAAGCAAGGACATGTGATCCTACTGGGGTCTTTGGCGTGTTCAACAGCAAACTTAACGAACTTCGATACCCCATTCTCGTACTCTTTTGACAATCGATTACCAGAGATCCATTTTTTATCCATACTAATTGAGTAATCTACACTAAACTATAAAAGTTAAACAAAACAGAGAATACCTGTAAGGAAATCACTAACTTCTAAGAATGCTACGCAATAGGATGCTTGGAAACGATCACAACTTTGCTCTTCACAGGTAACCCCTATAGCAGACAAAATATAAATTTTATTAAAATCATATTAATAATTAACCAAGACAAAAATACTAGATAATCCACCAAAACAAATCATATTAAAAATACTAGATAATCCTTAAACCAAAATGACACCCTTACTAAACATTGAGAAATCCTAACTAAACATATAAAACCATAATAACATATAAAACCATATCATATAAAACCATATTCATGTTGGCTACTCTCTTAAAAAAAATAGGAATTTCCAAACTATATTAAACATGCAAAATATAAACTCTTGTTTGTCAATCTAAAACATACAAAATATAAACTCTCTTAAAAAATATAAACTCTCTTAAAAACATATTCAACAGAGATACTTAACATAAAAACATATAAATCTCTTATCCACATTTTAATTATTCTTTCTTCCTTTCCATCATTTTCTCTTTATTTCCAAAAATTCTAACCACCAACCCAATAAAGTTGTTTTTTCTTAAGTATAAAGTAGTATTAAAGAAACTGGTCCTTACACACACTTTACTCTAACTTTACTCTATGATTGTTATCCATAAATTATTATCATTAACAACTATTAATTAATATTGCTCACCCACTCTAATAAAACTTTGAGGACACCATACATAAACAAACAACGAAACATTACATTTTCATGACCAAACAGTTATCACAAACAAAACTCTCTTATAAACTCTCTTATAAACTCTCTTAAAACATACAAAATATAAACTCTCTTAAAAAATATAAACTCTTATAGAAAACATATTCAGTTCAAATACTTAACTTGATTCTGGTTATAAACTCTCAAATATAAACTCTCAAATAAAAACTCTTTGTTTATAAAGACTTAACTTGATTGCATTCAAATAATAAAAACATATTCAGTTCTACTTAAAGATTACAGCAACAATGGTGAAAATATACGTAAAAAAGAAAACCAGAGTAAAACTTCAAATACCGTAACAATGGCGGAAATGCAATGCAGACGAGCAGAGAGACGGTGAACGGCGGCGAAATGCAACAGAGGAAGGCGACGGTTGGACGGCGACGGTTGGACGACAACGGTGGGT
Organism: Lathyrus sativus; assembly: GCA_963859935.3. NCBI lineage: Eukaryota > Viridiplantae > Streptophyta > Magnoliopsida > Fabales > Fabaceae > Lathyrus > Lathyrus sativus. The sequence goes on from OZ012737.1 coordinate 500,262,951, forward strand.
TTATAGGGAAACGTTCTTTGTTCGCCAAAGAAAAAGAAAGAAAGAAATACGTAATGACTGTTCTGTTTCTCATAAAAATTCTGGTGGGTATCTTAAATTAATTCTAACTAAATCTATAGCAGCGCTTTTTAATGGCTTTAGCAGCGCTTTAAAAAGCGCTCTCAAAGATCTTCTTATGTACCCCATATAGCAGCGCTTTATGGAAAACGCGTTCTCGTAGACTAGACCTACAGCAGCGCTTTAGAAAAGCGTTGTCGTTGGGCTGTCTTAGACCCCCCATTTAGCAGCGCTTTTTGGAAGCGCTGTCTTAGGACCCCCTTTTTAGCAGCGCTTTTTAAAAAGCGCTGTCTTTGGGCTGTCTTAGACCCCCCCTTTTAGCAGCACTTTTTAGAAGCGTTGTCTTAGGACCCCCATTTAGCAGCGTTTTTTGAAAAAACGCTGTCTTTGGTTATCAATTGTTTTATTTTTTTTTTAATTCCTCTTTAGCAGCGCTTTTTCTAAAAGCGCTGTCTTTGTATGCGCTACTAAATGTCAATTCTGGCGTAGTGTAGAGGTAGTAGAAAAGAAGGTTGATGAAGAAGAACACAAGAGGAAGAAGGTTAAGGTGTGTCTTAATCAATTCGACAGTAAGGTGAGTGGACTCAAGGAAGAGTTGGATAAATCCCGAAGGAAATGCGTTAAGAATGAAAAACATTGGCTTTTGGCTCCCCAGAAGAACAAGGAAATCAGTGAAGAAATGGGAGAGGAAATACAAAAGCTAAACACTGCTTTACGTCACTCGAGAGCTTCTGAAGCAGAGCAATGAAGACTTAAAGAGGATGCCATGAGATCCTCTAGGGTTGAGCCAGCAAATTGGGACAGATTATGTAGAGAGTTGAACGAGGTTAGAAGTCTTGCCGAAGATCAGAAGAACCAGATGGAGGATATCCTTGAAGATGAAGATATTTGGGCTACTGAAAGGATAAATGTGCTTTCAAATTACGATGGATATGAGCGATCCATACATATTTTGATAGCTGATCGAGATATGTACCGCAACAAGCTTAATGGGTTGGCAGAATTTTGCAACTGGTTAGCCCAAGATTTTGTGTGGAAGCATAGAGATGCTTTTGAAGCAATGGATGACTCCACTCCTCCTGCTATTTGTGATTTCCTCTACCTTTGCAAGGACATGTTGAAGAGGTTTAAGGAAGAATTGAAGAAGCGTGAGGCTCGTAGGCCAAAATTATGAGTTTTCATCGTTGTACTCTTTCTTGTTTTTTGAAGCATTATGGATTGTAATTGATTCTAAGTGACTTTTTGTACTATTTGACTGCTACAATTAATGAATGAATGTGGTTACGTTTGCTTTATGTTTGATATCTCTATATGAACTAACAACTAATTCGAACGATTCCTCGAAATGCCAAAGGATGCATTCCTTGTATTGCATTTCGTGTCGCATATGCATACCGTGTGATTTCAACTCGTTTCTCATTCTGTATCTCTCTTTCCAGTTTCCATCCTGAGTCCTCAACGTAGATATAACACCAGAGCCCGTGCACGCCAAAGGATTTCTGAAATGGAGGAAGAAAACGCAAGACTCAGATATGAGATTGAAGATCTTCGAGGGAACGTGAATCAACTCATGGAAATGTTCCAAATCTTGACTGCCAGAAGTGAGCCTCCTCAAATTGCCGTTGTTTCAGAGACCACAGGATCTTTTGGAGGAACTAAACCTATGATGACTGTACCTTCCACATGGCCTCCATTTGGTTTACATCGTGATTTTGTGCTACGATTTGAGACAATGGGGAAATCTGTGCCACAAGCAATCCCTACTCCATTCTATTTTGAAACACGACCTGTCATGCACACCACTCCACAAACTGTGATGTCTATTGTTCCACACACGATTATTCCAACTTGAATTGATACACAATATGAAGATTACAATCAGATCTATCATGCTCCCGGGTCAACCTCTATAGGTGACGACGCAAGAGACGAGGACCTTAGGGAAGTGAAAGAAAATTACCAGAACCTCATGAAACGAATCCAAGTAGTGGAAGGTGATGATATTTTTGGGACTACTGCTAAAGAGATGTGTTTAGTTCCTAGTTTGGTTATACTGGCTGTCGCTACTGCGAAAATCGGCGCCGGCTGAACAGAAGAGTCGCCACCGTGCGTTATTTATCCCAACGGAGGGAAAGGAAACGCTCGAAGTAAACCTACCGCAAAGACGGGAAAGGAATGGTCATCGCAACCAAATCCTGGATTCGGGAGTCGGTTACGCAAGGGGAAGGTATTAACACCCCTCACGTCCGTCGTACTCGACGGGATCCACGCTTGTTTTCTGGTACGGATTGTTATTCTATCTATTCTACAGGTCAAGGGTTAAAAGAAAATAAAATGACTTGGCAAAGTATCGCACTTTATGCCTACGTATTCCCGTCTGGAACGAGAAATCAGAGTCAACGTAGTTTGCCTACCTACGGGAAAGGAGGGGAAGGTTGCTCGCTAGGATATCGCATCCTATGCCTACGTACTTTCATACAGCATGAAAGATCAGAGCAAACGTAGTTCGGGCTACGAAAGACACAAGCTTGTCTGACTGTCTTTTATTACCTTCAAAAAGGGTTTTCTTGATTAAGAGTCCAAGCGGACAAAAATGACACTTCGATGTTTGTTTTGAATCTTTTACGAAAGAAGTGTTTTTTAGTGTGTTTGCAATCTCTGACGCACTAGAGACTATGATTTGAGAGTGACTACGTCGTATGTCACCCTAAGGGTAACACACTAAGCGATCAGATTACTGAAGAGTGACCCTCCAGCAACCTTTTCTCAAATAGCTTAAGGCTCGTAGCGTACGACGTCGATTAACCTCATCACTGTATTTTTTGAAGTGTTTTGAGATTAGAAGAGAAAGAAGCTCTAAAAAAACCTAGGGTTTGAAATGGGAATCAAAACTACCCTAATGTTGTCATGCCTGGAATAAACCTAATGTCTGTCATATTTCTATCTTGCGCAGAGAGAAACAGAGATCCTAGGGGATAAACGGCAAAAGAAACCGATACATACAGTAAACAGTAAAAATGTATGCAATGCAGCAAGAAACAATAGGCAAAGTGAACAGCTTCACTTTAAGCCTAAGGGGAAGATTAACAAACAATACAGCAAAAGAAAAAACATTAGCTCAGCAAGCCCCACCAGTTCCTACAGCAAGCAATCCAAACAGCACCAGCTCTGGCAGCTACAGTTGATACACAGCAAAAGGTTAACAACAACAACTTGAGGCAAGATCCTATCTTCTCCTTCCAATGATATCCAAGCTCCAGCTAAGCTCTTATCTTCCAATAATCTCCAGCTTCAACAAGCACTGAGTTCCAACCAGCAAAACTCTAGCCTTCAACAGATATCCAGCTTTGACAGGTACAAGCTTCCTCTTCTAAAATCATCAATGAACTTCATCCTCAATAGGCTTTTAACTTCAATGCAGACACTCACAAGAGAGAATCAAGTAATAGAGGAAGTTGGGATGTTGAGATACTTAATGATAACCAAGGGAAATCATCAAGGTCTTAACACATCTAGTGAAAGTTATCCTCAAGATTCTACCCAATCAAAGTAGGCTCTACATCCCTCCTAAGGAGAGATGGAACCCTTTTTGGGGACCTTGTGTCATAGGATTGAATAGAGGCACAAGAAGCTCTCTATGTTTGACAGAAGAGAACAGTCTATTCTAGAGCTCTCCCTATATCTCCTATCTCCTAAGTCTTCAATCAACACCTTCAATCTCCAAGCTCCAATGATCTTCTTGCATCCAACTTTGATTATTATCTTCAATCTTCTCTTTTTATGTCTTCACACTCCACAAGCTCAAGCCAAGCCCCATGCCCCATAAAAAAAACCCAAAAGCCCAAGCAGACAAATAAAACCCCAAGTGGGAACACCAAACAAACACTCCATTTGCAAAATATACTGAAAATAGTAAAATAGTATTTAAAATTCTAAGATTAATTCTAAGGGGATTTCTACATTTACCCCACATACCCTATATGTCCCATAACCTAATTCATGCTAAAAACCCCAAAATAAAATGTTATAATGCACCTATGTTGAGTTTGAACCCTAAAACTATCATCCTAATGTTTTCTAATCAAAACTAATCAAGATTAATCCAAAAAAATGTGGAATAAATCTCTAAGGGAACTTAATGTCCTAATCTAACTAGTACAAAAAGAATGGAATCAAAATATGAATTTAAATGACCAAACAAAATTCACCAAATGACATGTACAAACAAAATGCAATTAAATGTGAAAATTCACCATAAATGGAAAAATGCCTAAAATAATATTTTTATTTTTCCACAAATTTCTTGAGACAATTATTAAGATGAGGAAAAAATCCCATGTCAAAATGATCATTTTTGGATTTAATGTGCATTATTTAGTAAACTATATACAAAATGTGAAAAAAAGGAAATTCAATTAAAATTGAAAAAGACAGGGGGGTGGTAACAGCAATTATATACTTCAGGAAGACCTTGGGCCCAGAAAAGGGGGTGCAAACAGCCATGCGCTGGGCCCGTATTCGTTCAGAAAACCACACAAACAACAAAAAAAACCAAGGGGGGCGAATATCAACCAATTCCCTTCGTATTCATCCTGGGCCCTAAACTGGGGGTGTGGGTAGTAAATGACCTAAGGCCCAAACGAAATCTCAAAGGGGAGGGGGGTGTTAATGGTGAACCAAGGAGTAGATTCATCAAATTGGGACTGGGCCTAATGCCCGAGCCCAATCCTCACTCAGCAAAACCCTAAACAAAAACTTCTCCCATTCTCCATTCCAATCACTACTGTTCATCTCTTCCAAAGCAAACCATAAACGGCGCCCTCTGAAACCCTCTCAAACCCACCGAGTTCTTCACCCAAATTCCAACACGTTCATCAATCTAAAACCTCGCCCCTCACACCTCAGCTCAAATCAATCCTAATCCACACTCGTCTCACAAAATCTCAGATACTCAAACCTAACAATCACAAAACCTAAATCCTAACCAACTATGAATGCTTACGAGTTAGAGAAAGAAGATGTACCTGGAGAGTTTGATGAAGACGGAAGTTCTTGGAGACTTGGAAGAATCTGGAGATTGATGAAGGAGCTTGAAGCGACTTCTGATGAAGATTGTGGTGGATCTGGGCGGATCTTGAAGAAAAGATGACTTCTGGTGATTTCGAGATGAGGACGAACGAGATCGATGAATCTGATGGTGAACGAAGACGATCCTCAAAATCTGAGGATCTTGACGTGCGATGAAGTGGCCTGACGAGTTTCTTGAGGACGATCTGAAGAGTTTACACTGAACTGGACGAAGCACCAAGAACCGCTGATGAATGTTCTTGCAGTTTTCTGGAAAACGCGGATGAACGAGATGAAGATCCTTGTGGATATCTGGAAAACGTTGAAGATTTGCTGAGGTGGAGGAAGTTTCCGGTGAAATCTTGGATTTCCGGCGAAGATTATGGTGGCTGGCGGTGGAACGGAAGGAGGTGAACGAAGAAGATCAAGAGGTGTTCTGGCGAAATCTGGAAATTTGCAGATTCCGGTGAATTCACTGGTCCCCGGCGACAGTTGCGGCGGAGGGAGGTGGTTCGGTGGGTTGTTGCATGGCCGGCGGTGAGAGTCTCCGGCGATGGCTAGGTGGCAACACATGGGGGAGTGAGGTGGCAGGTCTGAGAGAGAGAGAGAGTGAAACGTGGCTGAGTATGAGGGAAAGAGAGAGTGAGGTGTCCAATCCATGGAACGTACGTGTGGCATTGCATTTATACTGCCAAGTGGCATCTGGTGAAAATGGACCTGAACTGGGCTTGATTAATGGATAATTGCTAATTGTGGCCCACTTGGATAATGACTCAGATTAATGACCCACTTAGCTGAATCAAATGAGAATTAAACCTAATTAAGTAAACAAAATTAATCCTAAAACACTAATTAAAATAAAACGAAAATTAAAATAAAACCTGATTAAAACCCTAATTAAAACCTAATATTAATCCTAATGAATCTATTAAAACGAAAATTAAAAGATAAACTCCTAATTAATCAGAAAAAATATCTAAAAAATATTTAAAAAACCTAATTAAATTTGGAAAAAAAATCAATAAACTCTAAAAAAAACTAAAACAATTAATCCTCTCTTCTTTTTTTTTAAAATCTATTCTATTAACATTTTAAAAAACAAATAAAATCTAATAAAATCTATAAAAAAACAATTAATCCCTATTTAAAAAATCTAAAAAAACAATTAAATCTAATAAACTCTAAAAACAATAATATCTATTTTTTTTTTAAATCTATTCTATCAATATCTAAAAATTTAAAAACTACTTCTATTAAAAGAAAATAATATCTAAAAAATAAAACCTAATAAATCTCTAAAAAAGAAAAGAAAATTTATTTAAACTCTGAAAATTATAAAAAAACTATTAAATCCAGAAAAATCTATTTAAATGCATTAAAAATCCAGAAAAATGACAGAAAATCCTAAAAATGCCAGGAAGCCGATTAAATCGAATAAAACCCAATTGCGGAACCCGGGCACCGATATGGCCTGAAAATACAGGGAACGAACACCAATTCTCAACAGACTTTTATTCTGACCGGCCTGTACTGCCTGAAACGCCAGGGGCTGCAATCCCGATAAAAATCAATTTGATTGAGGAAAATGCCATGTATGCAGTATGCGAATGCGAATGCAAAATGCGTTGAAACATAAACCAGATATGGGAACCGGTTGGTCAAATTTTAGGGTGCAACAGTTGCTCCTATTCAAGCGGCTTGGACCCGACTGGGTGAAGAGCGAACGGCCTTCAAACATTCGAGGTACGAGACGGTTGAATACCAAAGAACCCTGAAATTTGCCAACCGCAGAAATAAACTGCGCCACTGCTTGGGGGAACGACATTCGTCGAGTGAACCTGATTGTTCGTCGGAGAATAACTTTGATTTTGACTCCCCCCACCCATGTAACACCACGGGTACTGAACTATCTTTGCAAAACACCTCTGTCCACAACGGGACTAAACTTGTCAACACAAGAAGAGAAACAAATTCATCCACACGAGTAAAGATCCCATCATCACAGGAAAAACTTATTCACAATTGCCCTTAAATTTCGTCAACACGAAAATCCATAAATTCGTCATCACGAGGAAATCCTATCATCATAGGAATACAACTTGCCCTTATCAGTACTTTTCAAACTTGTCCTTAGCAGGACTCCATATTCCATCATCATGGAGAAATAAAACTTGTCGACTCCACTGGGGATGGGCTATCCGCATCTCGTCAACACAAGGAGATCCTATCAGCATGGGTAATAAAGTTCTTATTTACGTCTTATCAACACAAGAACTCCTATTAACATAGAAATAACTTGTCCACGCCAGGACTCACGTCTCGTCAACATAAGGGAAATAGATTCATTAACATGAATAAATCCTATCATCATAGGAATACCATTCTTGTACATCTCTGAATTCACATTTCGTCAACATGAAGAAATCCTATCCACATAAGCATAAATTGTCCTCATCAGGACGCACATTCCGTCAACACAGAGAGAGTAATTTGTCAACACGAATAAATCCTATCAACATAGGCATAAATTTTCCTCGTCAGGACTCCATATTCCGTCAACACGGAGAAATAATTCGTCAACACGAATAAATCCTATCATCATAGACATAGATTGTCCTCATCAGGACTCCATATTCCGTCAACACGGAGAAATAATTCGTCAACACGAATAAATCCTATCATCATAGGCATAGATTGTCCTCATCAGGACTCCATATTCCGTCAACACGGAGAAATAATTCGTCAACACGAATAAATCCTATCATCATAGGCATAGATTATCCTCATCAGGACTCCATATTCCGTCAACACGGAGAAATAATTCGTCAACACGAATAAATCCTATCATCATAGGCATAGATTGTCCTCATCAGGACTCCATATTCCGTCAACACGGAGAAATAATTCGTTAACCCAAATAAATTCTATCAACATAGCCGGGGATATTCTGAAAACCAATGACCGACACCCGTTCTGACAACAAGCGACCACTTCTGAAATTTTGATTCATGGAACCCTAAGATGCTACTGCAGCAACAAACTTGACAAAACAGTCCGCTGATCGGACACGAGAAAACCTCAACCAATAACTCTGTGGGGATGATAATAAACTGAATCACATCATCATATGTCTCACGTCAAGACTTTGATTGTCTGAAAAGACCTCTGAGCTTTAGAACTCCATACTCCTGTCGAGAAACATACCTGAAAGCAAAAGGTTAACCAACCTGGCTTATGTTCCAAAATGCGTATGTTTGACACTAGCGCAATGCTCCATACAGCAGGGAAATGCTACGCGTTTTCTAGATGGATGCAAACATGATAATGCATGCAAATGCAAATGCAGGTTCAGGCTGCTGGGGAAAAGCTCTGATAAGCTCGCTTCATCACGGATGCTGAGGACAAATACTACCCTGCTGGGGAAGGAACGGGTGCCCCCAAGTATTCCGGCAAAATAAATGCCAGGACATACAATGAACTCTGCCGGGGAGAGCTTTAAACCTTCCATTTCCACTGGGAGGAAAGAAAACACCTGTCGGGGAGAGAACACTCTGCTGGGGAAAACGACTCTCTTGGGGAATCTTAACCAACTCCCCTGGAAACAGGGAGTGACTCCGCTGGGGTAGAATGAATAACCCTACTGGGGATAATAACTGTCTAAACACAGTTTACAACTCTCTGAAAACTAAACGACTCCGCTGAGGATAAGGAATCCTTTTGGAGAACCACCACTGTCTGAACACAGCTTACGAGTTTTGGAGTTTATCAAACTCTGCTGAGGGTAAACGACCCTGCTGGGAAAACTAAACCATCTGGCTACAGTTTACATACTCGGGACTGAGGATAGACATCCTGCGGCGAGCACTAATCTTGACCTTCTGGAGAACATCCTTTGGGATAGGCTGCGACTAGCTGGGGGAAATTGACCTTTCTTCAGTAAAGAACATTGTCATCTCAGCTTCGGGAAATGAAGTGCGACCTGCGTGGGGATTCATCTCACATAAGGATCAAGTCTTTTCGTCACGAGCCTCTGGTTAGGACTGCAATCTTCTGATCGTCCACTTCATATGAGCAAGAACCCTGCAACACCACAAACGAGACAAGACAAGTCTATACAACCAAATCTATTCAAGTTAGCGTTAGTGACATCATTTTCAGTCAATTCGAAGTTTTATCAATTATTGACAAGGGCCAGCAACGTTATGCAACTACTAGTTTTATTAAAACATTGGCGTTTTTCACATAGAAAACAGTAAAGAACAAGTATCAAATACTGAATAACATGTTTTATTGATTGGACCCCTGAATGGGCAGAGTTTTGTACACTGGATGTAACTCCTGAAAAGAGGAAGTCACGCACAACAACTATACAAGTATGCACAGGAAGCATAAATACAATGACAAATCAAATTTGCGCATATGTCGGCAACGCGATGCAGACAATCATCATGAGTTGATCCTCCTATGACTCGCCTGACTCTGGCGCTTTCCCGGTATTCATCCCTCGGAAGAGATTGTATCTGATAATCGAATCCCCAAAGTATTCTCCCAACCACCAAGCTACGCAGTATCAAACTCGACCCACAGTCATTTGCTTTTCTAATCCCTAACTTTTGCGTGAATCGCCCTTTGCGGGTTTTCAGTTCACCGGGATACCCTTTTTTGCCGAAGCCGCCCAGTGTAGGTTTTCGACTTCGCGGGTGTACATCTTTTTTAATTTTATCCCTAACTTTTGCCCGAATCTTTTATTCTGTTTTTGGTTCGCCAGGATGCCCCATTTTTGCCTGGACTCTCTTTTTTTGTCCAGCGGGTCAATTTTAAGCAAAGTATTTTTTAACTGCGTCCGAATTTACAGGCGACGTAAAGTCTTCACCGTCCATGGTGGACAACAACAAAGCTCCTCCTGAAAAGACTTTTCTGACAATGTACGGCCCTTCGTAGTTGGGTGTCCATTTGCCCCTGTGATCAGCCTGTGGCGGGAGAATCCTCTTAAGCACAAGGTCGCCCGTCTGAAAGCTCCGAGGATGTATCTTCTTATCATACGCTTTCTTCATCCGGCTCTGGTACAACCGACCGTATGCTAGAGAAGCTAGCCTCTTGTCATCCATTAAACTCAGCTGGTTCAACCTGTCTTTCACCCATTCTGCCTCGTCAAGTTGGACATCTCGTAATACCCTCAGGGAAGGAATCTCAACTTCCAGTGGTAACACCGCTTCCATTCCGTATACCAACGAGAACGGGGTTGCCCCGGTTGATGTGCGTACCGTCGTACGATAACTGTGCAAAGCGAAAGGTAGCATCTCATGCCAGTCCTTATAGGTCACCACCATCTTCTGAACAATCTTCTTTATGTTCTTATTGCCCGCTTCAACCGCGCCATTCATCTTGGGTCGGTACGGAGAAGAGTTGTGATGTTCAATCTTAAAATTCTGACACAGCTCCTTCATCATCTTGTTATTTAAGTTCGAACCGTTGTCGGTAATAATCCGCTCAGGGATTCCATATCTACAAATGATATCTCGTTTGATAAACCTGGCTACCACCTGCTTGGTCACATTAGCATATGATGTCGCTTCCACCCATTTGGTAAAATAATCAATTGCTATCAAAATGAACCGGTGTCCGTTAGATGTTGTCGGCTCGATCTTTCCAATCATATCAATTCCCCACATCGAGAATGGCCACGGTGACGACATCACGTTCAGAGGACTCGGAGGCACATCGATCTTATCCGCATATATCTGGCACTTATGACACCTTTTCGCAAACTTGAAACAGTCAGTTTCTATAGTTAGCCAGTAATAACCTGCCCGCAGCAGCTTTCTTGTCATAGCATGCCCACCAGCATGTGTACCAAATGTACCCTCATGTATTTCCTCCATAAGCAACTTCTCCTCCTTCTCGTCTACACAACGTAGCAACACCAAGTCATGATTCCTTTTGTATAGGACACCGTCCGGATTCAAATAGAAATTACCAGCCAATCTCCTGAGAGTCTTTTGATCGCGACTGGATGCCCCAGCCGGATACTCCTGGTTCTTCAGGAAATTCTGGATGTCAAAATACCAGGGTTTATCATCAGAAGCTTCGTCAATGGCAAATATGAATGCGGGCCTATCAAGCCGAGAGATAACAATCCTGGGAGCCTCGTTCCAGAAGTTAACTTTATTATACATGGAAGACAATGTGGCCAGGGCGTCAGCCATCTGATTTTCCGCTCGCGGCACATGATGTAGTTCAACCTTGTCGAAGAAAGACAACAATCTCCTGGCATAATTCATGTACGGTATCAAATTGGGCTGACGTGTCTCCCATTCTCCTTTTATTTGATTTACCACCAGAGCTGAGTCCCCGTATACATCCAGATTTTTGATTCGCAAATCAATGGCTTCTTCAAGCCCCATGATGCAAGCTTCGTATTCAGCTTCATTATTGGTAACCGGAAAGGTCAATCGAGCAGTAAATGGGATGTGCGACCCATGTGGAGTAGTGATGATTGCCCCTATTCCGCTACCATTGGAGTTTACAGCTCCGTCGAATATCAACTGCCACTTGGAATCTGTCTTTAGCCCTTCATCCGGCAACAGTTCTTCCCAATCTTTCATCTTCAGGTACATGATATCCTCGTCAGGAAAATCAAACCTCATCGATTGGTAGTCCTCAATAGGCTGCTCAGCCAGATACTCTGATAACACACTCCCTTTTATAGCCTTCTGTGAAACATACTGGATGTCATATTCGGTCAAAACCATCTGCCACCGGGCAATTCTCCTAGATAGTGCCTGCTTTTCAAATACATATTTGATAGGGTCCATCTTCGAAATGAGCATGGTTGTATGATTTTGCATGTACTGCCTCATACGCTTGGCGGCCCAGGCTAGCGCACAACAAGTTTTTTCGAGCATTGAGTATCGAGATTCACAGTCAGTAAACTTCTTACTTAGGTAGTATATCGCATGCTCTTTACGCCCTGTCTCGTCATGTTGACCGAGAACACAACCCATACTCCCCTCAAGAACCGTCAAATACATAATCAAGGGTCTCCCTGCCACTGGAGGTATCAAAATAGGAGGCTCCTACAAATACTGTTTTATTTTATCGAACGCCTTTTGACAATTTTCATTCCAGGTCACAACCTGGTCTTTTTTCAACAGCTTGAATAACGGCTCACACGTAGCTGTTAGGTGAGATATGAACCGAGCGATGTAGTTCAACCTCCCTAAAAACCCGCGCACTTCTTTTTCTGTTTTAGGCGTCGGCATTTCTTGTATTGCTTTTATTTTCGCAGGATCAACCTCTATTCCTTTTTCGCTCACGATAAACCCCAGCAGCTTACCCGATCTCACCCTGAAGGTGCACTTGTTAGGGTTCAGTCTCAGCCTGAACTTCCTAAGCCTCTTGAATAATTTCAGCAGATTCACCAAATGCTCCTCCTCCGTCTGGGATTTGGCAATAATATCATCAACATAAACCTCGATCTCTTTATGCATCATGTTGCACCCCAAAATTTGCCCAACCTTTTCTAACCTAGGTTTATGTTTCAATTGCATAATCATTTGCATTGTCATCATGTACATAGTGTATTCATCTGCATTGCATAGCATAAGCAAGCTATCTTAATAGGGAGATCAAGTGCTATTCTTATCTCAAGAGGCATATCCAAGGGTTTCATTCATAATCAAGACTACTCAGGTCATCAGGGAAGAATTTGAGCTTTGAAGAGTTGACAGGTTGATCAATGAGTTCTCTCCTATCTTAAGGTTGTTTGGGGATCATCAGAGAGTGTATGAGCTATGAGCCAAGAGCATGAGGTGTGTATGGATGTTATGAAGAGCCTAGATGATCATTTTTGAGGAGTAACCAAGTCATTGGAATTATTGCAAGAGCTTCAGTTGAAGTCAGTCAACTAGGGTTTTGTCTGGGTCAACACTAGGTCAACTCTAGGTCAAAGACTTGTTTTGAAAGGCACCAAGGATCATTTGAAGAATGTGGGATTAATTATTTGCTATATGGATATGGATATGGTGTTGTGCTAAAGAAAAATCAGAAGGAATCAAGGAGAAATGGAGTTACCAAATTAGGGTTTCAGTGTAAAATCCCCTGATTTAGGTCAAACTTCAAAGCAGTGTAACTCAAGATGCAAGCTTCATATGAATTTCTGGTCCACATGAAACTTGTATAGTATCTTCATAGCTTTAATTTGAGTGGTGGAAGTCATCAAGATGATTTATGGAACTCAAGTTATAGCTCTTGCAAGTTACAGGTCATCTGAGGGCACTGAAATTTGTCTGTGAAAGTTGTCTGTCTTCCAAGCAACTTTTGACCTTCAATGAGGTTTCAAATGTATTTCTGGCCAACATGAGAGTTGTTCCTCATTGTCTTAGCTTTCTAGAAAGGTATGGTATGCCTTCATATGAGTTGTGGAACTCTACTTATGGTCTTGGCAAGCAAAGGGTATTTTGGTCATTTGAGAATTACAGGTCATTCTTAGCTTATGCCTAAAACTCATACAAGGAAGCTTCAAATGAAAAACTTCACAACATCAAAGTTTCTCAAAATGTCATTTTAAGTCTATAAAAGAGGTCATGGAAGTTTGTAAATGCATAGAACAAGACTTGATAAAAGTTGGTTGAAAATGACTTAAAAATGGCATATAACTTGAAAAAGTTCAAATGAAAAATTGGTTTGGGCAATCTACAAATCCAAAATGGGTCATGTAATATACCAAATTGAATCCCAACAACATTTTAAAGACATTGGCTCAGCCACTTTTTTGAGTTAGGGTTTAAATTTTGGACTTGCTTTGTAAAGTTCTTTCTTGCATAATAAGGCAACTTTGCAAAACTTAGCAAAAGGCAAGGGATCAGCATGATAAGCATTCATATCCTTCCAATAACTCATATGAGGAGATTTTAAAGTGGAATTGAAGGGTTGTAAGGACAATTGAGGCATGAGATGAGATATTTCAAAGTGTCATTACATGAGAATTTCCACATTATTCCACCACATTCTAGAACCATCCTAGAGGGATCCAGAAACTTCTAGATCTTTCTATCATCATCTATATAATGAATGTGGATCATTGGTGGAAGAGGTTGGTGAAAATAGAGAGAGAAGAGAGAGAATTCCATTGTTGCTTCCATTGTAAGAAAGAGTGAAAATCTATATTCAACATCAATTCTGTTCATTCTTTTTCTTCATCCACAATCCATTGAAGCTTTTGAGTGCATACATGCTGAATTAGAGAGCCATCCATGGAAGATTTAAGAGCTAGGGTTTGAAGTTTCAAGATCCATAACAGTTTCGAATCTCTTCATCCAAGCATTTTCCATACAACCTTTTGCAAACAGAAAGCTCCTTATCAAGCAAGGATCAGTCTCGAAGGATTGCAAGCATTGGATTGGACTGGAACCACCTCTGCCATAGCTACCTAGCAGGTTGGTGAATTATCTTCTATCTCCCTAATTAGGTGTTGTTAGATTAGATTGTTAGTGTAAGATTGTTAGGTTAGGTTAGATGACCATTTTCAGAGATTTAGGGTGAATTCCATGAGGTTTAATGGCAGGTTGTAGATTCTTTGATGATCAAGAAATCTTAGGTTAGTGAGGGTTAATCTTAGTATGTTAGCTTAGGATAACCAGGGAGAGGTGAGGAGTAGTTTAGTACAAGAATTTGCAAGGTTTATGAAGGTCCATCACTGAGTGCAGTTGGTATGCCATGAGCTTATAGCCATCGGGTTTCATTCTAGGGTTGGTTTCAATCCAAACTAAGGGCACCATCGTGTTCAGGGGAGAGAATAGAGCAAGATTTCTCTTTATAGCTTAGGGTTTCATGGCCAATCGAGGGAGAGCAGAAAGGAAGAACATGGCTGCATGGGAAAGGATTTGCAGGGTCTAGGGTTTCATGGGGAAGAAGATGATGGAGGTCTGTTAGATTAGGATTAATGTTTGACTCATTAAACCAATCCAATGGCTGAGATTCGAAGTTGAAAACGGAGGGAATTGATAATACTGAAACGATGCGTTTCACTTAATGAAACGCTTGGGCCCTGGATCAGAAATGCTATCCCCACCCCCCAAACCTAAGCCCAATGGATTTTAACTGGAAATCGTTGCTATCTGCACCGCTCGCGTATCATTTTTCTTTTGATTTTCTTCATTTAATTTTCTGATTTAATTTCCAGCTGGGCCTAGCGCCATTTGCTATACGCGCCCCCCACTTCATGGCCCATCTGGAGAATGAACTAGGCGCGTCTGCTTGCGACACCCCCTCCCCATTTTAATTCATTTTTTGATTTTATTTTTCTCTTATATTTTTAGCATCTTTAAAAATCCATATAAAATTGAAAAAAGCTTATTTTTCATTGGTTCTTTTTGTGGTAGATTCATAATTCTGTTAAGAAAAATAATAAATAATAAAAATAGCATTTTATTTTGTTTTAATATTTTTTGTGCATTTTTATTGTAAATAGCTTTTTAATGAGTTTAGTTTAGTACTTAATTTTGTTGATTTTAGTTCTAATAGTTCCCTTGAGATTTAGGACCCATTCTTTTTAGGGTGATTAACTTAGGACTTCAACTTGTATATAGGATTTAATTTGTAATTTTAGGATTGATTTTTAGATGATATGATTAAGTGAGATTAGAGTGGTTAAAATTAGGGTTTTTAAGTGAGCATAAGTGGGATAGATCATTTTCTTTTAGAAATTTTGATTTGATTTTTGGGGTATGGGACTATAGGGATTATGGGTAGATAATAGATCCCTTAGAAAATATTAGGCTTCCCCTACTGCTATTAGTATGTTGCTTGTGTTTGATTGACTGTGTGGTGTGCCCTCTTTAGGGTTATTATTTGTCTGTGTGGGGTATTGGGTTTGTTTGGGGCTTGGGGTTTGAGCTGAAGACTGTGTTGATGAAGCCCATTGGAGATCAAAGAGAATGAAGACCAACTTTCAGAATTGATGAGGAGTATCTCTTGCTGGCAGCTGTTGAAGTTTGTAGGATCTAGGAATTAGGCAGAGCTCTAGAGTAGAAAAATTGATTCTCAAACATGGAAGGTCTTGTTTGCCTCCATCCCTCTCTATGATGCAGAGTCTCTCTAAGACACTCACCCCCTTCCTTTGGAAGGCTTGGTGATAGTGTCTAAGAGATAGAACTCTTGAGAGAAATATTCTATGTGTTGATAGCAGTCTATTTGCCACCTTTGGTGGTCAACTAATTGCTTAACACCCAGTTCATTCTTGTGATTGATTCCTCAGCTTGGAGAGGAGGACTTGAAGAAAAGCCATTGGGAGATTGAAGATAAAAGACTGATGCTTGCTTGGAGCCTGTGGATAGTTGATGCTTTGCTTGAAGGCAGATGCTGATGAAGATTGCTTTGCTGTTTAGTTTTAGCTGTTTAATTCTTGATGTATTGTGTGATTTTCCCAGACTGTATTGTTTGCTGTTTAACCTGTTGGGTTGAAAGTGAATTCTGTTCACTTTTGCCTATTGTTTTCTAGGTTTGAGGTTGAGTGGGACTCCCTTGCCTCGCTTGTATTGTTGCATCCATGCATTTTACTGCTTTATTGTATATATCTGTTGTTTCTGTTTCCGTCTATTCCCTTAGGATCTCTGTTTCTCTCTGCGCAAGAGAGGAGCATGATAGACATTAGGTCTTAACCCATGCATGATAACATTAGGGTAGATTTTATCCCCTTCTTTTTAACCCTAGGATTTGTAGAGTGTCATCTCTTCTTTCTTCAAAACAACAGAAAAACATTAATAAAGGTTATAACAGAAATCAATTCATTTCTTCCGTCAAAAGATTTGAACAAACATCAACCTTTTTGCAATAAGAAAACCCTTGTTTAAGGTGAGATTTTTCATAAAAGACACTTGAACAGCTTGTGTCGTGCGTAGCCCGAACTACGTTTGCTCTGATCTTCCATGTTGTGTGGAAGTACGTAGGCATAGGATGCGATATCCTAGCGAGCAACCTTCACCCACCCTCCCCCGTAGTTAGGCGAACTACGTAGGCATAAAGTGCGATGCTTTGCCGAGTCATGTTTTCTTTTCTTTTCAGACCTCATCCTTTAGTTTAGATAGAAGTGTAATCCGTACAAACCAAGCAAGCATGGATCCCATCGAGTACGATGGACGTGAGGGGTGCTAATACCTTCCCCTTGCGTAATCGACTCCCGAATCCAGGTTTTGGTTGCGATGACCATACCTTTCCCGTTTTTTGCGAGGTTTACTTCGAGCGTTTCCTTTTCCTCCGTTGGGATAAATAACGCACGGTGGCGACTCTTCTGTTCAGCCGGCGCCGATTTTCGCAGTAGCGACAGCTGGCGACTCTGCTGGGGATCCAACGTCCCCTGGCTGCTAAGGACTGCGATGGTTCCTTATGCATTTGGGATCCAACGTCCCTTAAGAGAGTCAATCCTAGCGCTTGTTTTCCCGTCGAGGATTTTGTATGGATTTACATTTCTGTATTTACATTTCAGCATTTTATTATTATTATTATTGCTGTATTGTGGGGTGTGACGGGTGTTCTATGATTGAGAGATAAGTCGGACCTGGGCTTGAGTGCACCTAGATTTAGAGTGGAGATTAGTGGGCGCGCACGTGCTTTGCATGTCCTAGTGTCCCGCGAAATCCACACTCAGACGAGGTTCTTCTGGTTGGCCTCCTGTCCTGCCCTTTGGGTGGCTCGGGTTGCTGGTTAGTTGGATTGTCGACTCTGGGGACCGATCATTTGGAAGTTGGCTAAGTGGGGCCTCTTCAGGATTTGATGATGCCACTCCTTCTGGGAATCGTATCATCAACCCTGAAAGTCTGTGACGCCGACGACCGCATAGGATGCCACACCTTTGTCAGTTACTAGGACACCTACCTGTGAGAGGGTTTGGGGTTATGCAGGTAACTAGACCTTCAGATACCGGTCATTTCTTGATCAGAGATCCTGGGTATTTATGGATAGTTTTGAGGTCTATCAGAGACCAGTCAGAGTTATGGTTTGAGGTCTATCAGAGACCAGTCAGAGTTATGGTTTGAGGTCTGTCAGAGATCAGTTGGAGTCATGTTATGGGGTCTATCAGAGACCATTGTTGGAGCTTTGTAATGGGTCTATCTGAGACCAGGGTTTGAGGAATTCTAGAGGGTCTATTTGAGGCTTTTGATATGATTCAGGCTTCTCAGCTATGGCACTTGGTCCCTGTTGCATGTTGCTTGCATTGCATTATTTGCATAACCATTATCATTGCATCCCATTAACGTGTGTCTGTGCTGCAGGTGCATTTGCATATTCCCTGGTTCTAGTGTCTGGACTTCTGAGTATTGATCATGGCTGGTTTGAGGATGACAGTTGCGTACAAGTTACCTATCCCTGATATTACTCCCCTCCTGGGTCTGATTTCTCTTGCAGATGAGGATGTCCGTAGAAGCTTCAGGCAGAGTTACGGACGGCTGTTGAGTTTGGTTCGCAAATCCACTGATGATGAATTGAATGGGTTGTATACGCTGATGCAATTCTATGACCCGGCTTTGAGGTGTTTCACATTTGCTGACTTCATTTTGGGGCCTACCGTGGAGGAGTATGTGGAGTTTACTGAGCTGCCGGTACAGAATGCAGTTCCTTTTATTCACTCTGCCGCTGAGCCCAAGTTGGAGGATTTAGCTAAGGCCTTGCACATGAATGCTTCTGAACTGTTGATGACTTCTTGGCGAGGGGTTCCAGGTTTCTCTCTCCAGTTTCTGGTTGGTAAGGCTCAAGAGTACGCCAAGAATGGGTGTTGGGTGGTCTTTAACGCTATTTTGGCTCTATGCATTTATGGGATAGTGCTGTTTCCCAATTTCCCAAACTTCGTGGACATGGATGCATTTCATTTGTTTGCTGCTGGCAACCCGATACCTACACTGATCGGGGACTTCTACCATTCGATGCACTACAGAAATGAGAACAGGAGAGGCAAGAACGTCTCTTGTTGCGTGCCTTTGCTGAACATGTGGTTTAAGAGCCATCTTCCCCTGAAGGGACCTTTTATGGATAGTGCAACTACAGCTGACTGGCCAGAGCGTATGATGAGGCTGTCTTCTGAAGACATTGAGTGGTTTGACCGAGACTTGCTGGGGTCTGAGCTTATTTTCAGTTGTTCTGGGTATCCTAATGTTCCGTTGATAGGAAGAAAAGGGTGCATCAACTACAACCCATCTCTGTTCGTCCGCCAGTTTGGATATGCGTTGAAGAACCCACCTCAGGAGGAAGAAGTACAGGAATCTCTGTACTTCACTGGTGATTTGAATGGAGAGTTACTAGCCAAGCTTCGGCATGCCTGGACGCGTATTAACAGAAAAGGGAAACCACTGTTGGGGAAGAATGATTGTCAGGCATATACACCCTACAAAGTTTGGATCCAGGAGAGAGCAAGACAGTTATTGATGCCATTTCCAGCTGCGCCGGTCCCTGTTCATATTCCAGTGGAAGAGCCAACCACTATTACTATGGAGGTCTACGAGCAAGTTGTGAAAGAAAAGGAAGCCTTGGTGAAGATTAATGAAGAGTTAGAAAAGGAGCTAGCTCAGATGCGTAGTGAGAAGAATAAGGCGGTACGTTCTTTCCAACAGCAGATCGAACTAGTAAACAGGCTAGGTGCTGAGTTGACTGAGGAGAAAAAGAAGCGCGAACGTCTGGGTCAAGAGTTCAGAAGCTCTCATGACATGTTGGAGTCCAAAAAGAAAGCACTTGACGCCGCTCACCGAGAAATCTCTTCTTGTAATAAGACATGGAATGCTACGCTAACCAACAACAAAAAGAGGGAAGATAAATTGAAGCAGTAAATTTCTGACCTCAAAGAGCAGTTGAAGGCTAGCATTAAGAAGCATGAAGAAGAGGTGATGACCAGATATAGTCTCCAGAATGCGTTGAACAAAGCCATCGAAGGCAGGAACGAAACTGTGTCTCAGAAGCGAAAGCTAGAGGATCGCTTCGGAGAAGAGGCATGGGAGGAAACTGCTGGTGACGTGCGCCGTGTTCTCAAACGAAGAAATCAACTTGTTGAAGGGCTGCTTACCCGACCAAGTCATCCAGAGACCAAGAAGTTAATAGAAGAGTACCGGGCTTATGGGAGTACTTGGTCGTTTCATGTATTAACTTGTATGCTTTATTTGCATTCGTGCTGACCATCACCAGGATTGTTGGTTGAGGTCATGCCTTCTTATTGTACACTCAGTAATATTGTATTCCTGGATTTCTCTGCAATATACGAGGTTTTCTATGATTCGGCTCCAATCACTGTCTTGCTACCACTGTCACTGCACTGGCACATTCGCACTAGAATCGGGGAATGATAATCTCTAAGGCACAGACACATATTGCATTTTGCATACATACTCATATTTGCATTACAGGTTTGTGATCCATGTATCTTATCTCCTGCATCCGTTCCAGGTATTTTCAGGATTGCAGAAAAGCGGGTCCACCGTTACTCTACAAGGATCAACCAGAAGAAGATCATGGACAACGTGCAGAGTGAAATGCAAGAGATGCGTGACAGGATGGACCTGCTCATGCAAACCATGGAGACCATCGCCAAGGGACAAGAGCAGCTGCAAAATCTGGTTCAACCGATAGTCGCACGGGCTGAAAACAACGGGACACCGCATGGTGAAAATATTGCTGCTTCTCCCCGAGTCGAGAATCGTCAAAGTGCTGATGTTATTCCCGTAAACGGTTTGAATGCTGGAGAAACTGGTCCTGTAGGTGGAGTCGGGAACGCCGGTAATGTGAACGCCAATGCAGATACTGCTGGGGTGTTTGTGGGTAATGTCAACCAGGGTTTCAATGGGGGCATAGAGAATGTCGGAATGAATGGTATTATTGGTAACCAGGGCTTCAATGGTGTGAACATGGGATATGGCAGCATGGCTGGCGCCAAGGCTGGGTTCGGTGGCTATGGTAACCTTGGATATGGAACTGGCGCATACAACGCTCAAGAGATGGGTAATCTGAGGTATGACCCCAGGTACGTCCAAACGGGTCCGGGCCGCGATGCAGATTACGTTGGATATGATGCAGTACCTCGCTGGGAGGATCGTCAGGAGGATGTGTTCTCTGGTCAGAATGAGGGTCATGAAAGAGCCAGGGATGACAACCATCAGATGAGATTGCTAGAAGAGAAGGTGAACGGATTGGCCAGCCAGAATGCTCTTGGGCTGGATATGTCAAATATGGGGTTAGTCCCAGGGCTGAGGGTCCCGCTGAAATTCAAAGCGCCGTCATTTGATAAGTACAAAGGGGATACATGCCCTAGGGTGCATGTGCGCGCATTTTACATGCGTATGTCTGCATACTCTGAGGATGAAAAGATGCTAATGCACTTCTTCCAGGATAGCCTGTCAGGGCCATCGCTGGAGTGGTACATGAGCTTGGAGCCTACTCAGATCAGGAGTTGGAAAGAGCTGGCAGAGGCTTTTGTTCGACATTATCAGTATAATAGTGATCTCGCCCCTAACCGAGTCCAGTTGCAGAGCATGTCTCAAAAGTCTAACGAGAGCTTTAAAGAATACGCCCAAAGATGGCGAGATCTGGCTGCTAGGGTGCACCCTCCGATGGTGGAGCGCGAAATGATGGATATGTTCATAGGAACTTTCTCTGGAATGTACTATGACCGGTTGCTCAATTTTTCGATGAGTATTTTCTCTGAGTTGATCTTGATGGGGGAGCGCATTGAAAACGGGGTAAAGATTGGTAAAATTCAAGCGGGTGAGTCCAGTTCCGCAGGGGGTAATAAGAAGACATTTGGTAGTAAAAGGCAGGGTGACACCAATGTTGTATACAGTGTTCGACGAAGGAACAAAGGTCAGAGCTGGCGTCAGCAGTCGCAGGTTGCAAGCGTAACCATTCCAGGGCCTTCTCAGCAGCAGAGACAACAACCGCAGCAGCAGGCTCAGTAGCAGCCTAATAATAATCAGCGCAGACTTCAGAACCCACGATCGAGGAGAGTATTTGAGGTACCGCCGGTATCATATGTAGAACTCCTTCAAACTTTGTTGAAATTGCAGCTAGTCGAGAAAAGGACCTTAGCACCACCGACTGGCCAGCCGCCAGTCGGATATGATGTTAACGAGCACTGTGACTTCCATTCGGGTGCACCAGGGCACAATATTGAAAATTGCCTAGCTTTCAAGCATAAAGTACAGGACTTGCTTGATAGTACGACTATTAACTTCGGGAAGGAAGGTCCCAACATCACGCAGCAGCCGATGCCTAAGCATAGTGGAGCTGGGGCCAATGCAATCATGTTAGATGATGAGTTGAACTTAGTTTCAGAAGTGAGCGAGCTGAAAACCCCTTTGAGTTACGTAAAACAGCGTTTATTGGAAGGAGGCGTCTATCCCGGTTGCAGTGAAGAGTGTGATGACTGTTTGATTCAACCTGGGGGATGTGAGAAGTTGAAGAGGGGAGTTCAAAGTTTGATTGATGAAGGAATTTTGCAGTTTGACAGGGCTGCGGGGCGAAAGAAGTCTGTTGAGACAGAATCTGAGAAAGAGCGTAGGGAGATTGCTACGATCACCATTCCGTTCAAATCGGTGACAATTTCGGCATCATCAAAAAGGCCGACCATTACTATCACTAAGGCTAAGCCAGTCCCTTATAAAAGCACAAAAGCAGTCCCGTGGTGCTATGGTGCTGAAGTGTATTGTAATGGGGAGAAGGTTGACTTGAATGATCCGCCAGCAGGATCCGTGGATAACATAGTGGGAGCGGGTGGTATAACCCGGAGCGGGAGAATTTTCACTTCACCTGAGGTCGAAGTAGAGAGGCTTGACAGGGGTAAGAACAAAGTTGTTGAGGGGGAATCTTCGGGGAGTAAAGATAAAGAGCCGATAACCAAAGATGTGGAAGAATTCATGAGGTTAATTCGCAAAAGTGATTACAAGATTGTAGATCACCTGCAGCAGACCCCGTCAAAGATCTCCATATTATCGCTGCTGTTATGTTCTGAGGCGCATAGAAATGCCCTGTTGAAGGTACTTGAGATATCCTTCGTGCCGCAAGAGATTTCAGTTAATCAGCTGGAGGGAGTTATGGCACATGTTAACGCTGGGCATGGACTGGGATTCACGGATTTTGACCTGACACCTCGAGGGCGTGATCACAATAATGCCTTGCACATCTCTATCGAGTGTCGGGGCACTGTTTTATCCCATGTGCTGGTAGACACTGGGTCCTCGTTGAATGTGTTACCAAAGAAAGCCCTGTTGAAATTAGATACCCATGGGTTGTTGTGCACACCTAGTGATTTGGTAGTGAGGGCCTTTGATGGAACAAGGAGGTCAGTATTCGGGTCGATAACGTTACCCATTCAGGTAGGTCCGGAGGTGTTTGATACAGTGTTTTACATCATGGACATCCAGCCTGCATATAGTTGTTTGATCGGGAGACCTTGGATTCATGCCGCTGGGGCAATGACTTCTACACTCCATCAGAAGCTGAAATATATGGTTGAGGGGAGTATTGTGACGGTGTGTGGCGAAGAGGATATCTTAGTCAGTCATTTGTCTTCTTTCAAGTACATGGAGGTAGATGGAGAGATTCATGAAACGCTGTGTCAGGCGTTCGAGGAGGTGAAAGTTAAAGAAGAGGCTCCGTTAAAGAGTGAAGGGCAGGAGGTGGCCGTCTCCTCGTATAAAGAAGCCAAGGCATTGGTACAAGCAGGAGAGACTCAGAAGTGGGGGCAGGTTCTAGACATCCCAGTGAAGCAAGATAGGTATGGTTTGGGGTACCGCCCATCTCCCTCGCAGAGTGCGCCTAAGTACAAGGGACCTGTCGTGTTCACGCCCGGAGGAGCTAGCTTCGAAAGGATTAATGTCGTGTCTGATACGGAGGAAGTGGATAGCGATTGCGACATGGACGCATGGATTCGACCCAGCACGTCGGGGCAAAGCCTATGCAACTGGTCCATCCAGGACGTCATCCAAGTCACCAAACAGTAATGCATTGTTTTTTTCCAATCATTGTATGATCACATGCCCTGCCCGGGGCATCGTTGATCTTGTCTTAGGGCCTAACTATTTACCTGTATGTTTGCATGATCAATAAATGACGGCGTTTTTTACATTCAAATGTTGTGATCCTTTTCTTTCTGTTTTTTATTTTTCAATAAAATGGCAGCGTGGTTAAGCATTTTGCTTATACATCATTTTTGAAGCACTTAACCGTTTCCCTCGCAGGATTCACGAATTTTCAGATGACACCGACCAAAAACTTCCTATGACTCGTTTAGACTTCGAGCATCCGATCTTCCAAGCTGAGGAAGAGATTGTGGAGGATAGTGACTTACCAGAAGAGCTTAGTCGGTTGTTGAAGCAAGAGGAGAGAGTCATTCTGCCTCACCAGGAAAAGATTGATATTGTCAACTTGGGGTCTGAAGAATGCGTCAGGAATATCCGTATAGGGGCCGCGTTGCAAGTGGACATCAAGCAGGAGCTTATTGAGATGCTGCGTGAATACAGTGATATATTTGCTTGGTCCTACGAGGACATGCCAGGTTTGGATACTGATATGGTTGTTCATCGTCTGCCGTTGAAGGAAGATTGCCCGCCTGTGAAGCAGAAACTCCGAAGGACTCGTCCTGACATGGCCGTAAAGATAAAGGAAGAAGTGCAGAAGCAATGGGATGCTGGGTTCCTGGTTGTTACCACTTATCCCACTTGGGTCGCTAATATCGTGCCTGTGCCAAAGAAAGATGGCAAGGTTCAAATGTGTGTTGATTATAGGGATCTAAACAAAGCGAGCCCGAAAGATGATTTCCCGCTGCCGTATATTGATGTGTTAGTTGACAACACGGCTCAGTTTTCGGTATTCTCCTTCATGGATGGTTTTTCAGGGTACAACCAGATCAAAATGGCTCCTGAGGATATGGAAAAAAACGACCTTTATCACCCCGTGGGGAACCTTCTGTTATAAGGTGATGCCCTTTGGGTTGAAAAATGCTGGGGCAACGTACCAGCGGGCTATGACAACGCTTTTTCATGACATGATGCACAAAGAGATTGAAGTTTATGTCGATGACATGATTGCCAAGTCTCAAACAGAGGAAGAGCATCTGGTTAATCTGTTGAAGTTGTTCAAGAGGCTGAGGAAGTTCAGGCTGAGGCTGAATCCTAATAAATGTACCTTCGGAGTGAGATCCGGGAAGCTACTGGGGTTCATTGTGAGCAAGAAAGGAATCGAGGTCGATCCTGCAAAAATAAAAGCAATACAAGAAATGCCAGCACCGAGAACAGAAAAAGAAGTCCGTGGATTCTTAGGGAGGTTGAATTACATTGCTAGGTTCATCTCTCACCTAACGACCACGTGTGAACCATTATTCAAGCTGTTAAAGAAAGATCAAGCGGTGGTCTGGAACAACAATTGCCAAAGGACATTTGAAAAGATAAAAGAATACTTGCAGAAACCTCCGGTGTTAATACCCCCAGTAGCGGGACGACCACTGATTATGTATCTGACGGTTCTGGAGAACAGTATGGGTTGTGTTCTCGGTCAACATGACGAGACAGGACGGAAAGAGCATGCAATTTACTACTTGAGTAAAAAGTTCACGGATTGTGAATCTCGATACTCTATGCTCGAAAAGACGTGTTGCGCATTGGCGTGGGCTGCCAAACGTCTAAGACAGTACATGCTGAATCATACAACCATGTTGATATCGAAGATGGATCCGATCAAATATGTGTTTGAAAAGCAAGCGCTCTCTGGAAGGATTGCTAGATGGAAGATGGTATTGACAGAATACGATATCCAGTATGTTTCCCAGAACGCCATTAAGGGAAGTGTTCTGTATGAATATCTCGCCGAACAGCCAATTGAGGATTATCAGCCTATGAAGTTTGAGTTTCCTGATGAGGACATAATGTACTTGAAAGCTAAAGATTGTGATGAGCCGTTGCCTGGTGAAGGGCCTGAGCGGAGTTCCCAGTGGCAATTGATTTTTGATGGGGCTGTCAATTCGTATGGTAGCGAGATCGGGGCAATCATTACAACTCCTCACGGGTCGCACATCCCGTTCACTGCCAGATTGACTTTTTCAGTGACGAATAACGAAGCCGAGTACGAAGCTTGTATTATGGGGTTAGAAGAAGCGATTGATCTGAGGATCAAGAATCTGGACGTATATGGGGATTCAGCATTGGTTGTGAACCAGATTAAGGGAGAATGGGAGACGCGCCAACCTAATCTGGTGCCGTACATGAATTATGCGAGAAGGTTGCTACCTTTCTTTGATAGGGTGGAGTTCCATCATGTACCTCAGGTGGAGAATCAAATGGCAGACGCCCTTGCAACGTTATCCTCGATGTATAAAGTCAACCGCTGGAATGAGGCTCCCAGCATTGTCATCTCTCGCCTTGATAGGCCGGCCTTTGTGTTTGCAATTGATGAAGCATCTGACGGTAAACCTTGGTATTTCGACATACAGAACTTCCTGAAGAATAAGGAATATCCGGCTGGGGCATCCAGTCGTGATCAGAAGACTCTAAGGAGATTAGCAGGCAACTTCTATCTGAATCCCGACGGCGTTTTGTATAGAAGGAACCACGATTTGGTACTCCTCCGGTGTGTAGACGAGAAGGAAGCCAACTTACTCATGGAAGAGGTCCATGAAGGAACTTTTGGCACACATGCAGGTGGGCATGCTATGACCCGAAAGTTGTTGCGAGCAGGGTATTACTGGTTGACGATGGAAACTGACTGTTTCAAGTTTGCCAAGCGGTGTCACAAGTGCCAGATCTATGCTGATAAGATCCATGTGCCACCTAGTCCACTGAACGTTATGGCATCCCCATGGCCTTTCTCCATGTGGGGAATTGATATGATTGGCAAGATTGAGCCTACTGCTTCTAATGGGCATCGCTTCATTCTGGTTGCGATCGATTACTTCACTAAGTGGGTGGAAGCAGCATCTTACGCCAATGTGACAAAGCAAGTGGTGGCCAAATTTATCAAGAAGGATATAATTTGCAGATACGGTATTCCTGAGCGGATCATTACTGATAATGGTTCGAATTTGAACAACAAGATGATGAAAGATCTGTGTCGGGATTTCAAGATCGGGCATCATAATTCATCTCCCTACAGACCCAAGATGAATGGCGCTGTTGAAGCGGCCAACAAGAACATAAAGAAAATTGTTCAGAAGATGGTGGTAACGTATAAGGATTGGCATGAGATGCTACCATTCGCTTTGCACGGTTATCGTACTACAGTGCGTACATCAACCGGGGCAACACCGTTCTCACTAGTATATGGCATGGAGGTTGTCCTGCCATTGGAGGTTGAGATACCATCTTTGAGGGTTTTGCTTGATGTTAAGCTGGACGAGGCAGAATGGGTGAGAAGTAGATTGAATCAGCTGAGCTTGATAGATGAGAAGAGACTGGCATCCATTGCATATGGTAGGCTGTATCAGAGCCGGATGAAGAAAGCGTTCGACAAGAAGATTCGACCTCGAAGCTTTCAGACGGGTGATCTTGTACTGAAGAAGATTCTCCCACCGCAATCGGATCACAGGGGCAAATGGACTCCCAATTACGAAGGTCCATACGTCGTGAGAAAGGTCTTCTCCGGAGGAGCCTTATTGTTATCCACCA
The DNA here is from genome assembly GCA_963859935.3 of Lathyrus sativus. Taxonomy (NCBI): domain Eukaryota; kingdom Viridiplantae; phylum Streptophyta; class Magnoliopsida; order Fabales; family Fabaceae; genus Lathyrus; species Lathyrus sativus. Next base: position 500,290,703 of record OZ012737.1, read on the forward strand.
TGGATGGTGAAGACTTTTCGTCCCCTGTGAACTCGGACGCAGTTAAAAAATACGTTGCTTAAAATTGACCCGCTGGACAGTAAAAAGAGAGTCCAGGCAAAAATGGGGAATCCTGGCGAACCAAAAATAGAATAAAAAGGTTCGGGCAAAAGTTAGGGATAAAATGAAAAAATGTACACCCGCGAAGTCGAAAACCTACACTGGGCGGCTTCGGCAAAAAAGGGTATCCCGGTGAATCGAAAACCCGCAAAGGGCGATTCACGCAAAAGTTAGGGATTTAAGAAGCGAATGACTGTGGTCCGAGTTTGATTGTTTAGTGGTTTGGGAGCATCTGGGGTCAATTATCCAAAGCAATTTCTTCCGAAGACAAAGATCGGGAAAGCGTCAGAGTCCGACGAGTCATAGGGGGATCGGTGCATGGTGTTCGTCTGTAATGCGTTGCCGACATGTGTACAAATTTTATTCTGTATATTTGTATACTTCTGCATTTTGTTTATGTGTGACTACCTCTTTTCAGGAGTTGCATCTGATGTACAAATCTTGCCTATCCTCAGGCCGTTATCAATAAAGTGCTGTATTCAGTGTAGTGTGTGACTTTGGTTTTAATTTTTTACAGTTTTGTTTGTAAAAAGCGCCGATGTTTTGATAAACTTACATGCGTGTAAACAGGCGGGCCTCGGCCGATGATTGTTAAAACCAGAAACTACCTGAATGGTTGTCGTGGGTGACTACCAAGATGTTCCTTTTTGCATAGATTGCCTTGTGTTTGCTTGTTGACTTTTGCAGGTATTCGAAAGCTCGCAAAGTTCCCCGCCAGAGTCCATGGCAGGCTGGTACCCTCTCCAGAGGATGAACGTGGTGTCCTTCCCCAGTGAAGTCGCCTCAAGCAAAATTGAATGTTGTCTCCCCAGGAGAGCGGAGATTGCGTCAAAGGAAAAGATCAATGTATCTTCAGTAGTCCAGAATTAGCTTGTCAAGCAGAGCAGAGTCCTCCCCAGCGAAGGTCGAGACAAATGTGATTAACTCCCCAGAGAGTTCTTGTGCAGTGCAAATCAGAATGTGTAGTTCAATCCCCAGCTCAGGGATAGCGGGATGACTTCCCCAGCTTAGTGATAGCAGGAGAGGTTCCCCACAGAGTGTGATCAGGTGGTTGGAGCTGCTGAAAGGAGTTTTCCCGAGCACGATTGTCCTTTCTTTCCCCAGCAAGTCGCTCTTCCTCGTCAGGAGGACCGTCCTCAGCAGATTTTGAGTTCGTGAGCTACTTTCCTAGCAGGATGGTTATCCCCAGCGGAGTTAGTTCATCTTTCCAACATTTATTTTGTTGGAAGCGTATCGGTAGTATTCCGGTCATCCCCAGCAGATCCAGTGTGTCTTCAGCATTTATTTTGCTGAAGCAACTATTCGCATAAGCATGCATCATGAGCGTTTGCACTTTACACGAGTACGTAGCATTTCCATGCTGTGTGGAAGCATTATGTCATTATCAAACATGCATTTTTGAAACATAAGCCAGGTGGTTACCTCTTCAGTTTCAGATATGTTTGTTCCCTGCCGATAAGAGAAATCGTGGTTTCAGGGAGATGTGGGTTTTGTGGTCAAAGTACACAGTGATTGTATTTGTACCATCTACGGGGTTCATGTTGTAGAACACGCAGTGATCGTGTTGATTTTGGTATGTGTATCTGTGGTCGAATAGCGCAGTGATCGTATTCGTCCCGATCTAAGAAGGTTGTGTTGTAAGGCACGCAGTGATCGTGTTGGTATCACCTCGGGGGTTTATTGAGCAGGACGCGCAGTGATCGTGTTTACTCTATTGGTGGTGCAGGACACGCAGTGATCGTGTTTACCATATCATGTGATGTTTGTTGGTCGATATATGGAGTGATCGTATTCGTCCGTTATACAGTGGTTATAGACTGACACGCAGTGATCGTGTTCATCCAATTTTTGTTGGTCGACGTGCGCAGTGATCGTATTCGTCCGGTACGCGGTTTGGTTACGGGATAAAGCACGCAGTGAACGTGTTCATCTGGTTGTTGGTGGCCGAAGTACACAGTGGTCGTATTCGTCCCATGTTTGAAGTTGTGTCACGGCACGCAGTGATCGTGTTTTCTCCAGTCAAGAGGGCCGTGACATGAAACGCGCAGTGATCGCGTTTACCCTATGTATGATTGGAATATGCAGTGATCGTATTCATCCAGTTATGTGGGTTAGTTGAGACACCAAGCACGCAATGATCATGTTTTCTCCAGTCAAGAGGATCGTGGCTCAAAACGCGCAGTAATCGTGTTCAAACACGCAGTGATCGTGTTCAAGATACGCAGTGACCGTATTCGTATGGCACGTAGTGATCGTATTGATAGTATCATGGGAACTTGTGATGCGGAGTACACAGTGATTGTGGCTACTGTATCAAGTTGGTTTTGTTGGTCGGCATACGCAGTAATCGTATTCGTCCTACTACATGGGTTGGCTTTGTGACACACGCAGTGATCGTGTTGACATCGTTTTGGATGTTTGTTGGTCGAGATGCGCAGTGATCGTATTCGTCCCATTGCAGCACACAGTGATCGTGTTCGTCGTATTGGTGGTTGAAGTACGCAGTGAACGTGTTCGCCTCTTCTATGTGGATTTATTCCGCCTGGCACGCAGTGATCGTGTTTACCTCATCCGGTTGGATTTACGGTCGATGTGATTTTGGTTGTAATGCAACACGCAATGATCGTGTATGTCCCGGTAAGTGGTTTTGTTTGTGGCATCGAAACACGCAGTGACCGTGTTCGTCGCAGTTTTATGGATGTATGGCGTACGACATGTAGTGATCGTGTTTGTCGTGTCATATTCTCCTAGCAGAGTTGCTTGGTCAAGCATTTCTCTTTCTCCCCAGCCGAGTCCTTTCTCAGAGTGCTGTGGAAATAGCATGATGCAGATTTTGGGTGGTTACCCACAGTTACCCCAGTAGAGACGTAATCCCCAACATGGTGGTCCTCAACGAGATACTAGGTTAAGTTCCTCGTAGTCCCCGGCAGGGTATTCTTTGACAAGTCGCTTGGTTAAGTTACTTGCATTCCCCCATCTGAGTCTTTCTCAGGATGCTGCGGAGTCAGCATTAGAGGACGGTAATGCAGTTTGTGGGTAGTTACCCGTAGTTCCTCCAGCAGAGTTATGTGCTCCAGCAGGGTGTTACTTCAATGAGTTAATTGTTTAAGTCCTCATAGTCCCCGGCAGGATGCTCGCCACAGGAGTTGTTTGGTTAAATTCCTTGTATTTTTCCGCAAGGGTGCTTGGTTAAGTCCCCAATTTCCCCAGCAGGTGTTTGACGGCGGTCGTCAGAATTGGCCTCAGAGTTGCTTGGTTAAGTTTCTCGTTTCCCCGCAGAGTCGGTTGTTCATGTCTTCAAACATTGCCCCGCTTGGTTAAGCGTTTGCTCGTTTCTTCAGGATACGAAAGGTTGATCAGTGAAGTCAACATGACGAGTGAAGTCAATATTCTCCCACTGGTTAGCATGTGCTTGGTTGATAAGTGAGATCAACAGAGGTTGATAAGTGAGATCAACAGAGGTTGATAAGTGAGATCAACAGAGGTTGATAAGTGATGTCAACAATTTCTTGTTGTGTGGTGTATGCTCATTTCTTCGGAATGGAGTGGTCTACGGACAATATCAGATTATTTTACAAAAACAGATTGACAGATGGATGGCTAGTTGTTGCCGTGACAACAGAAGTCATCTCCCTGAAGGGTTTTCCCCAAGCAGTAGTCGTGCGCGATTTATTTTTGCGGTTGGAAAATTTCCGGGTTCTTTCGTATTCAACCGTCTCGTACCTCTAATGTCTGAAGGCTGCGCGCTCTTCATCCAGCCGGATCCAAGCCGCTTGAATAGGGGAAGCTGTTGCACCCCAAAATTTTCCCAACCTTTTCTAACCTAGGTTTATGTTTCAATTGCATAATCATTTGCATTGTCATCATGTACATAGTGTATTCATCTGCATTGCATAGCATAAGCAAGCTATCTTAATAGGGAGATCAAGTGCTATTCTTATCTCAAGAGGCATATCCAAGGGTTTCATTCATAATCAAGACTACTCAGGTCATCAGGGAAGAATTTGAGCTTTGAAGAGTTGACAGGTTGATCAATGAGTTCTCTCTTATCTTAAGGTTGTTTGGGGATCATTAGAGAGTGTATGAGCTATGAGCCAAGAGCATGAGGTGTGTATGGATGTTATGAAGAGCCTAGATGATCATTTTTGAGGAGTAACCAAGTCATTGGAATGATTGCAAGAGCTTCAGTTGAAGTCAGTTAACTAGGGTTTTGTCTGGGTCAACACTAGGTCAACCCTAGGTCAAAGACTTGTTTTGAAAGGCACCAAGGATCATTTGAAGAATGTGGGATTCATTATTTGCTATATGGATATGGATATGGTGTTGTGCTAAAGAAAAATCATAAGGAATCAAGGAGAAATGGAGTTACCAAATTAGGGTTTCAGTGTAAAATCCCCTGATTTAGGTCAAACTTCAAAGCAGTGTAACTCAAGATGCAAGCTTCATATGAATTTCTGGTCCACATGAAACTTGTAGAGTATCTTCATAGCTTTAATATGAGTGGTGGAAGTCATCAAGATGATTTATGGAACTCAAGTTATAGCTCTTGCAAGTTACAGGTCATCTGAGGGCACTGAAATTTGTCTATGAAAGTTGTCTGTCTTCCAAGCAACTTTTGACCTTCAATGAGGTTTCAAATGTATTTCTGGCCAACATGAGAGTTGTTCCTCATTGTCTTAGCTTTCTAGAAAGGTATGGTATGCCTTCATATGAGTTGTGGAACTCTACTTATGGTCTTGGCAAGCAAAGGGTATTTTGGTCATTTGAGAATTACAGGTCATTCTTAGCTTATGCCTAAAACTCATACAAGGAAGCTTCAAATGAAAAACTTCACAACATCAAAGTTGCTCAAAATGTCATTTTAAGTCTAGAAAAGAGGTCATGGAAGTTTGGAAATGCATAGAACAAGACTTGATAAAAGTTGGTGGAAAATGACTTAAAAATGGCATATAACTTGAAAAAGTTCAAATGAAAAATTGGTTTGGGCAATCTACAAATCCAAAATGGGTCATGTAATATACCAAATTGAATCCCAACAACATTTTAAAGACATTGGATCAGCCACTTTTTTGAGTTAGGGTTTAAATTTTGGACTTGCTTTGTAAAGTTCTTTCTTGCATAATAAGGCAACTTTGCAAAACTTAGCAAAAGGCAAGGGATCAGCATGATAAGCATTCATATCCTTCCAATAACTCATATGAGGAGATTTTAAAGTGGAATTGAAGGGTTTTAAGGACAATTGAGGCATGAGATGAGATATTTCAAAGTGTCATTACATGAGAATTTCCACATTCTTCCACCACATTCTAGAACCATCCTAGAGGGATCCAGAAACTTCTAGATCTTTCTATCATCATCTATATAATGAATGTGGATCATTGATGGAAGAGGTTGGTGAAAATAGAGAGAGAAGAGAGAGAATTCCATTGTTGCTTCCATTGTAAGAAAGAGTGAAAATCTATATTCAACATCAATTCTGTTCATTCTTTTTCTTCATCCACAATCCATTGAAGCTTTTGAGTGCATACATGCTGAATTAGAGAGCCATCCATGGAAGATTGAAGAGCTAGGGTTTGAAGTTTCAAGATCCATAACAGTTTCGAATCTCTTCATCCAAGCATTTTCCATACAACCTTTTGCAAACAGAAAGCTCCTTATCAAGCAAGGATCAATCTCGAAGGATTGCAAGCATTGGATTGGACTGGAACCACCTCTGCCATAGCTACCTAGCAGGTTGGTGAATTATCTTCTATCTCCCTAATTAGGTGTTGTTAGATTAGATTGTTAGTGTAAGATTGTTAGGTTAGGTTAGATGACCATTTTCAGAGATTTAGGGTGAATTCCATGAGGTTTAATGGCAGGTTGTAGATTCTTTGATGATTAAGAAATCTTAGGTTAGTGAGGGTTAATCTTAGTATGTTAGCTTAGGATAACCAGGGAGAGGTGAGGAGTAGTTTAGTACAAGAATTTGCAAGGTTTATGAAGGTCCATCACTGAGTGCAGTTGGTATGCCATGAGCTTATAGCCATCGGGTTTCATTCTAGGGTTGGTTTCAATCCAAACTAAGGGCACCATCGTGTTCAGGGGAGAGAATAGAGCAAGATTGCTCTTTATAGCTTAGGGTTTCATGGCCAATCGAGGGAGAGCAGAAAGGAAGAACATGGCTGCATGGGAGAGGATTTGCAGGGTCTAGGGTTTCATGGGGAAGAAGATGATGGAGGTCCGTTAGATTAGGATTAATGTTTGACTCATTAAACCAATCCAATGGCTGAGATTCGAAGTTGAAAACGGAGGGAATTGATAATACTGAAACGATGCGTTTCACTTAATGAAACGCTTGGGCCCTGGATCAGAAATGCTATCCCCACCCCCCAAACCTAAGCCCAATGGATTTTAACTGGAAATCGTTGCTATCTGCACCGCTCGCGTATCATTTTTCTTTTGATTTTCTTCATTTAATTTTCTGATTTAATTTCCAGCTGGGCCTAGCGCCATTTGCTATACGCGCCCCCCACTTCATGGCCCATCTGGAGAATGAACTAGGCGCGTCTGCTTGCGACACCCCCTCCCCATTTTAATTCATTTTTTGATTTTATTTTTCTCTTATATTTTTAGCATCTTTAAAAATCCATATAAAATTGAAAAAAGCTTATTTTTCATTGGTTCTTTTTGTGGTAGATTCATAATTCTGTTAAGAAAAATAATAAATAATAAAAATAGCATTTTGTTTTGTTTTAATATTTTTTGTGCATTTTTCTTGTAAATAGCTTTTTAATGAGTTTAGTTTAGTACTTAATTTTGTTGATTTTAGTTCTAATAGTTCCCTTGAGATTTAGGACCCATTCTTTTTAGGGTGATTAACTTAGGACTTCAACTTGTATATAGGATTTAATTTGTAATTTTAGGATTGATTTTTAGATGATATGATTAAGTGAGATTAGAGTGGTTAAAATTAGGGTTTTTAAGTGAGCATAGGTGGGATAGATCATTTTCTTTTAGAAATTTTGATTTGATTTTTGGGGTATGGGACTATAGGGATTATGGGTAGATAATAGATCCCTTAGAAAATATTAGGCTTCCCCTACTGCTATTAGTATGTTGCTTGTGTTTGATTGACTGTGTGGTGTGCCCTCTTTAGGGTTATTATTTGTCTGTGTGGGGTATTGGGTTTGTTTGGGGCTTGGGGTTTGAGCTGAAGACTGTGTTGATGAAGCCCATTGGAGATCAAAGAGAATGAAGACCAACTTTCAGAATTGATGAGGAGTATCTCTTGCTGTCAGATGTTGAAGTTTGTAGGATCTAGGAATTAGGCAGAGCTCTAGAGTAGAAAAATTGATTCTCAAACATGGAAGGTCTTGTTTGCCTCCATCCCTCTCTATGATGCAGAGTCTCTCTAAGACACTCACCCCCTTCCTTTGGAAGGCTTGGTGATAGTGTATAAGAGATAGAACTCTTGAGAGAAATATTCTATGTGTTGATAGCAGTCTGTTTGCCACCTTTGGTGGTCAACTAATTGCTTAACACCAGTTCATTCTTGTGATTGATTCCTCAGCTTGGAGAGGAGGACTTGAAGAAAAGCCATTGGGAGATTGAAGATAAAAGACTGATGCTTGCTTGGAGCCTGTGGATAGTTGATGCTTTGCTTGAAGGCAGATGCTGATGAAGATTGCTTTGCTGTTTAGTTTTAGCTGTTTAATTCTTGATGTATTGTGTGATTTTCCCAGACTGTATTGTTTGTTGTTTAACCTGTTGGGTTGAAAGTGAATTCTGTTCACTTTTGCCTATTGCTTTCTAGGTTTAAGGTTGAGTGGGACTCCCTTGCCTCGCTTGTATTGTTGCATCCATACATTTTACTGCTTTATTGTATATATCTGTTGTTTCTGTTTCCGTCTATTCCCTTAGGATCTCTGTTTCTCTCTGCGCAAGAGAGGAGCATGATAGACATTAGGTCTTAACCCATGCATGATAACATTAGGGTAGATTTTATCCCCTTCTTTTTAACCCTAGGATTTGTAGAGTGTCATCTCTTCTTTCTTCAAAACAACAGAAAAACATTAATAAAGGTTATAACAGAAATCAATTCATTTCTTCCGTCAAAAGATTTGAACAAACATCAACCTTTTTACAATAAGAAAACCCTTGTTTAAGGTGAGATTTTTCATAAAAGACACTTGAACAGCTTGTGTCGTGCGTAGCCCGAACTACGTTTGCTCTGATCTTCCATGCTGTGTGGAAGTACGTAGGCATAGGATGCGATATCCTAGCGAGCAACCTTCACCCATCCTCCCCCGTAGTTAGGCGAACTACGTTGACTCTGATTTCTCGTTCCAGACGGGAATACGTAGGCATAAAGTGCGATGCTTTGCCGAGTCATGTTTTCTTTTCTTTTCAGACCTCATCCTTTAGTTTAGATATAAGTGTAATCCGTACAAACCAAGCAAGCGTGGATCCCATCGAGTACGATGGACGTGAGGGGTGCTAATACCTTCCCCTTGCGTAACCGACTCCCGAATCCAGGTTTTGGTTGCGATGACCATACCTTTCCCGTTTTTTGCGAGGTTTACTTCGAGCGTTTCCTTTCCCTCCGTTGGGATAAATAACGCACGGTGGCGACTCTTCTGTTCAGCCGGCGCCGATTTTCGCAGTAGCGACACATCATGTCATGAAAGAGAGTCGTCATTGCACGCTGATACGTTTCCCCAACATTCTTCAATCCGAAGGGCATCACTTTGTAACAAAATGTTCCCCAGGGCGTAATGAAGGTAGTCTTTTCCATGTCTTCTGGCGCCATTTTAATCTGATTGTAGCCTGAGAAGCCATCCATGAAGGAGAATACGGAGAATTGAGCGGTGTTATCAACCAGCACATCGATGTTAGGAAGTGGAAAATCATCTTTCGGACTCGCTTTGTTCAAATCACAGTAATCTACGCACATTCTCACTTTACCGTCTTTCTTTGGCACTGGCACAATATTAGCGACCCATGAGGGATATTTTGTAACAGCTAGGAAACCAGCATTCCACTGCTTTTGAACCTCCTCCTTAATCTTCACAGCCATGTCCGGTCTAGTTCTTCGGAGCTTCTGCTTAACCGGCGGGCATTCTTCTTTTAGCGGCAGACGGTGCACAACCATATCCGTATCCAGCCCAGACATGTCCTCATACGACCAAGCAAAAATATCACTATACTCTTTGAGCATTTCAACCAATCTTTGCTTGACGTCGCTCTGTAGCGCGGCCCCTATACGGATGTGCCTTTTAACCCCTTCCGACCCCAGATTGACGATCTCAATGACTTCCTCGTGAGGCAGAATGATTCTTTCTTCTTGTTTTACCAACCGAGACAACTCTTCTGGAATGTCGCCATCTTCAACAATTTCCTCTTCGGCCTGAAATACCGGGTGCTCAAAGTCGCAGTGAGTCATAGGCGGTTCATAGATGTCATCTGAAATAGTAACCCTGCAAGGAAATGGTTAAATGCTTCAAAATAGATACAAAGCGAGTAACCACGTTGCCATTTTATTGTAAAAATAAAAACAGGAAAAACAGAGATCACAATATTTGTACATGAAAAATGCCTTTTATTTAACGATTAAACAGTGCAATGTACATAACAGAATGGCCCTAAGCAAAATCACGATACCCCGGGTAGGACACCGGATTGTTCAACAATTAGGAAAACAAAGCATTACTGTTTAATTGTCACAGGAACAGTCTCCTGAATAGACCAATTGCAAAGCCCTTGTCCTGGCACGCTCGGCTGAATCCAGGCGTCCATGTCGCATTCGCTGTCTCCTTCTTCAGAATCTGAAACAGCGTTGATGGTCTCGTGATATACCCCACCAGCCGTAATTGTTATTGGTCCTTTGAAACGGGGTGCCCCTGCAGTAGACGTTGATGATGACGGTTGATATCCCAGCCCAAATCTGTCCATTTTCACGGGAATATCCAGAACCTTGCCCCAGCCCTTGGTCTCACCAGTCTTCACTAGAGCCTGAGCCTCTTTGTATGATGATACTGCCACCTCTGATGCTTTACTCGGCCCTGGAACTTTGTCTTTAATGCGCAACCCTTCAAAGGCTTGACAGGGTGTTTCATGGATTTTGCCGTCGACTTCTACGTACTTGAATGACGACAAATGGATGACCAGTATATCCTCCTCTCCACAAACTGTGACCACACTGTCCCCCACCATGTACTTCAGCTTTTGGTGTAAGGTAGATGTGACTGCCCCAGCATCATGGATCCATGGTCGTCCAAGAAGACAACTATATGCTGGCTGGATGTCCATGATATAGAATTCTGTTTCAAAAACCTCCGGCCCCACCTGCAGAGGCAGAGTTATAGATCCAAAGACTGACCTCCGTGTACCATCAAATGCCCTGACCACCAAGTCACTAGGCGTACAAATGATCCCCCTGATGTCTAACTTCATCATTGCTTTCTTTGGGAGCACATTCAAGGAAGACCCGATATCTACCAGCACATGGGACATGACTGTGCCCCTGCATTCAACTGAGACGTGCAACGCCATATTATGCTCTCTTCCCCTCGGGGTCAAATCAAAATCCGTAAATCCCAAACTATGGCCTGCATTCACGTGCGCCATCACCCCCTCCAACTGATTCACAGAAACATCTTGGGATACAAACGACGTGTCCAGAATTTTCAATAACGCATTCCTATGGGCTTCGGAACACAATAACAGCGACAATATGGATATCTTCGACGGCGTTTGTTGAAGGTGCTCAACAATTTTATAGTCACTCTTACGGATAAGACGCATAAACTCTTCTACATCTTTCAGTGATGTTTCTATTTCATTCCTCTGCACAGGAACATTCTCTTTCACTTTTCCTTTACCTTTTGCCAATCGTTCAGCCTCTACCTCAGGCGATATAAAAATTCTCCCGCTCCTCGTCATCCTTCCAGTCCCGACTACATTTTCCACAACCTCAGCTGGTCGTTTACTGATATCAAGTTTCTCCCCATCACGATATGCTTCCAGCCCATAAGTCCATGGTACTGCCTTAGTGCTCTCATAAGGGATTGGCCCTGCCTTTGTAATAGTGATTGTCGGCCGCCTGGCTGGCGCCGTTATAGTTATCGTTTTCCGTGGAATTGTCACCGTAGCAACATCACTTTGCTCATCAGTTAATACTTCTACAGGTTTCTCAACTGCCGTTCTGTCGAATTGCAACGTGCCTTCATCTATCAAGGTCTGAATACCCTTCTTCAATTCCGCATAACCCCCAGCTTGGGTCCAACATTCTAGACAAAACTCATCACAGCTCGGATACACACCTCCTTTCAATAACCTGCTCTTTACTTCACACAACGGTGTTTTCAGTTCATCAACATCCATAATCAGATTCAAACCCTCCTCAGTCAAAATAGCATTTGCCCCATGGTTGGGCATTGGCTGCTGTACTATATTCGGACCTGCTTGTCCAAAATTTATGGCCTTGCTATCTAGTAGATCTTGAACCTTATGTTTAAACGCATGACAGGCCTCTATGTCATGCCCGGGTGCCCCGGAGTGGAAGTCACAATGTTTGTTAACATCATACCCATAAGGAAGGGTTGGTCCCGTGGGCGGTGCCAAGGTCCTCTTTTCAAATAAATTCAGCCCCAACAGTGTCTGAAAGAGTTCCGCGTACGTGGAAGGAGGCGCTTCAAACACTCGTTTCGGCTTCGCATTCGGAAATCTTCTTTGGCCAGCATTCTGCCCCTGCTGCTGTTGTTGTTGCGGTGGTTGTTGTTGTTGTCTCTGTTGAGGAATCGGAATCGTGAAACTCGCTATCTGCTGCGGCTGATTATACTGGTGTCTTCCTCTGCCTCTGCCCCGACCACCAAACACTGCACTAGAATCACCTTGACGACGACCACCAAATGCTTTTCTATTACCTCCCGACGAAGTGGACTCCCCAGCTTGGAATCTTCCCACCTTAATACTATTCTCAATCATTTCACCCATCAAGATCAGATTAGAGAAACTGCCCAACGCAACAGGAAACAACTTCTCGTAGAATATCCCCGTGAATGTTCCAATGAACATATCATTCATTTCCTTCTCCACTAGAGGAGGATGCACTCTTGCCGCCATGTCGCGCCACCTTTGCGCATATTCTTTGAAACTCTCCCCAGTTTTCTGTGACAAGCCTTGCAGCTGGACCCTGTTCGGTGCCAGGTCACTATTATACTTGTAATGAGTCACAAACGCTTCAGCCAGTTGCTTCCATGTCTTGATCTGAGTGGGCTCCAGCCCCATATACCACTCAAGCGACTGTCTGGATAAGCTTTCTTGAAAGAAATGCATTAGCATTCTTTCGTCATTCGAGTAAGCAGACATCCGTCTGTAGTAGGAGCGAACATGTACCTTCGGACAAGTATCTCCCTTATATTTGTCAAATGTGGGAGCTTTAAACTTCAGCGGTACCCTTAGGCCAGGCACCAGTCCCATTGTGGTCATATCTAAACCAGAAGCACTTTGATTCACTACACCCTTCATTTGTTCCTCAAGCATCTTGATCCTCTGAACAGGATCCACAGGTCCATCCATACCCCTACCAGAGAAGGCATCTTCTTGTTGGTCTTCCATCCAATTAACATTCTCATTTCCGTACCCATCATACCCATTGTTACGACCAAATCTAGTCTGATTCATCGCAGGGCCCCGTCCTCTGTTACCATACCCTTGAGCGACCCCGGCAGGTCCAAAAGACATCATTCCAGCACCATTTCCGTTACCGAATCCACCATAGGCCTGATTAGCATTACCAAGTCCATCATGTCCGAAACCCTGAGCGTTGAAGCCAAACTTCCCATCCTGGTTAGCATAATCAAACCCCTGGTCGTTATAGCCAAATCCGTTGTTACCAAAACCATTAACTCCATTATTATCACCGCCCAGATTGGCGTCTCCGAATCCAACGTTGTTAATAACAGTCTCATTACCAATTCCTGTATTACCATTCCCGGCGCCAGCGCCATTGTTCATATTCACAGCAGGTATATTCACCACAGGTGGAGCTACCGGTGTAGGAGTACCATCCCCGTGAATGGTATCAATACGTACAGAATTGTGGTCTTCGTTTCCATTCCCGACATTTCTCGCCAGCAATGGCTGCACCAAAGTTTGCAAGTTTTCCTGCCCTTTCACAATTGTCTCCATCGTCTGCATGAACAGCGCCAGCTTTTCACGCATCTCCTGCATCTCGCTTTGCATCTGGTCCATAACTCTTTTGCAGTTGGTACGAGTAGAGTATCGGTGAGGACGCTGACTTTCAATCCTGGAAAACCTAGAATGCAGGAAATGAGATATAGTTTCACGAATACTGGTTTATGCAATATGAATGCAAATGCAATTATGTAAATATGCTACAGGTTATATTCCCCTGATTCTAGTTTCGGAGAGAAAGCCATTACGCCAATAAAGTCCCTATCCAGCAAGCAATGAACCAGAAAATCCTCATATACAACAAATGCCAAGAGGCTGAGTACAAGAGTTCAACTGAATACAACCGTAGAGACCTCGACCAACAAGTCTGGCGATGGCCCAAATACAAGTACAAATAACAAAGGTAAGGCAAAGATACATCAAGCCAAATGGCGTGCTCGGACGTCCTCCAATATCCTCATCGTCTCCGAGTGCCCTAGTCGGGAGATCAACTCCTGAATCAGTAAAGCATGCCGCTCGGTAGTATATCTCAGCTTCGCGGCGGCGTCCCGAGAAGCTCCTTTGCTCAAACTCTCGTCAAATCTGTACCTCTTGGAACCGGCCTTCTCCTCGTAACCTCTCGACTTCTCGTCACTGTCACTTACTCTGAGATCAGCAGTACTCCTAAAGGATGTCACTTCAGCAATCTTTGCTTCCTGGGCTTTAACCTGTGCCTCCAGCGTGGCAATCTGCATTTTCAGTTCGTCTTCGTGCTCTTTCCGCTTGGTAAGCGTGGCATTCCACAAAGCTTCCCACTTGCTGATACGAGCATAAGCTTTGCTTAGAAGTTCCTTCTTGGAAGTAAGCACCTTGCTAACACTGTTCAAGGCTATCCCCACTTTTTCTTTCTTGTTGGTTGCTTCTGTCAGCTCTGATCCCAACCTGTTAATCAATTCGGTCTGTTCCTTCACAGTGAAGGTGGCCTCCTTCTTCTCTCGTCGTAACTGGAAGATCTCCTTCTCTAACTCCTCGTTAGCTTTCTTCAATTCCTCATTTGCAGCCAGCAACTTGTTATATTTCTCACTCTCTTCTGCAGGAGGTACCTCAATCAATGGAAGATACAGGGGTTCCATAGCAGGATAAGGAATCAAAGAAGTACTAGCTCTCTCACGGACCCATGCCAAATAAGGATCATAAGCTCTGCTGTTTCTCTTACCGAGCAAAGCTTTCCCCCTCCTATGGATGCTAGCCCATGCATGCCTTAATCTGGTCAAAACAACCTCGTCTAATGAGCCCGTGAGATACAAAGATTCCTGTATCTCCTTCTCAATAGGGGCGGCCTTCAAAGCGTAACCGAACTGTCGTACCAACAATGAAGGATTATAGTTGATACAGCCTTTCCGTCCAATCAGGGGAACATTCGGAAAGCCACTGCAACTATATATAATGTTAGTACCAAGCATACCCCGATCAAACCAAATGACATTCTCAGCAGATAGCCCCATCAACCGGGAAGGCCAATCCAAAGTATCAACGGTATCAACAAACGGCCCAGTCTTCGGAAGGTGCCTCTGGAACCACCTGTACAAGAGAGGAAGACAGCAGGAAACATTCTTGCCACGACGTTTCTCATTCTTGTAGTGAATAGAATGATAAACATCGCCCAAGAGAGTAGGAACTGGATTCTTCGAGGCGAGAATCAAGAAGGCATCCGAGTCGACAAAGTCTGGCACATTAGGAAACAAGACAATCCCGTAGATACAGACGGCCAGAATAGCACTAAAGGCAACCCAACACCCATTCTTCGTGCACTGTTTAGCCTTCTCAACTAGGACAGACAAGTGAAAACCATAAGCTCCATTCAGCTTGACCAAGCCTCCTGAAAACTCAGAAGCGTCCAAACTGACAATCTCTGTGAGTGTAGCTAACTCAGGCTCAGTATCAACGTGTACAAAGGGCATCTGGTCTAGCACAGGAATACCCAACATAACATAATACTCCTCCAAAGTGGGTGCCAGAATGTAGTCTGGAAATAAGAAACATCTCAGCTGCGGCTCATAAAACTGCATCAAAGTATACACCCCAGTAGTCTCGAAAGCTGAAGGTATGTACAACAAGCTAAGCAGTCTCCCATAGGATACTTTGAACCCGGCCCTCACACTCTCATCTGGCAAAGCAACTAAACCCAGTAATGAACTGATGTCTGGTGAATGCAACCTGTAAGCAACCGTCTTCTTCAGGGACTCCATGCCTGGCTAGAAGATATCCTAGAATCAGAGAGGAATTATCACCTGCAACATAAATACATGTTAATGAAATGCAATCATGAAAATGCACATGCATATGCAAACAATGGACCAAGTGCAATGCTGATAGATTGGGCTGCTCTGTACTGAAGCCTGAGAACCATCCAATCCCTATCTCAAACTAAGCCAACCATTCAAATGAACCTTGTAACCCCACCTCATTGACAGAGATAAACCAGGTATTCTGAGGTCCAATGTTTCCTGCAAACAGACCCACCTACCCCTCACAGGTGTGTACTTAACTCGCAGACGAGGTACGACATCCTATGCGGTCGTTGGCGTCACAGACATTCAAGACTGATGATACGATACCCAGAAGGTGTGGCATCATCACGTCTTAAAGAGGCCCTCCTCAACCAACTTCCAATTGATAGGTTCCCGGAGTCGACAATCCTCGGGTCAGACAACTTGTCGAGCCCTAAGGGCCAGGCAAGAAGCATCAAAGAGAATCTCGTTCGAGTGAGATTTCGCGGCTAGCTGGTGCGAGCTAAGCAAGCAGGCTAACCACTACTCTCTCTCTAAATCTATATGTGTACTCAAGCCTGGGTTTGGCTTATCTCTCAACAGATTACCCCCTACCCACAGCAGTAATGATAATATAAGGCTGGTAATAACATTGCGGAAAGTAAAGACAGAATAGTAAACCTATACAACACCCCTGACGGGAAAACAAGCGCTAGGATTGACTCGCGTAGGGAACCGTTGGAGTCCCCAGCAGAGTCGCCAGCTGTCGCTACTGCGAAAATCGGCACCGGCTGAACAGAAGAGTCGCCACCGTGCGTTATTTATCCCACGGGAGGGAAAGGAAACGCTCAGAGTAAACCTACCGCAAAGACGGGAAAGGAATGGTCGTCGCAACCAAAACCTGGGTTCGGGAGTCGGTTACACAAGGGGAAGGTATTAGCACCCCTCACGTCCGTCGTACTCGACGGGATCCACGCTTGTTTTCGGGTATGGATTGTTATTCTATCTAAACTATGGGTCGAGGGTTAAAAAGAAAATAAAATGAAAATAAAAATGACTCGGCAAAGTATCGCACTTCATGCCTACGTATTCCCGTCTGGAACGAGAAATCAGAGTCAACGTAGTTCGCCTACCTACGGGAAAGGAGGGGAAGGTTGCTCGCTAGGATATCGCATCCTATGCCTACGTACTTCCACACAGCATGGAAGATCAGAGCAAACGTAGTTCGGGCCACGTACGACACAGGTCTGTCTTGATTGATTTTATTCCTTCTGAAAAAGGTTTTCTTGATTAACAGTCCAAGCGGACAAAAATGACGTCTTGATGAGTTCACATTCTTTTACGAAAGAAGTGTCTTTTATTGTGTTTGAAATCTTTATGGGTTTTTCTGTTTGTTTTGAGAGAGAAGAGACAGAACTCTAACCTACGGTTGCGAAGGGAATCAAACTAACCTAATGTTATCATGCATGGGTTAAGACCTAGTGTCTATCATGCTCCTCTCTTGCACAGAGAGAAACAGAGATCCTACGGGATAGGCAGAAACAGAAACAATAGCAGATATATACAGTAAAACGGTAAAATGCATGGATGCAACAGTACAAGCGAGGCAAGGGAGTCCCACTCAACCTCGAACCTAGAAAACAATAGGCGAAAGTGAACAGGCTTCACTTTCAACCCAGCAGGGTAAACAGCAAACAATACAGTTCAGAAAACCAATCAATACATCAACAATGAAATACATCAGCAGAAGAAACAGCATCAGCAGCTCTGAATCAACATCTGACTTCAAGTAATCTCCAATCAGCTATAGGCTTCAACAAGTGATGGGCTAAAGACGTGTCTACTTATGCGTCTAGCGGTATCTTACTGCAAGTGCACAGCCTATCGAAGTAATATTTAAGATTATCGATCCACAGGGATTCTATCGTTACTTAGTGCTAGATGAACTTCTAGTTTAGCTAAGGCGAATAGTTGTCACGATTGTTGTTGGTTTTCTAAGACTATTAAAGGCGGAATTAGATTCAAGTTTTTAATAAAATAATACTAAAACGGTCGGTATGTAATTATACTAACTTAGGTGGGTCAATCTAACCTAGGCTTATAAAGATGTTCACTTAATCTATTCGGTAGAGATTACCAGTTTGAATACCCTCAACTCACACTCTCGTGGTCTTGAATCAGATCTTATCCCTAAAGCCCTATGCCTGCTCTCGCTAGCCCATAAGTGTTTAGAGATAATTTTTGGAAACTAAATAATTCTAATTTATCTTAAAGCGCTCTCGCTGTATTTAATTTAAATGCCTAACTTTAGCTATCTGGTTAAAATCTCACACTCTCGTGGTCTTGACCCAACCTAATACCCTTTTCTCACTCTCGTAACGAAAAGGTCGAATTTAATTAAAAAGTATCAGCCAGAATGTTAAGCGATTAATTATTTTAGCCCATGGTTATATTTTACCAGTTAAGCTAGTTATAACTACATACCGCCCTAAGGTATTTAGCTACTCATCGAGGTTAAATCAGACTCAGAGTTATTTATTAGCTTACTAATGGCAGAGAAATAATTGGACATTATAAATAAATTAAATAAATTAAATTGCAATAACTGAAAAAACCTGATTAACAAATATCTGAGTAGACTCCTTCTTCCACAGACCGGAAGGCTTGGAGTAGGCGGAAATAAAAATTAAAACGAAATGCTGAAGGCTGGAAACAAATAAAGGTATAACAATTCCCTAATGTTGGAAATTGTTACACGGTTGGTTTGGGTACAAATAAATAAGGCAGAAAATAAAATGCTGGAATAATAATTCTGATGGTAAGGTAATTCGGCAGAGCTTCCGCAGGAAATTTGGATACTGAAGTCTGTCCCCAAAATCCTTCTGAGCTGGTCCTATTTATAGAGCTTCCAATGGGCTGGTCTTGGGTCTCTTGCTTCTTGGGCTTTGCTGAAGTGGTTGAGAAAATGTTGGAAAGTGGCAGCAGAAAGTGGGAGAAATCTCCCTCACGTGAGAATTACTAGGAGGAGTGGCTTCACTGATGACTTTGACGTAGTCTGAGTCAAAAGAATCAAGTTATATCCTTGTCACGGGCGTGACAAGGTCTTCACGCTCGTTGTCTTATGTTTTCAAGTGTCACGGTCGTCACTCATTCCTCACGGTCGTGAGGTCCCAAAGTAAGGTGTCACGGTCGTGACACCCTTGTAACGACCGTGGTCGTAACAAATTATGCAGAGTTTTAGGCAGGCTTCTGTCTTGCTTCATTTCTTGTGGTTTCTTTGTTCTTTTCTTCTTAATTCTTGATTTGGCTTCACATATCGATGTACCTGCAAAATGGTAAGAAAAACTCGAGGAATCGAGCGTTAAAACGGTGAATGCGCGGTATAAGTCAATGAAATCTAGCGATATAACCGATGCGTTTTCTTGTCATCAAACTTCCCCAAACTTAAACCTTTGCTTGTCCTCAAGCAAATAGTCGGTTAAAAATCGGCGGACAAGATTTTATTCGCGCATACTCATAGCAAACCGTCCGGTGGATCGTTCTGTCGGATAGTCCGGTACTTTGATAGAACACTACCGATACACTAATGACATAAGCAACAGGCTATGTCGTCTACTTCCCGTCAAGCGAAACAATCGACAATCACATTGCGATTTCACCTAGAGTTTTTCGATCGTATTTCACCCGGTTCGTTCTGGCGCAGTCACATTAAGCCCTTTGCCTTCGCACGCACGTAGTGGAGTAGCCGGTTAGCGATTTTGATCCTTTTTTAGCACGGGGTCTGGTACACGAGTGTGGTAACCCTTCATGTTTTATCCGATGCGGAGGTTGTGGGGGATCGAGCCGTAGCACGCCCTACCGAGTTCAGAACCAGTACCTCTGAACCAACCCGGAACGGAGTCCTTCTCATATTTCTCGTTTATTATCTGCGACCGTGTACTTTGGTGCAATCTCTTTTCATTTTGCATTGAGATACGAAGGATCATCATTGATTAGGCATCAAACGCTTATATTCATCGGCTCCCCACGTGGTTTGTGTTTAGACGGTGCTGACTGCTAGTATAAACTACTGGGGTTACTTTTGAACTGAAACTGAAGGTGCACTCGCAATGGTGATCGGATGGAATTTCTTAAGCAGGGGGTCGAAGATGTCAAGATTGTATTGGTCTTGTTTAATCGTTCTCGGCCTCGTAATTACGAACCATTCGGTGGTCAGTCGGGTAATGCGAGTAATTTAAGGATTTTTCTAGTATGGCTTAATAATCGGGGAAAACTCGATATTCAAGAAAATAACGCACAGAATTGCTCATTTCATTGATTTTCTAAAAGGAATACAACAGAATTGAAAGTACATTGAAATGAAATGAAAAGTACCTCTCCCACACTATATTAGACATTGTCCTCAATGTTTTGATATAATAGTGGTATAGATACAGTACAAGACTAAAACTGAAAAACAACAGAAAAGCAAACTACTGCTGCTGGTGATCGCGGGCTCGGCCTCTGGTGCGAGAGCGGCGTCTGGAGGGAGTCGCGTCGGGGTCAGAGCCGGTACCGGAGGTAGCAGTAATGCTGAGGCGGAGCGCCTCAAGCTCGCCGCGGACTTCGCCAAAGAGTTCGCTAACCCGCTCATTAGTGGCCGCATGGTTGGCAGCAATAGTGCCGAGCAGAGCGTCGTCCTGGGCCTTCTGCTGGCGCTCTAGTTCTGCGTTCATCAGGTTCTGCTGGTGGATCGCAAATAGGACGTCCTCCAGTGTGGCAGCGGGGGCTGCCTGCTGTCGGGTGGAAGTCTCAGGGATGTCCTGGGCATGCTCAGCTGCATCCATGGCGTCCTGCATCTCGTCCACTGGGGCGTTTGGCTGATCATCATGTACCGGCACGTGATCCGCAGCAGCTGGTAAGGCAAAGAGCCAGTTGGCTCGGTTTGCTGGGTCGATGCGTGTGCGGGACGGCAGAGTGATGTGGTGGAAGATGGTGCCATTGACGACAGGGCTGTACCTGCCATCCTCTCGCTGCGCGATCAGGTGGGCGGACCGGCAGTAGCTCATGGTCAGGAAATCGGGGGCGAGGTGCGGCAGATCAGCGAGCGCGTCACCAAGCCCCAGCTGAATGGCGAGGGTGGTGACAATGCCTCCAATGAAAAACGGGGATGAGCCGCGGTGCGCGATGGCCTGGATGTGGTAGAGCATAAAGGGGGCAGCATTGATTGGCTCGTCATGCAGGGCACAGTACAGAAACAGGAGCTCCTTTGAGTTGAGCTTGTGGTTGCTCTCCCGAGCAAAGATGGTGTTGCAGAGGACCCGGTGAAAGTAGCGGATAGCCGGGTTGTGGATATGAGTGGCGTTGAGGCTCTGGAAAGTGGTCGCTTGGGTGTTGGTGAGGTCGCGCCACAGTGTGAATGCTTGTTCACTGAAGTTGTCGGGCACGCGACGGTGGGCTTCGGTGCCGTGGTGGAAACCTAACAGCTCTGCAATCCTGTTTTGTGTGAGGTTGAACTCCCGGCCAAGCAGTCTGAATGATACGTTGCCGGTAAGCTGGCTTTGCGAACCATGAGGGGTGATGTAGCAGTAGGAACTGAGGAACTCCAGCGTCAGGAGTTCGAAGGTAGGCTGTGGCTGGTGACAGAGGTCCCACAGGCCAACCTTCTGCAATAGGTTTTGGACGCTGGGCAGCATACCGAGCTCTTGCAGACAGTCGGTAGAAATGTACCGGGTGGGCTGCAGACCGCGGTTCTCGAAGCGGACGAAACGGTCTCGCTGGGTTTCTCCTGCTTCTCCTTCTCTGAAGACGATAGAATCCATAACATGCAAATGTGAAGGGAGAGGGTGGAAGGATTTTTTCTGTGAAGTTTTTGGAAGAAGAGTGGTAGAATGAGGGAGTTGTTGTTCGGATTAAATACGGGACAGTGGAGTTGAAATAGTAACTGGAAGTGGTGGATTAATGGGGTAGTGGAAAGTTTTTGACGGTTTGGGAATGAGTGGGGGAAATGTTAGACAGGTTATGGAGGGAGAAGAGGGGTGGACACGATGAAGAAACAGTTCTGTTTCTCACGACCTCTGGTATAGAGGTAGTCACGGTCGTGACTAGATCGTGACGGTCGTGACGCGCTAATTGCGCATGTCACGATCGTAATGGGGGCGTGACGACCGTGAGGCTGTGTGGTGCTGGATAATTTCCAGGAAAGCATATTGTGTCACGTTATTTTTAATTTAATAATAATAATATAGTTTATTTAGTAGCACTATAGTAACACGCCATGATATACAGCAATTTCAAAACAGTAGTACACGAATCTGAGATAGAGTATTGCAGTCATACAGTATACGGTAACACAGTGTATAGAAAAGAAATAGAAAAATTATTTAAGCTGCTAAAATGAAGAATCAATAAAAAGTGCATGGTATTAAGAAAAATTGAAATTACATAAACTCAAATTATGTTATGAAATCGTTGCGAAAAATAAATTCAACTGGAAATGAAAATAATGATAAAAAGTAATGAGAAAAGAATTGATAAACTAAATCACTGATAGCCGGTTCAAAGGCGTTTCTTCAGATCTTCGATGGCGGAGTCCAGATGATAGAACTGTTCGCATGCCATGTCAGTCAATCCCACGATGTCCAATCGCATACTCTTAATGTCTTCTCTGAATAGATTAATGTCAGCTTGATACGCATTGAGAGTGTGCATGATGTTCTGCAAGTTGTTAGCGTACTCTCCGTGATTCGCTCCAGGGGTTTCATGATCTTTGTCAGTTGGGTCAATGTCATAGTATCCAGGAGGTGTCTCGGGGTCGGTTTCAACAGCGGTCATTACATCATCTGTTATCCTGTGGGACTGAGGTGTTTCAGGAGTGGCTGGATAAACAGGTGGGTTTAACTCATAAAGCCAATTATCCTTATTATGAACACCTACTTTTGCATGATTGGGCAATGTGAACAGGGTGACTACTGTGTTCCGTATCAGGTACTCAAAAGGTGGGCGTCCTAAATTCCTTATAATATGTCTATTGAAGCAGAATTTAAGGTTCATCAGGCGTACGGTTCCCAGACGGGTACACCTGTCCAGTTGGTACCTAAGTCCTAAGGCATCAGCAATCATGGTTACAAGGCCTCCTACCACTATAGGTAATTCAGGTTCATCTTGGATGCGGGTGAAGGTTTGCATCATGAAAGGGACACCATTAACACACTGTCCAGTATTGAAACATGACATAATAAATAATTCATCCTTAGAGACTCCGGTAATATTTTCTTCTTTTCCAAAGAAGGTATGGGCGAGGAATTTGTGGAAGTAGCGAAGAGCAGGGTTATGGATTTCATCATTGTTCATATCATTTGGTTCAGGATGGTAGTTTCCGGTCAGAGTTCCCCAAAAGAAATTTAGCTCCACATCCATCAATTCTACCTGTGTGGTAGTAAAGGCGAAAGGTCCACTAGGGAAGCCTAATAGGTCAGCTAGTTCTTTGTGGTTAAAGTCGTATTCTATTCCGAATAGGCGGAAACTAATGAATCCTTTCCTAGAACCAAAACCGCGCTCGGGTAGGTAAAGTAGGGAACTAAGGAACTCAAGGGTGAGCTCTCGGTAAGTCGCAAACTTGTGTTGGATCATTGCATTTTCCCATCCGAGTCGGTTAAACAGGTATATCATGCTCTCATGTATACCTAAGGTTTCCATAGTCTTTTCATTTGGGTACAGGGTCAAATCCATTTGCCTCTGTGATAACTCTTCGTACTTTATTCTTTGGTTCCTACCTCTAAATTGGGTTTCCATATAGTTAATAGGTTGGTTAGCCATAGTCAGTGAAAATACGGTGGAAACAATTCAGTGGAAAAGACTTTAGAAAATCTGTACAAAGTGATTTAGGAAAAAAAAAAAAATAAGAAAAATGAAATGCTAAAATGTAATGGCTATAAATGTAATGTAAAATAAAACTAACAAAATAATTTAAACAAATAGTAATAACGATAATTAAAATTGCTCAAAAAGGAAAAGGATAGTTTAAAATAGGTGACTAAGAGAATGGGTTGCCTCCCACTAAGCGCTGTTTTTATTGTCAAAAGCCTGACGTAACGCTGAGGTTTAGACTACTCAGGGGAATTTGCGGACAATTTCAAAAGTTTTAGATCATTCGTATAGTCTCTATTTTCAACTTTATGATAATGTTTTAGGCGCTGTCCGTTTACTATGAATGGTTCATTGTTCCTACCCTTGATTTCTATTGCTCCACTTGGGAATACTTTAGTTATATCAAAGGGTCCCGACCATCTGGACTTTAATTTTCCAGGAAAGAGCCTAAGTCTTGAATTAAAGAGGAGTACAACGTCTCCCACACTGAATTCTTTCTTAGATAGGCGTTTATCATGCCATCGCTTGGTTCTTTCCTTATATATCTTAGCATTTTCATATGCATCTAACCTTAGTTCTTCTAATTCGTTAATGTCTAGGATTCGCTTTTCTCCTGCAGCATTATAGTTCATATTGAGAGTTTTGATCGCCCAATAAGCTTTGTGTTCTAGTTCTACTGGGAGGTGGCAAGACTTTCCATAAACTAGTTTGAAAGGTGTAGTACCTATGGGAGTCTTGTAAGCGGTCCTATAAGCCCATAGAGCTTCATTAAGTTTAGATGACCAATCTTTCCGAGATATGGCGACAGTCTTTTCTAAGATTTGTTTAATCTCTCGGTTTGAGACTTCGACCTGTCCACTTGTTTGTGGGTGATATGGTGTACCCACACGGTGTCTCACTCCATATTTAGATAGTAATTTGTCAAAGATTTTCGAAATGAAGTGTGAGCCACCGTCACTTATGACGAGTCGAGGTACACCAAATCTGGGAAAGATTATGTTTTTGAAAAGCTTTATTACTACTCGTGCATCATTTGTAGGAGAAGCTATGGCTTCGATCCATTTGGAGACGTAGTCAACGGCTACGAGTATGTAATTATTACCGAAAGATGATGGGAATGGTCCCATGAAATCTATTCCCCAGACGTCGAAGATTTCCACTTCCAAAATTCCCTTTTGGGGCATTTCATCTCTTCTTGAAATATTGCCGGTGCGTTGACACCGATCGCAACTTATGACAGCGATGTGGACATCCTTCCATAGACTAGGCCAGTATAAGCCGGCTTGCAAGATTTTTGCACAGGTTTTGGAAGTGCTCGCATGTCCACCATAAGGAGATGAATGACATTGGGCAATGACATCTTCTATTTCTTCTTCGGGAATACATCGGCGAAAGATTCCATCCGGTCCTCGTTTGAACAATAATGGTTCATCCCAATAGTACTGTTTCAGGTTATGAAAGAACTTCTTTTTCTGCTGATAGGTTAGATCTGGTGGAAGAGCTCCTGCGGCTAGGTAGTTGACAATGTCAGCGTACCATGGCAGTCCTACAGTTGTCTGTATTATTTCCACAGGTTCTGGTTCATTTATATCTAACTGCGTCAGGTCGCTTCCTATTTGCGCTATCAGCTGTTCATACGGAAAATCATCGTTAATCGGCACTTGTTCGGGTTTAATACCTTCTATTCTAGATAAATGGTCCGCTACGACGTTTTCAGTACCTTTTTTGTCTTTTATTTCTAGATCAAACTCTTGTAAGAGTAAAATCCATCTTAGGAGTCTTGGCTTAGCATCCTTCTTAGTTAACAGATATCGGATAGCAGCGTGGTCTGTGTAAATGATTATTTTCGCTCCAACTAGGTAAGAGCGGAATTTGTCAAGCGCAAAGACAACTGCCAGCAATTCTTTTTCTGTAGTGGCGTAGTTCATCTGGGCAGAATCCAAGGTTCTACTTGCATAGTAAATTGCATGGAGTTTCTTTTCTTTTCTCTGACCCAGGACTGCGCCCACAGCATAGTCACTTGCATCGCACATGATTTCGAAAGGTAATCTCCAGTCAGGGGGTTGCATGATTGGTGCGGTGATGAGGGCTGTTTTTAGAGTTTCGAACGCTTTAAGACAATCTTCATTGAATA
The DNA here is from genome assembly GCA_963859935.3 of Lathyrus sativus. NCBI lineage: Eukaryota > Viridiplantae > Streptophyta > Magnoliopsida > Fabales > Fabaceae > Lathyrus > Lathyrus sativus. The sequence continues at coordinate 500,316,212 of OZ012737.1, forward strand.
TGAAGTCAGCGTCTTTCATTAATAAACCAGTAAGAGGTTTAGTAATTTTCGAGAAATCTTTAATGAATCGTCGGTAAAAACCGGCGTGTCCTAAAAAGCTTCGTATTTCTCGAACGGTTTTAGGAGGTTGAAGATCTTTTATTACTTCAATCTTGGCTTTATCGACTTCAATTCCCTTATCTGATATCACATGCCCTAATACTATTCCTTCGTTGACCATAAAATGACATTTCTCCCAGTTAAGCACGAGATTCACTTTTACACATCTTTCTAACACCATTTCTAAGTTTGATAGACATCCTTCAAAGCTTTGCCCGCATACAGAGAAGTCGTCCATGAACACTTCCATGATGTTGTCTATAAAATCTGCGAAGATTGACATCATGCATCTTTGAAAGGTTGCAGGGGCGTTGCACAATCCAAAGGGCATTCGCCTATAAGCGAACGTTCCATAAGGACATGTGAATGTGGTCTTCTCTTGGTCATCAGGATGGATAGGGATTTGGAAAAATCCTGAGTAACCATCAAGGTAACAGAAGTAAGAATGCTTGGCTAATCGTTCTAACATTTGATCTATGAAAGGTAGTGGGAAATGATCTTTTCGAGTGGCTTTGTTTAGTTTGCGATAATCTATGCACACTCTATATCCCGTCACTACTCTTTGCGATAACGATTCGCCTTGAGCGTTTTTCACAACAGTGATACCTCCTTTCTTTGGCACTACATGTATTGGACTAACCCATTCACTATCAGAGATTGGATATATTATCCCGGCATCTAATAATTTCTTGACTTCTTCCTTTACTACAGTGCTAAGGGTTGGGTTTATTCTTCTTTGAGCTTCTCTGGAGGTTCTGCAATCTTCTTCTAGCAGAATGCGATTCATGCAAACTGAAGGACATATCCCTTTGAGATCAGATATGTTATATCCTAATGCAGTTGGATATTTCTTCAAGACATCTAAAAGTTTCTTTGTCTCTATAGCTCCTAAACTGGAATTCACTATAACTGGTCTTTTACATTCAACATCTAAGAATTCGTACCTTAGGTTTTTAGGTAAAGTTTTTAATCCTAATGTAGGTTTATCTTTACTTGGCATGGGATCCGGTGTAAGTGCTAAGCTTTCGCTCAGACTATTATCCTGATACGGTTTTTGCCAATTATCATCTTCGAGAATTGGAGGGATTTGAATTTTCATTATTTCAGAATAAGTGGTCTCCTCCAGTTCCATTTCTCTTACACATTCGTCAATTACGTCCATTAGATAGCATGTATCCTCTATAGCTGGTGATTGTAAGAATTGTGTTAAAACAAATTCAACTTTCTCTTCACCTACTTCAAAGGTTAGCTTTCCTCTTTTTACGTCTATTATAGCTCCGGCGGTAGCTAAGAATGGTCTTCCTAGTATGATAGGTGTAGTGGAGTCTTCAGAGATGTCCATGATTATAAAATCAGTAGGAATGTAGAATTGTCCTATACGTACTGGGACGTTTTCTAGTATGCCTACAGGATATTTAACAGAGCGATCGGCTAGTTGAACAGACATTTTTGTTGGTCTTAGTTCTCCCATATCTAGCCTTTTGCAAATCGTTAAGGGCATGACACTGATACTGGCTCCTAAATCGCATAGAGCTTTGTCAATGACGAATTTTCCTATTACACAGGGTATAGAGAAACTTCCTGGATCTTTTAGCTTAGGAGGCATGTTATTCTGGATTATGGCGCTACACTCGGCAGTGAGTGTAACTGTTCCGTTATCCTCTATCTTTTTCTTATTGGATAAGATTTCTTTTAGAAACTTGGCATACGAGGGTATTTGGGTAATTGCTTCTGTAAACGGAATAGTAATATTCAACTGTTTCAGAAGTTCTACAAATTTCTTAAATTGACCCGTCGTCTTAGAACTTATTAATCTTTGAGGGTACGGAATTGGTGGTTTATAGGGTGGTGGAGGCACATAAGGTTGTTCTTTCTCCACTACCTCTCGACTTTCATCTTCCTTTTCTTCTGGATCATTCACCACTTCAGTCGGTTTATCCGGTTTTTGGTACATGGCTGGATTGTCGAGTCTCGGATCGGTAGGTCCGTCAAGTTCCTTGCCACTTCTTAATATTACAGCGTTAGCATGTCCTTTCGGATTAGGTTGAGGTTGTCCAGGGAATACTCCAGCTGGTGCAGCAGTAGGCGCTTGTTGTTGAGCTACTTGTGAAATCTGAGTTTCAAGCATTTTGTTATGCGTAGCTAGTGCGTCTACTTTGCTCACTAATTGTTTAATCTGCTCGCTAGTGTGAATGTTTTGGTTTAAGAAGTCCTTGTTCGTCTGAGATTGGCTAGCTATAAAGCTCTCCATCATCAATTCAAGGTTCGATTTTCTAGGGATGTTAGGAGCAGTCTTTTGATATCCTGGTGATGTAGCTGGTGCTTGACCTGGTGCGTAATAAGCATTGTTACTCTTATAGGAGAAATTCGGATGATTCTTCCAACCTGGGTTGTATGTGTTTGAGTAAGGGTTTCCTTGAGCATAATTCACTTGATCAGTGGGAGTTCCTGTCAGTAGTTGACAATCAGAGACTTCGTGTCCTGGGACTCCACATAACTCACAGTTGGGTGTTACTGCAGCCACGGTGGCTGCAGGTGTTATGGCCAAGTTATCGATCTTTTGGCTTAGTTGGTCAAACTTCGCATTGACTTGGTCCATACTACTTACTTCGTACATACCTCCCTTTGTTGGTTTCTCAGTTGCGACTCTTTCGCTTCCCCAAAGGTAATGATTCTGAGCCATACTTTCGATAAGTGCATAGGCATCACTATATTCTTTGTCCATCAATGCACCACCCGCGGCAGCGTCAATTGTCATTCTTGTATTGTACAAGAGTCCATTATAGAAGGTATGGATGACCATCCATTCTACTAATCCGTGATGTGGACAAAGCCTAAGTAGATCCTTATAGCGTTCCCAAGCTTCGAATAATGATTCACTTTCTCTTTGCTTAAATCCGTTGATCTGAGCTCTCAGCATAGCTGTCTTGCTAGGTGGAAAATACCTGTTCAAGAAAACTTTCTTAAGCTGTTCCCACGTAGTTACTGAGTTTGAAGGCAGAGATTGAAGCCATGCTCTTGCTCTGTCTCGAAGCGAAAAAGGAAATAAACGTAGTCTAATAGCTTCTTGGGTAACTCCATTGGCTTTTACGGTATCTGCATATTGCACAAAGATCGAAAGATGAAGATTCGGATCCTCGGTAGGATTCCCGGCGAATTGGTTTTGTTGCACGGCTGATATCAATGATGGTTTTAGTTCGAAATCGTTTCGGTTGATAGCCGGTGCTGCAATGCTTGAATGCGGTTCACCTTGCGAAGGATTAGCGTAATACTTGAGTGGATGAGCTTGTTCTTCAGCCATTCCTGCGTTTTCTGATTTTACGACTGGTTCAGGCGGATCTAATTGAAGATCTGGAATGTTGGAATTATTTTCGAAATCGAGTATACGTCTTCTTACGTGTAAGAAGCGCTCCGATTCAGGGATTAGAGGTTGCAAGTCTTCGCTTTTAGAGCGAGTACGTGGCATACACTCAGAGATTAGATTAAATTAAATTGTTGATACCTTAGTCTAGACAATGCTACCTAAGTGCACTAGTAACTAAATTAAGGAATCCCCGGCAACGACGCCAAAAACTTGATGGGCTAAAGACGTGTCTACTTATGCGTCTAGCGGTATCTTACTGCAAGTGCACAGCCTATCGAAGTAATATTTAAGATTATCGATCCACAGGGATTCTATCGTTACTTAGTGCTAGATGAACTTCTAGTTTAGCTAAGGCGAATAGTTGTCACGATTGTTGTTGGTTTTCTAAGACTATTAAAGGCGGAATTAGATTCAAGTTTTTAATAAAATAATACTAAAACGGTCGGTATGTAATTATACTAACTTAGGTGGGTCAATCTAACCTAGGCTTATAAAGATGTTCACTTAATCTATTCGGTAGAGATTACCAGTTTGAATACCCTCAACTCACACTCTCGTGGTCTTGAATCAGATCTTATCCCTAAAGCCCTATGCCTGCTCTCGCTAGCCCATAAGTGTTTAGAGATAATTTTTGGAAACTAAATAATTCTAATTTATCTTAAAGCGCTCTCGCTGTATTTAATTTAAATGCCTAACTTTAGCTATCTGGTTAAAATCTCACACTCTCGTGGTCTTGACCCAACCTAATACCCTTTTCTCACTCTCGTAACGAAAAGGTCGAATTTAATTAAAAAGTATCAGCCAGAATGTTAAGCGATTAATTATTTTAGCCCATGGTTATATTTTACCAGTTAAGCTAGTTATAACTACATACCGCCCTAAGGTATTTAGCTACTCATCGAGGTTAAATCAGACTCAGAGTTATTTATTAGCTTACTAATGGCAGAGAAATAATTGGACATTATAAATAAATTAAATAAATTAAATTGCAATAACTGAAAAAACCTGATTAACAAATATCTGAGTAGACTCCTTCTTCCACAGACCGGAAGGCTTGGAGTAGGCGGAAATAAAAATTAAAACGAAATGCTGAAGGCTGGAAACAAATAAAGGTATAACAATTCCCTAATGTTGGAAATTGTTACACGGTTGGTTTGGGTACAAATAAATAAGGCAGAAAATAAAATGCTGGAATAATAATTCTGATGGTAAGGTAATTCGGCAGAGCTTCCGCAGGAAATTTGGATACTGAAGTCTGTCCCCAAAATCCTTCTGAGCTGGTCCTATTTATAGAGCTTCCAATGGGCTGGTCTTGGGTCTCTTGCTTCTTGGGCTTTGCTGAAGTGGTTGAGAAAATGTTGGAAAGTGGCAGCAGAAAGTGGGAGAAATCTCCCTCACGTGAGAATTACTAGGAGGAGTGGCTTCACTGATGACTTTGACGTAGTCTGAGTCAAAAGAATCAAGTTATATCCTTGTCACGGGCGTGACAAGGTCTTCACGCTCGTTGTCTTATGTTTTCAAGTGTCACGGTCGTCACTCATTCCTCACGGTCGTGAGGTCCCAAAGTAAGGTGTCACGGTCGTGACACCCTTGTAACGACCGTGGTCGTAACAAATTATGCAGAGTTTTAGGCAGGCTTCTGTCTTGCTTCATTTCTTGTGGTTTCTTTGTTCTTTTCTTCTTAATTCTTGATTTGGCTTCACATATCGATGTACCTGCAAAATGGTAAGAAAAACTCGAGGAATCGAGCGTTAAAACGGTGAATGCGCGGTATAAGTCAATGAAATCTAGCGATATAACCGATGCGTTTTCTTGTCATCAACAAGCATCAACTTCCATCTTCATGGCCTTCAGGAAAGGGCTTTGATCCTCAGTCTTCTATCTGCAATGGCTTTTCTTCAAACTCAAACCTCCAGGATGAGGAATCAGTCACAAGAGTGAAGTAAATGAATGTTAGACAGTTAATTACCTACCAAGGGTGGTTCATCAACTGTTAACATTAAACAGAAAGTCTCCTCTCAAAAGTTCTATCTTCCAAATATATTCACTGATCCTTCCAAAGGAAGGAGGTGGATATTTGAAAGAGACTTTGAATCATAGAGAAAGGATGGATGCAGACAAGGCATTCCATGTTTGAGAAACAAGCTTTCTAATCTAGAGCTCTGCCTAGCTCCTAAACCCTAGTCTTCTCTGCAACTGCTAGCAAGAACCTCCTCTCCAACTCTGGCAGTTGAGCTTCAACATCTGGATCTCCAATGGCTCTCATCTCCTCAAGTCTTCAGCTCTCCCAAATCCCCAGACAACCCCAATACCCACACAAGCAAGCAATAATCCCCAGAGGGCACACCACACCAGTCAATCAGACATAACAGTATATTAATAGCAGTAGGGGAATCCTAACTTTTCTCTAAGGGATCTAATAACCACCCATAGCCCCTATAGTCCCATAGCTAAACTATTCAAACCCTAAGTCCTAAGGGAAATGAATTGAACTTCTTAAGTCATCACCTAAAAACCCTAATTTGTTCATGTTGTTCAAGCCTACATTAATCACCTAAAATTAATTTCTAAAAATGGGAATTAAATTGGATCTACAAGTTCAATATCTAATCTAAACAATATAAAAAGAATGAACAAAAAATATGAAAGCATTTAATAGAACAAAAATTAACAAAATCATGCATGAAATGAAGCTATTTAAAATGACATTTATTTAGAAAATATGGAAAAAATATGAAATAAAAATAAAAATGCAATTTTATTTAATGACAATTTTCTACACATCCTAAAGAAAATAGTGTAAAAAGAATGAATTGAAAATGATTTTTTATGTATTTATTATGAATTTTCAAAATGAATGAAAAAAAACATGAAAAGAAAATAATAAAAAAGAATAGAGAAATAGCCAGGGGGGTTCAATAAGCAAATGCGCTCAGTTGATAATCCATTGGGCCAGCAGAGAGGGGGTGCGCGTAGCACTTTGGTTAAGGCCCAGAAACACTTCAGAATTATTGAAAATAAAAAAACCACGCAGGGGGTGAAAATAGAAGGGATTCACGTTCAAATTGAAGTTGGGCTTAAAACTGGGGGTGGGGATAGCACATCACTCACTCAGGCCCGCCCGTTTCAATTAATGAAACGGTGCGTTTAGGGCACCAACGCATCTCCCTCCAAAATCTGCTTCAAATCTCAGCCACACGATGGCTCCCTGAGGTCAAAAGTCCACACGAATTGGACGTCCCAGATTTCGTCTTCTTCATCAGTTCATGAGAATTAGGGTTTGTACTCCATGAATGTTCATGCACGAACCAGCTTCCACCAACCTGTGCTCACTCTACAGTCCATGAATCAACACGACGCCAACATGAAAAACACTCAGAATTCCTCCCTCTATACGCCTATGGTCTTTGATTGCTTTGAAACTCAACAAACCAACAAACCCGATCGAGACAAGTTCTGGTTACCATGGAAGTACTCTGCAACTTACCAACACAATTCTCCATCAAACCTAGACTAAACTCTTCCATGCATAATGGTGATCATCCTGCGCTAACAACCTAACATTATAATGCACTAACCTAAGAGTTCTAGGTCCTAACAGTTTGGTGCACCTGCTACGAATTGTCTCTATTCAGCCTCAAATTCCTCTAAACTAACCTCCTAACATCATAGACCATGAATATACTAGTAAAACTACCTAAATCTCCCTAAATTGAGTAAGTTAGAAAGATTTGCACCTTGAGCAAGCTTTAATGGAGGCTGAGTAATCACGTGGATCCAGGCTCCTGTATGCTTCAATCTTGATCCATTCTTGATGTACTTGATTCTGTTTGCAATATTTGGATGAAACTTGGCTTGGATCTTGCTGTCCAATGGAAATTGCAGTTTTGATGTTGATGATGGAAGTGCTCGAAAATGGATTGATCACACCTTGTTCTTGGTTGAATTCTGATCTATGATGATGAATCAATATGATGAAATTGATTTTGATGGTGATTGGTGAAGAATTTGAGAATTTGGAGTGAAAATACAATGAGAAAGAATGAGAGAATTTGGGAAATTCTTGGTGAAAAATGAGTCCAACCCTTGATCAATCTTCATTTCATGAATATATAGTGTTCAATGGTAACTTCTAGATCCCTCTTACACATTCCCTTGCCTTCCAACTTTGATTCATTTTGGCTATGTTTCTTAAAATGCAAGTAACCAAGGATAACTTTGAAATCTTCCACCAAACTCAAAAAAGTGCTTGAACCATTGTCTTTAGAATGTCTTTTCAATTCAAAATCATACATTGGAAGTCTCCATTTGGACTTATAAATCTCCCAAACCATTTTTCATTTTGACTTTATTCAAGTTATAAGCCATTTTAGTTCAAATTTTGACCAATCATGCAACTTCATGTTATGAGCTTTTCCAACAATTTGTGACCTTCTTTCTAGACTTAAAATCACATTTGGAGCAAGTTTGATGTTGTAAGTTTTTCCATTTGAGGCCTCCTTGTATGAGTTTTGGACATAGGTTAAAATGACCTGTAATTCACAAATGCCCAAAATACCCTTTGCTTGCCAAGACCATAAGTTGAGTTCCACACATCATATGAAGGCATACTATACCATTCTAGAAAGCTAAGACAATGAGGAACAATTCTTATGTTGACCAAGAATTCATTTGAAATCTCCTTGAGGGGTAAAAATTGCTTGGAAGTCAAGTCACTTTCACAGACAAAATTTCAGATACCTCAGATGACCTGTAACTTGCAAGGACCATAACTTGAGTTCTATAAATCTCCTTGATGTCTTCCACCACTCAAATTAAAGGTATTGAGATCCTCTACAAGTTTCATGTTGGCCAAGAAGCCATTTGAAGCTAGCATTTTGACTTATCTTGCTTGGAAATTTGACCTAAACTAGGGGATTTTACAGAGAAACCCTAATTTAGAAACTCCTCTTCTCCTTGATTTCTCTTGAATTCTCCTTGGCATATCTCCATATCCTTCTTTATATATCCAATGATGAACCCCACATCTCTCCAATAGACTTGAATGCCCTTTAAATCAATCAATTGACCTAGGGTTGACCTAGGGTTGACCCAGATGAAACCCTAGTTGACTGCCTTCAGCTATAGCTCTTGTGCTCTCATCAATGACTTGTCTCCTTCTCCAAATGACTTTCTAAGCCTCTCATAATGTCTAGATACTCTCCATGCCTTCAACTCACAGCTTACAATCCTCTTGTTGACCCTCAGATACCCTCAGCTAGGAGATGGACTCAAGGCTTGATCTGCTGAGCTCTTTGCTTTCAAATTCTTTCCTGATGACTTGAATGAGATTGGATTGGGATAATAACCTCTTGATAGGCTTCTAGAGATGAGAATAATGATTGGTCCCCTGTTGAATGACTTGCTATGCTTATGCTATGCAGATGGTTAGTCTATGTACATGACTCTATATGCAAATGCTAATGACATTGAAACATAAACCCAAGGAATAAGGTTGGGCAAATTTTAGGGTGCAACAGCTGCCCCTATTCAAGCGACTTGGACCCGATTGGGTGAAGAGCCCGGAGCCTTCAGACATTCGCGGTACGAGACGGTTGAATACTAGTGAAACCAGAAATTTGCCAACCGCAAAACTAAATTGCGCTCCTGCTTGGGGAACGACATTCATCAACTGAATCGGACTGTTACAGCAACCCACTGATCTCGTGCGAGCGTGCTGGGGATTGTCTCATCATCCTGTCCACGTTAGGACTCCACTTGCTGTTAACCCAGAAAAATCTCAGCAACTCCGTTGGGGATAATTCGTCTGCATTTCCATAAACTGAATCGTCCACGTTAGGAATAAAACTCTTCCACGTTAGGAGTAACACCTGTCCACGTTAGGAATCATTTCTTCTGTATCTGTCCACGTCAGGACTAAACGTTACATCTTTCCACGTCAGGATGCAATCTTCTTTCCACATAAGGAGAACTATATCAATCTGTCCACGTAAGAACTCCAATACCACTTGACATGTCCGCGTCAGGACTCCAATCTTTCCACGTAAGGAATTCAACTTTGGTTCTGAACCTGTCCCCGTCAGGGCTCAGCTTTTCTTGCATCTGTCCACGTAAGGAACCCAATTTTTCCACGTGAGGAGTAAATCTTCTTCTTCCACATTAGGAATAACTTCTTTGATCTGTCCGCGTCAGGACTAAACTCTTCCACGTCAGGAATAATCCATTCCTTTCCACGTCAGGAATCAATCTTGATACGCCCGCGTGAGGACTCAATCTTTCCACGTAAGGAATAAACTCGTCTTTCCACGTAAGGAAACCATCTTCTTCCACGTAAGGGATGCTCTTGATATGTCCACGTAAGGACTCCACTCTTTCCGCGTTAGGAATCACCTCTTTTGACATGTCCGCGTAAGGACTACATTGTCCATGTTAGGACCCACTTCTCCCCGTTAGGAATAATAATTTCTTTGACTAGTCCACGTAAGGACACTGACCTCGTCTTGATCTGTCCACGTTAGGACTCAGGCGTCTTCGACCCGCTGAGGAAATAAGACTTGTCCATGTAAGGACTCACACCCTTGTCTGATTTGTCCACGTCAGGGCACCAACACAAAGAGTAATCACTTTTGTCAACGTCATGACCTCCCATTCCACTAATTTCGAGAAACCGAATCTGTCCACGTTAGGACTAACACACCTCACCAATCCGGGGAAATAAACCTGTCCACGTTAGGACGCCCACTTCTGAAGAAATCCCGTCAATATAGGAATAAATTGTCCGCGTCAGGACTTAGCTCTCCAATGATCCTCACCCACAAACTTCTTAACACTGACGTGACAGCGACTTTGAGATGAACTCTACTGGGGATGTCTGGAAACCCAAACTATCGGACGCCTGCTCTGATAACCGGCGGTGGCCTCTGAAATTCTGATTCATGGAACCCCTGATGACAACTAATTCTGCCTGGGAATAAAGAGAAACTTATCCTGGCAACTCTGGCGGGGAAAATAAGAGACATTTGCATAAATGACTCTGTTAGAGACAAAGAGAATCTCATCATGCTAACTCTGTGGGGGAATACTGCCGAAACTGACATTATCATTGAATATCTCATGCCGAGATCTTGAACGTTTGGTAATTCATTTGAGCAAAAGTTCTCTCCACCTGAACTGCTAGAGTACAGAAACTGCTTCAGCAAAATAAATGCTGGAAGGATGCCGACTCCGCCGGGGATAGCCAGATGCTACAGAATTATTCCAGCACAATAAATGCTGGAAGGGTGACGTCGACCCTGCTGGGAAATTGGGAACTCGAACCAAACACCTTGTTGAGGTAACCCCCCTGCTGGGGAAAATAACTTTGCTGGGGAATAGCAGATGCGCATAGTACGATCGAACTTTCTGCTGGAACGTGAACTGGTATCACACAGTATTCTTGACAAAATAAATGACAGGACCCACCATCAACTCTGCTTGAGAGAGTCTTGATCTTCGAATTCCACTGGAAGGAATAAAAAACACTTGCAAAGAGAATTCTGCTGGGGATGGGAGGATTCTCTTGGGGAAAATTAACTGACTCCACTGGGGAAGAGTGCATGACCCTGCGGGGAAAGATGAACCTGTCTAAATACAGCCTTACGATCTTGGAATCGCCAAACTCTGCTGAGGACGAATAACTTTTCTGGAGCACGTCCTTTTGATAAGCTACGACTAGCTGGGGAATTCTATCCTTCTTCAGGAAAAACATGCATGCCCTGCATGGGGACCGAGTCTTTCGTTATCGCAATCTTTTGATCATCTTCCTTGTATGGTTATGAAACCTGCAACAACACAAACAAGACACGACAAGCCTATGCAATCAAATCAATTCAGGTTAGTGACGTTACTTTCAGTTAATTCAAAGCTTTAACAATTGTTGGCAAGGGCCAGCGACGTTATACTCATGCTAGTTTCATCAAACTTAGGCGTTAATCATGCACAAAACAGTAAAGAACCAGCATCCAGTACTGAATAACACATTTTATTGATCGGGCCCCTGAATGGGCGGAGTTTTTGTACATGGGATGTAACTCCTGAAAAGAGGAAGCTACGCAAAGCAAATACATAAGTATGCACAAGAAGCATGAATATTTTGACAAATTAAATTTTGTACACATGTCGGCAACGGGATGCAGATGAACACTACGAACTGATCCTCCCATGACTCATCCGACTCTAATGCTTTCCCGGTATCCCCACCTCTGAAGAGATTGTATCCGATAACTGACTCCCCAAATATATTCTCCCGCATTGATGCTCATTGAATTCGGACCGCAGTCATTTGCTTTTCAAATCCCTAACTTTTGCGTGAACCGCCCTTTACGGGTTTTCAGTTCACCGGGATACCCTTTTTTGCCGAAGTCGCCCAGTGTAGGTTTTCAACTTCGCGGGTGTACATTTTTTCAATTTTATCCCTGATTTTTGCCCGAACCTTTCATTCTGTTTTTGGTTCGCCAGGATGCCCCATTTTTGCCTGGACTCTCTTTTTCTGTCCAGCGGGTCTATTTTAAGCAAAGTATTTTTTAACTGCGTCCGAATTCACAGGTGACGCAAAGTCTTCTCCGTCCATGGTGGACAGCAACAACGCTCCTCCTGAAAAGACTTTACTGACAACATATGGCCCTTCGTAGTTGGGGGTCCACTTGCCCCTGTGATCTGCTTGCGGCGGGAGAATCCTTTTCAGCACAAGGTCGCCCGTCTGAAAGCTTCGCGGAAGTATCTTCTTGTCGTACGCTTTCTTCATTCGTCTTTGGTACAAACGACCGTATGCCAGAGAAGCTAGCCTCTTCTCGTCCATCAAACTCAATTGGTTCAATCTATTCGTTACCCATTCTGCCTCGTCCAGCTGAACGTCTCGCAATACCCTCAGAGAAGGGATCTCAACCTCTAATGGTAATACCGCTTCCATTCCGTATACCAACGAGAACGGAGTTGCCCCGGTTGATGTGCGTACCGTCGTACGATAACCGTGCAAAGCGAAAGGTAGCATCTCGTGCCAATCCTTATAGGTCACCACCATTTTCTGAACGATCTTCTTGATATTCTTATTGGCCGCCTCAACAGCGCCATTCATCTTGGGTCGGTAAGGGGAGGAGTTGTGATGTTCGATCTTGAAATTCTGACAGAGCTCCTTCATCATTTTGTTGTTCAGATTTGAACCATTATCCGTGATTATCCGCTCGGGGATCCCATATCGGCAAATGATATCTCTCTTGATGAATCTGGCCACCACTTGCCTCGTTACATTTGCGTAAGACGCCGCTTCCACCCACTTGGTGAAATAATCGATTGCTACTAGGATGAACCGATGCCCGTTAGAAGCCGTCGGCTCGATCTTCCCAATCATATCGATTCCCCACATCGAGAATGGCCATGGAGATGACATCACATTTAGAGGACTCGGAGGCACGTGTATCTTGTCAGCATAAATTTGGCACTTGTGGCACTTCCTCGCGAACTTGAAACAATCAGTTTCCATCGTCAGCCAAAAATAACCTGCCCTCAGCAGTTTTCTCGTCATAGCATGCCCACCAGCATGCGTACCAAAGGTACCTTCGTGAATTTCCTCCATGATAAGCTTTGCCTCTTTCTCGTCTACACAACGCAACAACACCAAATCGTGGTTTCTTCTGTACAAGACGCCATCCGGGTTCAAGTAGAAATTACCCGCTAATCTCCTGAGAGTCTTCTGATCTTGACTGGATGCCCCAGCCGGATACTCTTTGTTCTTCAGGAAATTAAGGATATCAAAATACCACGGTTTGTCGTCAGATGCTTCATCAATAGCAAATACATAAGCTGGCCTGTCCAACCGAGAGATAGTGATTTGGGGAGCTTCGTTCCAGAAGTTGACCTTGTACATGGAAGACAAAGTGGCAAGGGCGTCAGCCATTTGATTTTCCGCCCGCGGTACGTGATGCAATTCAACCTTGTCGAAGAAAGGCAACAATCTCCTTGCATAATTCATATAATGTATCAAATTGGGCTGACGTGTCTCCCATTCCCCTTTGATTTGATTCACCACCAGAGCTGAGTCTCCGTATACGTCTAGATGTTTGATTCGCAAATCAATGGCTTCTTCAAGCCCCATTATACAAGCTTCGTATTCGGCCTCATTGTTGGTAACGGCAAAGGTCAATCGGGCAGTGAACGGGATGTGCGACCCGTGTGGCGTAGTAATAATTGCCCCTATTCCGCTACCGTAAGCATTCACAGCTCCGTCAAAAATCATCTTCCATTTGGACCCCAACTCTGGTCCCTCGTCTGGCAATGGTTCTTCACAATCTTTCATCTTGAGGTACATGATATCCTCGTCAGGAAAATCAAACCTCATCGATTGGTACTCTTCAATAGGCTGCTCCGCCAGATACTCAGACAGCACACTCCCCTTTATAGCCTTTTGCGAGACGTATTGGATATCATATTCAGTCAAGACCATCTGCCAACGGGCAATTCTACCTGACAACGCCTGCTTTTCGAATATATATTTGATAGGATCCATCTTCGAGATGAGCATGGTTGTATGATTCAGCATGTACTGCCTCAAACGCTTGGCGGCCCAGGCTAGCGCGCAACAAGTTTTCTCCAGCATTGAGTATCGAGATTCACAGTCTGTAAATTTCTTACTCAAGTAATAGATCGCGTGCTCTTTTCTCCCCGTCTCGTCGTGTTGACCGAGAACACAACCCATGCTTCCCTCAAGAACCGTCAAATACATTATCAAGGGTCTACCTGCCACTGGGGGTATCAAAATAGGAGGCTCCTGCAAATACTGCTTTATTTTATCGAACGCCTTTTGACAATTTTCGTTCCACGTTACAGCTTGATCTTTCTTCAAGAGCTTGAATAATGGTTCACACGTGGCCGTTAGGTGAGATATGAACCGGGCAATGTAGTTCAATCTCCCTAAAAACCCGCGTACCTCTTTCTCTGTTTTAGGCGTCGACATTTCTTGAATCGCTTTTATTTTAGCAGGATCGACCTCTATTCCTCTTTCGCTTACGATAAACCCCAGCAGTTTACCCGATCTCACCCCGAAGGTGCATTTATTAGGGTTCAGCCTCAGCCTGAACTTCCTAAGTCTTTTAAACAACTTCAGCAGATTCACCAGATGCTCTTCCTCCGTCTGGGATTTGGCAATCATATCGTCAACATAAACTTCGATCTCTTTATGCATCATGTCATGAAAAAGAGTCGTCATCGCACGCTGATATGTTGCCCCAGCATTTTTCAAACCAAAGGGCATCACTTTATAGCAAAATGTTCCCCAAGGCGTTATAAAAGTAGTCTTCTCCATATCCTCTGGCGCCATTTTAATTTGATTATAGCCTGAAAAGCCATCCATGAAGGAGAATACGGAGTACTGAGCAGTATTATCAACTAACACGTCAATGTGAGGAAGTGGAAAATCGTCTTTTGGGCTTGCTTTATTCAAATCTCTATAATCCACGCACATTCGAACCTTGCCATCTTTCTTTGGCACTGGTACGATGTTGGCAACCCATGAGGGATACTTCGTCACAACCAGGAAACCAGCGTCCCACTGTTTCTGCACCTCCTCTTTGATCTTCATTGCCATATCTGGTCGTGTTCTGCGAAGTTTTTGTTTGACCGGCGGGCAGTCTTCTTTCAGTGGCAGGCGATGCACAACCATATCTGTATCGAGCCCTGGCATATCTTCATATGACCAAGCGAATACATCATTATACTCTCGGAGCATTTCAACCAGTTTTCGCTTGATATCACCCTGCAGTGCGGCTCCGATACGAATATTTTTCTCAACCCCTTCCGACCCCAAATTGATAATTTCGATGACCTCGTCGTGAGGCAGAATGGCTCTTTCCTCTTGCTTCACTAACCAAGACAGTTCTTCAGGAACGTCGCTATCTTCGACAACCTCTTTTTCGGCCTGGAATACCGGGTGCTCGAAGTCGGGACGAGTCATAGGTGGTTCACGGATGTCATCTGAAAATGTTATCCTGCAAAAGGAATGGTTAAGTGCTTCAAAATGCGTATAAAGCGAATAACCACGTTGCCATTTTATTGAAAAATATAAAACAAGAAAGACAGGGATTACGGTATTTGCACATGAAAAAACGCCATTTATTTAATGATTAACACGCAATGTTTATAACAACACAGCCCTAAGCAAATCCCGATGCCCGGGGCAAGACATCAGATTATTCAACAATTAATAAAGCAAAGCATTACTGTTTAAAAGTCACAGGAACAAGCTCCTGAATAGACCAGTTGCACAGTCCTTGTCCTGGCGTGCTTGGCTGAATCCAGGCATCCATATCACAGTCGCTGTCTCCTTCATCAGACTCTGAAGCAGCATTGACAGTTTCATGACATACTCCACTGGCAGAGATGACAACTGGCTTTCTGAAACGGGGGGCCCCCACGGAAGGAGTTGATGACGACGGTCGGTACCCCAGCCCGAACCGGTCCATCTTCACAGGAATGTCCAGCACTTTGCCCCAGCCCTTGGCTTCTCCTGCTTCCACTAGAGCTTGAGCTTCCTTATACGATGAGACAGCTATCTCTGGCACTTTGCTCGGCCCGGGACCTTTGTCCTTGATGCGCAAACCTTCGAATGCCTGGCATGGCGTCTCGTGGATCTCCCCGTCGACTTCCACATATTTAAATGAAGATAGATGGCTGACCAGGATGTCTTCTTCTCCGCACACGGTGACTACGCTGTCCCCGACCATATACTTTAACTTCTGATGCAGGGTAGACGTAACGGCCCCTGCCCCATGAATCCAGGGTCTTCCAAGCAAGCAACTATACGCAGGCTGTATATCCATGATATAAAACTCCGTTGCAAACACTTCCGGCCCCACTTGCAGAGGCAAGGTAATCGATCCGAAGACTGTTCTCCGCGTGCCGTCAAACGCTCTGACTACCAAATCACTGGGTGTACACAAAATCCCTCGAACATCCAGCTTCATCATCGCCTTCTTGGGCAGCACATTCAAAGATGATCCGGTGTCAACCAATACGTGCGACATTACTGATCCTCTACACTCAACCGATACGTGTAATGCCATATTATGATCTCTCCCTTTCGGAGTCAAGTCAAAATCGGTAAAACCCAGACTGTGGCCTGCATTCACATGTGCCAGCACTCCTTCTAACTGGTTCACGGAGACGTCTTGAGGTACAAAAGAAGTGTCCAGGACTTTCAGCAAAGCATTTCTGTGAGCTTCCGAACATAAGAGCAATGACAAGATAGATATTTTGGACGGCGTCAGCTGCAGATGCTCCACAATCTTATAATCACTTTTTCGAATCAAGCGCATGAACTCTTCTACATCTTTCGACGCTGCTTCTTTTTCACTTGCTTGTACCGGAACATTTTCAGCCGCTTTCCCTTTTCCTTTCGCTAGTCTTTCAGCCTCCACTTCAGGAGATATAAAGATCCTGCCGCTCCTTGTCATGCCTCCTGAGCCGACAACACTATCCACAATTTCCACTGGCTGCTTGTTAACATCAATCTTTATCCCGTCACAATACACCTCTAACCCATATGACCATGGGACCGCTTTCGTGTTCTCGTACGGGATTGGCCCGGCCTTAGTTATGGTAATCGGTGGTCGCTGAGCCGATGCTGCAATAGTGATCGTCTTCTGCGGAATCGTTACCGTGGCCACATCACTCCGATTATCCACTACTGCCCCTGCAGGCTCATCCGTTGCCGCTCGATCAAACTGCAATATACCCTCATCAATTAAAGCCTGAATGCCTTTCTTCAAATCCTCACACCCCCCAGCTAGGGTCCAACAGTCTAAGCAATACTCATTACATCCTGGGTAAGCACCTCCTTGTAACAGTCGGCTCTTTATCTCGCTCAGCGGCGTCTTTAAATCCTCGACATTCATAATCAGATTCAGACCTTCCTCAGTCAGCACGGCGTTTGCCCCATGATTAGGCATGGGTTTCTGGACTATATTTGGACCTGCCGTTCCGAAATTGATAGTCTTGTTGTCTAAAAGATCCTGCACAACGTGCTTAAAAGCATGGCAACCTTCTATATCGTGCCCCGGGGCTCCAGAATGAAACTCGCAGTGCCTGCTTGCATCGTAGCCGAACGGGGGAGCTCCCGTTATCGGCGCCAGAGTTCTTTTCTCTACCAGATTCAATCCCAACAATGTCTGCAATAAATCAGCATAGGTAGAGGGAGGCTTCTCAAACACTCTTCTCGGCTTACTACCCTGGAATCTTCGCTGAGCTTGCTGTGCCCCCTGCTGAGGTTGCTGCTGCTGTGGCATTGGCTGTTGCTGAACCGGTTGTTGTTGCTGGAGTGGTTGTTGTTGATAGGGAATAGTAACACTCGACACCTGCTGCGGCTGACGATATTGACCTCGTCCCCTGCCTCGGCCTCGGCCTCCAAATACCGCGCTTGCCTCGCCCTGACGGCGTCCACCATAAGCTTTCCTATTACTGCCAGATGCAGTTGATTCCTCGACTTGGAACTTTCCTTGCTTAATATTACGTTCAATCTTTTCCCCCATCAGAATCAGGTCTGAGAAACTGGCCAGAGACGTATGAAACAGCATATCATGAAACAGCCCTGTGAATGTGCCAACAAACATGTCATTCATTTCCTTATCTTCCACAGGAGGACGGACCCTGGCAGCCATATCGCGCCACCTTTGCGCGTACTCTTTAAAACTCTCCCCCTTCTTCTGCGAAAGCCCGGCCAACTGGACCCGATTGGGTGCCAGGTCGCTGTTATACTTGTAATGGGCTACAAATGCCTCTGCTAATTGCTTCCATGTCTTGATATCAGTTGGCTCCAACCCCATGTACCACTCTAGGGAAGGGCCCGATAGACTATCCTGAAAGAAATGCATTAGCATTCTTTCATCAGTTGAGTATGCAGACATCTTTCTGTAATAAGCTCGTACATGCACTTTCGGACATGTGTCTCCCTTGTACTTATCGAACGCAGGCGCTTTGAATTTAATTGGCACCCTTAAGCCAGGTACCAGACCCATGGTTGCCATGTCCAATCCCACAGCACTTTGGTTTAAGACTCCCTTCATCTGCTCTTCCAGCATTCTAATCTTTTGGGAATCATCCATCGGCCCTTCAAAACCTCCTCCGGAGAAGGCATCCTCCTGCTGATCTTCTTGCCACATACCATTTCCAGCTCCGTACCCATCGTATGCATTATTACGTCCAGCTCTGATCTGATTCATCCCCGGACCTCGGCCTCTGTTGCCGTACCCTTGAACACCTCCAGCAGGACCAAAAGCCATAAATCCAGTACCATTTCCGTTTCCAAAGCCTCCGTAACCCTGATTGACCATACCATAACCATCTTGCCCAAAGCCTTGAGCATTAAAACCATACTTCCCAGTGTTGTCGAATCCCTGATCGTTGAATCCAAACCCAGTATTGACAAAGCCGTTGCCTCCTAGATTATCTCCCAAATTGACATCACCCAGCCCAACATTATGGACAGCAGTTTCATTCCCAACTCCGACGTTACCATTCACAGCAGCGGTAGCGTTGTTGACATTAGCAGCAGGTATATTGACTACGGGCGGAGCCACTGGCGTGGGAGTGCCGTCTCCATGAGCAGTATCAACCCGGACAGACTGATGATCTTCATTACCATGACCAGCGTTTCGAGCCAACAGAGGCTGGACCATGGCCTGCAAATTCTCTTGCCCTTTTGCTATAGCTTCCATGGTCTGCATGAAGAGGGAGAGCTTCTCGCGCACATCTTGCATCTCGTTCTGCATCTGGTCCATGATTTTTCGACAATTGGAGCGTGTAGAATAGCGGTGCGGACGCTGATCTGCAATCCTGTTAAGTACCTGATACAGAGCAGGAAATAAGACACCATCCAAAGATTACCTGTAATGCAATATGAATATGAATGCAATGCAATGTGTCTGTGCATTAGGGAAGTTCGTTCCCCCAGTTCTAGTGCGAAGGTGCCGGTGCAGTGACGATGCTGACAATAGGAATATCGGAGCTGAATCATAGAAAGCCTCATATATTGAGGGGAGAATCAATAAGCCCAGGGTACAACATCACTGAGAGTACAAAGAAGGCATGACCTCAACCAACAATCCTGGTGATGGTCAGCATTATGCAAATAAAGCATACAAGCTACTACATGAAATGATCAAATCCTCCCAAAAGTCTGGTACTCCTCTATCAACTTCTTGGTCTCCGGATGACTTGGCCGATCAAGCAGCCCTTCAACAAGCTGGTTTCTCCTCTTAAGGACACGGCGTACGTCTTCAGCAGTTTCTTCCCATGTTGCTTCTCCGAAGCAATCTTCTAACTTTCGCTTCTGAGACACTGCTTCATCTCTGGATTTGATTGCCTTGTTCAGTGCGTGCTGGACACTATACCGGGTCATTACTTCTTCCTCACACTTCTTGATGCTAGACTTCAACTTCTCTTCGAGGTCGGAAATTTGCTGCTTCAGCTTATCTTCCCTCTTCTTGTTGTTGGTGAGTGTAGCATTCCAAGTCTTATTGCAAGAAGAGATCTCTCGGTGTGCTGCGTCGAGCGCCTTCTTTTTGGCTTCCAGCATGTCATGGGAGCTTCTGAACTCTTGCCCCAGACGTTCGCGCTTTTTCTTTTCCTCGGTCAACTCAGCTCCTAACCTGTTTACCAGCTCGATCTGCTGTTGGAAAGCATATACGACCTTGTTTTTCTCGCTGCGTGCCTGGGCTAACTCTTGCTCTAACCCTTCATTAATTTTCATCAAGGCTTCTTTTTCCTTCACAACTTGCTCATAGACTTCCCTAGAAACAGTAGTTGGCTCTTCTGCCGGAATAGGAACAAGAATTGGTGCATCTGGAAACGGCATCCTCAACTGACTAGCCCTCTCCTGAATCCAAACTCTATAAGGTGCATAGGCCTGGCAATCGTTCTTACCTAACAATGGTTTCCCTTTGCGGTTAATACGCGTCCAGGCATGTTGCAACTTGGCTAATAACTCCCCTTTCACGTCTCCGGTGAAGTACAGAGATTCCTGTACTTCTTCCTCCTGAGGTGGATTCTTCAGCGCATATCCGAACTGACGGACGAACAGAGATGGGTTGTAGTTGATACACCCTTTTCTTCCTATCAGCGGCACATTAGGGTACCCAGAACAACTAAAGATGAGCTCGGATCCCAACAAATCTCGATCAAACCATACAACGTCTTCGGAAGATAGCCTCATCAGGCGTTCTGACCAACTGGCTGAGGTTGCACTGTCTACAAATGGTCCCTTCGTGGGGAGATGACTCTTGAACCACATGTTCAACAGAGGAGTACAGCAGTACACAACTTTTCCTCTTCGGTTTTCGTTCTTATAGTGCAATGAGTGGTAGAAGTCTCCGATCAACGTTGGCACTGGGTTGCCTGCAGCAAACAGATAGAAAGCATCCAAATCCACAAAGTTGGGCAAGTTAGGAAACAGCACAATTCCATAGATGCATAAAGCCAAAATAGCGTTGAAAACCACCCAACAACCGTTCTTGGCGTACTCTCGAGCTTTGACAACTAAGAAATCCAGAGAGAAACCTGACACCCCAAGCCACGAAGTCAATAACAGATCTGCAGCGTTCATATGCAAGGCTTTGGCTAAGTCCTCCAACTTGGGCTCAGCAGCAGAGTGAATAAAGGGAACCTTGTTCTGCACGGGAAGCTCAGTAAACTCCACATACTCCTCAATGGTAGGTCCTAGAATGAAGTCAGCAAAAGTAAAGCATCTCAATGCGGGGTCATAGAACTGCATCAAGGTGTATAGCCCGTTCATCTCATCAGCAGTGGGCTTACAGACTAATCTCAGTAATCTCCCATGGCTCATTCTGAAGCTTCTCCTAACCTCCTCATCAGCAAGAGATATCAGACCAAGCAAAGAAGTAATATCAGGTGAAGGCAGCTTATACGCAACTGTTTTCCTCAAACCAGTCATAATCAATACTCAGAAGTCTGGGCACTAGAACTAGGGAAATGCAAATGCACCTGCAGCACAGACACACGTTAGTGAAATGCAAATGGTAATGGATATGCAGGCAATGCAATGCAAGTAACATGCAACAGGGACCAAAGCTGCAGCTGAATAGCCTAAACCCAATCAAGAAAGGTCTCAGATAGACCATCCAGAAGTCATCAAACCCTGGTCTCAGATAGACCTAACACAAAGCTCCAATACTGGTCTCTGACAGACCTCAAACCATAACTCCAACTGGTCTCTGGTAGACCTCAAATCATATCTCCAATTGGTCTCTGACAGACCTCAAGACTCTCCTACTGGTCTCTGACAGACCTCAGAATACATCTCCAAATGGTCTCTGACAGACCTCATAACTCTCCATAAATAACCAGGATCTCTGATCAAGAAATAACCGGTATCTGAAGGTCTGGTTACCTGCATAACCCCAAATCCCCTCACAGGTGGGTGGCCCTATAACTGGCACAAGGTACGGCATCCTATGCGGTCGTCGGCGTCACAGACTTTCAGGGTTGATGATACGATTCCCAGAAGGAGTGGCATCATCAATTCCTGAAGAGGCCTCACTTAGCCAACTTCCAAGTGATCGGTCCCCGGAGTCGACAATTCAGCTGACCAACAACCCCTTCGACCCAAAGGGTAGAAAAAAAAGCCAACCAGAAGAACCTCGTCCGAGTGTAGATTTCATGAGACACTAATGCAAGCAAAGCCGGCACGCGCCCACTACTTTCTACGCTAATTCTAGGTGCACTCAAGCCCAGGTCCGGCTTCTCACTCAATATCAGAACACCCGTCACACCCCAAATACAACAATAATAAACAATATATATAATGCTGAAAATACAAGGTTAGAAATATACAATAACTCCATACAAAATCCTCGACGGGAAAACAAGCGCTAGGATTGACTCGCTCAAAGGGACGTTGGATCCCAAATGCATAAGAACCCTCGCAGTCCTTAGCAGCCAGGGGACGTTGGATCCCCAGCAGAGTCGCCAGCTGTCGCTACTGCGAAAATCGGCGCCGGCTGAACAGAAGAGTCGCCACCGTGCGTTATTTATCCCACGGGAGGGAAAGGAAACGCTCAGAGTAAACCTCGCAAAGACGGGAAAGGTATGGTCGTCGCAACCAAAACCTGGGTTCGGGAGTCGGTTACGCAAGGGGAAGGTATTAGCACCCCTCACGTCCGTCGTACTCGACGGGATCCACGCTTGTTTTCGGGTATGGATTGTTATTCTATCTAAACTATGGGTCGAGGGTTAAAAAGAAAATAAAATGAAAATAAAAATGACTCGGCAAAGTATCGCACTTCATGCCTACGTATTCCCGTCTGGAACGAGAAATCAGAGTCAACGTAGTTCGCCTACCTACGGGAAAGGAGGGGAAGGTTGCTCGCTAGGATATCGCATCCTATGCCTACGTACTTCCACACAGCATGGAAGATCAGAGCAAACGTAGTTCGGGCCACGTACGACACAGGTCTGTCTTGATTGATTTTATTCCTTCTGAAAAAGGTTTTCTTGATTAACAGTCCAAGCGGACAAAAATGACGTCTTGATGAGTTCACATTCTTTTACGAAAGAAGTGTCTTTTATTGTGTTTGAAATCTTTATGGGTTTTTCTGTTTGTTTTGAGAGAGAAGAGACAGAACTCTAACCTACGGTTGCAAAGGGAATCAAACTAACCTAATGTTATCATGCATGGGTTAAGACCTAGTGTCTATCATGCTCCTCTCTTGCACAGAGAGAAACAGAGATCCTACGGGATAGGCAGAAACAGAAACAATAGCAGATATATACAGTAAAACGGTAAAATGCATGGATGCAACAGTACAAGCGAGGCAAGGGAGTCCCACTCAACCTCGAACCTAGAAAACAATAGGCGAAAGTGAACAGGCTTCACTTTCAACCCAGCAGGGTAAACAGCAAACAATACAGTTCAGAAAACCAATCAATACATCAACAATGAAATACATCAGCAGAAGAAACAGCATCAGCAGCTCTGAATCAACATCTGACTTCAAGTAATCTCCAATCAGCTATAGGCTTCAACAAGCATCAACTTCCATCTTCATGGCCTTCAGGAAAGGGCTTTGATCCTCAGTCTTCTATCTGCAATGGCTTTTCTTCAAACTCAAACCTCCAGGATGAGGAATCAGTCACAAGAGTGAAGTAAATGAATGTTAGACAGTTAATTACCTACCAAGGGTGGTTCATCAACTGTTAACATTAAACAGAAAGTCTCCTCTCAAAAGTTCTATCTTCCAAATATATTCACTGATCCTTCCAAAGGAAGGAGGTGGATATTTGAAAGAGACTTTGAATCATAGAGAAAGGATGGATGCAGACAAGGCATTCCATGTTTGAGAAACAAGCTTTCTAATCTAGAGCTCTGCCTAGCTCCTAAACCCTAGTCTTCTCTGCAACTGCTAGCAAGAACCTCCTCTCCAACTCTGGCAGTTGAGCTTCAACATCTAGATCTCCAATGGCTCTCATCTCCTCAAGTCTTCAGCTCTCCCAAATCCCCAGACAACCCCAATACCCACACAAGCAAGCAATAATCCCCAGAGGGCACACCACACCAGTCAATCAGACATAACAGTATATTAATAGCAGTAGGGGAATCCTAACTTTTCTCTAAGGGATCTAATAACCACCCATAGCCCCTATAGTCCCATAGCTAAACTATTCAAACCCTAAGTCCTAAGGGAAATGAATTGAACTTCTTAAGTCATCACCTAAAAACCCTAATTTGTTCATGTTGTTCAAGCCTACATTAATCACCTAAAATTAATTTCTAAAAATGGGAATTAAATTGGATCTACAAGTTCAATATCTAATCTAAACAATATAAAAAGAATGAACAAAAAATATGAAAGCATTTAATAGAACAAAAATTAACAAAATCATGCATGAAATGAAGCTATTTAAAATGACATTTATTTAGAAAATATGGAAAAAATATGAAATAAAAATAAAAATGCAATTTTATTTAATGACAATTTTCTACACATCCTAAAGAAAATAGTGTAAAAAGAATGAATTGAAAATGATTTTTTATGTATTTATTATGAATTTTCAAAATGAATGAAAAAAAACATGAAAAGAAAATAATAAAAAAGAATAGAGAAATAGCCAGGGGGGTTCAATAAGCAAATGCGCTCAGTTGATAATCCATTGGGCAAGCAGAGAGGGGGTGCGCGTAGCACTTTGGTTAAGGCCCAGAAACACTTCAGAATTATTGAAAATAAAAAAACCACGCAGGGGGTGAAAATAGAAGGGATTCACGTTCAAATTGAAGTTGGGCTTAAAACTGGGGGTGGGGATAGCACATCACTCACTCAGGCCCGCCCGTTTCAATTAATGAAATGGTGCGTTTAGGGCACCAACGCATCTCCCTCCAAAATCTGCTTCAAATCTCAGCCACACGATGGCTCCCTGAGGTCAAAAGTCCACACGAATTGGACGTCCCAGATTTCGTCTTCTTCATCAGTTCATGAGAATTAGGGTTTGTACTCCATGAATGTTCATGCACGAACCAGCTTCCACCAACCTGTGCTCACTCTACAGTCCATGAATCAACACGACGCCAACATGAAAAACACTCAGAATTCCTCCCTCTATACGCCTATGGTCTTTGATTGCTTTGAAACTCAACAAACCAACAAACCCGATCGAGACAAGTTCTGGTTACCATGGAAGTACTCTGCAACTTACCAACACAATTCTCCATCAAACCTAGACTAAACTCTTCCATGCATAATGGTGATCATCCTGCGCTAACAACCTAACATTATAATGCACTAACCTAAGAGTTCTAGGTCCTAACAGTTTGGTGCACCTGCTACGAATTGTCTCTATTCAGCCTCAAATTCCTCTAAACTAACCTCCTAACATCATAGACCATGAATATACTAGTAAAACTACCTAAATCTCCCTAAATTGAGTAAGTTAGAAAGATTTGCACCTTGAGCAAGCTTTAATGGAGGCTGAGTAATCACGTGGATCCAGGCTCCTGTATGCTTCAATCTTGATCCATTCTTGATGTACTTGATTCTGTTTGCAATATTTGGATGAAACTTGGCTTGGATCTTGCTGTCCAATGGAAATTGCAGTTTTGATGTTGATGATGGAAGTGCTCGAAAATGGATTGATCACACCTTGTTCTTGGTTGAATTCTGATCTATGATGATGAATCAATATGATGAAATTGATTTTGATGGTGATTGGTGAAGAATTTGAGAATTTGGAGTGAAAATACAATGAGAAAGAATGAGAGAATTTGGGAAATTCTTGGTGAAAAATGAGTCCAACCCTTGATCAATCTTCATTTCATGAATATATAGTGTTCAATGGTAACTTCTAGATCCCTCTTACACATTCCCTTGCCTTCCAACTTTGATTCATTTTGGCTATGTTTCTTAAAATGCAAGTAACCAAGGATAACTTTGAAATCTTCCACCAAACTCAAAAAAGTGCTTGAACCATTGTCTTTAGAATGTCTTTTCAATTCAAAATCATACATTGGAAGTCTCCATTTGGACTTATAAATCTCCCAAACCATTTTTCATTTTGACTTTATTCAAGTTATAAGCCATTTTAGTTCAAATTTTGACCAATCATGCAACTTCATGTTATGAGCTTTTCCAACAATTTGTGACCTTCTTTCTAGACTTAAAATCACATTTGGAGCAAGTTTGATGTTGTAAGTTTTTCCATTTGAGGCCTCCTTGTATGAGTTTTGGACATAGGTTAAAATGACCTGTAATTCACAAATGCCCAAAATACCCTTTGCTTGCCAAGACCATAAGTTGAGTTCCACACATCATATGAAGGCATACTATACCATTCTAGAAAGCTAAGACAATGAGGAACAATTCTTATGTTGACCAAGAATTCATTTGAAATCTCCTTGAGGGGTAAAAATTGCTTGGAAGTCAAGTCACTTTCACAGACAAAATTTCAGATACCTCAGATGACCTGTAACTTGCAAGGACCATAACTTGAGTTCTATAAATCTCCTTGATGTCTTCCACCACTCAAATTAAAGGTATTGAGATCCTCTACAAGTTTCATGTTGGCCAAGAAGCCATTTGAAGCTAGCATTTTGACTTATCTTGCTTGGAAATTTGACCTAAACTAGGGGATTTTACAGAGAAACCCTAATTTAGAAACTCCTCTTCTCCTTGATTTCTCTTGAATTCTCCTTGGCATATCTCCATATCCTTCTTTATATATCCAATGATGAACCCCACATCTCTCCAATAGACTTGAATGCCCTTTAAATCAATCAATTGACCTAGGGTTGACCTAGGGTTGACCCAGATGAAACCCTAGTTGACTGCCTTCAGCTATAGCTCTTGTGCTCTCATCAATGACTTGTCTCCTTCTCCAAATGACTTTCTAAGCCTCTCATAATGTCTAGATACTCTCCATGCCTTCAACTCACAGCTTACAATCCTCTTGTTGACCCTCAGATACCCTCAGCTAGGAGATGGACTCAAGGCTTGATCTGCTGAGCTCTTTGCTTTCAAATTCTTTCCTGATGACTTGAATGAGATTGGATTGGGATAATAACCTCTTGATAGGCTTCTAGAGATGAGAATAATGATTGGTCCCCTGTTGAATGACTTGCTATGCTTATGCTATGCAGATGGTTAGTCTATGTACATGACTCTATATGCAAATGCTAATGACATTGAAACATAAACCCAAGGAATAAGGTTGGGCAAATTTTAGGGTGCAACAGCTGCCCCTATTCAAGCGACTTGGACCCGATTGGGTGAAGAGCCCGGAGCCTTCAGACATTCGCGGTACGAGACGGTTGAATACTAGTGAAACCAGAAATTTGCCAACCGCAAAACTAAATTGCGCTCCTGCTTGGGGAACGACATTCATCAACTGAATCGGACTGTTACAGCAACCCACTGATCTCGTGCGAGCGTGCTGGGGATTGTCTCATCATCCTGTCCACGTTAGGACTCCACTTGCTGTTAACCCAGAAAAATCTCAGCAACTCCGTTGGGGATAATTCGTCTGCATTTCCATAAACTGAATCGTCCACGTTAGGAATAAAACTCTTCCACGTTAGGAGTAACACCTGTCCACGTTAGGAATCATTTCTTCTGTATCTGTCCACGTCAGGACTAAACGTTACATCTTTCCACGTCAGGATGCAATCTTCTTTCCACATAAGGAGAACTATATCAATCTGTCCACGTAAGAACTCCAATACCACTTGACATGTCCGCGTCAGGACTCCAATCTTTCCACGTAAGGAATTCAACTTTGGTTCTGAACCTGTCCCCGTCAGGGCTCAGCTTTTCTTGCATCTGTCCACGTAAGGAACCCAATTTTTCCACGTGAGGAGTAAATCTTCTTCTTCCACATTAGGAATAACTTCTTTGATCTGTCCGCGTCAGGACTAAACTCTTCCACGTCAGGAATAATCCATTCCTTTCCACGTCAGGAATCAATCTTGATACGCCCGCGTGAGGACTCAATCTTTCCACGTAAGGAATAAACTCGTCTTTCCACGTAAGGAAACCATCTTCTTCCACGTAAGGGATGCTCTTGATATGTCCACGTAAGGACTCCACTCTTTCCGCGTTAGGAATCACCTCTTTTGACATGTCCGCGTAAGGACTACATTGTCCATGTTAGGACCCACTTCTCCCCGTTAGGAATAATAATTTCTTTGACTAGTCCACGTAAGGACACTGACCTCGTCTTGATCTGTCCACGTTAGGACTCAGGCGTCTTCGACCCGCTGAGGAAATAAGACTTGTCCATGTAAGGACTCACACCCTTGTCTGATTTGTCCACGTCAGGGCACCAACACAAAGAGTAATCACTTTTGTCAACGTCATGACCTCCCATTCCACTAATTTCGAGAAACCGAATCTGTCCACGTTAGGACTAACACACCTCACCAATCCGGGGAAATAAACCTGTCCACGTTAGGACGCCCACTTCTGAAGAAATCCCGTCAATATAGGAATAAATTGTCCGCGTCAGGACTTAGCTCTCCAATGATCCTCACCCACAAACTTCTTAACACTGACGTGACAGCGACTTTGAGATGAACTCTACTGGGGATGTCTGGAAACCCAAACTATCGGACGCCTGCTCTGATAACCGGCGGTGGCCTCTGAAATTCTGATTCATGGAACCCCTGATGACAACTAATTCTGCCTGGGAATAAAGAGAAACTTATCCTGGCAACTCTGGCGGGGAAAATAAGAGACATTTGCATAAATGACTCTGTTAGAGACAAAGAGAATCTCATCATGCTAACTCTGTGGGGGAATACTGCCGAAACTGACATTATCATTGAATATCTCATGCCGAGATCTTGAACGTTTGGTAATTCATTTGAGCAAAAGTTCTCTCCACCTGAACTGCTAGAGTACAGAAACTGCTTCAGCAAAATAAATGCTGGAAGGATGCCGACTCCGCCGGGGATAGCCAGATGCTACAGAATTATTCCAGCACAATAAATGCTGGAAGGGTGACGTCGACCCTGCTGGGAAATTGGGAACTCGAACCAAACACCTTGTTGAGGTAACCCCCCTGCTGGGGAAAATAACTTTGCTGGGGAATAGCAGATGCGCATAGTACGATCGGACTTTCTGCTGGAACGTGAACTGGTATCACACAGTATTCTTGACAAAATAAATGACAGGACCCACCATCAACTCTGCTTGAGAGAGTCTTGATCTTCGAATTCCACTGGAAGGAATAAAAAACACTTGCAAAGAGAATTCTGCTGGGGATGGGAGGATTCTCTTGGGGAAAATTAACTGACTCCACTGGGGAAGAGTGCATGACCCTGCGGGGAAAGATGAACCTGTCTAAATACAGCCTTACGATCTTGGAATCGCCAAACTCTGCTGAGGACGAATAACTTTTCTGGAGCACGTCCTTTTGATAAGCTACGACTAGCTGGGGAATTCTATCCTTCTTCAGGAAAAACATGCATGCCCTGCATGGGGACCGAGTCTTTCGTTATCGCAATCTTTTGATCATCTTCCTTGTATGGTTATGAAACCTGCAACAACACAAACAAGACACGACAAGCCTATGCAATCAAATCAATTCAGGTTAGTGACGTTACTTTCAGTTAATTCAAAGCTTTAACAATTGTTGGCAAGGGCCAGCGACGTTATACTCATGCTAGTTTCATCAAACTTAGGCGTTAATCATGCACAAAACAGTAAAGAACCAGCATCCAGTACTGAATAACACATTTTATTGATCGGGCCCCTGAATGGGCGGAGTTTTTGTACATGGGATGTAACTCCTGAAAAGAGGAAGCTACGCAAAGCAAATACATAAGTATGCACAAGAAGCATGAATATTTTGACAAATTAAATTTTGTACACATGTCGGCAACGGGATGCAGATGAACACTACGAACTGATCCTCCCATGACTCATCCGACTCTAATGCTTTCCCGGTATCCCCACCTCTGAAGAGATTGTATCCGATAACTGACTCCCCAAATATATTCTCCCGCATTGATGCTCATTGAATTCGGACCGCAGTCATTTGCTTTTCAAATCCCTAACTTTTGCGTGAACCGCCCTTTACGGGTTTTCAGTTCACCGGGATACCCTTTTTTGCCGAAGCCGCCCAGTGTAGGTTTTCAACTTCGCGGGTGTACATTTTTTCAATTTTATCCCTGATTTTTGCCCGAACCTTTCATTCTGTTTTTGGTTCGCCAGGATGCCCCATTTTTGCCTGGACTCTCTTTTTCTGTCCAGCGGGTCTATTTTAAGCAAAGTATTTTTTAACTGCGTCCGAATTCACAGGTGACGCAAAGTCTTCTCCGTCCATGGTGGACAGCAACAACGCTCCTCCTGAAAAGACTTTACTGACAACATATGGCCCTTCGTAGTTGGGGGTCCACTTGCCCCTGTGATCTGCTTGCGGCGGGAGAATCCTTTTCAGCACAAGGTCGCCCGTCTGAAAGCTTCGCGGAAGTATCTTCTTGTCGTACGCTTTCTTCATTCGTCTTTGGTACAAACGACCGTATGCCAGAGAAGCTAGCCTCTTCTCGTCCATCAAACTCAATTGGTTCAATCTATTCGTTACCCATTCTGCCTCGTCCAGCTGAACGTCTCGCAATACCCTCAGAGAAGGGATCTCAACCTCTAATGGTAATACCGCTTCCATTCCGTATACCAACGAGAACGGAGTTGCCCCGGTTGATGTGCGTACCGTCGTACGATAACCGTGCAAAGCGAAAGGTAGCATCTCGTGCCAATCCTTATAGGTCACCACCATTTTCTGAACGATCTTCTTGATATTCTTATTGGCCGCCTCAACAGCGCCATTCATCTTGGGTCGGTAAGGGGAGGAGTTGTGATGTTCGATCTTGAAATTCTGACAGAGCTCCTTCATCATTTTGTTGTTCAGATTTGAACCATTATCCGTGATTATCCGCTCGGGGATCCCATATCGGCAAATGATATCTCTCTTGATGAATCTGGCCACCACTTGCCTCGTTACATTTGCGTAAGACGCCGCTTCCACCCACTTGGTGAAATAATCGATTGCTACTAGGATGAACCGATGCCCGTTAGAAGCCGTCGGCTCGATCTTCCCAATCATATCGATTCCCCACATCGAGAATGGCCATGGAGATGACATCACATTTAGAGGACTCGGAGGCACGTGTATCTTGTCAGCATAAATTTGGCACTTGTGGCACTTCCTCGCGAACTTGAAACAATCAGTTTCCATCGTCAGCCAAAAATAACCTGCCCTCAGCAGTTTTCTCGTCATAGCATGCCCACCAGCATGCGTACCAAAGGTACCTTCGTGAATTTCCTCCATGAGAAGCTTTGCCTCTTTCTCGTCTACACAACGCAACAACACCAAATCGTGGTTTCTTCTGTACAAGACGCCATCCGGGTTCAAGTAGAAATTACCCGCTAATCTCCTGAGAGTCTTCTGATCTTGACTGGATGCCCCAGCCGGATACTCTTTGTTCTTCAGGAAATTAAGGATATCAAAATACCACGGTTTGTCGTCAGATGCTTCATCAATAGCAAATACATAAGCTGGCCTGTCCAACCGAGAGATAGTGATTTGGGGAGCTTCGTTCCAGAAGTTGACCTTGTACATGGAAGACAAAGTGGCAAGGGCGTCAGCCATTTGATTTTCCGCCCGCGGTACGTGATGCAATTCAACCTTGTCGAAGAAAGGCAACAATCTCCTTGCATAATTCATATAATGTATCAAATTGGGCTGACGTGTCTCCCATTCCCCTTTGATTTGATTCACCACCAGAGCTGAGTCTCCGTATACGTCTAGATGTTTGATTCGCAAATCAATGGCTTCTTCAAGCCCCATTATACAAGCTTCGTATTCGGCCTCATTGTTGGTAACGGCAAAGGTCAATCGGGCAGTGAACGGGATGTGCGACCCGTGTGGCGTAGTAATAATTGCCCCTATTCCGCTACCGTAAGCATTCACAGCTCCGTCAAAAATCATCTTCCATTTGGACCCCAACTCTGGTCCCTCGTCTGGCAATGGTTCTTCACAATCTTTCATCTTGAGGTACATGATATCCTCGTCAGGAAAATCAAACCTCATCGATTGGTACTCTTCAATAGGCTGCTCCGCCAGATACTCAGACAGCACACTCCCCTTTATAGCCTTTTGCGAGACGTATTGGATATCATATTCAGTCAAGATCATCTGCCAACGGGCAATTCTACCTGACAACGCCTGCTTTTCGAATATATATTTGATAGGATCCATCTTCGAGATGAGCATGGTTGTATGATTCAGCATGTACTGCCTCAAACGCTTGGCGGCCCAGGCTAGCGCGCAACAAGTTTTCTCCAGCATTGAGTATCGAGATTCACAGTCTGTAAATTTCTTACTCAAGTAATAGATCGCGTGCTCTTTTCTCCCCGTCTCGTCGTGTTGACCGAGAACACAACCCATGCTTCCCTCAAGAACCGTCAAATACATTATCAAGGGTCTACCTGCCACTGGGGGTATCAAAATAGGAGGCTCCTGCAAATACTGCTTTATTTTATCGAACGCCTTTTGACAATTTTCGTTCCACGTTACAGCTTGATCTTTCTTCAAGAGCTTGAATAATGGTTCACACGTGGCCGTTAGGTGAGATATGAACCGGGCAATGTAGTTCAATCTCCCTAAAAACCCGCGTACCTCTTTCTCTGTTTTAGGCGTCGGCATTTCTTGAATCGCTTTTATTTTAGCAGGATCGACCTCTATTCCTCTTTCGCTTACGATAAACCCCAGCAGTTTACCCGATCTCACCCCGAAGGTGCATTTATTAGGGTTCAGCCTCAGCCTGAACTTCCTAAGTCTTTTAAACAACTTCAGCAGATTCACCAGATGCTCTTCCTCCGTCTGGGATTTGGCAATCATATCGTCAACATAAACTTCGATCTCTTTATGCATCATGTCATGAAAAAGAGTCGTCATCGCACGCTGATATGTTGCCCCAGCATTTTTCAAACCAAAGGGCATCACTTTATAGCAAAATGTTCCCCAAGGCGTTATAAAAGTAGTCTTCTCCATATCCTCTGGCGCCATTTTAATTTGATTATAGCCTGAAAAGCCATCCATGAAGGAGAATACGGAGTACTGAGCAGTATTATCAACTAACACGTCAATGTGAGGAAGTGGAAAATCGTCTTTTGGGCTTGCTTTATTCAAATCTCTATAATCCACGCACATTCGAACCTTGCCATCTTTCTTTGGCACTGGTACGATGTTGGCAACCCATGAGGGATACTTCGTCACAACCAGGAAACCAGCGTCCCACTGTTTCTGCACCTCCTCTTTGATCTTCATTGCCATATCTGGTCGTGTTCTGCGAAGTTTTTGTTTGACCGGCGGGCAGTCTTCTTTCAGTGGCAGGCGATGCACAACCATATCTGTATCGAGCCCTGGCATATCTTCATATGACCAAGCGAATACATCATTATACTCTCGGAGCATTTCAACCAGTTTTCGCTTGATATCACCCTGCAGTGCGGCTCCGATACGAATATTTTTCTCAACCCCTTCCGACCCCAAATTGATAATTTCGATGACCTCGTCGTGAGGCAGAATGGCTCTTTCCTCTTGCTTCACTAACCAAGACAGTTCTTCAGGAACGTCGCTATCTTCGACAACCTCTTTTTCGGCCTGGAATACCGGGTGCTCGAAGTCGGGACGAGTCATAGGTGGTTCACGGATGTCATCTGAAAATGTTATCCTGCAAAAGGAATGGTTAAGTGCTTCAAAATGCGTATAAAGCGAATAACCACGTTGCCATTTTATTGAAAAATATAAAACAAGAAAGACAGGGATTACGGTATTTGCACATGAAAAAACGCCATTTATTTAATGATTAACACGCAATGTTTATAACAACACAGCCCTAAGCAAATCCCGATGCCCGGGGCAAGACATCAGATTATTCAACAATTAATAAAGCAAAGCATTACTGTTTAAAAGTCACAGGAACAAGCTCCTGAATAGACCAGTTGCACAGTCCTTGTCCTGGCGTGCTTGGCTGAATCCAGGCATCCATATCACAGTCGCTGTCTCCTTCATCAGACTCTGAAGCAGCATTGACAGTTTCATGACATACTCCACTGGCAGAGATGACAACTGGCTTTCTGAAACGGGGGGCCCCCACGGAAGGAGTTGATGACGACGGTCGGTACCCCAGCCCGAACCGGTCCATCTTCACAGGAATGTCCAGCACTTTGCCCCAGCCCTTGGCTTCTCCTGCTTCCACTAGAGCTTGAGCTTCCTTATACGATGAGACAGCTATCTCTGGCACTTTGCTCGGCCCGGGACCTTTGTCCTTGATGCGCAAACCTTCGAATGCCTGGCATGGCGTCTCGTGGATCTCCCCGTCGACTTCCACATATTTAAATGAAGATAGATGGCTGACCAGGATGTCTTCTTCTCCGCACACGGTGACTACGCTGTCCCCGACCATATACTTTAACTTCTGATGCAGGGTAGACGTAACGGCCCCTGCCCCATGAATCCAGGGTCTTCCAAGCAAGCAACTATACGCAGGCTGTATATCCATGATATAAAACTCTGTTGCAAACACTTCCGGCCCCACTTGCAGAGGCAAGGTAATCGATCCGAAGACTGTTCTCCGCGTGCCGTCAAACGCTCTGACTACCAAATCACTGGGTGTACACAAAATCCCTCGAACATCCAGCTTCATCATCGCCTTCTTGGGCAGCACATTCAAAGATGATCCGGTGTCAACCAATACGTGCGACATTACTGATCCTCTACACTCAACCGATACGTGTAATGCCATATTATGATCTCTCCCTTTCGGAGTCAAGTCAAAATCGGTAAAACCCAGACTGTGGCCTGCATTCACATGTGCCAGCACTCCTTCTAACTGGTTCACGGAGACGTCTTGAGGTACAAAAGAAGTGTCCAGGACTTTCAGCAAAGCATTTCTGTGAGCTTCCGAACATAAGAGCAATGACAAGATAGATATTTTGGACGGCGTCTGCTGCAGATGCTCCACAATCTTATAATCACTTTTTCGAATCAAGCGCATGAACTCTTCTACATCTTTCGACGCTGCTTCTTTTTCACTTGCTTGTACCGGAACATTTTCAGCCGCTTTCCCTTTTCCTTTCGCTAGTCTTTCAGCCTCCACTTCAGGAGATATAAAGATCCTGCCGCTCCTTGTCATGCCTCCTGAGCCGACAACACTATCCACAATTTCCACTGGCTGCTTGTTAACATCAATCTTTATCCCGTCACAATACACCTCTAACCCATATGACCATGGGACCGCTTTCGTGTTCTCGTACGGGATTGGCCCGGCCTTAGTTATGGTAATCGGTGGTCGCTGAGCCGATGCTGCAATAGTGATCGTCTTCCGCGGAATCGTTACCGTGGCCACATCACTCCGATTATCCACTACTGCCCCTGCAGGCTCATCCGTTGCCGCTCGATCAAACTGCAATATACCCTCATCAATTAAAGCCTGAATGCCTTTCTTCAAATCCTCACACCCCCCAGCTAGGGTCCAACAGTCTAAGCAATACTCATTACATCCTGGGTAAGCACCTCCTTGTAACAGTCGGCTCTTTATCTCGCTCAGCGGCGTCTTTAAATCCTCGACATTCATAATCAGATTCAGACCTTCCTCAGTCAGCACGGCGTTTGCCCCATGATTAGGCATGGGTTTCTGGACTATATTTGGACCTGCCGTTCCGAAATTGATAGTCTTGTTTTCTAAAAGATCCTGCACAACGTGCTTAAAAGCATGGCAACCTTCTATATCGTGCCCCGGGGCTCCATAATGAAACTCGCAGTGCCTGCTTGCATCGTAGCCGAACGGGGGAGCTCCCGTTATCGGCGCCAGAGTTCTTTTCTCTACCAGATTCAATCCCAACAATGTCTGCAATAAATCAGCATAGGTAGAGGGAGGCTTCTCAAACACTCTTCTCGGCTTACTACCCTGGAATCTTCGCTGAGCTTGCTGTGCCCCCTGCTGAGGCTGCTGCTGCTGTGGCATTGGCTGTTGCTGAACCGGTTGTTGTTGCTGGAGTGGTTGTTGTTGATAGGGAATAGTAACACTCGACACCTGCTGCGGCTGACGATATTGACCTCGTCCCCTGCCTCGGCCTCGACCTCCAAATACCGCGCTTGCCTCGCCCTGACGGCGTCCACCATAAGCTTTCCTATTACTGCCAGATGCAGTTGATTCCTCGACTTGGAACTTTCCTTGCTTAATATTACGTTCAATCTTTTCCCCCATCAGAATCAGGTCTGAGAAACTGGCCAGAGACGTATGAAACAGCATATCATGAAACAGCCCTGTGAATGTGCCAACAAACATGTCATTCATTTCCTTATCTTCCACAGGAGGACGGACCCTGGCAGCCATATCGCGCCACCTTTGCGCGTACTCTTTAAAACTCTCCCCCTTCTTCTGCGAAAGCCCGGCCAACTGGACCCGATTGGGTGCCAGGTCGCTGTTATACTTGTAATGGGCTACAAATGCCTCTGCTAATTGCTTCCATGTCTTGATATCAGTTGGCTCCAACCCCATGTACCACTCTAGGGAAGGGCCCGATAGACTATCCTGAAAGAAATGCATTAGCATTCTTTCATCAGTTGAGTATGCAGACATCTTTCTGTAATAAGCTCGTACATGCACTTTCGGACATGTGTCTCCCTTGTACTTATCGAACGCAGGCGCTTTGAATTTAATTGGCACCCTCAAGCCAGGTACCAGACCCATGGTTGCCATGTCCAATCCCACAGCACTTTGGTTTAAGACTCCCTTCATCTGCTCTTCCAGCATTCTAATCTTTTGGGAATCATCCATCGGCCCTTCAAAACCTCCTCCGGAGAAGGCATCCTCCTGCTGATCTTCTTGCCACATACCATTTCCAGCTCCGTACCCATCGTATGCATTATTACGTCCAGCTCTGATCTGATTCATCCCCGGACCTCGGCCTCTGTTGCCGTACCCTTGAACACCTCCAGCAGGACCAAAAGCCATAAATCCAGTACCATTTCCGTTTCCAAAGCCTCCGTAACCCTGATTGAACATACCATAACCATCTTGCCCAAAGCCTTGAGCATTAAAACCATACTTCCCAGTGTTGTCGAATCCCTGATCGTTGAATCCAAACCCAGTATTGACAAAGCCGTTGCCTCCTAGATTATCTCCCAAATTGACATCACCCAGCCCAACATTATGGACAGCAGTTTCATTCCCAACTCCGACGTTACCATTCACAGCAGCGGTAGCGTTGTTGACATTAGCAGCAGGTATATTGACTACGGGCGGAGCCACTGGCGTGGGAGTGCCGTCTCCATGAGCAGTATCAACCCGGACAGACTGATGATCTTCATTACCATGACCAGCGTTTCGAGCCAACAGAGGCTGGACCATGGCCTGCAAATTCTCTTGCCCTTTTGCTATAGCTTCCATGGTCTGCATGAAGAGGGAGAGCTTCTCGCGCACATCTTGCATCTCGTTCTGCATCTGGTCCATGATTTTTCGACAATTGGAGCGTGTAGAATAGCGGTGCGGACGCTGATCTGCAATCCTGTTAAGTACCTGATACAGAGCAGGAAATAAGACACCATCCAAAGATTACCTGTAATGCAATATGAATATGAATGCAATGCAATGTGTCTGTGCATTAGGGAAGTTCGTTCCCCCAGTTCTAGTGCGAAGGTGCCGGTGCAGTGACGATGCTGACAATAGGAATATCGGAGCTGAATCATAGAAAGCCTCATATATTGAGGGGAGAATCAATAAGCCCAGGGTACAACATCACTGAGAGTACAAAGAAGGCATGACCTCAACCAACAATCCTGGTGATGGTCAGCATTATGCAAATAAAGCATACAAGCTACTACATGAAATGATCAAATCCTCCCAAAAGTCTGGTACTCCTCTATCAACTTCTTGGTCTCCGGATGACTTGGCCGATCAAGCAGCCCTTCAACAAGCTGGTTTCTCCTCTTAAGGACACGGCGTACGTCTTCAGCAGTTTCTTCCCATGTTGCTTCTCCGAAGCAATCTTCTAACTTTCGCTTCTGAGACACTGCTTCATCTCTGGATTTGATTGCCTTGTTCAGTGCGTGCTGGACACTATACCGGGTCATTACTTCTTCCTCACACTTCTTGATGCTAGACTTCAACTTCTCTTCGAGGTCGGAAATTTGCTGCTTCAGCTTATCTTCCCTCTTCTTGTTGTTGGTGAGTGTAGCATTCCAAGTCTTATTGCAAGAAGAGATCTCTCGGTGTGCTGCGTCGAGCGCCTTCTTTTTGGCTTCCAGCATGTCATGGGAGCTTCTGAACTCTTGCCCCAGACGTTCGCGCTTTTTCTTTTCCTCGGTCAACTCAGCTCCTAACCTGTTTACCAGCTCGATCTGCTGTTGGAAAGCATATACGGCCTTGTTTTTCTCGCTGCGTGCCTGGGCTAACTCTTGCTCTAACCCTTCATTAATTTTCATCAAGGCTTCTTTTTCCTTCACAACTTGCTCATAGACTTCCCTAGAAACAGTAGTTGGCTCTTCTGCCGGAATAGGAACAAGAATTGGTGCATCTGGAAACGGCATCCTCAACTGACTAGCCCTCTCCTGAATCCAAACTCTATAAGGTGCATAGGCCTGGCAATCGTTCTTACCTAACAATGGTTTCCCTTTGCGGTTAATACGCGTCCAGGCATGTTGCAACTTGGCTAATAACTCCCCTTTCACGTCTCCGGTGAAGTACAGAGATTCCTGTACTTCTTCCTCCTGAGGTGGATTCTTCAGCGCATATCCGAACTGACGGACGAACAGAGATGGGTTGTAGTTGATACACCCTTTTCTTCCTATCAGCGGCACATTAGGGTACCCAGAACAACTAAAGATGAGCTCGGATCCCAACAAATCTCGATCAAACCATACAACGTCTTCGGAAGATAGCCTCATCAGGCGTTCTGACCAACTGGCTGAGGTTGCACTGTCTACAAATGGTCCCTTCGTGGGGAGATGACTCTTGAACCACATGTTCAACAGAGGAGTACAGCAGTACACAACTTTTCCTCTTCGGTTTTCGTTCTTATAGTGCAATGAGTGGTAGAAGTCTCCGATCAACGTTGGCACTGGGTTGCCTGCAGCAAACAGATAGAAAGCATCCAAATCCACAAAGTTGGGCAAGTTAGGAAACAGCACAATTCCATAGATGCATAAAGCCAAAATAGCGTTGAAAACCACCCAACAACCGTTCTTGGCGTACTCTCGAGCTTTGACAACTAAGAAATCCAGAGAGAAACCTGACACCCCAAGCCACGAAGTCAATAACAGATCTGCAGCGTTCATATGCAAGGCTTTGGCTAAGTCCTCCAACTTGGGCTCAGCAGCAGAGTGAATAAAGGGAACCTTGTTCTGCACGGGAAGCTCAGTAAACTCCACATACTCCTCAATGGTAGGTCCTAGAATGAAGTCAGCAAAAGTAAAGCATCTCAATGCGGGGTCATAGAACTGCATCAAGGTGTATAGCCCGTTCATCTCATCAGCAGTGGGCTTACAGACTAATCTCAGTAATCTCCCATGGCTCATTCTGAAGCTTCTCCTAACCTCCTCATCAGCAAGAGATATCAGACCAAGCAAAGAAGTAATATCAGGTGAAGGCAGCTTATACGCAACTGTTTTCCTCAAACCAGTCATAATCAATACTCAGAAGTCTGGGCACTAGAACTAGGGAAATGCAAATGCACCTGCAGCACAGACACACGTTAGTGAAATGCAAATGGTAATGGATATGCAGGCAATGCAATGCAAGTAACATGCAACAGGGACCAAAGCTGCAGCTGAATAGCCTAAACCCAATCAAGAAAGGTCTCAGATAGACCATCCAGAAGTCATCAAACCCTGGTCTCAGATAGACCTAACACAAAGCTCCAATACTGGTCTCTGACAGACCTCAAACCATAACTCCAACTGGTCTCTGGTAGACCTCAAATCATATCTCCAATTGGTCTCTGACAGACCTCAAGACTCTCCTACTGGTCTCTGACAGACCTCAGAATACATCTCCAAATGGTCTCTGACAGACCTCATAACTCTCCATAAATAACCAGGATCTCTGATCAAGAAATAACCGGTATCTGAAGGTCTGGTTACCTGCATAACCCCAAATCCCCTCACAGGTGGGTGGCCCTATAACTGGCACAAGGTACGGCATCCTATGCGGTCGTCGGCGTCACAGACTTTCAGGGTTGATGATACGATTCCCAGAAGGAGTGGCATCATCAATTCCTGAAGAGGCCTCACTTAGCCAACTTCCAAGTGATCGGTCCCCGGAGTCGACAATTCAGCTGACCAACAACCCCTTCGACCCAAAGGGTAGAAAAAGAAGCCAACCAGAAGAACCTCGTCCGAGTGTAGATTTCATGAGACACTAATGCAAGCAAAGCTGGCACGCGCCCACTACTTTCTACGCTAATTCTAGGTGCACTCAAGCCCAGGTCCGGCTTCTCACTCAATATCAGAACACCCGTCACACCCCAAATACAGTAATAATAAACAATATATATAATGCTGAAAATACAAGGTTAGAAATATACAATAACTCCATACAAAATCCTCGACGGGAAAACAAGCGCTAGGATTGACTCGCTCAAAGGGACGTTGGATCCCAAATGCATAAGAACCCTCACAGTCCTTAGCAGCCAGGGGACGTTGGATCCCCAGCAGAGTCGCCAGCTGTCGCTACTGCGAAAATCGGCGCCGGCTGAACAGAAGAGTCGCCACCGTGCGTTATTTATCCCACGGGAGGGAAAGGAAACGCTCAGAGTAAACCTCGCAAAGACGGGAAAGGTATGGTCGTCGCAACCAAAACCTGGGTTCGGGAGTCGGTTACGCAAGGGGAAGGTATTAGCACCCCTCACGTCCGTCGTACTCGACGGGATCCACGCTTGTTTTCGGGTATGGATTGTTATTCTATCTAAACTATGGGTCGAGGGTTAAAAAGAAAATAAAATGAAAATAAAAATGACTCGGCAAAGTATCGCACTTCATGCCTACGTATTCCCGTCTGGAACGAGAAATCAGAGTCAACGTAGTTCGCCTACCTACGGGAAAGGAGGGGAAGGTTGCTCGCTAGGATATCGCATCCTATGCCTACGTACTTCCACACAGCATGGAAGATCAGAGCAAACGTAGTTCGGGCCACGTACGACACAGGTCTGTCTTGATTGATTTTATTCCTTCTGAAAAAGGTTTTCTTGATTAACAGTCCAAGCGGACAAAAATGACGTCTTGATGAGTTCACATTCTTTTACGAAAGAAGTGTCTTTTATTGTGTTTGAAATCTTTATGGGTTTTTCTGTTTGTTTTGAGAGAGAAGAGACAGAACTCTAACCTACGGTTGCAAAGGGAATCAAACTAACCTAATGTTATCATGCATGGGTTAAGACCTAGTGTCTATCATGCTCCTCTCTTGCACAGAGAGAAACAGAGATCCTACGGGATAGGCAGAAACAGAAACAATAGCAGATATATACAGTAAAACGGTAAAATGCATGGATGCAACAGTACAAGCGAGGCAAGGGAGTCCCACTCAACCTCGAACCTAGAAAACAATAGGCGAAAGTGAACAGGCTTCACTTTCAACCCAGCAGGGTAAACAGCAAACAATACAGTTCAGAAAACCAATCAATACATCAACAATGAAATACATCAGCAGAAGAAACAGCATCAGCAGCTCTGAATCAACATCTGACTTCAAGTAATCTCCAATCAGCTATAGGCTTCAACAAGCATCAACTTCCATCTTCATGGCCTTCAGGAAAGGGCTTTGATCCTCAGTCTTCTATCTGCAATGGCTTTTCTTCAAACTCAAACCTCCAGGATGAGGAATCAGTCACAAGAGTGAAGTAAATGAATGTTAGACAGTTAATTACCTACCAAGGGTGGTTCATCAACTGTTAACATTAAACAGAAAGTCTCCTCTCAAAAGTTCTATCTTCCAAATATATTCACTGATCCTTCCAAAGGAAGGAGGTGGATATTTGAAAGAGACTTTGAATCATAGAGAAAGGATGGATGCAGACAAGGCATTCCATGTTTGAGAAACAAGCTTTCTAATCTAGAGCTCTACCTAGCTCCTAAACCCTAGTCTTCTCTGCAACTGCTAGCAAGAACCTCCTCTCCAACTCTGGCAGTTGAGCTTCAACATCTAGATCTCCAATGGCTCTCATCTCCTCAAGTCTTCAGCTCTCCCAAATCCCCAGACAACCCCAATACCCACACAAGCAAGCAATAATCCCCAGAGGGCACACCACACCAGTCAATCAGACATAACAGTATATTAATAGCAGTAGGGGAATCCTAACTTTTCTCTAAGGGATCTAATAACCACCCATAGCCCCTATAGTCCCATAGCTAAACTATTCAAACCCTAAGTCCTAAGGGAAATGAATTGAACTTCTTAAGTCATCACCTAAAAACCCTAATTTGTTCATGTTGTTCAAGCCTACATTAATCACCTAAAATTAATTTCTAAAAATGGGAATTAAATTGGATCTACAAGTTCAATATCTAATCTAAACAATATAAAAAGAATGAACAAAAAATATGAAAGCATTTAATAGAACAAAAATTAACAAAATCATGCATGAAATGAAGCTATTTAAAATGACATTTATTTAGAAAATATGGAAAAAATATGAAATAAAAATAAAAATGCAATTTTATTTAATGACAATTTTCTACACATCCTAAAGAAAATAGTGTAAAAAGAATGAATTGAAAATGATTTTTTATGTATTTATTATGAATTTTCAAAATGAATGAAAAAAACATGAAAAGAAAATAATAAAAAAGAATAGAGAAATAGCCAGGGGGGTTCAATAAGCAAATGCGCTCAGTTGATAATCCATTGGGCCAGCAGAGAGGGGGTGCGCGTAGCACTTTGGTTAAGGCCCAGAAACACTTCAGAATTATTGAAAATAAAAAAACCACGCAGGGGGTGAAAATAGAAGGGATTCACGTTCAAATTGAAGTTGGGCTTAAAACTGGGGGTGGGGATAGCACATCACTCACTCAGGCCCGCCCGTTTCAATTAATGAAACGGTGCGTTTAGGGCACCAACGCATCTCCCTCCAAAATCTGCTTCAAATCTCAGCCACACGATGGCTCCCTGAGGTCAAAAGTCCACACGAATTGGACGTCCCAGATTTCGTCTTCTTCATCAGTTCATGAGAATTAGGGTTTGTACTCCATGAATGTTCATGCACGAACCAGCTTCCACCAACCTGTGCTCACTCTACAGTCCATGAATCAACACGACGCCAACATGAAAAACACTCAGAATTCCTCCCTCTATACGCCTATGGTCTTTGATTGCTTTGAAACTCAACAAACCAACAAACCCGATCGAGACAAGTTCTGGTTACCATGGAAGTACTCTGCAACTTACCAACACAATTCTCCATCAAACCTAGACTAAACTCTTCCATGCATAATGGTGATCATCCTGCACTAACAACCTAACATTATAATGCACTAACCTAAGAGTTCTAGGTCCTAACAGTTTGGTGCACCTGCTACGAATTGTCTCTATTCAGCCTCAAATTCCTCTAAACTAATCTCCTAACATCATAGACCATGAATATACTAGTAAAACTACCTAAATCTCCCTAAATTGAGTAAGTTAGAAAGATTTGCACCTTGAGCAAGCTTTAATGGAGGCTGAGTAATCACGTGGATCCAGGCTCCTGTATGCTTCAATCTTGATCCATTCTTGATGTACTTGATTCTGTTTGCAATATTTGGATGAAACTTGGCTTGGATCTTGCTGTCCAATGGAAATTGCAGTTTTGATGTTGATGATGGAAGTGCTCGAAAATGGATTGATCACACCTTGTTCTTGGTTGAATTCTGATCTATGATGATGAATCAATATGATGAAATTGATTTTGATGGTGATTGGTGAAGAATTTGAGAATTTGGAGTGAAAATACAATGAGAAAGAATGAGAGAATTTGGGAAATTCTTGGTGAAAAATGAGTCCAACCCTTGATCAATCTTCATTTCATGAATATATAGTGTTCAATGGTAACTTCTAGATCCCTCTTACACATTCCCTTGCCTTCCAACTTTGATTCATTTTGGCTATGTTTCTTAAAATGCAAGTAACCAAGGATAACTTTGAAATCTTCCACCAAACTCAAAAAAGTGCTTGAACCATTGTCTTTATAATGTCTTTTCCATTCAAAATCATATATTGGAAGTCTCCATTTGGACTTATAAATCTCCCAAACCATTTTTCATTTTGACTTTATTCAAGTTATAAGCCATTTTAGTTCAAATTTTGACCAATCATGCAACTTCATGTTATGAGCTTTTCCAACAATTTGTG
This sequence comes from Lathyrus sativus, assembly GCA_963859935.3. Classification (NCBI taxonomy): domain Eukaryota; kingdom Viridiplantae; phylum Streptophyta; class Magnoliopsida; order Fabales; family Fabaceae; genus Lathyrus; species Lathyrus sativus. The sequence continues at coordinate 500,360,587 of OZ012737.1, forward strand.
ACCTTCTTTCTAGACTTAAAATCACATTTGGAGCAAGTTTGATGTTGTAAGTTTTTCCATTTGAGGCCTCCTTGTATGAGTTTTGGACATAGGTTAAAATGACCTGTAATTCACAAATGCCCAAAATACCCTTTGCTTGCCAAGACCATAAGTTGAGTTCCACACATCATATGAAGGCATACTATACCATTCTAGAAAGCTAAGACAATTAGGAACAATTCTTATGTTTACCAAGAATTCATTTGAAATCTCCTTGAGGGGTAAAAATTGCTTGGAAGTCAAGTCACTTTCACAGACAAAATTTCAGATACCTCAGATGACCTGTAACTTGCAAGGACCATAACTTGAGTTCTATAAATCTCCTTGATGTCTTCCACCACTCAAATTAAAGGTATTGAGATCCTCTACAAGTTTCATGTTGGCCAAGAAGCCATTTGAAGCTAGCATTTTGACTTATCTTGCTTGGAAATTTGACCTAAACTAGGGGATTTTACAGAGAAACCCTAATTTAGAAACTCCTCTTCTCCTTGATTTCTCTTGAATTCTCCTTGGCATATCTCCATATCCTTCTTTATATATCCAATGATGAACCCCACATCTCTCCAATAGACTTGAATGCCCTTTAAATCAATCAATTGACCTAGGGTTGACCCAGATGAAACCCTAGTTGACTGCCTTCAGCTATAGCTCTTGTGCTCTCATCAATGACTTGTCTCCTTCTCCAAATGACTTTCTAAGCCTCTCATAATGTCTAGATACTCTCCATGCCTTCAACTCACAGCTTACAATCCTCTTGTTGACCCTCAGATACCCTCAGCTAGGAGATGGACTCAAGGCTTGATCTGCTGAGCTCTTTGCTTTCAAATTCTTTCCTGATGACTTGAATGAGATTGGATTGGGATAATAACCTCTTGATAGGCTTCTAGAGATGAGAATAATGATTGGTCCCCTGTTGAATGACTTGCTATGCTTATGCTATGCAGATGGTTAGTCTATGTACATGACTCTATATGCAAATGCTAATGACATTGAAACATAAACCCAAGGAATAAGGTTGGGCAAATTTTAGGGTGCAACAACTACATCGTATGTCACCCTAAGGGTAACACACTAAGCGATCAGATTACTGAAGAGTAACCCTCCAACAACCTTTTCTCAAATAGCTTAAGGCTCGTAGCGTACGACGTCGATTAACCTCATCACTGTATTTTTTGAAGTGTTTTGAGATGAGAAGAGAAAGAAGCTCTAAAAAAACCTAGGGTTTGAAATGGGAATCAAAACTACCCTAATTTATCATGCCTGGATTAAAACCTAATGTCTGTCATATTTCTCTCTTGCGCAGAGAGAAACAGAGATCCTAGGGGATAAATGGCAAAAGAAACAGATACATACAGTAAACAATAAAAATGTATGCAATGCAGCAAGAAACAATAGGCAAAGTGAACAGCTTCACTTTAAGCCTAAGGGGAAGATTAACAAATAATACAGCAAAAGAAAAAACACCAGCTCAGCAAGCCCCACCAGTTCCTACAGCAAGCAATCCAAACAGCACCAGCTCTGGCAGCTACAGTTGATACACAGCAAAAGGTTAACAACAACAACTTGAGGCAAGATCCTATCTTCTCCTTCCAATAATATCCAAGCTCCAGCTAAGCTCTTATCTTCCAATAATCTCCAGCTTCAACAAGCACTGAGTTCCAACCAGCAAAACTCTAGCCTTCAACAGATATCCAGCTTTGACAGGTACAAGCTTCCTCTTCTAAAATCATCAATGAACTTCATCCTCAATAGGCTTTTAACTTCAATGCAGACACTCACAAGAGAGAATCAAGTAATAGAGGAAGTTGGGATGTTGAGATACTTAATGATAACCAAGGGAAATCATCAAGGTCTTAACACATCTAGTGAAAGTTATCCTCAAGATTCTACCCAATCAAAGTAGGCTCTACATCCCTCCTAAGGAGAGATGGAACCCTTTTTGGGGACCTTGTGTCATAGGATGGAATAGAGGCACAAGAAGCTCTCTATGTTTGACAGAAGAGAACAGTCTATTCTAGAGCTCTCCCTATATCTCCTATCTCCTAAGTCTTCAATCAACACCTTCAATCTCCAAGCTCCAATGATATTCTTGCATCCAACTTTGATTATTATCTTCAATCTTCTCTTTTTATGTCTTCACACTCCACAAGCTCAAGCCAAGCCCCAGGCCCCATAAAAAAAACCCAAAAGCCCAAGCAGACAAATAAAACCCCAAGTGGGAACACCAAACAAACACTCCATTTGCAAAATATACTGAAAATAGTAAAATAGTATTTAAAATTCTAAGATTAATTCTAAGGGGATTTCTACATTTACCCCACATACCCTATATGTCCCATAACCTAATTCATGCTAAAAACCCCAAAATAAAATGTTATAATGCACCTATGTTGAGTTTGAACCCTAAAACTATCATCCTAATGTTTTCTAATCAAAACTAATCAAGATTAATCCACAAAAATGTGGAATAAATCTCTAAGGGAACTTAATGTCCTAATCTAACTAGTACAAAAAGAATGGAATCAAAATATGAATTTAAATGACTAAACAAAATTCACCAAATGACATGTACAAACAAAATGCAATTAAATGTGAAAATTCACCATAAATGGAAAAATTCCTAAAATAATATTTTTATTTTTCCACAAATTTCTTGAGACAATTATTAAGATGAGGAAAAAATCCCATGTCAAAATGATCATTTTTGGATTTAATGTGCATTATTTAGTAAACTATATACAAAATGTGAAAAAAAGGAAATTCAATTAAAATTGAAAAAGACAGGGGGGTGGTAATAGCAATTATATACTTCAGGAAGACCTTGGGCCCAGAAAAGTGGGTGCAAACAGCCATGCACTGGGCCCATATTCGTTCAGAAAACCACACAAACAACAAAAAAACCAAGGGGGCGAATATCAACCAATTCCCTTCGTATTCATCCTGGGCCCCAAACTGGGGGTGTGGGTAGTAAATGGCCTAAGGCCCAAACGAAATCTCAAAGGGGAGGGGTGTTAATGGTGAACCAAGGAGTAGATTCAGCAAATTGGGACTGGGCCTAATGCCTGAGCCCAATCCTCACTCAGCAAAACCCTAAACAAAAACTTCTCCCATTCTCCATTCCAATCACTACTGTTCATCTCTTCCAAAGCAAACCCTAAACGGCGCCCTCTGAAACCCTCTCAAACCCACCGAGTTCTTCACCCAAATTCCAACACGTTCATCAATCTAAAACCTCGCCCCTCACACCTCAGTTCAAATCAATCCTAATCCACACTCGTCTCACAAAATCTCAGATACTCAAACCTAACAATCACAAAACCTAAATCCTAACCAACTATGAATGCTTACGAGTTAGAGAAAGAAGATGTACCTGGAGAGTCTGATGAAGACGGAAGTTCTTGGAGACTTGGAAGAATCTGGAGATTGATGAAGGAGCTTGAAGCGACTTCTGATGAAGATTGTGGTGGATCTGGGCGGATCTTGAAGAAAAGATGACTTCTGGTGATTTCGAGATGAGGACGAACGAGATCGATGAATCTGATGGTGAACGAAGACGATCCTCAAAATCTGAGGATCTTGACGCGCGATGAAGTGGCCTGACGAGTTTCTTGAGGACGATCTGAAGAGTTTACGCTGAACTGGACGAATCACCAAGAACCGCTGATGAATGTTCTTGCAGTTTTCTGGAAAACGCGGATGAACGAGATGAAGATCCTTGTGGATATCTGGAAAACGTTGAAGATTTGCTGAGGTGGAGGAAGTTTCCGGTGAAATCTTGGATTTTCGGCGAAGATTAGGGTGGCTGGCGGTGGAACGGAAGGAGGTGAACGAAGAAGATCAAGAGGTGTTCTGGCGAAATCTGGAAATTTGCAGATTCCGGTGAATTCACCGGTCTCCGGCGACAGTTGCTGCGGAGGGAGGTGGTCCGGTGGGTTGTTGCATGGCCGGCGGTGAGAGTCTCCGGCGATGGCTAGGTGGCAACACGTGGGGGAGTGAGGTGGCAGGTCTGAGAGAGAGAGAGAGAGAGTGAAACGTGGCTGAGTCTGAGGGAAAGAGAGAGTGAGGTGTCCAATCCATGGAACGTACGCGTGGCATTGCATTTATACTGCCAAGTGGCATCTGGCGAAAATGGACCTGAACTGGGCTTGATTAATGGATAATTGCTAATTATGGCCCACTTGGATAATGACTCAGATTAATGACCCACTTAGCTGGATCAAATGAGAATTAAACCTAATTAAGTAAACAAAATTAATCCTAAAACACTAATTAAAATAAAACAAAAATTAAAATAAAACCTGATTAAAACCCTAATTAAAACCTAATATTAATCCTAATGAATCTATTAAAACGAAAATTAAAAGATAAACTCCTAATTAATCAGAAAAAATATCTAAAAAATATTTAAAAAACCTAATTAAATCTGGAAAAAAATCAATAAACTCTAAAAAAAACTAAAACAATTAATCCTCTCTTCTTTTTTTTTAAGTCTATTCTATTAACATTTTAAAAAACAAATAAAATCTAATAAAATCTAAAAAAAAACAATTAATCCTATTTAAAAAATCTAAAAAAACAATTAAATCTAATAAACTCTAAAAACAATAATATCTATTTATTTATTTATTTTAAATCTATTCTATCAATATCTAAAAATTTAAAAACTACTTCTATTAAAAGAAAATAATATCTAAAAAATAAAACCTAATAAATCTCTAAAAGAAAAGAAAATTTATTTAAACTCTAAAAATTATAAAAAAAAACTATTAAATCCAGAAAAATCCATTTAAATGCATTAAAAATCCAGAAAAATGACAGAAAAATCCTAAAAATGCCAGGAAGCCGATTAAATCGAATAAAACCCAATTGCGCAACCGTAGCGGAACCCGGGCACCGATATGGCCTGAAAACACAGGGAACGAACACCAATTCTCAACAGACTTTTATTCTGACCGGCCTGTACTGCCTGAAACGCCAGGGGCTGCAATCCCGATAAAAATCAATCTGATTGAGGAAAATGCCATGTATGCAGTATGCGAATGCGAATGCAAAATGCGTTGAAACATAAACCAGATATGGGAACCGGTTGGTCAAATTTTAGGGTGCAACACCGGCCAAGTTTAAAACACCAGAATTTGATAAGTATAAGGGGCATACTTGTCCAAAAAGCCATCTTATCATGTACTATCGCAGAATGGCTGCACATGTGGATGATGACAAGCTGATGATACATTGTTTTCAAGATAGCCTGAGCGGAGCACCATCCAAATGGTATTTGAGTCTCGATCAAGGGAAAATTAAAAATTTCTAAGATCTATCTGACGCCTTTATCAAACACTACCAATACAACATAGATATGGCGCCCAATAGGAGACAGTTACAAAACATGTCGCAGAAAGATAAAGAATCATTCAAGGAGTATGCACAGAAGTGGAGGGAGTTGGCCTCTTTGGTTGAACCCCTATTAGCTAAAAAAGAGCTTATTGAGCTATTCATGGACACTGTACCTCCTGCCTATCATGAGAAGATGGTAGGAAGCACATCGTTGGGATTCTCTGAGTTGGTGACCATAGAAGCCCGAATTGAGCATGGTTTAAAAAGTGGGAAAATCGCGTCTGCCGCTACTACCTCCAATAATGTGAGGAAGAATCAAGGAGGTTTCCAGCGAAGATAATAGGGTGAGACCAATGTTGTATCTAGTGGTCAAAGGGTAAGTCAATCAAGAAGAAGACCTCCAGAGCCAACTACTTATCAACATCAATCTGCTTCAGTACCTGTCATACCCTAAATTTGTCCTACCTTTTTTCAAATATTTTCATATTTTTGTATTGCATCACCTACATGATATCATGTCTTTTACTTTGAATAAAACCCAGAGGATTGGTTAGGCAGAATGAATATTCGGATACACATATGGACTGGTTGAAATTTTGCCCAAGCTGTCTGAGTAAGACCTTCGATTAATTTGATACGATGTTGTATTTTCCCAAGTTATTTATTCTGCGTTAGCCATTTTCTGTGCGGCCATTTTTTTAGATAATTCTTTTCATCTTATTTTATTTTTTTAGCATTTAATTTAAAATTTGTCAGTTTATTTATTTATTTTATTTTTACCACCTTTTATTCAATATCTTATTAATATTAATTTCTTTTCTTTCTAAAGAATATAGAAGTCGTTTCTTTTAGTTTTAATTTTTATTTTTGTTTATATTAATATGTTAATAATAATAATAGTTTGTTTATATTAGTTTATTTATATCATTGGAGTTGGATTTTTGGGGTTCATTGGAAGATTGCTATTAATCAACTGTCAGAGTTGAGGTTTGTTCAGAGTTGTTGCTGTAGGAGCTGGTGTGCTGTCAGGGCTGGTGTGGGGTTTATTTTCTTTGCTGTATTGTTTGTTAATTTTCCCCTTAGGTTTGAAGTGAAGCCACTTCACTTTGCCAATTGTTTTCTAGGTTCGAGGTTGAGTGGGACTCCCTTGCCTCGCTTGTACTGCTGCATTCATGCATTTTACTGCTTTACTGTATATATGCTGTTTCTTTTCCGTTTATCCCTTAGGATCTCTGTTTCTCTCTGTGCAAGAGAGAAATATGACAGACATTAGGCGTTAATCCATGCATGACAACATTAGGGTAGATTTTGATTCCCATTTTAACCCTAGGTTAGAGTTCTTTCTCTTCTATCTCAAAACAATAAAAAAAAATACAATAAACCTTTCAAACACAATAAAAGACAGTTCTTGCGTAAAAGACTGTAAACCGATCAAAAGAGTCATTTTTGTCCGCTTGGACCCGTAATTAGGAGAAAACCTTTTTCAGAAGGATAAAAAAAACAATCAAGACAAACTTGTGTCGTACGTAGCCCGAACTACGTTTGCTCTGATCTTTCATGCTGTATGAAAGTACGTAGGCATAGGATGTGATATCCTAGCGAGCAACCTTCCCTCCTTTCCCGTAGGTAGGCGAACTACGTTGACTCTGATTTCTCGTTCCAGACGGGAATACGTAGGCATAAAGTGCGATACTTTGCCGAGTCATTTTATTTTCTTTTAACCCCAAACCTGTAGAATAGATAGAATAACAATCCGTACTAGAAAACAAGCGTGGATCCCGTCGAGTACGACAGACGTGAGGGGTGCTAATACGTTCCCCTTGCGTAACCGACTCCCGAATCCAGGATTTGGTTGCGATGACCATTCCTTTCCCGTCTTTGCGGTAGGTTTACTTCGAGCGTTTCCTTTCCCTCCTTTGGGATAAATAATGCACGGTGGCGACTCTTCTGTTCAGCCGGCGCCGATTTTCGCAGTAGCGACAAGTGACTGTGATCCTTGAACCGTTCACCCGGCTTATCTCAGAACTATTTGATTTGTGATCTTGCGATCCTGGATCTTGCATCTTGCATTGCATATCATTTGCATTGCATCTCATTTGTTGTGCATGTTGCATTCTCCTTCCTTCATTAGTTTCTCATGTTTCTCTTTCCTTCATATCCAGTAAATCAAGTTGAGTCCTCGACACCAGTACGCAACTAGAGCCAATACAAGACGAATGATGGAGCAGATTCAACAGGAGCAAGCTACCTTCAGGGAAGAGTTGGATTCTATGAAAGGAAAGATTGACCAGATCCTCTAAGCCATCCTCGCGGCCAGAAGAGAGGAAGAACAACGTGAAGCCGCTGCTGTCGTCAACAATAATGGTCAAGGACAAGGATCTACTGCCATCCCTTTGGTTCCAATTCCAAATCCTCATGGGATGCCATTGAACTTCAATAACGCAGCTGAAGGGAACACTTCTCATCCAACCCCAGCGCCCAGAGTTACCATTGGAGCTATCCCGCAGGCCCAGCCCACTGCTGTGCAAATCCCAGTTCCTCATATCGAAGATACTATGATGGATCAGTATGACGACGTTCAGAACTATCATGCTGCTATCCCCATTGCCAGTCCCGTTGCTGCTCAGGATTCAGAAGCCATGAAGATGTGCCGAGATCTAGCCGAGAAACTCCGAGCCATGGAGGGGCACAGTTCAAATTCTTTCAGTGCTTTGGAATTATGCTTGGTGCCTGATGTTGTCATTCCTCCCAAGTTCAAAGTGCCGGAATTTTCGAAGTACAAAGGTCTCAGTTGTCCAAACATTCATCTGAAGAAGTACTGTCGTAAGATGGCTACCTATGCTAGATACGAAAAGCTCATGATTCATTGCTTCCAAGACAGTTTGTCTGGGGCATCACTTGAATGGTATATGCAGCTGGAACGTAACAGTGGGTGCACTTGGGCTGAGCTAGCCGATGCATTTGTCAAGCAGTATAAGTATAACACTGATCTTGCTCCGAATCGTACTCAACTTCAAAGTATGACTCAGAAGGACAACGAATCCTTCAAGGAGTACGCACAACGATGGAGAGAGCTAGCCGCAAGGGTGCATCCACCTCTTGTTAACCGTGAACTGATTGACATCTTCATGGGTACTTTACAAGGCCAGTACTACGAAAAGCTGATTGGTAGTGTCTCCGCTGGATTCTCTGACTTGGTGATCGTTGGTGAGAGAATTGAAGAAGGGATGAAGAGTGGAAAGATACCAGGAGGTTCTAACAACCAGGCCAATACCAAGAAGCCTTTCAATGGATACAAAAAGAAAGAGGGCGAAACAAATGCCATCTCTTTGCAGAAGGGGAAAGTTTCTCAACAAGCTCCTGCTCTTATGCCTTATCAAATGCCCTACTATCAGTATCCATATGTTGCTGCTGGGCAATATGCTCCAATGCCTTATCAGCCAACTGTTCAAGCAGTGCAAGCTCAGATGCCACAACAATAGGCTCCTCAGCAACAGGCCTACAACCAGCAAGGATATCAGTATCCTCCTCAGCAACAGCAGATGCAAGCTACTCAGCAACAACAAGGTGCTCGCCCACAGCGTCAGCAGAGAACATGGAGGCCAGATAGAGTCTTTGATCGTCTACCAATGACATATGCTAAAATCTTTGCTCAGTTGATGGAGAAGAAAGCTGTTGTTCCGAGAGATTTGGCTCCTCCAACTGTCATTCCTGCCGATTACGATACAAATGCTCATTGTGAGTTTCATAAGGGCGCTCCAGGTCATACCATTGAGGACTGCAGAGCTTTCAAGCACATAATTCAAGACATGATTGACAGGGATGCTATCAACTTCAATGAGAAGTCTCCAAATGTCATCAACAATCCGATGCCACCAGTCAACTAGTGCCAACATCAGATCAAGTCTAGTCAAGTCCATTCTCTGAAGAAGGCCTTCATGCTGCCATTTAATCTTTCGCATTTCTTACATCTTGTCTTTGTGTGTTTACGCATTGTATGCTTTGAACAATTGCCATTCGTATCTGGTTTCATTAATGTATCGTTTATGCATGTTTTGAATTAGTTATGTCGTATTCACTCATTTTTCACTTATCACCGACATATTTATTCACTTCACTCTATCAACTCTTGTTTAGCATGATTTGAGGGAGGATGATGAAAACAAGATACCCATAATTGCAAATTGTATGCTTTCAGACCGAATCTCGTCAATGATGTACAGACATTTCTTCAATTCCCCTAAACACTGGAGATATAAGGAGTTAATCCCTAGTAAGCCACTTCGAGCCAAGAAGTAGCAGTTTCCTTCGGACATTCAGACCTTTTACACTCAACCTGGGGCAGGGTAGTGTTCAGTTAATCAAATTTCGCACTTGAATCCATGAAGCAAAATCCAAAAGATGGTTACTCATCAATGACCCATGCTATGACAGTCACAACCTTCCCAAAAATCAAAAATCAAAAATCCTGCTAAGTCAAACACCTTATAGGGGACTTAGGCAAAATCAAGGCAATCCTGATGGATCTGACAAGCAAAGTCAATCCATGCAAAAGTTAGGGATCAAAAACAAAAGCAAAAGAGGACCTTGAAACCCTCAACAAAAACAAAATAATATTCAGTGGCCACCCAAATCAAAAGGGGCACTGACATCCATCAAAAAACCAAAATAAGGTGACTGCCACGATGAGCAAACCTTGAATCATCAAGTTTATACTGTCAAGACAAGTGCAGAATTAACTGAACATAGGACTGGAGATCATCAAGAAGAAAGGGTGGGTATAAATCATACTTTGAGCCTAATATCCTTTGTTTCATAACCGCGAACCAGACCACGTTACAACCCTCTAAAGACCTAATTGAGGCGAGGTTTATTCTGAAAGCATACTTCCGCAAGGTTGCGTAACCTGACTCCTCATATGATTGATAATCATCAGCGTTGGTGTCATTATCCTTGCTATATCTTTTACACCAATCAAAAGTAGCACAAAGTTTGGATTAATAGTCCATTCGTCTCACTATCACAACACTTCAATAAAACGACACTTTTTTTCAAAACTTACATTGAACTTTGCATTAATATTACCATTTATGAATGTACAACTTTAATTGCAAATCAGTGCTAGGTATTCAAAGACACTCTAACAAGAGGGCAATCAAGGAGAAATTTGATTTTCAGTGGCGTACACAAGACAATATCACTTCAAAATCCACAGGCTGGGGCAAACCACTCAATAGCTCGAGTTGGGACAAGCCATTTCAAGTCATCCGAGTTCAACTTCTGTATGTCAGAGCTGGTTAATCTGAGGCAAACCAATCAACAAATTTTAGACTGGGGCATGGCCAAGTCATCCCGATCATCAAGCAGAGTTGCAACCTTCTCTGAAGCAAATTCACAACAAATCATCAAATACCCAGACTTGGGGCATCGAGAGCATCTTCGTCTGCTTCAGTCATGACGTCTTCAGCAAACCGCATGTCAAGGCAGTCAATCCCTCCCACCACCCGAAGTCTAATTCGCATTGGCTACTACCAAAAGTCCATCATGCTGGCGTCTTCACCTGCATTTCCAATTATCTATCTGCAATCATATGCATCATACGCATTGCATTCATTATCATAAGCATATTGCATCACATAGATAATCAAATCGTATCATACTTCCCCGGCTTTTGCATCTCCGCGCGTCAGCATTTGCATCTACACTTCCATTTGTTATGGAGCATCATTTTACATCCAGCATTTGCATGTGCAAGTCAAGGTCCAGGATCAATCTCAAAGATTTCCAAGACCATCATCAGCCCAGTGTGGGGCATCCTCCGCAAGAATGTGGGTTTCTCCCACGAAATTCAAAGATATCAAAGCAAAATCTAGCCTAGGAAGGGGCATCTTTTTCAAGACCATGGGTATTTCAGCCTCGTGGTTGATCAGATTTTCAAATCAACATACGACCCAGTCATGGGCATATCATTTAAGGTCACGGGCGTTCCCCACGAAGTTGTTCAACCTTTTGTTGGGCAAATTCAAAAGGTTTAATGCAAGATTCAGCCCAAGCAGGGGCATCTTTAGCAAGGTTGTGAGTGTTTCTCACGAAGTTGTTCAACCTTTTGTTGACCAAGACAAAATTTCAAGACAAATTCAGCCCAGTCAGGGGCATCCTCTTCAGAATTCATGGGTGTAACCATGAAATCATTTCAACAAAATTATGATCTCCAAGCAAGACGGTGGGCGTACCCCGTTGATTCATTTTAATCCAATCCTCCTCTTGGGTATCCCCCAATGAGTTGTATCCAGCAAGCATGATCGTTGTCAATTACCTCACTATCATCCTTTTAGGTGGTAGTGGCATGTGTGTGAGTTTCGCTCCGTCATCCTTTTGGTGGGGGGTCTGTCATAGTCATTAATGATAGATTGTGCCATATTGTTTGGTGTGTGTTTCGCTCCGTCATCCTTTTGGTGGGGGGTATGTCTTAGTCATTAATGATAGATTGTGCGATCTGTGTTGTGTTTCGCTCCGTCATCCTTTTGGTGGGGGGTCTGTCATAGTCATTAATGATAGATTGCGCGATATTGTTTGTGTTTCGCTCCGTCATCCTTTTGGTGGGGGGTCTGTCATAGTCATTAATGATAGATTGTGCGATATTGTTTGGCATGTGTTTCGTTCCGTCATCCTTTTGGTGGGGGGGGGGGGGGGGTCTGTCATAATCATTAATGATAGATTGTGCGATATTGTTTGTGTTTCGCTCAGTCATCCTTTTGGTGGGGGGTTTGTCATAGTCATTAATGATAGATTGTGCGATATTGTTTGGCGTGTGTTTCGCTCCGTCATCCTTTTGGTGGGGGGTCTGTCATAGTCATTAATGATAGATTGTGCGATATTGTTTGTGTTTCGCTCCGTTACCCTTTTGGTGGGGGGTCTGTCATAGTCATTAATGATAGATTGTGCGATCTGTTTTGTGTTTCGCTCCGTCATCCTTTTGGTGGAGGGTCTGTCATAGTCATTAATCATAGATTGTGCGATATTGTTTGTGTTTCGCTCCGTCATCCTTTTGGTGGGGAGTCTGTCATAGTCATTAATGATAGATTGTGCGATAGTTTTTTGGTGTGAGTTTCGCTCCGACATCCTTTTGGTGGGGGGTCTGTCATAGTCATTTGGCGTGTGTTTCACTCCGTCACCCTTTTGGTGGGGGGTCTGTCATAGTCATTAATGTCAGATTGTGCGATAGTGTTTGGTGTGAGTTTCACTCCGTCATCCTTTTGGTGGGGGGTCTATCATAGTCATTAATGTCAGATTGTGCGATAGTGTTTGGTGTGATTTCGCTCCGTCATCCTTTTGGTGGGGGGTCTGTGACTTAGATTGGTGTCAGATTGTGCGATATTGTTTTGTGTGAGTTTCGCTCCGTCATCCTTTTGGTGGGGGGTCTGTCATAGTCATTAATGTCAGATTGTGCGAATGTGTTTTGCTCCATCATCCTTTTGGTGGTAATAGCCATGTGTGTTTCGTCCCATCATCCTCTTGGTGATGACGACCTTTTTTCCAGTTGCTTACAGTTTACTCAGAGGTTTACATTTTTCAATATTTCAATTCCCAAGCATTTCTTTTCTTTTCGGACAAATTCAGGGTCTTCTTCATATCTAGTTGACTTCAACCTCGGGAGAATGAATGATGCAGCAGTTCATTTCTCTAGGTTTAAGCCAATTAGATAGGGGCATCTGTCATACCCTAAATTTGTCCTACCTTTTTTCAAATATTTTCATATTTTTGTATTGCATCACCTGCATGATATCATGTCTTTTACTTTGAATAAAACCCAGAGGATTGGTTAGGCAAAATGAATATTCGGATATACATATGGACTGGTTGAAATTTTGCCCAAGCTGTCTGAGTAAGACCTTCGATTAATTTGATACGATGCTGTATTTTCCCAAGTTATTTATTCTGCGTTAGCCATTTTCTGTGCGGCCATTTTTTTAGATAATTCTTTTCATCTTATTTTATTTTTTTAGAATTTAATTTAAAATTTGTCAGTTTATTTATTTATTTTATTTTTACCACCTTTTATTCAATATCTTATTAAAATTAATTTCTTTTCTTTCTAAAGAATATAGAAGTCGTTTCTTTTAGTTTTAATTTTTATTTTTGTTTATATTAATATGTTAATAATAATAATAGTTTGTTTATATTAGTTTATTTATATTAATAATATTGTTTATGTAATATTAGTTTTTATTAGGTTATGCTAACTATTTGGTTGATTAGTGTTTTATTAATTACTAGTTAATTAAGTTAGTAAAATAAGAGATTACTTTTTAAAAAAAACACGGTAGATAAAGAATTAGGAGGGAAGGTAAGGCCCACGGTTTGAGGCCCATCTTTGAAACTCAGATTGAAAGGTCTTTAAAAGGGAGACAGAAAAACCCTAGAGGTGGCACTATTCACCTTCTTCCTAAACGGCCAAACCCTAAGCCGCCGCACCACTCTTTCCGCCTTCAGCTTCATCTTCTTTAGTCATCACCTTCACCGAGCAAACCCCATTCTTTCTCCTTTCTCCTTCGACAACCCACCATCATAGTCTTCTCCTTTCTCCTTCGACCTTCAAAGTTTGATTTTCTTTGGTTGTGATTCAACAAGGATCTGTTTATTGCCGTAGCAACTCGCCAATACAACAACAAGGGCTTCTCCAGGACTCGTTGTGCAAAATTAGTCTTGACGGTTTCAAATTCGTGAAAACGATTTGGATTGTGGTGTTTGTTTGCTTCATGTGTAGGTTATAAGGACAACTTCGCGACTACAACGGAGGTGCATATCTTGACGACATTAGAAGCAGCTCTCGTTTTCGTTAAACGACATCGAACTCAAGCAGGAGCATTAACATTTGCGGTAACGGTTCGACACTGTGTTGCAGCGAGTTTGTCTTACTACCCGACGGCGGCTTTGATAAACGGTTGAAAGAGAATGTGGAGTACCTAAAAGAGCTTAAAGATTTAGCAGAGAAGGAAATGGCGGTCCTGTGGAGTCTATCAAAAATGGCGTAACAGGTTTCCTTTGCAATCCTTCAACCGCAACAAGTAACAGTGGCACCTATTTACGGTTTGCCGCATTCAACGGCATTAACCGTAACGACGATTCCGACAACTTATCGAGATCCAACTTCAACAACACAACAGATCCTAAGCAGCTGACACCATATTATCACTCACGCGAAAATGGTTTTGCAATAATGATTTATCTGTGAAGCTTTCAGGTTCAATCACGGGTTCAAAATGGCGGTTCGGTTAAGAAGTAATCATAACATGTCATCTCATATCCAATAACAAGTTCTGGTTCCAACACCGTGGCGGTAATGATCTTCGCAACAATAACACAACCTCATCACGATAACAACACAACAAATTTCGCAGCAACGAGTCGTCGAGCTCGTGTCATAAATCTGAATCCGTGATTGGTAGACGAAACCGTTTTTTTCTACTTTTCCTTGGTCTGTGTGATTAGTATGCATGTTATATATCCACGATTCAGAAGTTGAATCCAACTTGATTCATATCGGCAACAGCACCAGCTTTAACACGTTCTTGCTCGGTTGCGCATCGCCGTTTCACTAAAAATCCGACAACGCAATGCTCCGAGTCTCTATTTCGCAACAACAATTTGGTAACAATAACACTTCTCTGCAACAGTGTGGTTGAGTCAAAACCAGTCGCATATCGGTAACAACTTCGACCCATTTCGTATTGTTCTTTTTTGCTGCTCGGGATTGATTTGATTTGGTTGGTCGTATTTGTTGCTATGTTGCCTACTTTGTAAAATCTTTTCTGCAATTAATTCTTTAAAGTTTAGCTGTTTTTATTTTTGTTAACAATAACAGTAAGATAATTCTCCATGGTTTCTGTTTTTGTTGAACTTGAATGAACATCTTGTTAATAATGAATGCATACTATTGGCTGGAACATTTCTATCATATGGGTAGTAAGCTTATGGCTTAGAGAATACTCTGAAATCCACTTGTATTCCTTTTCTTTAGGCAAAGTCATTTCTAACTCTTATAGGAGTTTCACCACTGTTTTATTTTTCAGAATTCCATTGCGAAAAAACTGTTGCATTCGATTACGTTTTGATTGTGGCGTATTTCAATACTTTGATTCCATTGATATGGGTTTGTGATTTAGCTACTGTTAGTGGTTTGTTCTTGAGTAAGGTTTTTTTTTTTTTACTAGAGTTATAGATGTGAATTATTTAGACATAGGGAGAGTTATTCTGCTTTTGCTTTTCTAAATCATAAGTACAGCAGAAGCAGGTTTTAATTTTAGATTTAGAAGTGTTATCGAGAGTCTTGGTATACTGTTTTACTCATGGCAGGAGCATTTGAGTTCGTTTGAATTTCCTTAAAGTTATTGAGTCATAACATCATATCTTGTGGTTTTCTCAACTGTTAGTAGAAATATAATACAGCATGTTAAATAATTTTGTACGGCTAATTAGTATTTTAAATTTGGAAAACCTGGTGCTTTTAAAGTGTTAAAAATCCATGGCTTGTGTTTAGATATTATGTCTTTTATAAAATACATGACTTGTGTTTATCAATTAGTATACTTATGCTGATTGCATGTTGATTTGGTTTTACTGTATTTTTATTGCATCTTGCTTTAAGACTCATTGTGTAGTATAAATAATTTACAAGTTGGTAATATTAATTTGGTTGTTTTTTTTAATGTAGTCAATTAATTAAAATTTTCTTAGTTTGTTAATTTGGATTAATTAATTTTAATTAATTTAGTTATTTGATTTAATCAAACATTTTTTTGATAATTAACTTCAATTAATCTAATTAGGTTATTTAATCAAAGTTTAATTGGTTATTATTATTTTATTTATTTATTATTTTATTTTTTTGTTTTTTTGTTTTTAATTTTTTTTCTTCATTATATTCCATCCCCATTCGATGAAAAATGTACCCCCCACTCCCATTAAATGTAATAATTTATCACTTATTACTTATGCTTTAATGCTTCAAAATCATTCTTAAAATTAAATTCTCGATTTATCGAGCCATTTTCTACCCTTGTAAGTCGAGTGCTTTCAAAGCCTCGCCATCAACCTTTGTTCAACCATCTCTAACTACTCATCATTCCAAACACCATTTCCAACTCAGACAACCTTCCTTCACGATGAAAAAGAGAGTGTTCCAAGTCTTTGGTTCGCTTTCTTGATTACTTGGGGTCTAAGAAGTCTTTCTTAAGCTTAAAGTAATCATCATCAGTCCAACGTCACCCTTTCAAACACAACTCCTTTCACGATGAAAAAGAGAGTGTTCCAAGTCTTTGGTTCGCTTTCCCGATTACTTGGGGTCTAAGAAATCTTTCTTAAGCTTCAAGTAATCGTCATCAGTCCAACATCACCCTTTCAAACACAACTCCTTTCACGATGAAAAAGAGAGTGTTCCAAGTCTTTGGTTCGCTTTCTTGATTATTTGGGGTCTAAGAAGTCTTTCTTAAGCTTTAAGTAATCGTCATTATTTCAAATACAACAACCATCTTTAAGATGAAAAAGAGAGTGTTCCAAGTCTTTGGTTCACTTTCTCGATTATTTGGGGTCTAAGAAGTCTTTCTTAAGCTTTAAGTAATCGTCATCATTTCAAATACAACAACCATCGTTAAGATGAAAAAGAGAAAGCTCCAAGTCTTTGGTTCACTCTCCCGATTACTTGGGTCCGAGAAGTCTTTCTTAAGGTTCAAGTAATCGTCATCCGTACCCACTTCAATCCAATTCAAATCCCGTTTCCTTCATGGTCGTTACCAAGAACTACGAACGCTCTGATTCTTCATTCACTCTTGAATGTAAGATACGTATGCACAAGATTGCGATGATCTTGGCGAGCACAATCCCCTCCATCTTCCATTTCCCCCATCCTTTCCCGTAGTCGAACTACGACGCTCTGATTTCTCATTCTTGTCTGAATGAGCATACGTAGGCACAAGGGCCCCAATCCTTGGCGAGCACCCCATTCTCCTAACCGCCCCCTTTCCCCTAGCATCTTTATCCCTTTAGTATCCTTTTAGTATTTAGTAGCAAGAAGAGAAGAATTAAGTTTAGCTAACATCCATCACAACTCGAATTAAGAGGTTCCCGTTGAGTACAACGGACGTGAGGGGTGCTAATACCTTCCCCTCGCGTAACCGACTCCCGAACCCAGGAATATGGTTACGACGACCGTGTTCCTTCCGTGTTTATGAGGTTTTCTCGATATTTTCCTCTCCCGTTCATTCGAGAAAAATAAAGTTCGGTGGCGACTCTGTCGAACCGCATTTCTGCGCCTTTCGTGCGAGGGTCGTATGTTCGAAATGAATTTTTCGAGGTGTGACAGGTGGCGACTCTGCTGGGGAACTTTGCTCCATGCAAGAGAGAGTCGAGCCTATCTTAGTTTGAGTTGTTAGCTTGTTGTCTTTTATGTTCTTCTCGCTTATTTATTCGTATCCTTGTCTTGGTTACTCGTACTTGTGGCATTATGGGGTTGTTCTGCTTATGGTTATTTTGTGAGATGGCTCTACACCCGAGTCCGAGCATAACCCTAGGATTAGGATGGTGGTTGTGTAGTGGAGACTTGCGTGGAGTCTTTCACGTTGAGTTGAAACGAAAACCCCGCTTGGAGTAGATTCCTTGGAGATATTGTTGTTGTGGTGAGTCTTTGCCATGACAATAATGTTTTCGAGTTTGAATCGTTGATCCCAAGGACCATAAACCATTTTATCCATGGTGGCTGGTAGTGTTAATTCTTTGTGAATTAATACGAACGCTCCAATCAGATGAGATCCCTTGAATGTATTACTTTCTTACGGTAATATTTTCAACCTCGATCTGTGACTCTAAGAACCTTTTTCTAGAATCCGTGTGTCGATGGTTGTGTAGTTGATGCCTCCGAGAAGTCTTTCTCGCGTGGAAGATACGAGAACCTCACCTAGAGGAGATTCTTTTAAGGATATTACCGTCGTGATGAGGCTTTGTCATGGCAGTAATATCTTTGAAAGATGTCCATGACTCTAGGCACCTACCCGTTTTAGAATCCTACCCGTTGGGGTTTCTTTGAGCAGTGATGTTGCACCCTAAAATTTGACCAACCGGTTCCCATATCTGGCTTATGTTTCGACGCATTTTGCATTTGCATTCGCATACGGCATGCATTGCATTTTTCTCAGTCAGATTGATTTTTATCGGAATTGCAGCCCCTAGCGTCTCAGGCAGTTCAGGCCGGTTGGAATAAAAGTCTGTTGAGAATTGGTGCTCGTTCCCTGTGTTTTCAGGCCATCTCGGTGCCCGGGTTTCGCCACGGTTGCGCAATTGGGTTTTAATTGGTTTAATCAACTTCCTAACATTTTTAGGATTTTTCTTTTATTTTTCTGGATTTTAATGCATTTAAATGGATTTTTCTGGATTTAATAGATTTTTTTTAATTTTTTAGAGTTTTAAATAAATTTTCTTTTCTTTTTTAGAGATTTATTAGATTTTAATTTTTTTTAGATATTATTTTCTTTTAATAGAATAGTTTTAATTTTTTTTTAGAGAATAATAGAATAGATTTTAAAAAAATAGATAGTATTGTTTTTTAGATTTTTTTAGATTTAATTTGTTTTTAAAATGTTAATAGATTTTTTTTTTAAAATAGGATTAAAGTTTTTAGATCTTTTTATTTGAATTTTTTTCAGATTTAATTAGGTTTTTAAAAAAAATAGTTTTTAGATATTTTTTTTTCTGATTAATTAGGATTTTAATTTTCATTTTAGGATTAATTAGGGTTAATGGTAGATTTAATTAGGTTTTATTTTTTATTTTTTATTTTCGTTTTTAGATTTTAATTAGGTTTTTTTAATAGATTAATTAGGTTTTATGCTTAATTTTCGTTTTAGATTAATTAGGTTAATTTTCAGTTTTAATTTTGTTTTAGAGCTAATCAGAGTTTAATCCTCAATTAATCAGTCCAATTGGGCCAGTATTCAAAGTCCAAGTCATTAAGGCCCAGTCAAAAGTCCACAGATTGCCACTTGTGAATATAAAAGCACTGCCACGCGTAGGTCCCAGTCTTCTTCCACCTCACTCTCTGGTTCCCTCAGAACCCTGCCACGTCTCACCCTCTCTCCTCACACTTGGCACTCATGCAATAACTCTCCACACACGTGTCCTTCACTCTCTCTCCCTCTCGCCACCTGCCCCTCGCCGGAGCCCTTCACCGCCGGCCATGCAAAGCTGCCGGCGGCCACCATAACCAATCACCTCCGCCCTAACTAACCGTCTCCGGCCGCCCTAACCATCACCGGACCGCCAAATTCATCAGAAACTGCAGAAATTTCCAGAAAACCCTTCCAATCTCCATCCCTCTTCCATCAACCTCTCACCAGAGATTCCAGATCTCGCCTGAAAATTCACCGGAAACTTCATTATTCGCCAGAAATTCTTCATCCCGTTCAAGACTTTTTCTTCCAGAAAATCCAACGAAGCAAATAATCTTCATCGTTCTGCATTTGTGTTCATACTTTCTCCAGATTCATATGCGTCCATGAACGGACTTTCAACAAACTCCATCGCATTTAGTGTCATTTCAAGAAATCTATAGTGACATTCATCGAGCCATAATCAACTTCGCCGTGAATCTTCAAAAGAATCCATCAACGCTCATCCAATGTTCGTCCAGATTTCTAGATCGCGATTTGTTTGAGCTTCAAGGCGTGGTTCATCACCTTCGAGATCTCCAGTTCCTTCAAGCTTCAGCAAGGATTTCCAGAAGCTTCTTCAAAGTTCCTCATCGGTTCAGATCCCTTGGTCTTCTTCGTTTTCAACACTCCTCGATCTTCATCAACACTTCTCGATCTTCATCAATCTCCAAGATCGTTCTCCATACGAATCTCCAGACTTCACACTTCATCAGGTACGTTTCCTTGTCTTCGAATCATTGTTTGCTGTTGGATGCATGTTGAGAGTTATGATTAGAGAGAGGTTTAGGGTTGATAGATTGAGAAATGGAGAGAGTTTTGTGAGAGGTTTCAGAGAGAGAGGTTGAGCGCCGCTAGGGCTTGACGAGAGAGATAGTGAACAGTGTTCGGAGAAGTTGTTTAGGGTTTGTTTGTACTAAGGCTGAACATGAGTTGGATCTCGAGCCTTAAGCCCAAATGCCGTTTGCTGATCCACACTCCCACGTTTGCCATTCGAACCCCCTCCCCCTTGTGTAATACGTTTGGGCCTTGTAGAGTTGCTGCTAACACCCCCAGTTTGGGGCCCAGTTTGAATAACCAAGCAAATTTGATGCTATCTGCCCCCCCCCCCCTGGTTTTTTTCTTTTGTGTGTGTTTTTTCTGAATAGACTGGGCCTAGTGCGTTCTGCTGAACACACCCCCCTTTTCCTGGGCCCAATATATTCTTGAAGTAAATAATGTTGTTACCACCCCCCTGCTCTATATTTTTTTTAATTGAATTTTCATTTTATTTTGTTTGCATATAGTTTAAAAGATAGTCCATAATAAATCCAAAAATAATCATTTTTGCATGGGATTTTCCCCCTCATTTTAATAATAATGTCAAGAAAATTGTGGGAAAATAAAAATAGTATTTTAGGCATTTTTCCATTTATGGTGAATTTTCACATTTAATTGCTTTTTATTTTCATTTTGTTTGTACATACATTTTGGTGAATTTTGTTTAGCAATTTAAATTCATATTTTGATTCCATTCTTTTTGTACTAGCTAGATTAGAACATTAAGTTCCCCCTGGATTTATTCCATATTTTTGTGGATTAATCTTGATTAGTTTTGATTAGAGAACATTAGGGTGATAGTTTTAGGGTCCAAACTCAACATAGGTGCATTATAACATTTTCTTTTAGGGTTTTTAGCATGAATTAGGTTATGGGACATATAGGGTATGTAGGGTAGATATAGAAATCCCCTTAGAATAAATATTAGAATTTTAAATACTATTTTACTATTTTTAGTATATTTTACAAATGGTGTGTTTGTTTGGTGTTCCCACTTGGGGTTTATATTTGTTTGCTTGGGCTTTTGGGCTTTTCTTTGGGGTATTGGGCTTGGTTTCAGCTTATGGAGCATGAAGACATCAAAGGAGAAGATTGAAGATGATAATCCAATGTTGAAGCTTGAAGATTGTTTGGGCTTGGAGTTGATTGAAGACATAGGAGATAGGAGATAGGTAAAGCCTTAGATTAGAACAAATTGTTTGTACAAACATGGTAAGCTTCTTGTGCTTCCATTCCTCTCTATGACATAAAGTCCCTCTATGGTATTCACCTCCCTCCTTTGGAGGGATAAGTGGCCTTACCTTAGAGGTAGAACTTTGAGAGAACCACTCTTCTATAATGTTAAACTGTTTGTAGGCTTCCTTTGGTAGTCAATGAACTGTTTAACATTCAACTCATCTTGTCAAGTGACTATCATTCAGGAGAGCTTGCCTTGAAGAAAGAAGCCATTGAAGATAGAGATGAAGATTAAAGATTGACAAATATGGAGATTATTCATGTCAACACTGTGCAGCTGTTAAAGCTAGGGTTTACTGCTATTTGGAGCTATCCACTGTATGATGCTGTCAACTGGTTAAGATTTTGTGCTTGCTGGAGCTTGGTGATTTCTTGGAGATGGAAGCTTGTTGTAGCTTGGGTATCATTGGAGTTGGATTTTTGGGGTTCATTGGAAGATTGCTATTAATCAACTGTCAGAGTTGAGGTTTGTTCAGAGCTGTTGCTGTAGGAGCTGGTGTGCTGTCAGGGCTGGTGTGGGGTTTATTTTCTTTGCTGTATTGTTTGTTAATTTCCCCCTTAGGTTTGAAGTGAAGCCACTTCACTTTGCCTATTGTTTTCTAGGTTCGAGGTTGAGTGGGACTCCCTTGCCTCGCTTGTACTGCTGCATTCATGCATTTTACTGCTTTACTGTATATATGCTGTTTCTTTTCCGTTTATCCCTTAGGATCTCTGTTTCTCTCTGTGCAAGAGAGAAATATGACAGACATTAGGCGTTAATCCATGCATGACAACATTAGGGTAGATTTTGATTCCCATTTTAACCCTAGGTTAGAGTTCTTTCTCTTCTATCTCAAAACAATAAAAAAAAATACAATAAACCTTTCAAACACAATAAAAGACAGTTCTTGCGTAAAAGACTGTAAACCGATCAAAAGAGTCATTTTTGTCCGCTTGGACCCGTAATCAGGAGAAAACCTTTTTCAGAAGGATAAAAAAAAACAATCAAGACAAACTTGTGTCGTACGTAGCCCGAACTACGTTTTCTCTGATCTTTCATGCTGTATGAAAGTACGTAGGCATAGGATGCGATATCCTAGCGAGCAACCTTCCCTCCTTTCCCGTAGGTAGGCGAACTACGTTGACTCTGATTTCTCGTTCCAGACGGGAATACGTAGGCATAAAGTGCGATACTTTGCCGAGTCATTTTATTTTCTTTTAACCCCAAACCTGTAGAATAGATAGAATAACAATCCGTACTAGAAAACAAGCGTGGATCCCGTCGAGTACGACGGACGTGAGGGGTGCTAATACCTTCCCCTTGCGTAACCGACTCCCGAATCCAAGATTTGGTTGCGATGACCATTCCTTTCCCGTCTTTGCGGTAGGTTTACTTCGAGCGTTTCCTTTCCCTCCTTTGGGATAAATAACGCACGGTGGCGACTCTTCTGTTCAGCAGGCGCCAATTTTCACAGTAGCGACAGCTGGCGACTCTGCTGGGGACTCCAACGGTTCCCTACGCGAGTCAATCCTAGCGCTTGTTTTCCCGTCGAGGATTTTGTATGGATTTACTTTTCTGTATTTTACATTCAGCATTATATTACTGTTATTATTACTGTGGGTATGAGGGGGATCTATGATTGAGAGATAAGTCGGACCTGGGCTTGAGTGCACCTAGAATTAGAGTGGAAATTAGTGGGCACGTGCATGCTTTGCATGTACTAGTGTCTCATGAAATCCACGCTCATACGAGGTTCTTCTGGTTGGCTTCTTTTTCAACCCTTTGGGTTGAAGGGGTTGTTGGTTAGTTGGATTGTCGACTCTGGGGACCGATCATTTGGAAGATGGCTAAGTGAGGCCTCTTCAGGACATGATGATGCCACACCTTTTGGGTATCGTATCATCCGTCTTGAAAGTCTGTGACGCCAACGACCACATAGGATTCCGTACCTTGTGTCAGTTATTAGGACACCTACCTGTGAGAGGGGTTGGGCATGCAGGTAACTTGACCTCCAGATTACCGGTTTTCTTGATTGAGATTCAGTGGTGTGATATTTGAGGACAGTGTTATTGGGTCTGTCAAAGACCAGGTTGGAGCATTGTGGATGGTCTTGAGCAGTTTGTGGGTCTATTTGAGGCCGGTATTGTGGATTGGGCTTCTCAGCCAGGGGCACTTGATCCCTTATTGCATTGTTGCATACTGCATTGCTGCATACTCATCCTGCATATCATTAATGTGTGTCTGTGCTGCAGATGCATTTTCATACTTCCCGATTCTAGTGCTTCGGACTTCTATCTGTTATTATGAGTACTTTGAGGAAGACTGTTGCGTATAAGTTGCCTACTCCTGATGTGACTTCTCTGTTGGGTCTAATTTCCCTAGCTGATGATGATGTGAAGAGAAGCTTTAGGAAGAGCTATGGGAAGCTGCTGAATTTGGTTTGCAGACCGACCACATATGAGCTGAATGGGTTATACACGTTGATGCAGTTATATGATCCCTCCTTGAGGTGTTTTATGTTCCAGGACTTCATTTTGGCTCTGACTATGGAGTAGTACGCTGAGTTTCTAGAGTTGTCGGTTCAGAACAGAGTGCCTTTCATTCACTGTGATGCTAAGCCTAAGCTGGAAGACTTAGCTGTTCCCTTACATATGGATCCTGCAGAGTTGTTGTTGACCTCCTGGCATGGAGTTTCTGGGTTTTCTCTCAAATTCTTGGTTGGCAAAGCTCAAGAATATGCCAAAAGCGGCTGCTGGATTGTGTTTAACGCTGTGCTTGCCTTGTGCATCTATGGGATTATACTGTTCCCTAATCTGCCTGAGTTCATTGATTTGGATGCATTCCACTTGTTTGCTGCAGGCAACCCGGTGCCTACCTTGATTGGAGATTTCTATCATTCCTTGCATTATAAGAATGAAAACTGAAGGGGGAAAAATGTCCATTGTTGTGTACCTTTGCTTAATATGTGGTTTGAGAGCCATCTGCCCAAGAAGGGTCCTTTTGTTGAATCTGCACATACAGCTGAATGGTCTGAGCGTCTAATGGGACTTTCTTCAGAAGACATTGTCTGGTTCGATAGAGATTTATTGGGGTCAGAGATTATTTTCAATTGCGCCGGGTTTCCTAATGTTCCTCTAATTGGAAGGAAGGGTTGTATTAATAACAACCCGTCGTTGTTGGTTCGACAGTTTGGGTATGCTTTGAAGAGTCCACCGAAGGAGGAAGAAATAATGGAATCTCTGTATTTCACTAGTAACCTGAGTGGGGAATTATTAGCCAAGCTTCAGCGTGCTTGGAATCATATCTGCAGAAGAGGGAAACCATTGCTAGGCAAGAATGATTGTCAAGCCTATATGCCTTACAAGGTGTGGATTCAAGAGAGCGTAAGACAGGTGCAGATGCCTTTTCCAGTAGTATCACGTCCCGTTCCCATTCTAGTTGAGGAACCCACTACTGTGGCTATGGAGGTCTATGAGCGGGTGGTAAAATAAAAAGAAGACTTGATAAAGATCAATGAAGAGCTAGAGAAGGAATTGGCTCAGATCCGGAGTGAGAAGAACAAAGATGTGTATTCCTTCCAACAGCAGACTGAGTTGGTAAACAGGCTAGGTGCCGAACTGACAGAAGAGACAAAGAAACGGGAACGTCTGGGAAAAGAATTCAGAAGCTCTCATGATATGTTAGAGTCCAAGAAGAAGTCCCTTGATGCCGCCTACCGGGAAATCGCTTCGTGCAACAAAACGTTGAATGCTACGCTAACCAACAACAAGAATAGGGAAGACAAATTGAAACAACAAATTTCTGAACTCGAAGATCAGTTGAAAGGGAGGTTATGACAAGATATAGTCTTCAGAACTCATTGAACAAAGCTATCGAGTGCAAGAACGAGGTTGTGTCTCAGAAACGGAAGTTAGAGGACCGCTTTGGAGAGGGGGCATGGGAGGAATCTACTGGTGATTTACGACGTGTTCTCAAGCGAAGAGATCTACTTGTCGAGGGTTTGCTTACTCAACCAAATCATCCCGAGACTAAGAGGTTATTGGAGGAGTACCAGGCGTATGGTTGCACTTGACTATCTCATGTATTGATGTGTATGCTTTATTTGCATTGTGCTGGCCATCACCAGGATTGTTGGTTGAGGTCAAGCCTTTTTATTGTACGCTCATTGATATTGTATTCCTGACTTGATGGGATTTTCTGCAATGTATGAGATGTTTTCTACGATTGGGTTTCGAGCTTCTTATTACTATTACTGTCACCGCACTGGCACATTGGCACTAGAATTGGGGAGTGATATTCCCTAATGCACAGACACATGTTGCATTTGCATACACATTCATATTGCATTACAGGTGATTATCGAACTGTATCTCATTTCCTGCATCTCATCAGGTTTTTCCAGGATTGAAAGTCAACATCCTCACCGATACTCTACTCGTACCAACTGCAAAAGAGTTATGGACCAGATGCAAAGCGAGATGCAGGAGATGCGTGAAAAGCTGGCGCTGTTCATGCAGACGATGGAGACAATTGTGAAGGGACAGGAAAACTTGCAAACTTTGGTGCAGCCATTGCTGGTGAGGAACGTCGGGAATGGAAACGAAGACCACAACTCTGTACGTGTTGAAACCATTCATGGGGATGGTACTCCTACACCTGTAGCTCAACGTGTGATGAATATACCTGCTGTGAACGTGAACAATGGCGTTGGCGCCGGGAACGGTAATACAGGAATCGGTAATGAGACTGTCATTAACAACGTTGGATTCGGAGATGCCAATCTGGGCGGTAATAACAATGGAGGTAATGGCTTTGGTAACAACGGATTTGGCTATAACGACCAGGGGTTTGATTATGCTAACCAGGATGGGAAGTTTGGCTTCAACGCTCAGGGTTTCGGACATGATGGATTTGGTAATGCTAACCAGGCCTATGGTGGATTCGGTAACGGAAATGGTGCTGGAATGATGTCTTTTGGACCTGCCGGGGTCGCTCAAGGGTATGGTAACAGGGGACGGGGCCCTGTGATGAATCAGACTAGATTTGGTCGTAACAATGGGTATGATGGGTACGGAAATGAGAATGTTAATTGGATGGAAGACCAACAAGAAGATGCTTTCTCTGGTAGAGGTTTTGAAGGTCCTGTAGACAACACTCAGCGAATCAAGATGCTCGAGGAGCAGATGAAAGGTGTTGTGAATCAGAGTGCTTCCGGTTTGGATATGACCACGATGGGACTGGTGCCTGGTCTGAGGGTACCGTTGAAATTTAAGGCTCCCACCTTTGATAAATATAAGGGAGATACCTGTCCCAAGGTACATGTGTGGTCATACTATAAAAGGATGTCGGCTTATTCGAATGATGAAAGAATGCTGATGCATTTCTTTCAAGACAGCTTGTCTGGTCCTTCCCTTGAGTAGTACATGGGGTTTGAGCCTACTCAGATAAAGACTTGGACACAACTGGCCGATGCGTTTGTGGCGCACTATAAGTACAACAGTGACTTGGCACCAAACCGGGTCCAGTTACAGGGGTTGTCACAGAAGAAAGATGAGAGTTTCAAAGAATATGCGCAGAGATGGCGCGACATGGCTGCAAGGGTTCATCCTCCTTTGGTTGAGAAGGAGATGAATGATATGTTCATAGGAACGTTCACCGGTATATTTTACGATAAGTTGTTTCCCGCTTCCTTGGGCAGTTTCTCGGATCTAATCTTGATGGGCGGGAAGATTGAAAGTAATATTAAAATGGGGAGATTCCAAGCTGAGGAATCCACTTCAGTTGGAAGTAACAGAAAAGCTTTTGGTGGTCGCCGTCAGGGTGACACAAGTGTAGTATTCGGGGGCCGAGGCCGAGGCCGAGGCAGAGGACGGAATCAATACAATCATCCGCAACAGGTGGCAAGCGTCACAATTCCATTTCATCAACAACCAATACCACTACAGCAGGTACCACCACAGCAGCAGCAACAACAGCAGCAGCAGAGGCCAAATCAGGGACAGAGGAGATTTCCTAACACGAGGCCGAAAAGAGTATTTGATGTACCTCCTTATACGTATGCGGAGTTACTCCAAACATTACCGGGTTTGAACTTGGTGGAAAAGAGGACTATGGCGCCAATGACGAGCACTCCTCCGTTTGGCTTTGATACGAATAAGCACTGCGAGTTCCACTCCGGGGCTCCTGGCCATGACATAGAGACTTGCCACGCGTTCAAGCATGTGGTGCAAGATCTGTTGGATAGCAAGGCCATAAATTTTGGACAAGCAGGTCTGAATATAGTACAACAGCCAATGCCCAACCATGGGGCAAATGCTATTTTGACTGAGGAGGGTTTGAATATGATCATGAATGTTGATGAATTGAAAACACCGATGTGTGAAGTAAAGAGCAGGTTATTGAAAGGAGGTGTGTATCCGGGCTGCGATGAGTTTTGTCTAGAATGTTGGACCCAGGCTGGGGGTTGTGCTGAATTAAAGAAGGGTATTCAGACCTTGATAGATGAAGGCACGTTGCAATTTGATAGAACGACAGTCGAGAAACCTGCGGGAGTATTAGCTGATGAGCAAAGTGATGTAGCTACGGTGACAATTCCCCGAAAAACGATAACCATAACGGCGCCAGCCAGGCGACCGACGATCACTATCACGAAGGCAGGGCCAACCCTTTATGAGAGCACCCGGGCAGTACCCTGGACTTATGGGCTGGAAGCATATTGTGATGGGGAGAAAATCGATATCAGTAAACGACCAGCTGGGGTTATGGACAATGTCGTCGGGACTGGAGGGATGACAAGGAGCGGGAGAATTTTTATATCGCCTGAGGTAGAGGCTGAACGGTTGGCAAAAGGTAAAGGAAAAGTGAATGAGAATGCTCATGTGCAGAGGAATGAAAAAGAAACGTCACTGAAGGATGTAGAAGAGTTTATGCGTCTTATCCGTAAGAGTGACTATAAAATTGTTGAGCACCTTCAAAAAACGCCGTCGAAGATATCCATATTGTCGCTGTTATTATGTTCCGAAGCCCATAGGAATGCGTTATTGAAAATTATGGACACGTCGTTTGTACCCCAAGATGTTTCTGTGAATCAGTTGGAGGGGGTGATGGCGCACGTGAATGCAGGCCATAGTTTGGGATTTACAGATTTTGATTTGACCCCGAGGGGAAGAGAGCATAATATGGCGTTGCACGTCTCAGTTGAATGCAGGGGCACAGTCATGTCCCACGTGCTGGTAGATACCGGGTCTTCCTTGAATGTGCTGCCAAAGAAAGCAATGATGAAGTTAGACATCAGGGAGATCATTTGTACACCTAGTGACTTGGTGGTCAGGGCATTTGATGGTACGCGAAGGTCAGTCTTTGGATCCATAACTTTGCCTCTGCAGGTGGGGCCGGAGGTTTTTGAAACTGAATTTTACATTATGGACATTCAGCCAGCATATAGCTGTCTTCTTGGACGACCATGGATCCATGGTGCTGGGGCAGTCACATCTACCTTACACCAAAAGCTGAAGTACATGGTGGGGGACAGTGTGGTTACAGTTTGTGGAGAAAAGGATATACTGGTCAGCCATTTGTCGTCATTCAAGTACGTGGAAATCGACGGCGAAATCCATGAGATACCTTGTCAGGCCTTTGAGGGGTTGCGCATCAAGGACAAAGTTCCAGGGCCGAGTAAAGCATCAGAGGTGGCAGTATCGTCATACAAAGAGGCTCAGGCTCTAGTGAAGACTGGCGAGACCAAGGGTTGGGGCAAGATTCTGGATATTCCCGTGAAAATGGACAGATTTGGGCTGGGATATCAACCTTCATCATCAACGCCTACTGCAGGGGCACCCCGTTTCAAAGGACCAATAACAATTACGGCCAGTGGGGTATATCACGAGACCATCAACGTTGTTTCAGATTCCGAAGAAAGAGACAGCGACTGCGACATGGACGCCTGGATTCAGCCGAGCGTGCCAGGACAAGGGCTTTGCAATTGGTCTATTCAGGAGACTGTTCCTGTGACAACTAAACAGTAATGCTTTGTTTTCTTAATTATTGAACAATCTGGTGTCCTACCTGGGGCATCGTGATTTTGCTTAGGGCCATTCTGTTATGTACATTGCACTGTTTGATCGTTAAATAAAAGGCGTTTTTATGCACAAATATTGTGATCTCTGTTTTTCCTGTTTTTATTTTTTACAATAAAATGACAACGTGGTTATTCGCTTTGTATGTATTTTGAAGCATTTAACCATTTCCTTTGCAGGATTACTATTTCAGATGACATCTATGAACCGCCTATGACTCACTTCGACTTTGAGCACTCGGTATTTCAGGCCGAAGAGGAAATTGTTGAAGATGGCGACATTCCAGAAGAGTTGTCTTGGTTGGTAAAACAAGAAGAACGAATCATTTTGCCTCATGAGGAAGTCATTGAAATCGTCAATCTGGGGTCGGAAGGGGTTGAAAGAAACATCCGTATAGGGGCCGCGCTGCAGAGCGACGTCAAGCGAAGATTAGTTGAAATGCTCAAAGAGTACAGTGATATTTTTGCTTGGTCGTATGAGGACATGCCTGGGCTGGATACGGATATGGTTGTGCACCGTCTTCCGCTAAAAGAAGAATGCCCGCCGGTTAAGCAGAAGCTCCGAAGAACTAGACCGGACATGGCTGTGAAGATTAAGGAGGAAGTTCAAAAGCAGTGGGATGCTGGTTTCCTAGCTGTTACAAAATATCCCTCATGAGTCGCTAATATTGTGCTAGTACCAAAGAAAGACGGTAAGGTGAGAATGTGCGTAGATTACCGTGATCTGAACAAGGCGAGCCCGAAAGATGATTTTCCACTTCCTCACATCGATGTGCTGGTCGATAATACCGCTCAATTCTCCGTATTCTCCTTCATGGATGGCTTCTCGGGCTATAATCAGATTAAAATGGCGCCAGAAGACATGGAGAAGACTACCTTCATTACGCCCTAGGGAACATTTTGTTACAAAGTGATGCCCTTTGGATTGAAGAATGCTGGGGCAACGTATCAGCGTGCAATGACGACTCTCTTTCATGACATGATGCATAAAGAGATCGAGGTTTATGTTGATGATATGATTGCCAAATCCCAGACGGAGGAAGAACATTTGGTGAATCTGCTGAAGTTATTCAAGAGGCTTAGGAAGTTCAGGCTGAGACTGAACCCTAACAAGTGCACCTTCGGGGTGAGATCGGGTAAACTGCTGGGGTTTATCGTGAGCGAAAAAGGAATAGAGGTTGATCCTGCGAAAATAAAAGCAATACAAGAAATGCCGACGCCTAAAACAGAAAAAGAGGTGCGCGGGTTTTTAGGGAGGTTGAACTACATCGCTCGGTTCATATCTCACCTAACAGCTACGTGTGAACCATTATTCAAGCTATTGAAAAAAGACCAGGTTGTAACATGGAATGAAAATTGTCAAAAGGCGTTCGATAAAATAAAACAGTATTTGCAGGAGCCTCCTATTTTGATACCTCCAGTGGCAGGGAGACCCTTGATTATGTATTTGACGGTTCTTGAGGGGAGTATGGGTTGTGTTCTCGGTCAGCATGATGAGACAGGGCGTAAAGAGCATACGATATACTACCTGAGTAAGAAGTTTACTGACTGTGAATCTCGATACTCAATGCTCGAAAAAACTTGTTGTGCGCTAGCCTGGGCCGCCAAGCGTTTGAGGCAGTACATGATAAATCATACAACCATGCTCATCTCGAAGATGGATCCTATCAAATAGGTATTTGAAAAGCAGGCACTATCTGGGAGAATTGCCCGTTGGCAAATGGTTTTGACCGAATACAACATCCAGTATGTGTCACAGAAGGCTATAAAGGGGAGCGTGTTATCGGGATATCTTGCTGAGCAGCCTATTGAGGACTACCAATCGATGAGGTTTGATTTTCCTGACGAGGATATCATGTACCTGAAGATGAAAGATTGGGAAGAACCATTGCCGGAGGAAGGGCCAAAGACGGATTCCAAGTGGCAGTTGATCTTTGACGGAGCTGTGAATTCCTATGGTAGCGAAATAGGGGCAATCATCACTACTCCCCATGGGTCGCACATCCCATTTACGGCTCGATTGACCTTTCTGGTTACCAATAATGAAGCCGAATACGAAGCTTGTATTATGGGGCTTGAGGAAGCTATTGATTTGTGAATCAAAAATTTGGATGTCTACGGAGACTCAGCTCTGGTGGTGAATCAAATAAAAGGAGAATGGGAGACACGTCAACCTAATTTGATACCGTACATGAATTATGCAAGGAGATTGTTGCCTTTCTTTGACAAGGTTGAATTGCATCATGTGCCGCGAGCAGAAAATCAGATGGCTGACGCCCTGGCCACATTGTCTTCCATGTATAAAGTCAACTTCTGGAACGAGGCTCCCAGGATTGTTATCTCTCGGCTTGACAGACCCGCCTTCGTATTTGCCATTGACGAAGCATCCGATGATAAACCCTGGTACTATGACATCCAGAATTTCCTGAAGAACAAGGAGTATCCGACTGGGACATCCAGTCGCGATCAGAAGACTCTCAGGAGATTGGCTGGTAATTTCTATCTAAATCTGGACGGGGTCCTATACAAAAGGAATCATGACTTGGTGTTGCTACGTTGTGTAGACGAGAATGAGGCGAAGTTGCTTATGGAGGAAATACACGAGGGTACATTTGGTACACATGCTGGTGGGCATGCTATGACGAGAAAGCTGTTGCGGGCAGGTTATTACTGGCTAACTATGGAAACTGACTGTTTCAAGTTTGCGAAAAGGTGTCATAAGTGCCAGATCTATGCGGATAAGATCCATGTGCCTCCGAGTCCTCTGAACGTGATGTCGTCACCGTGGCCATTCTCGATGTGGGGAATTGATATGATTGGAAAGATTGAGCCGACGGCATCTAACGGACACCGTTTCATTTTGGTAGCAATTGATTATTTTACTAAATGGGTGGAAGTGGCATCATATGCTAACGTGACCAAGCAGGTAGTGGCCAAGTTTATCAAACGAGACATCATTTGCAGATATGGAATCCCTGAGCGGATTATTACCGATAACGGTTCGAACTTAAATAACAAAATAATGAAGGAGTTGTGTCAGAATTTTAAGATTGAACATCACAACTCTTCTCCGTACCGACCCAAGATGAATGGCGTTGTTGAAGCGGCCAATAAGAACATAAAGAAGATTGTTCAGAAGATGGTGGTGACCTATAAGGACTGGCACGAGATGCTACCTTTTGCTTTGCACGGTTATCGTACGACGGTACGCACATCAACCAGGGCAACCCCGTTCTCGTTGGTATACGGAATGGAAGTAGTGTTACCACTGGAAGTTGAGATTCCTTCCCTGAGGATATTACGAGATGTCCAACTTGACGAGGCAGAATGGGTGAAAGACAGATTGAACCAGCTGAGTTTAATGGATGAGAATAGGCTAGCTTCTCTAGCATACGGTCGTTTATACCAGAGCTGGATGAAGAAAGCGTATGATAAGAAGATACATCCTCGGAGCTTTCAGACGGGCGACCTTGTGCTGAAAAGGATTCTCCCGCCACAGGCAGATCACAGGGGCAAGTGGACCCCCAACTACGAAGGGCCATACATTGTCAGAAAAGTCTTCTCCGGAGGAGCATTGTTGTTGTCCACCATGGACGGTGAAGACTTTACATCGCCTGTGAGTTCGGACGCAGTTAAAAAATACTTTGCTTGAAATTGACCCGCTGGACAGAAAAAAGAGAGTCCAGGCAAAAATGGGGCATCCTGGCGAACCAAAAACAGAATAAAAGGTTCGGGAAAAAATTAGGGATAAAATTGAAAAGATCTACATCCGCGAAGTTGAAAACCTACACTGGGCGGCTTCGGCAAAAAAGGGTATCCCGGTGAATTGAAAACCCGCAAAGGGCGGTTCACGTAAAAGTTAGGGATTTGAAAAGCAAATGACTGCGGTCCGAATTTGATACTGCATTGCACATTGGTGCGGGAGAATACGCTTGAGAGTTTGTTTATCAAGATACAACCTCGTTGTAAGATTGAATATCGGGAAAGCGCTAGAGTCAGGTGAGTCATAGGAGGATCAGCTCATGGTGTTGTCTGCATCCCGTTGCCGACATATGCGCAAATTTGATTTGTCACTGTATTTATGCTTCCTGTGCATATTTGTATGTTTGTTGCGCGTAACTTCCTCTTTTCAGGAGTTACATCCAGTGTACAAAACTCCGCCTATTTACAGACACAATCAATAAAACATGTTATTCAGTATTTGATACTTGTTCTTTACTGTTTTGTACGTGAAAGACGCCGATGTTTTTGATAAAACTAGCATAAGCATAACGGGGTTGGCCCTTGCCAATAATTGTTAAAACTTTGAATTGACTGAAATAACCACGGACACTAACCTGAATAGATTTGGTTGTATAGACTTGTTTTGTCTCGTTTGTGCGGTTTTGCAGGGTCATTGCCCGTTTGAAGCAGATGAAAGGAAATTATTATGGCCCAGCCAGGGGTGCTTGATGAAAGATATGATTTTAGTGGACGCAAATCCCCACGCAGGCCGTGTTCCCAGTAGTCGAGAGGGTGTTATCCTTTATTGAAAGACAGGTTATTCCCCAGAAGAGTATCCTCATGAAAGCAGCGCATAGGATGTCTCCAGCAGATTGAAATTCCCCGCAGTACGTACTCCCTAGATAGTCAAATAGGCGCGTGTGCAATCCCCAGCCAGGAGGGTTTCAAGGTGTTTAACCAAGTCAAGATTGGTTCAGAAGGATGTTTCACCATAGAAGATGGTTTTCCCTTCTCCCCGCAGGTTGTCAGACCGATGAACAAGATGTCTATCCTTCGCACAGTGATAGTCCCGAGTTCGTGAACTATAGCTAGATGGTTTACTTTTCCCATCAGGGTCATTTGTCTGCAACAGAATTGATGATTCCAATATTGTAGGCTGTATTCAGACGGTGTGGTGTCCCCCAAAAGGATTCCCTATCCCGAGCAGAGTTGTTTAGCCTCAGAAGACTAATATTTCCAAACTTGTGAGCTGTACCCAGACAGTCTACTCTCCCCAGCAGAGATTCCCTTCCCAGTAGGGTCATTTATTCTCCCCAACGGAGTTAGTTTATTTTCCCCAAGGGAGTCATTTCGCCCCCAGTGGAGTTCTCTCTTTTCAGCAAGTGTTTTCTTTCCTCCCAGTGGAAATCGAAGGTTAAAACTCTCCCCGACAGAGTTGGTTGTGTGTCCTGGCATTTATTTTGCCGGAATACTTTGTAATACCCGTTCACTCCCCAGCAGGGTGATATTTGTCCTCGACGACCAAGATTAATGAAGCAAGCTTGTTAGAGCTATCCCAGCAGTTCGAGCCTGCATTTGCATCGGCATATAGTGTCATAATTGCATCCACCAAACAAAAAAAAACGCGTAGCATTTCCAAATTGTATGGAGCATTACGCCATTATCAAACATACGCATTTTGAAACATATATCAGGTTGGTTGACTTTTTGCTTTCAGGTGTGGTTCTCAATAGGAGTATGGAGCTCTAAAAGCTCAGATATTACCAGACAATCGAGGTCTCGCGGGGAGACGTGTGATGACATAGTTCAGTTTATTATTTTCCCCACAGAGTTGCCAATTGAGGCGGTATTGTATCCGGCCAGCAGAATGTTTTCTTCAAGATTTGTTGTTGCGGCAGCGTTTCAGGTTTTCATAAAATCAAAGTTCAGAAGTAGGCACTTGTTATCAAGACGAGTGTTTGACAGTTGTTTTCGGAATATCCCCAGCGGAGTTAGTTACTGCAGCGAATAGGCAAAGAAGCTATGTCCGAGAAGATTTCCTGTGATGTAGACAGAAGTGTATTCCCGTATTGGATAGGCGGAAGAAGATTTCCTGTGATGTAGGCAGAAGTGTATTCCCGTATTGGATAGGCGGATGAAGATTTTCCTGTGTTGTAGGAAGAAGTGTATTCCCGTATTGGATTGGCGGATGAAGATTTTCCTGTGATGTAGGCAGAAGTGTATTCCCGTATTGGATAGGCGGATGAAGATTTTCCTGTGATGTAGACAGAAGTGTGTTCCCGTGTTGGATAGGCGGATGAAGATTTTCCTGTGATGTAGACAGAAGTATGTTCACGTATTGGATAGGCGGATGAAGGTTTCATGAAATTTAGACAGATGTATTTTCCCATATTAGATAGACAGAAGTGTATTCCCGATGATTTGGCAGAAGTGTATTCCCGCATTGGATAGGCGGATGAAGAGTTTGTGTGATATAAACAAAAGGATATTCCCGTATTGGATAGGCGGACGAAGTGTTACTAGACCGACGCATGTGTCCCGTGAGAGATAGACGGATGAACTTTCCTGTATCTAGACGGATGATTTCCCCGTAGGGAACATAGTATGTGTCCCATGACAAGACAGAATCGCGTTCTTATATTCAACAAAAGTATTCTCCAAGTGAAGTCATTAAGTTTATTCCAATATTGACAAAATAGTGTTGAAATCAGATCTGTGGATATTGTTCCCCAAGTAGTGGTGCAATTATTTTGCGGTTTATTTTTTGCAGTTGGCAAATTTCCGGGTTTATTTTGTATTCAACCGTCTTCTACCTTTGAATGTTTGAAGGTTGTTTGCTCTTCAACCTTTCAAGTCCAAGCCTCTTGAATAGGGGCAGCTGTTGCACCCTAAAATTTGACCAACCGGTTCCCATATCTGGCTTATGTTTCGACGCAGTTTGCATTTGCATTCGCATACGGCATGCATTGCATTTTTCTCAGTCAGATTGATTTTTATCGGGATTGCAGCCCCTGGCGTCTCAGGCAGTTCAGGCCGGTTGGAATAAAAGTATGTTGAGAATTGGTGCTTGTTCCCTGTGTTTTCAGGCCATCTCGGTGCCCGGGTTTCGCCACGGTTGCGCAATTGGGTTTTAATCGGTTTAATCGGCTTCCTGGCATTTTTAGGATTTTTCTTTTATTTTTCTGGATTTTAATGCATTTAAATGGATTTTTCTGGATTTAATAGATTTTTTTTTTAATTTTTTAGAGTTTTAAATAAATTTTCTTTTCTTTTTTAGAGATTTATTAGATTTTAATTTTTTTTTAGATATTATTTTCTTTTAATAGAATAGTTTTAATTTTTTTTTAGAGAATAATAGAATAAATTTTAAAAAACTAGATAGTATTGTTTTTTAGATTTTTTTAGATTTAATTTGTTTTTAAAATGTTAATAGATTTTTTTTAAAAATAGGATTAAAGTTTTTAGATCTTTTTATTTGATTTTTTTCAGAATTAATTAGGTTTTTTAAAAAAATAGTTTTTAGATATTTTTTTTTTCTGATTAATTAGGATTTTAATTTTCATTTTAGGATTAATTAGGGTTAATGGTAGATTTAATTAGGTTTTATTTTTTATTTTTTATTTTCATTTTTAGATTTTATTTAGGTTTTTTAATAGATTAATTAGGTTTTATGCTTAATTTTCGTTTTAGATTAGTTAGGTTAATTTTCAGTTTTAATTTTGTTTTAGAGCTAATCAGAGTTTAATCCTCAATTAATCAGTCCGATTGGGCCAGTATTCAAAGTCCAAGTCATTAAGGCCCAGTCAAAAGTCCACAGATTGCCACTTGTGAATATAAAAGCACTGTCACGCGTAGGTCCCAGTCTTCTTCCACCTCACTATCTCTTTCCCTCAGAACCCTGCCACGTCTCACCCCTCTCCTCACACTTGGCACTCATGCAATAACTCTCCACACACGTGTCCTTCACTCTCTCTCCCTCTCGCCACCTGCCCCTCGCCGGAACCCTTCACCGCCGGTCATGCAAAGCTGCCGGCGGCCACCATAATCAACCACCTCCGCCCTAACTAACCGTCTCCGACCGCCCTAACCATCACCGGACCGCCAAATTCATCGGAAACTGCAGAAATTTCCAGAAAACCCTTCCAATCTCCATCCCTCTTCCATCAACCTCTCACCGAAGATTCCAGATCTCGCCTGAAAATTCACCGGAAACTTCATTATTCGCCTGCATTTGTGTTCATACTTTCTCCATTTGTGTTCATACTTTCTCCAGATTCATATGCGTCCATGAACGGACTTTCAACAAACTCCATCGCATTTAGTGTCATTTCAAGAAATCTATAGTGACATTCATCGAGCCATAATCAACTTCGCCGTGAATCTTCAAAAGAATCCATCAACGCTCATCCAATGTTCGTCCAGATTTCTAGATCGCGATTTGTTTGAGCTTCAAGGCGTGGTTCATCACCTTCGAGATCTCCAGATCCTTCAAGCTTCAGCAAGGATTTCCATAAGCTTCTTCAAGGTTCCTCATCGGTTCAGATCCCTTGGTCTTCTTCGTTTTCAACACTCCTCGATCTTCATCAACACTTCTCGATCTTCATCAATCTCCAAGATCGTTCTCCATATGAATCTCCAGACTTCACACTTCATCAGGTACGTTTCCTTGTCTTCGAATCATTGTTTGCTGTTGGATGCATGTTGAGAGTTATGATTAGAGAGAGGTTTAGGGTTGATAGATTGAGAAATGGAGAGAGTTTTGTGAGAGGTTTCAGAGAGAGAGGTTGAGCGCCGCTAGGGCTTGACGAGAGAGATAGTGAACAGTGTTAGGAGAAGTTGTTTAGGGTTTGTTTGTACTAAGGCTGAACATGAGTTGGATCTCGAGCCTTAAGCCCAAATGCCGTTTGCTGATCCACACTCCCACGTTTGCCATTCGAACCCCCTCCCCCTTGTGTAATACGTTTGGGCCTTGCAGAGTTGCTGCTAACACCCCCAGTTTGGGGCCCAGTCTGAATAACCAAGCAAATTTGATGCTATCTGCCCCCCCCCCCCCCCCCTGGTTTTTTTCTTTTGTGTGTGTTTTTTCTGAATAGACTGGGCCTAGTGCGTTCTGCTGAACGCACCCCCCTTTTCCTGGGCCCAATATATTCTTGAAGTAAATAATGTTGTTACCACCCCCCTGCTCTATATTTTTTTTAATTGAATTTTCATTTTATTTTGTTTGCATATAGTTTAAAAGATAGTCCATAATAAATCCAAAAATAATCATTTTTGCATGGGATTTTTTCCCTCATTTTAATAATGATGTCAAGAAAATTGTGGGAAAATAAAAATAGTATTTTAGGCATTTTTTCATTTATGGTGAATTTTCACATTTAATTGCTTTTTATTTTCATTTTGTTTGTACATACATTTTGGTGAATTTTGTTTAGCAATTTAAATTCATATTTTGATTCCATTCTTTTTGTAATAGCTAGATTAGAACATTAAGTTCCCCCTGGATTTATTCCATATTTTTGTGGATTAATCTTGATTAGAGAATATTAGGGTGATAGTTTTAGGGTCCAAACTCAACATAGGTGCATTATAACATTTTCTTTTGGGGTTTTTAGCATGAATTAGGTTATGGGACATATAGGGTATGTAGGGTAGATATAGAAATACCCTTAGAATAAATCTTAGAATTTTAAATACTATTTTACTATTTTTAGTATATTTTACAAATGGTGTGTTTGTTTGGTGTTCCCACTTGGGGTTTATATCTGTTTGCTTGGGCTTTTGGGCTTTTCTTTGGGGTATTGGGCTTGGTTTGAGCTTGTGGAGCATGAAGACATCAAAGGAGAAGATTGAAGATGATAATCCAATGTTGAAGCTTGAAGATTGTTTGGGCTTGGAGTTGATTGAAGACATAGGAGATATGAGATAGGTAAAGCCTTAGATTAGAACAAATTGTTTGTACAAACATGGTAAGCTTCTTGTGCTTCCATTCCTCTCTATGACATAAAGTCCCTCTATGGTATTCACCTCCCTCCTTTGGAGGGATAAGTGGCCTTACCTTAGAGGTAGAACTTTGAGATAACCACTCTTCTATAATATTAAACTGTTTGTAGGCTTCCTTTGGTAGTCAATGAACTGTTTAACATTCAACTCATCTTGTTAAGTGACTATCATTCAGGAGAGCTTGCCTTGAAGAAAGAAGCCATTGAAGATAGAGATGAAGATTAAAGATTGACAAAGATGGAGATTATTCATGTCAACACTGTGCAGCTGTTAAAGCTAGGGTTTACTGCTGTTTGGAGCTATCCACTGTCTGATGCTGTCAACTGGTTAAGATTCTGTGCTTGCTGAAGCTTGGTGATTTCTTGGAGATGGAAGCTTGTTGTAGCTTGGGTATCATTGGAGTTGGATTTTTTGGGTTCATTGGAAGATTGCTATTAATCAACTGTCAGAGTTGAGGTTTGTTCAGAGCTGTTGCTGTAGGAGCTGGTGTGCTGTCAGGGCTGGTGTGGGGTTTATTTTCTTTGTTGTATTGTTTGTTAATTTTCCCCTTAGGTTTGAAGTGAAGCCACTTCACTTTGCCTATTGTTTTCTAGGTTCGAGGTTGAGTGGGACTCCCTTGCCTCGCTTGTACTGCTGCATTCATGCATTTTACTGCTTTACTATATATATGCTGTTTCTTTTCCGTTTATCCCTTAGGATCTCTATTTCTCTCTGCGCAAGAGAGAAATATGACAGACATTAGGCGTTAATCCATGCATGACAACATTAGGGTAGATTTTGATTCCCATTTTAACCCTAGGTTAGAGTTCTTTCTCTTCTATCTCAAAACAATAAAAAAATACAATAAACCTTTCAAACACAATAAAAGACAGTTCTTGCGTAAAAGACTGTAAACCGATCAAAAGAGTCATTTTTGTCCGCTTGGACCCGTAATCAGGAGAAAACCTTTTTCAGAAGGATAAAAAAAAACAATCAAGACAAACTTGTGTCGTACGTAGCCCGAACTACGTTTGCTCTGATCTTTCATGCTGTATGAAAGTACATAGGCATAGGATGTGATATCCTAGCGAGCAATCTTCCCTCCTTTCCCGTAGGTAGGCGAACTATGTTGACTCTGATTTCTCGTTCCAGACGGGAATACGTAGGCATAAAGTGCGATATTTTTCCGAGTCATTTTATTTTCTTTTAACCCCAAACCTGTAGAATAGATAGAATAACAATCCGTACTAGAAAACAAGCGTGGATCCCGTCGAGTACGACGGACGTGAGGGGTGCTAATACCTTCCCCTTGCGTAACCGACTCTCGAATCCAGGATTTGGTTGCGATGACCATTCCTTTCCCGTCTTTGCGGTAGGTTTACTTCGAGTGTTTCCTTTCCCTCCTTTAGGATAAATAACGCACGGTGGCGACTCTTCTGTTCAGCCGGCGCCGATTTTCGCAGTAGTGACAAGTGACTGTGATCCCTTAACCGTTCACCTGGCTTATCTCAGAACTGTTTGATTTGTGATCTTGCGATCCTGGATCTTGCATCTTGCATTGCATATCATTTGCATTGCATCTCATTTGTTGTGCATCTTGCATTCTCCTTCCTTCATCAGTTTCTCATGTTTCTCTTTCCTTCATATCCAGTAAATCAAGTTGAGTCCTCGACACCAGTACGCAACTAGAGCCAATACAAGACGAACGATGGAGCAGATTCAACAAGAGCAAGCTACCTTCAGGGAAGAGTTGGATTCTATGAAAGGAAATGTTGACCAGATCCTCGAAGCCATCCTCGCGGCCAGAAGAGAGGAAGAACAGCGTGAAGCCGCTGCTGTCATCAACAATAATGGTCAAGGACAAGGATCTACTGCCATCCCTTTGGTTCCAATTCCAAATCCTCATGGGATGCCATTGAACTTCAATAACGCAGCCGAAGGGAACACTTCTCATCCAACCCCAGCGCCTGGAGTTACTATTGGAGCTATCCCGCAGGCCCAACCCACTACTGTGCAAATCCCAGTTCCTCATATCGAAGATACTATGATGGATCAGTATGACGACGTTCAGAACTATCATGCTGCTATCCCCATTGCCAGTCCCGTTGCTGCTCAGGATTCAAAATCCATGAAGATGTGCCGAGATCTAGCCGAGAAACTCCGAGCCATGGAGGGGCACAGTTCAAATTCTTTCAGTGCTTTAGAATTATGCTTGGTGCCTGATGTTGTCATTCCTCCCAAGTTCAAAGTGCCAGAATTTTCGAAGTACAAAGGTCTCAGTTGTCCAAACATTCATCTGAAGATGTACTGTCGCAAGATGGCTACCTATGCTAGATACGAATAGCTCATGATTCATTGCTTCCAAGACAGTTTGTCTGGGGCATCACTTGAATGGTATATGCAGCTGGAACGTAACAGTGTGCACACTTGGGCTGAGCTAGCCGATGCATTTGTCAAGCAATATAAGTATAACACTGATCTTGCTCTGAATCGTACTCAACTTCAAAGTATGACTCAGAAGGACAACGAATCCTTCAAGGAGTACGCACAACGATGGAGAGAGCTAGCCGCAAGGGTGCATCCACCTCTTGTTGACCGTGAACTGATTGACATCTTCATGGGTACTTTACAAGGCCAGTACTACGAAAAGCTGATTGGTAGTGTCTCCGCTGGATTCTCTGACTTGGTGATCGTTGGTGAGAGAATTGAAGAAGGGCAGAAGAGTGGAAAGATACCAGGAGGTTCTAACAACCAGGCCAATACCAAGAAGCCTTTCAATGGATACAAAAAGAAAGAGGGCGAAACAAATGCCATCTCTTTGCAGAAGGGGAAAGTTTCTCAACAAGCTCCTGCTCTTATGCCTTATCAAATGCCCTACTATCAGTATCCATATGTTGCTGCTGGGCAATATGCTCCAATGCCTTATCAGCCAGCTGTTCAAGCAATGCAAGCTCAGATGCCACAGCAACAGGCTCCTCAGCAACAGGCCTACAACCAGCAAGGATATCAGTATCCTCCTCAGCAACAGCAGATGCAAGCTACTCAGCAACGACAAGGTGCTCGCCCACAGCGTCAGCAGAGAACATGGAGGCCAGATAGAGTCTTTGATCGTCTACCAATGACATATGCTAAAATCTTTGCTCAGTTGATGGAGAAGAAAGCTGTTGTTCCGAGAGATTTGGCTCCTCCAACTGTCATTCCTGCCGATTACGATACAAATGCTCATTGTGAGTTTCATAAGGGCGTTCCAGGTCATACCATTGAGGACTGCAGAGCTTTCAAGCACATAATTCAAGACATGATTGACAGGGATGCTATCAACTTCAATGAGAAGTCTCCAAATGTCATCAACAATCCGATGCCACCAGTCAACTAGTGCCAACATCAGATCAAGTCTAGTCAAGTCCATTCTCTGAAGAAGACCGTCATGCTGCCATTTAATCTTTCGCATTTCTTACATCTTGTCTTTGTGTGTTTATGCATTGTATGCTTTGAACAATTGCCATTCGTATCTGGTTTCATTAATGTATCGTTTATGCATGTTTTGAATTAGTTATGTCGTATTCACTTATCACCGACATATTTATTCACTTCACTCTATCAACTCTTGTTTAGCATGATTTGAGGGAGGATGATGAAAACAAGATACCCATAATTGCAAATTGTATGCTTTCAGACCGAATCTCGTCAATGATGTACAGGCATTGCTTCAATTCCCCTAAACACTGGAGATATAAGGAGTTAATCCCTAGTAAGCCACTTCGAGCCAAGAAGTAGCAGTTTCCTTCGGACATTCAGACCTTTTACACTCAACCTGGGGCAGGGTAGTGTTCAGTTAATCAAATCTCGCACTCGAATCCATGAAGCAAAATCCAGAAGACGGTTACTCATCAATGACCCATGCTATGACAGTCACAACCTTCCCAAAAATCAAAAATCAAAAATCCTGCTAAGTCAAACACCTTAGAGGGGACTTAGGCAAAATCAAGGCAATCCCGATGGATATGACAAGCAAAGTCAATCCATGCAAAAGTTAGGGATCAAAAACAAAAGCAAAAGAGGACCCTGAAACCCTCAACAAAAACAAAATAATATTCAGTGGCCACCCAAATCAAAAAGGGCACTAACATCCATCAAAAAACCAAAATAAGGTGACTGCCACGACGAGAAAACCTTGAATCATCAAGTTTATACTGTCAAGACAAGTGCAGAATTAACTGAACGTAGGACTGGAGATCATCAAGAAGAAAGGATGGGTATAAATCATACTTTGAGCCTAATAAACTTTGTTTCATAACCGCGAACCAGACCACGTTACAACCCTCTAAAGACCTAATTGAGGCGAGGTTTATTCTGAAAGCATACTTTCGCAAGGTTGCGTAACCTGACTCCTCATATGATTGATAATCATCAGCGTTGGTGTCATTATCCTTGCTATATCTTTTACACCAATCAAAAGTAGCACAAAGTTTGGATTAACAGTCCATTCGTCTCACTATCACAACACTTCAATAAAACGACACTTTTTTTCAAAACTTACATTGAACTTTGCATTAATATTACCATTTATGAATGTACAATTTTAATTGCAAATCAGTGCTAGGTATTCAAAGACACTCCAACAAGAGGGCAATCAAGGAGAAATTTGATTTTCAGTGGCGTACACAAGACAATATCACTTCAAAATCCACAGGCTAGGGCAAACCACTCAATAGCTCGAGTTGGGACAAGCCATTTCAAGTCATCCGAGTTCAACTTCCGTATGTCAGAGCTGGTTAATCTGAGGCAAACCAATCAACAAATTTTAGACTAGGGCATGGCCAAGTCATCCCGATCATCAAGCAGAGTTGCAACCTTCTCTGAAGCAAATTCACAACAAATCATCAAATACCCAGACTTGGGGCATCGAGAGCATCTTCGTCTACTTCAGTCATGACGTCTTCAGCAAACCGCATGTCAAGGCAGTCAATCC
This sequence comes from Lathyrus sativus, assembly GCA_963859935.3. Taxonomy (NCBI): domain Eukaryota; kingdom Viridiplantae; phylum Streptophyta; class Magnoliopsida; order Fabales; family Fabaceae; genus Lathyrus; species Lathyrus sativus. The sequence goes on from OZ012737.1 coordinate 500,404,941, forward strand.
CTCCCACCACCCGAAGTCTAATTTGCATTGGCTACTACCAAAAGTCCATCATGCTGGCGTCTTCACCTGCATTTCCATTTACCTGCCTGCAATCATATGCATCATACGCATTGCATTCATTATCATAAGCATCTTGCATCACATAGATAATCAAATCGTATCATACTTCCCCGGCTTTTGCATCTCCGCGCGTCAGCATTTGCATCTACACTTCCATTCATTATGGAGCATCATTTTACATCCAGCATTTGCATGTGCAAGTCAAGGTCCATGATTAATCTCAAAGATTTCCAAGACCATCATTAGCCCAGTCAGGGGAATCCTCCGCAAGAATGTGGGTTTCTCCCACGAAATTCAAAGATATCAAAGCAAAATCCAGCCCAGGCAGGGGCATCTTTTTCAAGACCATGGGTATTTCAGCCTCGTGGTTACGGCCCAGTCAGGGGCATATCGTTCAAGGCCACGGGCGTTCCCCACGAAGTTGTTCAACCTTTTGTTAGGCAAATTTAAAAAGTTTAATGCAAGATTCAGCCCAAGCAGGGGCATCTTTAGCAAGGCTGTGAGTGTTCCTCACGAAGTTGTTCAACCTTTTGTTGACCAAGACAAAATTTCAAGACAAATTCAGCCCAGTCAGGGGCATCCTCTTCAGAATTCATGGGTGTAACCATGAAATCATTTCAACAAAATTATGATCTCCAAGCAAGACGGTGGGCGTACCCCGTTGATTCATTTTAATCCAATCCTCCTCTTGGGTGTCCCCCAATGAGTTGTATCCAGCAAGCATGATCATTGTCAATTACCTCACTATCATCCTTTTAGGTGGTAGTGGCATGTGTGTGAGTTTCGCTCCGTCATCCTTTTGGTGGGGGGTCTGTCATAGTCATTAATGATAGATTGTGCGATATTGTTTGGCGTGTGTTTCGCTCCATCATCCTTTTGGTGGGGGGTCTGTCATAGTCATTAATGATAGATTGTGCAATCTGTGTTGTGTTTCGCTCCGTCATCCTTTTGGTGGGGGGTCTGTCATAGTCATTAATGATAGATTGTGCGATATTGTTTGTGTTTCGCTCCGTCATCCTTTTGGTGGGGGGTCTGTCATAGTCATTAATGATAGATTGTGCGATATTGTTTGGCATGTGTTTCGTTCCGTCATCCTTTTGGTGTGGGGGGGGGGGGGTCTGTCATAATTATTAATGATAGATTGTGCGATATTGTTTGTGGTTTGTGTTTCGCTCAGTCATCCTTTTGGTGGGGGGTTTGTCATAGTCATTAATGATAGATTGTGCGATATTGTTTGGCGTGTGTTTCGCTCCGTCATCCTTTTGGTGGGGGGGTCTGTCATAGTCATTAATGATAGATTGTGCGATATTGTTTGTGTTTCTCTCCGTCACCCTTTTGGTGGGGGGTCTGTCATAGTCATTAATGATAGATTGTGCGATCTGTTTTGTGTTTCGCTCTGTCATCCTTTTGGTGGGGGGTCTGTCATAGTCATTAATGATAGATTGTGCGATATTGTTTGTGTTTCGCTCCGTCATCCTTTTGGTGGGGAGTCTGTCATAGTCATTAATGATAGATTGTGCGATAGTTTTTTGGTGTGAGTTTCGCTCCGTCATCCTTTTGGTGGGGGGTCTGTCATAGTCATTTGGCGTGTATTTCACTCCGTCACCCTTTTGGTGGGGGGTCTGTCATAGTCATTAATGTCAGATTGTGCGATAGTGTTTGGTGTGAGTTTCGCTCCGTCATCCTTTTGGTGGGGGGTCTGTCATAGTCATTAATGTCAGATTGTGTGATAGTGTTTGGTGTGATTTCGCTCCGTCATCCTTTTGGTGGGGGGTCTGTCACTTGGATTGGTGTCAGATTGTGCGATATTGTTTTGTGTGAGTTTCGCTCCGTCATCCTTTTGGTGGGGGGTCTGTCATAGTCATTAATGTCAGATTGTGCGAATGTGTTTTGCTCCATCATCCTTTTGGTGATAATAGCCATGTGTGTTTCATCCCATCATCCTTTTGGTGATGACGAACTTTTTTCCAGTTGCTTACAGTTTACTCAGAGGTTTACATTTTTCAATATTTCAATTCCCAAGCATTTCTTTTCTTTTCGGACAAATTCAGGGTCTTCTTCATATCTAGTTGACTTCAACCTCGGGAGAATGAATGATGCAGCAGTTCATTTCTCTAGGTTTAAGCCAATTAGATAGGGGCATCTGTCATACCCTAAATTTGTCCTACCTTTTTTCAAATATTTTCATATTTTTGTATTGCATCACCTGCATGATATCATGTCTTTTACTTTGAATAAAACCCAGAGGATTGGTTAGGCAGAATGAATATTCGGATACACATATGGACTGGTTGAAATTTTGCCCAAGCTGTCTGAGTAAGACCTTCGATTAATTTGATACGATGCTGTATTTTCCCAAGTTATTTATTCTGCGTTAGCCATTTTCTGTGCGGCCATTTTTTTAGATAATTCTTTTCATCTTATTTTATTTTTTTAGCATTTAATTTAAAATTTGTCAGTTTATTTATTTATTTTATTTTTACCACCTTTTATTCAATATCTTATTAATATTAATTTCTTTTCTTTCTAAAGAATATATAAGTCGTTTCTTTTAGTTTTAATTTTTATTTTTGTTTATATGAATATGTTAATAATAATAATAGTTTGTTTATATTAGTTTATTTATATTAATAATATTGTTTATGTAATATTAGTTTTTATTAGGTTATGCTAACTATTTGGTTGATTAGTGTTTTATTAATTACTAGTTAATTAAGTTAGTAAAATAAGAGATTACTTTTAAAAAAAAACACGGTAGATAAAGAATTAGGAGGGAAGGTAAGGCCCACGGTTTGAGGCCCATCTTTGAAACTCAGATTGAAAGGTCTTTAAAAGGGAGACAGAAAAACCCTAGAGGTGGCACTGTTCACCTTCTTCCTAAACGGCCAAACCCTAAGCCGCCGCACCACTCTTTCTGCCTTCAGCTTCATCTTCTTTAGTCATCACCTTCACCGAGCAAACCCCATTCTTTCTCCTTTCTCCTTCAACAACCCACCATCATAGTCTTCTCCTTTCTCCTTCGACCTTCAAAGTTTGATTTTCTTTGGTTGTGATTCAACAAGGATCTGTTTATTGCCGTAGCAACTCTCCAATACAACAACAAGGGCTTCTCCAGGACTCGTTGTGCAAAATTAGTCTTGACGGTTTCAAATTCGTGAAAACGATTTGGATTGTGGTGTTTGTTTGCTTCATGTGCAGGTTGTAAGGACAACTTCGCGACTACAACGAAGGTGCATATCTTGACGACATTAGAAGCAGCTCTCGTTTTCGTTAAACGACATCGAACTCAAGCAGGAGCATTAACATTTGCGGTAACGGTTCGATACTGTGTTGCAGTGAGTTTGTCTTACTACCCGACGGTGGCTTTGATAAACGGTTGAAAGAGAATGTGGAGTACCTAAAAGAGCTTAAAGATTTAGCAGAGAAGGAAATGGCGGTCCTGTGGAGTCTAACAAAAATGGCGTAACAGGTTTCCTTTGCAATCCTTCAACCGCAACCAGTAACAGTGGCACCTATTTACGGTTTGCCGCATTCAATGGCATTAACCGTAACGACGATTCCAACAACTTATCGAGATCCAACTTCAACAACACAACAGATCCTAAGCAGCTGATACCATATTATCACTCACGCGAAAATGGTTTTGCAATAATGATTTATCTAGGAAGCTTTCAGGTTCAATCACGGGTTCAAAATGGAGGTTCGGTTAAGAAGCAATCATAACATGTCATCTCATATCCATCAAGTTCTGGTTCCAACACCGTGGCGGTAATGATCTTCGCAACAATAACACAACCTCATCACGATAACAACACAACAAATTTCGCAGCAACGAGTCGTCGAGCTCGCGTCATAAATCTGAATCCGTGATTGGTAGACGAAACCGTTTTTTCTGTTTTTCCTTGGTCTGTGTGATTAGTATGCATGTTATATATATCCACGATTCAGAAGTTGAATCCAACTTGATTCATATCGACAACAGCACCAGCTTCAACACGTTCTTGCTCGGTTGCGCATCGCCGTTTCACTAAAAATCCGACAACGCAATGCTCCGAGTCTCTATTTCGCAACAACAATTTGGTAACAACAACACTTCTCTGCAACAGTGTGGTCGAGTCAAAACCAGTCGCATATCGGTAACACCTTTGACCCATTTCGTATTGTTTTTTTTTTGCTGCTCGGGATTGATTTGATTTGGTTGGTCGTATTTGTTGCTATGTTGCCTACTTTGTAAAATCTTTTCTGCAATTAATTCTTTAAAGTTTAGCTGTTTTTATTTTTGTTAACAATAACAGTAAGATAATTCTCCATGATTTCTGTTTTTGTTGAACTTGAATGAACATCTTGTTAATAATGAATGCATACTGTTGGCTGGAACATTTCTATCATATGGGTAGTAAGCTTATGGCTTAGAGAATACTCTGAAATCCACTTGTATTCCTTTTCTTTAGGCAAAGCCATTTCTAACTCTTATAGGAGTTTCACCACTATTTTATTTTCAGAATTCCATTGCGAAAAAACTGTTGCATTCGATTGCGTTTTGATTGTGGCGTATTTCAATACTTTGATTCCATTGATATGGGTTTGTGATTTAGCTACTGTTAGTGGTTTGTTCTTGAGTAAGGTTTTTTATTTATTTTTTACTATAGTTATAGATGTGAATTATTTAGACATAGGGAGAGTTATTCTGCTTTTGCTTTTCTAAATCATAAGTACAGCAGAAGCAGGTTTTAATTTTAGATTTAGAAGTGTTATCGAGAGTCTTGGTATACTGTTTTACTCATGGCAGGAGCATTTGAGTTAGTTTGAATTTCCTTAAAGTTATTGAGTCATAACATCATATCTTGTGGTTTTCTCAACTGTTAGTAGAAATATAATACAACATGTTAAATAATTTTGTACGGCTGATTAGTATTTTAAATTTGGAAAACCTGGTGCTTTTAAAGTGTTAAAAATCCATGGCTTGTGTTTAGATATTATGTCTTTTATAAAATACATGACTTGTGTTTATCAATTAGTATACTTATGCTGATTGCATGTTGATTTGGTTTTACTGTATTTTTATTGCATCTTGCTTTAAGACTCATTGTGTAGTATAAATAATTTACAAGTTGGTAATATTAATTTGGTTGTTTTTTTTTTAATGTAGTCAATTAATTAAGTTTTTCTTAGTTTGTTAATTTGGATTAATTAATTTTAATTAATTTAGTTATTTGATTTAATCAAATGTTTTTTTGATAATTAACTTCAATTAATCTAATTAGGTTATTTAATCAAAGTTTAATTGGTTATTATTATTTTATTTATTTATTATTTTGTTTTTTTGTTTTTTTGTTTTTAATTTTTTTTTCTTCATTATATTCCATCCCCATTCGATGAAAAATGTACCCCCCACTCCCATTAAATGTAATAATTTATCACTTATTACTTATGCTTTAATGCTTCAAAATCATTCTTAAAATTAAATTTTCGATTTATCGAGCCATTTTCTACCCTTGTAAGTCGAGTGCTTTCAAAGCCTCGCCATCAACCTTTGTTCAACCATCTCTAACTACACATCATTCCAAACACCATTTCCAACTCAGACAACCTTCCTTCACGATGAAAAAGAGAGTGTTCCAAGTCTTTGGGTCGCTTTCTCGATTACTTGGGGTCTAAGAAGTCTTTCTTAAGCTTAAAGTAATCATCATCAGTCCAACATCACCCTTTCAAACACAACTCCTTTCACAATGAAAAAGAGAGTGTTCCAAGTCTTTGGTTCGCTTTCCCGATTACTTGGGGTCTAAGAAATCTTTCTTAAGCTTCAAGTAATCGTCATCAGTCCAACATCACCCTTTCAAACACAACTCCTTTCACGATGAAAAAGAGAGTGTTCCAAGTCTTTGGTTCACTTTCTTGATTATTTAGGGTCTAAGAAGTCTTTCTTAAGCTTTAAGTAATCGTCATCATTTCAAATACAACAACCATCTTTAAGATGAAAAAGAGAGCGTTCCAAGTCTTTGGTTCGCTTTCTCGATTATTTGGGGTCTAAGAAGTCTTTCTTAAGCTTTAAGTAATCGTCATCATTTCAAATACAACAACCATATTTAAGATGAAAAAGAGAAAGCTCCAAGTCTTTGGTTCACTCTCCCGATTACTTGGGTCCGAGAAGTCTTTCTTAAGGTTCAAGTAATCGTCATCCGTACCCACTTCAATCCAATTCAAATCCCGTTTCCTTCGTGGTCGTTACCACGAACTACGAACGCTCTGATTCTTCATTCACTCTTGAATGTAAGATACGTAGGCACAATATTGCGATGATCTTGGCGAGCACAATCCCCTCCATCTTCCATTTCCCCCATCCTTTCCCGTAGTCGAACTATGACGCTCTGATTTCTCATTCTCATCCGAATGAGCATACGTAGGCACAAGAGCCCCAATCCTTGGCGAGCACCCCATTCTCCTAACCGCCCCCTTTCCCCTAGCATCTTTATCCCTTTAGTATCCTTTTAGTATTTAGTAGCAAGAAGAGAAGAATTAAGTTTAGCTAACATCCATCACAACTCGAATTAAGAGGTTCCCGTTGAGTACAACGGACGTGAGGGGTGCTAATACCTTCCCCTCGCGTAACCGACTCCCGAACCCAGGAATATGGTTGCGACGACCGTGTTCCTTCCGCGTTTACGAGGTTTTCTCGATATTTTCCTCTCCCGTTCATTCGGGAAAAATAAAGTTCGGTGGCGACTCTGTCGAACCGCATTTCCGCGCCTTTCGTGTGAGGGTCGTATGTTCGAAATGAATTTTTCGAGGTGCGACAGGTGGCGACTCTGCTGGGGAACTTTGCTCCATGCAAGAGAGAGTCGAGCCTATCTTAGTTTGAGTTGTTAGCTTGTTGTCTTTTATGTTCTTCTCGCTTACTTATTCGTATCCTTGTCTTGGTTACTCGTGCTTGTGGCATTATGGGGGTTCTGCTTATGGTTATTTTGTGAGATGGCTCTACACCCGAGTCCGAGTATAACCCTAGGATTAGGATGATGGTTGTGTAGTGGAGACTTGCGTGGAGTCTTTCACGTTGAGTTGAAACGAAAACCCCGCTTGAAGTAGATTCCTTGGAGATATTGTTGTTGTGGTGAGTCTTTGCCATGACAATAATGTTTTCGAGTTTGAATCGTTGATCCTAAGGACCATAAACCGTTTTATCCATGGTGGCTAGTAGTGTTAATTCTTTGTGAATTAATATGAACGCTCCAATCAGATGAGATCCCTTGAACGTATTACTTTCTTACGGTAATATTTTCAACCTCGATCTGTGACTCTGAGAACCTTTTTCTAGAATCCGTGTGTCGATGGTTGTGTAGTTGATGCCTCTGAGAAGTCTTTCTCGCGTGGAAGATACGAGAACCTCACCTAGAGGAGATTCTTTTAAGGATATTACCGTCGTGATGAGGCTTTGTCATGGCAGTAATATCTTTGAAAGATGTCCATGACTCTAGGCACCTACCCGTTTTAGAATCCTACCCGTGGGGGTTTCTTTGAGCAGTGATGTTGCACCCTAAAATTTGACCAACCGGTTCCCATATCTGGCTTATGTTTCGACGCATTTTGCATTTGCATTCGCATACGACATGCGTTGCATTTTTCTCAGTCAGATTGATTTTTATCGGGATTGCAGCCCCTGGCGTCTCAGGCAGTTCAGGCCGGTTGGAATAAAAGTCTGTTGAGAATTAGTGCTCGTTCCCTGTGTTTTTAGGCCATCTCGGTGCCCGGGTTTCGCCACGGTTGCGCAATTGGGTTTTAATCGGTTTAATCGGCTTCCTGGCATTTTTAGGATTTTTCTTTTATTTTTCTGGATTTTAATGCATTTAAATGGATTTTTCTGGATTTAATAGATTTTTTTTTAATTTTTTAGAGTTTTAAATAAATTTTCTTTTCTTTTTTAGAGATTTATTAGATTTTAATTTTTTTTAGATATTATTTTCTTTTAATAGAATAGTTTTAATTTTTTATTTAGAGAATAATAGAATAGATTTTAAAAAAAATAGATAGTATTGTTTTTTAGATTTTTTTAGATTTAATTTGTTTTTAAAATGTTAATAGATTTTTTTTAAAAATAGGATTAAAGTTTTTAGATCTTTTTATTTGATTTTTTTCAGAATTAATTAGGTTTTTTAAAAAATAGTTTTTAGATATTTTTTTTTCTGATTAATTAGGATTTTAATTTTCATTTTAGGATTAATTAGGGTTAATGGTAGATTTAATTAGGTTTTATTTTTTATTTTTTATTTTTGTTTTTAGATTTTAATTAGGTTTTTTAATAGATTAATTAGGTTTTATGCTTAATTTTCGTTTTAGATTAATTAGGTTAATTTTCAGTTTTAATTTTGTTTTAGAGCTAATCAGAGTTTAATCCTCAATTAATCAGTCCAATTGGGCAAGTATTCAAAGTCCAAGTCATTAAGGCCCAGTCAAAAGTCCACAGATTGCCACTTGTCAATATAAAAGCACTGCCACGCGTAGGTCCCAGTCTTCTTCCACCTCACACTCTCTTTCCCTCAGAACCCTGCCACGTCTCACCCTTTCTCCTCACACTTGGCACTCATGCAATAACTCTCCACACACGTGTCCTTCACTCTCTCTCCCTCTCGCCACCTGCCCCTCGCCGAAACCCTTCACCGCCGACCATGCAAAGCTGCCGGCGACCACCATAACCAACCACCTCCGCCCTAACTAACCGTCTCTGGCCGCCCTAATCATCACCGGACCGCCAAATTCATCGGAAACTGCAGAAATTTCCAGAAAACCCTTCCAATCTCCATCCCTCTTCCATCAACCTCTCACCGAAGATTCCAGATCTCGCCTGAAAATTCACCGGAAACTTCATTATTCGCCAGAAATTCTTCATCCCGTTCAAGACTTTTTCTTCCAGAAAATCCAACGAAGCAAATAATCTTCATCGTTCTGCATTTGTGTTCATACTTTCTCCAGATTCATATGCGTCCATGAACGGACTTTCAACAAACTCCATCGCATTTAGTGTCATTTCCAGAAATCTATAGTGACATTCATCGAGCCGTAATCAACTTCGCCGTGAATCTTCAAAAGAATCCCTCAACGCTCATCCAATGTTCGTCCAGATTTCCAGATCGCGATTTGTTTGAGCTTCAAGGCGTGGTTCATCACCTTCGAGATCTCCAGATCCTTCAAGCTTCAGCAAGGATTTCCAGAAGCTTCTTCAAAGTTCCTCATCGGTTCAGATCCCTTGGTCTTCTTTGTTTTCAACACTCCTCGATCTTCATAAACACTTCTCGATCTTCATCAATCTCCAAGATCGTTCTCCATACGAATCTCCAGACTTCACACTTCATCAGGTACGTTTCCTTGTCTTCGAATCATTGTTTGCTACTGGATGCATGTCGAGAGTTATGATTAGAGAGAGGTTTAGGGTTGATAGATTGAGAAATGGAGAGAGTTTTGTGAGAGGTTTCAGAGAGAGAGGTTGAGCGCCGCTAGGGCTTGACGAGGGAGATAGTGAACAGTGTTAGGAGAAGTTGTTTAGGGTTTGTTTGTACTAAGGCTGAACATGAGTTGGATCTCGGGCCTTAAGCCCAAATGCAGTTTGCTGATCCACACTCCCACATTTGCCATTCGAACCCCCTCCCCCTTGTGTAATACGTTTGGGCCTTGCAGAGTTGCTGCTAACACCTCCAGTTTGGGGCCCAGTTTGAATAACCAAGCAAATTTGATGCTATCTGCCCCCCCTGGTTTTTTTCTTTTGTGTGTGTTTTTTCTGAACAGACTGGGCCTAGTGCGTTCTGCTGAACGCACCCCCCTTTTCCTGGGCCCAATATATTCTTGAAGTAAATAATGTTGTTACCACCCCCCTGCTCTATATTTTTTTTAATTGAATTTTCATTTTATTTTGTTTGCATATAGTTTACAAGATAGTCCATAATAAATCCAAAAATAATCATTTTTGCATGGGATTTTTTCCCTCATTTTAATAATGATGTCAAGAAAATTGTGGGAAAATAAAAATAGTATTTTAGGCATTTTTTCATTTATGGTGAATTTTCACATTTAATTTCTTTTTATTTTCATTTTGTCTGTACATACATTTTGGTGAATTTTGTTTAGCAATTTAAATTCATATTTTGATTCCATTCTTTTTGTACTAGCTAGATTAGAACATTAAGTTCCCCCTGGATTTATTCCATATTTTTGTGGATTAATCTTGATTAGTTTTGATTAGAGAACATTAGGGTGATAGTTTTAGGGTCCAAACTCAACATAGGTGCATTATAACATTTTCTTTTGGGGTTTTTAGCATGAATTGGGTTATGGGACATATAGGGTATGTAGGGTAGATATAGAAATCCCCTTAGAATAAATCTTAGAATTTTAAATACTATTTTACTATTTTTAGTATATTTTACAAATGGTGTGTTTGTTTGGTGTTCCCACTTGGGGTTTATATCTGTTTGCTTGGGCTTTTGGGCTTTTCTTTGGGGTATTGGGCTTGGTTTGAGCTTGTGGAGCATGTAGACATCAAAGGAGAAGATTGAAGATGATAATCCAATGTTGAAGCTTGAAGATTGTTTGGGCTTGGAGTTGATTGAAGACATAGGAGATAGGAGATAGGTAAAGCCTTAGATTAGAACAAATTGTTTATACAAACATGGTAAGCTTCTTGTGCTTCCATTCCTCTCTATGACATAAAGTCCCTCTATGGTATTCACCTCCCTCCTTTAGAGGGATAAGTGGCCTTACCTTAGAGGTAGAACTTTGAGAGAACCACTCTTCTATAATGTTAAACTGTTTGTAGGCTTCCTTTGGTAGTCAATGAACTGTTTAACATTCAACTCATCTTGTCAAGTGACTATCATTTAGGAGAGCTTGCCTTGAAGAAAGAAGCCATTGAAGATAGAGATGAAGATTAAAGATTGACAAAGATGGAGATTATTCATGTCAACACTGTGCAGCTGTTAAAGCTAGGGTTTACTGCTGTTTGGAGCTATCCACTGTCTGATGCTATCAACTGGTTAAGATTCTGTGCTTGCTGGAGCTTGGTGATTTCTTAGAGATGGAAGCTTGTTGTAGCTTGGGTATCATTGGAGTTGGATTTTTGGGGTTCATTGGAAGATTTCTATTAATCAACTGTCAGAGTTGAGGTTTGTTCAGAGCTGTTGTTGTAGGAGCTGGTGTGCTGTCAGGGATGGTGTGGGGTTTATTTTCTTTGCTGTATTGTTTGTTAATTTTCCCCTTAGGTTTGAAGTGAAGCCACTTCACTTTGCCTATTGTTTTCTAGGTTCGAGGTTGAGTGGGACTCCCTTGCCTCGCTTGTACTGCTGCATTCATACATTTTACTGCTTTACTGTATATATGCTGTTTCTTTTCCGTTTATCCCTTAGGATCTCTGTTTCTCTCCGCGCAAGAGAGAAATATGACAAACATTAGGCGTTAATCCATGCATGACAACATTAGGGTAGATTTTGATTCCCATTTTAACCCTAGGTTAGAGTTCTTTCTCTTCTATCTCAAAACAATAAAAAAAATACAATAAACCTTTCAAACACAATAAAAGACAGTTCTTGCGTAAAAGACTGTAAACCGATCAAAAGAGTCATTTTTGTCTGCTTGGACCCGTAATCAGGAGAAAACCTTTTTCAGAAGGATAAAAAAAACAATCAAGACAAACTTGTGTCGTACGTAGCCCGAACTACGTTTGCTCTGATCTTTCATGCTGTATGAAAGTACGTAGGCATAGGATGCGATATCCTAGCGAGCAACCTTCCCTCCTTTCCCGTAGGTAGGCGAACTACGTTGACTCTGATTTCTCGTTCCAGACGAGAATACGTAGGCATAAAGTGCGATACTTTGCCGAGTCATTTTATTTTCTTTTAACCCCAAACCTGTAGAATAGATAGAATATCAATCCGTACTAGAAAACAAGCGTGGATCCCGTTGAGTACGACGGACGTGAGGGGTGCTAATACCTTCCCCTTGCGTAACCGACTCCCGAATCCAGGATTTGGTTGCGATGACCATTCATTTCCCGTCTTTGCGGTAGGTTTACTTCGAGCGTTTCCTTTCCCTCCTTTGGGATAAATAACGCACGGTGGCGACTCTTCTGTTCAGCCGGCGCCGATTTTTGCAGTAGCGACAGCTGGCGACTCTGCTGGGGACTCCAACGGTTCCCTACGCGAGTCAATCCCAGCGCTTGTTTTCCCGTCGAGGATTTTGTATGGATTTACTTTTTCTGTATTTTACATTCAGCATTATATTACTATTATTATTGCTATGGGTATGAGGGGGATCTATGCTTGAGAGATAAGTCGGACTTGGGCTTGAGTGCACCTAGAATTAGAGTGGAAATTAGTGGGCACGTGCATGCTTTGCATGTACTAGTGTCTCATGAAATCCACGCTCAGACGAGGTTCTTCTGGTTGGCTTCTTTTTCAACCCTTTGGGTTGAAGGGGTTGTTGGTTAGTTGGATTGTCGACTCTGGGGACCGATCATTTGGAAGTTGGCTAAGTGAGGCCTCTTCAGGACATGATGATGCCACACCTTCTGGGTATCGTATCATCAGTCTTGAAAGTCTGTGACGCCAACGACCGCATAGGATGCCGTACCTTGTGTCAGTTATTAGGACACCTACCTGTGAGAGGGGTTGGGCATGCAGGTAACTTGACCTCCAGATTACCGGTTTTCTTGATTGAGATTCAGTGGTGTGATATTTGAGGACAGTGTTATTGGGTCTGTCAAAGACCAGGTTGGAGCATTGTGGATGGTCTTGAGCAGTTTGTGGGTCTATTTGAGGCCGGTATTGTGGATTGGGCTTCTCAGCCAGGGGCACTTGATCCCTTATTGCATTGTTGCATACTGCATTGTTACATACTCATCCTGCATATCATTAATGTGTGTCTGTGCTGCAGGTGCATTTTCATACTTCCCGATTCTAGTGCTCCGGACTTCTATCTGTTATTATGAGTACTTTGAGGAAGACTGTTGCGTATAAGTTTCCTACTCCTGATGTGACTTCTCTGTTGGGTCTAATTTCCCTAGCTGATGATGATGTGAAGAGAAGCTTTAGGAAGAGCTATGGGAAGCTGCTGAATTTGGTTTGCAGACCGACCACATATGAGCTGAATGGGTTATACACGTTGATGCAGTTATATGATCCCTCCTTGAGGTGTTTTATGTTCCAGGACTTCATTTTGGCTCCGACTATGGAGGAGTACGCTGAGTTTCTAGAGTTTCCGGTTCAGAACAGAGTGCCTTTCATTCACTGTGATGCTAAGCCTAAGCTAGAAGACTTAGTTGTTCCCTTACATATGGATCCTGCAGAGTTGTTGTTGACCTCCTGGCATGGAGTTTCTGGGTTTTCTCTCAAATTCTTGGTTGGCAAAGCTCAAGAATATGCCAAAAGCGGCTGCTGGATTGTGTTTAACGTTGTGCTTGCCTTGTGCATCTATGGGATTATACTGTTCCCTAATCTGCCCGAGTTCATTGATTTGGATGCATTCCACTTGTTTGCTGCAGGCAACCCGGTGCCTACCTTGATTGGAGATTTCTATCATTCCTTGCATTATAAGAATGAAAACAGAAGGGGGAAAATGTCCATTGTTGTGTACCTTTGCTTAATATGTGGTTTGAGAGCCATCTGCCTAAGAAGGGTCCTTTTGTTGAATCTGCACATACAGCTGAATGGTCTGAGCGTCTAATGGGACTTTCTTCAGAAGACATTGTCTGGTTCGATAGAGATTTATTGGGGTCAGAGATTATTTTCAGTTGCGCAGGGTTTCCTAATGTTCCTCTAATTGGAAGGAAGGGTTGTATTAATAACAACCCGTCGTTGTTGGTTCGACAGTTTGGGTATGCTTTGAAGAGTCCACCGAAGGAGGAAGAAATACAGGAATCTCTGTATTTCACTGGTAACCTGAGTGGGGAATTATTAGCCAAGCTTCAGCGCGCTTGGAATCATATCTGCAGAAGAGGGAAACCATTGCTAGGCAAGAATGATTGTCAAGCCTATATGCCTTACAAGGTGTGGATTCAAGAGAGGGTAAGACAGGTGCAAATGCCTTTTCCAGTAGTATCACGTCCCGTTCCCATTCTAGTTGAGGAACCCACTACTGTGGCTATGGAGGTCTATGAGTGGGTGGTAAAAGAAAAAGAAGACTTGATAAAGATCAATGAAGAGCTAGAGAAGGAATTGGCTCAGATTCGGAGTGAGAAGAACAAAGTTGTGTATTCCTTCCAACAGCAGACTGAGTTGGTAAACAGGCTAGGTGCCGAACTGACAGAAGAGACAAAGAAACGGGAACGCCTGGGAAAAGAATTCAGAAGCTCTCATGATATGTTAGAGTCCAAGAAGAAGTCCCTTGATGCCGCCTACCGGGAAATCGCTTAGTGCAACAGAACGTGGAATGCTACGCTAACCAACAACAAGAAGAGGGAAGACAAATTGAAACAAAAAATTTCTGAACTCGAAGATCAGTTGAAAGCTAGCAAGAGAAAGTATGAAGAGGAGGTTATGACAAGATATAGTCTTCAGAACTCATTGAACAAAGCCATCGAGTGCAAGAAGGAGGTTGTATCTCAGAAACGGAAGTTAGAGGACCGCTTTGGAGAGGGGGCATGGGAGGAATCTACTGGTGATTTACGACGTGTTCTCAAGCGAAGAGATCTACTTGTCGAGGGTTTGCTTACTCAACCAAATCATCCCGAGACTAAGAGGTTATTGGAGGAGTACCAGGCGTATGGTTGCACTTGACTATCTCATGTATTGATGTGTATGATTTATTTGCATTGTGTTGGCCATCACCAAGATTGTTGGTTGAGGTCATGCCTTCTTATTGTACGCTCATTGATATTGTATTCCTGACTTGATGGGATTTTCTGCAATGTATGAGATGTTTTCTATGATTGGGTTTCAAGCTTCTTATTGCTATTACTGTCACCGCACTGACACATTGGCACTAGAATTGGGGAGTGATATTCCCTAATGCACAGACACATGTTGCATTTGCATACACATTCATATTGCATTACAGGTGATTATCGAACTGTATCTCATTTCCTGCATCTCATCAGGTTTTTCCAGGATTGAAAGTCAACATCCTCACCGATACTCTACTCGTACCAACTGCAAAAGAGTTATGGACCAGATGCAAAGCGAGATGCAGGAGATGCGTGAAAAGCTGGCACTGTTCATGCAGACGATGGAGACAATTGTGAAGGGACGGGAAAACTTGCAAACTTTGGTGCAGCCATTGCTGGTGAGGAACGTCGGGAATGGAAACGAATACCACAACTCTGTACGTGTTGAAACCATTCATGGGGATGGTACTCCTACACCTGTAGCTCCACCTGTGGTGAATATACCTGCTGTGAACGTGAACAATGGCGCTGGCGCCGGGAACGGTAATACAGGAATCAGTAATGAGACTGTCATTAACAACGTTGGATTCGGAGACGCCAATCTGGGCGGTGATAACAATGGAGGTAATAGCTTTGGTAACAACGGATTTGGCTATAACGACCAGGGGTTTGATTATGCTAACCAGGATGGGAAGTTTGGCTTCAACGCTCAGGGTTTCGGACATGATGGATTTGGTAATGCTAACCAGGCCTATGGTGGATTCGGTAACGGAAATGGTGCTGGAATGATGTCTTTTGGACCTGTCGGGGTCGCTCAAGGGTATGGTAACAGGGGACGGGGCCCTGTGATGAATCAGACTAGATTTGGTCGTAACAATGGGTATGATGGGTACGAAAATGAGAATGTTAATTGGATGGAAGACCAACAAGAAGATGCTTTCTCTGGTAGAGGTTTTGAAGGTCTTGTAGACAACACTCAGCGAATCAAGATGCTCGAGGAGCAGATGAAAGGTGTTGTGAATCAGAGTGCTTCCGGTTTGGATATGACCACGATGGGACTGGTGCCTGGTTTGAGGGTACCGTTGAAATTTAAGGCTCCCACCTTTGATAAATATAAGGGAAATACCTGTCCCAAGGTACATGTGCGGTCATACTATAGAAGGATGTCGGCTTATTCGAATGATGAAAGAATGTTGATGCATTTCTTTCAAGACAGCTTGTCTGGTCCTTCCCTTGAGTGGTACATGGGGTTGGAGCCTACTCAGATAAAGACTTGGACGCAAGTGGCCGATGCGTTTGTGGCGCACTATAAGTACAACAGTGACTTGGCACCAAACCCGGTCCAGTTATAGGGGTTGTCACAGAAGAAAGATGAGAGTTTCAAAGAATATGCGCAGAGATGGCACGACATGGCTGCAAGGGTTCATCCTCCTTTGGTTGAGAAGGAGATGAATGATATGTTCATAGGAACGTTCACCGATATATTTTACGATAAGCTATTTCCCGCTTCCTTGGGCAGTTTCTCGGATCTAATCTTGATGGGCGAGAAGATTGAAAGTAATATTAAAATGGGGAGATTCCAAGCTGAGGAATCCACTTCAGTTGGAAGTAACAGAAAAGATTTTGGTGGTCGCCGTCAGGGTGACACAAGTGCAGTATTCGGGGGTCGAGTCCGAGGCCGGGGCAGAGGACGGAATCAGTACAATCATCCGCAACAGGTGGCAAGCGTCACAATTCCATTTCATCAACAACCAATACCACTACAGCAGGTACCACCACAGCAGCAACAACAACAGCAGCAGCAGAGGCCAAATCAGGGACAGAGGAGATTTCCTAACACGAGGCCGAAAAGAGTATTTGATGTACCTCCTTATACGTATGCGGAGTTACTCCAAACATTACTGGGTTTGAACTTGGTGGAAAAGAGGACTATGGCGCCAATGACGGACACTCCTCCATTTGGCTTTGATACGAATAAGCACTGCGAGTTCCACTCCGGGGCTCTTGGCCATGACATAGAGACTTGCCACGCGTTCAAGCATGTGGTGTAAGATCTGTTGGATAGCAAGGCCATAAATTTTGGACAAGCAGGTCCGAATATAGTACAACAGCCAATGCCCAACCATGAGGCAAATGCTATTTTGATTGAGGAGGGTTTGAATCTGATCATGAATGTTGATGAACTGAAAACACCGATGTGTGAAGTAAAGAGCAGGTTATTATAAGAAGGTGTGTATCCGGGCTGCGATGAGTTTTGTCTAGAATGTTGGACCCAGGCTGGGGGTTGTGCTGAATTAAAGAAGGGTATTCAGACTTTGATAGATGAAGGCACGTTGCAATTTGATAGAACGGCAGTCGAGAAACCTGCAGGAGTATTAGCTGATGAGCAAAGTGATGTAGCTATGGTGACAATTCCCCGAAAAACGATAACAATAACGGCGCCAGCCAGGCGACCGACGATCACTATCACGAAGGCAGGGCCAACCCCTTATGAGAGCACCCGGGAAGTACCCTGGACTTATGGGCTGGAAGCATATTGTGATGGGGAGAAAATCGATATCAGTAAACGACCAGCTGGGGTTGTGGACAATGTCGTCGGGACTGGAGGGATGACAAGGAGCGGGAGAATTTTTATATTGCCTGAGGTAGAGGCTGAACGGTTGGCAAAAGGTAAAGGAAAAGTGAATGAGAATGCTCCTGTGCAGAGGAATAAAAAAGAAACGTCACTGAAGGATGTAGAAGAGTTTATGCGTCTTATCCGTAAGAGTGACTATAAAATTGTTGAGCACCTTCAACAAACGCCGTCGAAGATATCCATATTGTCGCTGTTATTATGTTCCGAAGCCCGTAGGATTGCGTTATTGAAAATTCTGGACACGTCGTTTGTACCCCAAGATGTTTCTGTGAATCAGTTGGAGGGGGTGACGGCGCACGTGAATGCAGGCCATAGTTTGGGATTTACGAATTTTGATTTGACCCCGAGGGGAAGAGAGCATAATATGGCGTTGCACGTCTCAGTTGAATGCAGGGGCACAGTCATGTCCCACGTGCTGGTAGATACCGGGTCTTCCTTGAATGTGCTGCCAAAGAAAGCAATGATGAAGTTAGACATCAGGGGGATCATTTGTACGCCTAGTGACTTGGTGGTCAGGGCATTTGATGGTACGCGAAGGTCAGTCTTTGGATCCATAACTTTGCCTCTGCAGGTGGGGCCAGAGGTTTTTGAAACTGAATTTTACATTATGGACATCCAGCCATCATATAAATGTCTTCTTGGATGACCATGGATCCATGGTGCTGGGGCAGTCACATCTACCTTACACCAAAAGCTGAAGTACATGGTGGGGGACAGTGTGGTCACAATTTGTGGAGAAGAGGATATACTGGTCAGCCATTTGTCGTCATTCAAGTACGTGGAAGTCGACGGCGAAATCCATGAGACACCTTATCAGGCCTTTGAGGGGTTGCGCATCAAGGACAAAGTTCCAGGGCCGAGTAAAGCATCAGAGGTGGCAGTGTCGTCATACAAAGAGGCTCAGGCTCTAGTGAAGACTGGCGAGACCAAGGGCTGGGGCAAGGTTCTGGATATTCCCATGAAAATGACAGATTTGGGCTGGGATATCAACCTTCATCATCAACGCCTACTGCAGGGGCACCCCGTTTCAAAGGACCAATAACAATTACGACCAGTGGGGTATATCACGAGACCATCAACGCTGTTTCAGATTCCAAAGAAGGAGACAGCGACTGCGACATGGACGCCTGGATTTAGCCGAGCGTGCCAGGACAAGGGCTTTGCAATTGGTCTATTCAGGAGACTGTTCCTGTGACAACTAAACAATAATGCTTTGTTTTCTTAATTGTTGAACAATCCGGTGTCCTACCCAGGGCATCGTGATTTTGCTTAGGGCCATTCTGTTACGTATATTGCACTGTTTGATCGTTAAATAAAAGGTGTTTTTATGTACAAATATTGTGATCTCTGTTTTTCCTGTTTTTATTTTTTACAATAAAATGGCAACGTGGTTATTCGCTTTGTATGTATTTTGAAGCATTTAACCATTTCCTTTGCAGGATTACTATTTCATATGACATCTATGAACCGCCTATGACTCACTTCAACTTTGAGCACCCGGTATTTCAGGCCGAAGAGGAAATTGTTGAAGATGGCGACGTTCCAGAAGAGTTGTCTTGGTTGGTAAAACAAGAAGAACGAATCATTTTGCCTCATGAGGAAGTCATTGAAATCATCAATCTAGGGCCGGAAGGGGTTGAAAGGAACATCCGTATAGGGGCCGCGCTGCAGAGCGACGTCAAGCGAAGATTGGTTGAAATGCTCAAAGAGTACAGTGATATTTTTGCTTGGTCGTATGAGGACATGCCTGGGCTGGATACGGATATGGTTGTGCACCGTCTACCGCTAAAAGAAGAATGCCCGCCGGTTAAGCAGAAGCTCCGAAGAACTAGACCGGACATGGCTGTGAAGATTAAGGAGGAAGTTCAAAAGCAGTGGGATGCTGGTTTCCTAGCTGTTACAAAATATCCCTCATGGGTCGCTAATATTATGCCAGTACCAAAGAAAGACGGTAAGGTGAGAATGTGCGTAGATTACCGTGATCTGAACAAGGTGAGCCCGAAAGATGATTTTCCACTTCCGCACATCGATGTGATGGTCGATAATACCGCTCAATTCTCTGTATTCTCCTTCATGGATGGCTTCTCGGGCTATAATCAGATTAAAATGGCGCCAGAAGACATGGAGAAGACTACCTTCATTACGCCCTGGGGAACATTTTGTTACAAAGTGATGCCCTTCGGATTGAAGAATGTTGGGGCAACGTATCAGCGTGCAATGACGACTCTCTTTCATGACATGATGCATAAAGAGATCGAGGTTTATGTTGATGATATGATTGCCAAATCCCAGACGGAGGAAGAACATTTGGTGAATCTGCTGAAGTTATTCAAGAGGCTTAGGAAGTTCAGGCTGAGACTGAACCCTAACAAGTGCACCTTCGGGGTGAGATCGGGTAAACTGCTGGGGTTTATCATGAGTGAAAAAGGAATAGAGGTTGATCCTACGAAAATAAAAGCAATACAAGAAATGCCGACGCCTAAAACAGAAAAAGAGGTGCGCGGGTTTTTAGGGAGGTTGAACTACATCGCTCGGTTCATATCTCACCTAACAGCTACGTGTGAACCATTATTCAAGCTGTTGAAAAAAGACCAGGCTGTAACATGGAATGAAAATTGTTAAAAGGCGTTCGATAAAATAAAACAGTATTTGCAGGAGCCTCCTATTTTGATACCTCCAGTGGCAGGGAGACCCTTGATTATGTATTTGACGGTTCTTGAGGGGAGTATGGGTTGTGTTCTCGGTCAGCATGACGAGACAGGGCGTAAAGAGCATGCGATATACTACCTGAGTAAGAAGTTTACTGACTGTGAATCTCGATACTCAATGCTCGAAAAAACTTGTTGTGCGCTAGCCTGGGCCGCCAAACGTTTGAGGCAGTACATGCTAAATCATACAACCATGCTTATCTCGAAGATGGATCCTATCAAATACATATTTGAAAAGCAGGCACTATCTGGGAGAATTGCCCGTTGGCAGATGGTTTTGACCGAATACGACATCCAGTATGTGTCACAGAAGGCTATAAAGGGGAGCGTGTTATCGGAATATCTTGCTGAGCAGCCTATTGAGGACTACCAATCGATGAGGTTTGATTTTCCTGACGAGGATATCATGTACCTGAAGATGAAAGATTGGGAAGAACCGTTGCCGGAGGAAGGGCCAAAGACGGATTCCAAGTGGCAGTTGATCTTTGACGGAGCTGTGAATTCCTATGGTAGCGGAATAGGGGTAATCATCACTACTCCCCATGGGTCGCACATCCCATTTACGGCTCGATTGACCTTTCTGGTTACCAATAATGAAGCCGAATACAAAGCTTGTATTATGGGGCTTGAGGAAGCTATTGATTTGCGAATCAAAAATCTAGATGTATACGGAGACTCAGCTCTAGTGGTGAATCAAATAAAAGGAGAATGGGAGACACGTCAACCCAATTTGATACCGTACATGAGTTATGCAAGGATATTGTTGCCTTTCTTTGACAAGGTTGAATTGCATCATTTGCCGTGAGCAGAAAATCAGATGGCTGACGCCCTGGCCACATTGTCTTCCATGTATAAAGTCAACTTCTGGAACGAGGCTCCCAGGATTGTTATCTCTCGGCTTGACAAACCCGCCTTCGTATTTGCCATTGACGAAGCATCCGATGATAAACCCGGGTACTATGACATCCAGAATTTCCTGAAGAACAAGGAGTATCCGACTGGGACATCCAGTCGCGATCAGAAGACTCTCAGGAGATTGGCTGGTAATTTCTATCTAAATCCGGACGGGGTCCTATACAAAAGGAATCATGACTTGGTGTTGCTACGTTGTGTAGACGAGAAGGAGGCGAAGTTGCTTATGGAGGAAATACACGAGGGTACATTTGGTACACATGCTGGTGGGCATGCTATGACGAGAAAGCTGCTGCGGGCAGGTTATTACTGGCTAACTATGGAAACTGACTGTTTCAAGTTTGCGAAAAGGTGTCATAAGTGCCAGATCTATGCGGATAAGATCCATGTGCCTCCGAGTCCTCTGAACGTGATGTCGTCACCGTGGCCATTCTCGATGTGGGGAATTGATATGATTGGAAAGATTGAGCCGACGGCATCTAACGGACACCGTTTCATTTTGGTAGCAATTGACTATTTTACCAAATGGGTGGAAGCGGCATCATATGCTAACGTGACCAAGCAGGTGGTGGCCAAGTTTATCAAACGAGACATCATTTGCAGATATGGAATCCCTGAGCGGATTATTACCGATAACGGTTCGAACTTAAATAACAAAATGATGAAGGAGCTGTGTCAGAATTTTAAGATTGAACATCACAACTCTTCTCCGTACCGACCCAAGATGAATGGCGCTGTTGAAGCGGCCAATAAGAATATAAAGAAGATTGTTCAGAAGATGGTGGTGACCTATAAGGACTAGCACGAGATGCTCCCTTTCGCTTTGCACGGTTATCGTACGACGGTACGCACATCAACCGGGGCAACCTCGTTCTCGTTGGTATATGGAATGGGAGCAGTGTTACCACTGAAAGTTGAGATTCCTTCCCTGAGGATATTACGAGATGTCCAACTTGACGAGGCAGAATGGGTGAAAGACAGATTGAACCAGCTGAGTTTAATGGATGAGAAGAGGCTAGCTTCTCTAGCATACGATCGTTTGTACCAGAGCCGGATGAAGAAAGCGTATGATAAGAAGATACATCCTCGGAGCTTTCAGACGGGCAACCTTGTGTTGAAAAGGATTCTCCCGCCACAGGCAGATCACAGGGGCAAGTGGACCCCCAACTACGAAGGGCCATACATTGTCAGAAAAGTCTTCTCCGGAGGAGCATTGTTGTTGTCCACCATGGACGGTGAAGACTTTACGTCGCCTGTGAGTTCGGACGCAGTTAAAAAATACTTTGCTTGAAATTGACCCGCTGGACAGAAAAAAGAGAGTCCAGGAAAAAATGGGGCATCCTGGCGAACCAAAAATAGAATAAAAGGTTCGGGCAAAAATTAGGGATAAAATTGAAAAGATGTACACCCGCGAAGTTGAAAACCTACACTGGGCGGCTTCGGCAAAAGAGGGTATCCCGGTGAATTGAAAACCCGCAAAGGGCGGTTCACGTAAAAGTTAGGGATTTGAAAAGCAAATGACTGCGGTCCGAATTTGATACTGCGTTGCACATTGGTGCGGGAGAATACGCTTGAGAGTTCGTTTATCAAGATACAACCTCGTCGTAAGATTGAATACCGGGAAAGCGCTAGAGTCCGGCGAGTCATAGGAGGATCAGCTCATGGTGTTGTCTGCATCCCGTTGCCGACATATGCGCAAATTTGATTTGTCACTGTATTTATGCTTCTTGTGCATATTTGTATGTTTGTTGCGCGTAACTTCCTCTTTTCAGGAGTTACATCCAGTGTACAAAACTCCGCCTATTTACAGGCACAATCAATAAAACATGTTATTCAGTATTTGATACTTGTTCTTTATTGTTTTGTACGTGAAAGACGCCGATGTTTTTGATAAAACTATCATATGCATAACGGGGTTGGCCCTTGCCAATAATTGTTAAAACTTTGAATTGACTGAAATAACCACGGACACTAACCTGAATAGATTTGGTTGTATAGACTTGTTTTGTCTCGTTTGTGCGGTTTTGCAGGGTCATTGCCCGTTTGAAGCAGATGAAAGGAAATTATTATGGCCCAGCCAGGGCTGCTTGATGAAAGATATGATTTTAGTGGACGCAAATCCCCACGCAGGCCGTGTTCCCAGAAGTCGAGAGGGTGTTATCCTTTATTGAAAGACAGGTTATTCCCCAGAAGAGTATCCTCATGAAAGCAGCGCATAGGATGTCTCCAGCAGATTGAAATTCCCCGCAGTACGTACTCCCCAGAGAGTCAAATAGGCGCGTGTGCAATCCCCAGCCAGGAGGGTTTCAAGGTGTTTAACCAAGTCAAGATTGGTTCAGAAGGATGTTTCACCATAGAAGATGGTTTTCCCTTCTCCCCGCAGGTTGTCAGACCGATGAACAAGATGTCTATCCTTCGCATAGTGATAGTCCCGAGTTCGTGAACTATAGCCAGATGGTTTACTTTTCCCATCAGGGTCATTTGTCTGCAACAAAATTGATGATTCCAAGATTGTAGGCTGTATTCAGACGGTGTGTTGTCCCCCAAAAGGATTCCCTATCCCGAGCAGAGTTGTTTAGCCTCAGAAGACTAATATTTCCAAACTTGTGAGCTGTACCCAGACAGTCTACTCTCCCCAGCAGAGATTCCCTTCCCAGTAGGGTCATTTATTCTCCCCAACGGAGTCAGTTTATTTTCCCCAAGGGAGTCGTTTCGCCCCTAGTGGAGTTCTCTCTTTTCAGCAAGTGCTTTCTTTCCTCCCAGTGGAAATCGAAGGTTAAAACTCTCCCCGACAGAGTTGGTTGTGTGTCCTGGCATTTATTTTGCCGGAATACTTTGTGATACCCGTTCACTCCCCAGCAGGGTGATATTTGTCCTCGACGGCCAAGATTAATGAAGCAAGCTTGTTAGAGCTATCCCAGCAGTTCGAGCCTGCATTTGCATCGGCATATAGTGTCATATTTGCATCCACCAAACAAAAAAAACGCGTAGCATTTCCATATTGTATGGAGCATTACGCCATTATCAAACATACGCATTTTGAAACATAGATCAGGTTGGTTGACTTTTTGCTTTTAGGTGTGGTTCTCAATAGGAGTATGGAGCTCTAAAAGCTCAGATATTACCATACAATCGAGGTCTCGCCGGGAGACGTGTGATGACATAGTTCAGTTTATTATTTTCCCCACAGAGTTGCCAATTGAGGCGGTATTGTATCCGGCCAGCGGAATGTTTTCTTCAAGATTTGTTGTTGCGACAGCGTTTCAGGTTTTCATAAAATCAAAGTTCAGAAGTAGCCACTTGTTATCAAGACGAGTGTTTGACAGTTGTTTTCGGAATATCCCCAACGGAGTTAGTTACTGCAGCGAATAGGCAAAGAAGCTATGTCCGAGAAGATTTCCTGTGATGTAGACAGAAGTGTATTCCCGTATTGGATAGGCGGAAGAAGATTTCCTGTGATGTAGGCAGAAGTGTATTCCCGTATTGGATAGGCGGATGAAGATTTTCCTGTGTTGTAGGCAGAAGTGTATTCCCGTATTGGATAGGCGGATGAAGATTTTCCTGTGATGTAGGCAGAAGTGTATTCCCGTATTGGATAGGCAGATGAAGATTTTCCTGTGATGTAGACAGAAGTGTGTTCCCGTGTTGGATAGGCGGATGACGATTTTCCTGTGATGTAGACAGAAGTATGTTCCCGTATTGGATAGGCGGATGAAGGTTTCATGAAATTTAGACAGATGTATTTTCCCATATTAGATAGACAGAAGTGTATTCCCAATGATTTGGCAGAAGTGTATTCCCGCATTGGATAGGCGGATGAAGAGTTTGTGTGATATAAACAAAAGGATATTCCCGTATTGGATAGGCGGACGAAGTGTTACTAGACCGACGCATGTGTCCCGTGAGAGATAGGCGGATGAACTTTCCTGTATCTAGACGGATGATTTCCCCGTAGGGAACATAGTATGTGTCCCATGACAAGACAGAATCACGTTCTTATATTCGACAAAAGTATTCTCCCAGTGAAGTCATTAAGTTTATTCTAATATTGACAAAATAGTGTTGAAATCAGATCTGTGGATATTGTTCCCCAAGTAGTGGTGCAATTATTTTGCGGTTTATTTTTTGCAGTTGACAAATTTCCGGGTTTATTTTATATTGAACCGTCTTCTACCTTTGAATGTTTGAAGGCAGTTCGCTCTTCAACCCTTCAGGTCCAAGCCGCTTGAATAGGGGAAGCTGTTGCACCCTAAAATTTGACCAACCGGTTCCCATATCTGGCTTATGTTTCGACGCATTTTGCATTTGCATTCGCATACGACATGCGTTGCATTTTTCTCAGTCAGATTGATTTTTATCGGGATTGCAGCCCCTGGCGTCTCAGGCAGTTCAGGCCGGTTGGAATAAAAGTCTGTTGAGAATTAGTGCTCGTTCCCTGTGTTTTTAGGCCATCTCGGTGCCCGGGTTTCGCCACGGTTGCGCAATTGGGTTTTAATCGGTTTAATCGGCTTCCTGGCATTTTTAGGATTTTTCTTTTATTTTTCTGGATTTTAATGCATTTAAATGGATTTTTCTGGATTTAATAGATTTTTTTTTAATTTTTTAGAGTTTTAAATAAATTTTCTTTTCTTTTTTAGAGATTTATTAGATTTTAATTTTTTTTAGATATTATTTTCTTTTAATAGAATAGTTTTAATTTTTTATTTAGAGAATAATAGAATAGATTTTAAAAAAAATAGATAGTATTGTTTTTTAGATTTTTTTAGATTTAATTTGTTTTTAAAATGTTAATAGATTTTTTTTAAAAATAGGATTAAAGTTTTTAGATCTTTTTATTTGATTTTTTTCAGAATTAATTAGGTTTTTTTAAAAAATAGTTTTTAGATATTTTTTTTTCTGATTAATTAGGATTTTAATTTTCATTTTAGGATTAATTAGGGTTAATGGTAGATTTAATTAGGTTTTATTTTTTATTTTTTATTTTTGTTTTTAGATTTTAATTAGGTTTTTTAATAGATTAATTAGGTTTTATGCTTAATTTTCGTTTTAGATTAATTAGGTTAATTTTCAGTTTTAATTTTGTTTTAGAGCTAATCAGAGTTTAATCCTCAATTAATCAGTCCAATTGGGCAAGTATTCAAAGTCCAAGTCATTAAGGCCCAGTCAAAAGTCCACAGATTGCCACTTGTCAATATAAAAGCACTGCCACGCGTAGGTCCCAGTCTTCTTCCACCTCACACTCTCTTTCCCTCAGAACCCTGCCACGTCTCACCCTTTCTCCTCACACTTGGCACTCATGCAATAACTCTCCACACACGTGTCCTTCACTCTCTCTCCCTCTCGCCACCTGCCCCTCGCCGAAACCCTTCACCGCCGACCATGCAAAGCTGCCGGCGACCACCATAACCAACCACCTCCGCCCTAACTAACCGTCTCTGGCCGCCCTAATCATCACCGGACCGCCAAATTCATCGGAAACTGCAGAAATTTCCAGAAAACCCTTCCAATCTCCATCCCTCTTCCATCAACCTCTCACCGAAGATTCCAGATCTCGCCTGAAAATTCACCGGAAACTTCATTATTCGCCAGAAATTCTTCATCCCGTTCAAGACTTTTTCTTCCAGAAAATCCAACGAAGCAAATAATCTTCATCGTTCTGCATTTGTGTTCATACTTTCTCCAGATTCATATGCGTCCATGAACGGACTTTCAACAAACTCCATCGCATTTAGTGTCATTTCCAGAAATCTATAGTGACATTCATCGAGCCGTAATCAACTTCGCCGTGAATCTTCAAAAGAATCCCTCAACGCTCATCCAATGTTCGTCCAGATTTCCAGATCGCGATTTGTTTGAGCTTCAAGGCGTGGTTCATCACCTTCGAGATCTCCAGATCCTTCAAGCTTCAGCAAGGATTTCCAGAAGCTTCTTCAAAGTTCCTCATCGGTTCAGATCCCTTGGTCTTCTTTGTTTTCAACACTCCTCGATCTTCATAAACACTTCTCGATCTTCATCAATCTCCAAGATCGTTCTCCATACGAATCTCCAGACTTCACACTTCATCAGGTACGTTTCCTTGTCTTCGAATCATTGTTTGCTACTGGATGCATGTCGAGAGTTATGATTAGAGAGAGGTTTAGGGTTGATAGATTGAGAAATGGAGAGAGTTTTGTGAGAGGTTTCAGAGAGAGAGGTTGAGCGCCGCTAGGGCTTGACGAGGGAGATAGTGAACAGTGTTAGGAGAAGTTGTTTAGGGTTTGTTTGTACTAAGGCTGAACATGAGTTGGATCTCGGGCCTTAAGCCCAAATGCAGTTTGCTGATCCACACTCCCACGTTTGCCATTCGAACCCCCTCCCCCTTGTGTAATACGTTTGGGCCTTGCAGAGTTGCTGCTAACACCCCCAGTTTGGGGCCCAGTTTGAATAACCAAGCAAATTTGATGCTATCTGCCCCCCCCTGGTTTTTTTCTTTTGTGTGTGTTTTTTCTGAACAGACTGGGCCTAGTGCGTTCTGCTGAACGCACCCCCCTTTTCCTGGGCCCAATATATTCTTGAAGTAAATAATGTTGTTACCACCCCCCTGCTCTATATTTTTTTTAATTGAATTTTCATTTTATTTTGTTTGCATATAGTTTACAAGATAGTCCATAATAAATCCAAAAATAATCATTTTTGCATGGGATTTTTTCCCTCATTTTAATAATGATGTCAAGAAAATTGTGGGAAAATAAAAATAGTATTTTAGGCATTTTTTCATTTATGGTGAATTTTCACATTTAATTGTTTTTTATTTTCATTTTGTTTGTACATACATTTTGGTGAATTTTGTTTAGCAATTTAAATTCATATTTTGATTCCATTATTTTTGTAATAGCTAGATTAGAACATTAAGTTCCCCCTAGATTTATTCCATATTTTTGTAGATTAATCTTGATTAGTTT
Organism: Lathyrus sativus; assembly: GCA_963859935.3. Classification (NCBI taxonomy): domain Eukaryota; kingdom Viridiplantae; phylum Streptophyta; class Magnoliopsida; order Fabales; family Fabaceae; genus Lathyrus; species Lathyrus sativus. Next base: position 500,433,057 of record OZ012737.1, read on the forward strand.
TGATTAGAGAACATTAGGGTGATAGTTTTAGGGTCCAAACTCAACATAGGTGCATTATAACATTTTCTTTTGGGGTTTTTAGCATGAATTGGGTTATGGGACATATAGGGTATGTAGGGTAGATATAGAAATCCCCTTAGAATAAATCTTAGAATTTTAAATACTATTTTACTATTTTTAGTATATTTTACAAATGGTGTGTTTGTTTGGTGTTCCCACTTGGGGTTTATATCTGTTTGCTTGGGCTTTTGGGCTTTTCTTTGGGGTATTGGGCTTGGTTTGAGCTTGTGGAGCATGAAGACATCAAAGGAGAAGATTGAAGATGATAATCCAATGTTGAAGCTTGAAGATTGTTTGGGCTTGGAGTTGATTGAAGACATAGGAGATAGGAGATAGGTAAAGCCTTAGATTAGAACAAATTGTTTGTACAAACATGGTAAGCTTCTTGTGCTTCCATTCCTCTCTATGACATAAAGTCCCTCTATGGTATTCACCTCCCTCCTTTGGAGGGATAAGTGGCCTTACCTTAGAGGTAGAACTTTGAGAGAACCACTCTTCTATAATGTTAAACTGTTTGTAGGCTTCCTTTGGTAGTCAATGAATTGTTTAACATTCAACTCATCTTGTCAAGTGACTATCATTCAGGAGAGCTTGCCTTGAAGAAAGAAGCCATTGAAGATAGAGATGAAGATTAAAGATTGACAAAGATGGAGATTATTCATGTCAACACTGTGCAGCTGTTAAAGCTAGGGTTTACTGCTGTTTGGAGCTATCCACTGTCTGATGCTGTCAACTGGTTAAGATTCTGTGCTTGCGGGAGCTTGGTGATTTCTTAGAGATGGAAGCTTGTTGTAGCTTGGGTATCATTGGAGTTGGATTTTTGGGGTTCATTGGAAGATTGCTATTAATCAACTGTCAGAGTTGAGGTTTGTTCAGAGCTGTTGCTGTAGGAGTTGGTGTTCTGTCAGGGCTGGTGTGGGGTTTATTTTCTTTGTTGTATTGTTTGTTAATTTTCCCCTTAGGTTTGAAGTGAAGCCACTTCACTTTGCCTATTGTTTTCTAGGTTCGAGGTTGAGTGGGACTCCCTTGCCTCGCTTGTACTGCTGCATTCATGCATTTTACTGCTTTACTGTATATATGTTGTTTCTTTTCCGTTTATCCCTTAGGATCTCTGTTTCTCTCTGCGCAAGAGAGAAATATGACAGACATTAGGCGTTAATCCATGAATGACAACATTAGGGTAGATTTTGATTCCCATTTTAACCCTAGGTTAGAGTTCTTTCTCCTCTATCTCAAAACATTAAAAAAAATACAATAAACCTTTCAAACACAATAAAAGACAGTTCTTGCGTAAAAGACTGTAAACCGATCAAAAGAGTCATTTTTGTCCGCTTGGACCCATAATCAGGAGAAAACCTTTTTCAGAAGGATAAAAAAAAAACAATCAAGACAAACTTGTGTCGTACGTAGCCCGAACTACGTTTGCTCTGATCTTTCATGCTGTATGAAAGTACGTAGGCATAGGATGCGATATCCTAGCGAGCAACCTTCCCTCCTTTCCCGTAGGTAGGCGAACTACGTTGACTCTGATTTCTCGTTCCAGACGGGAATACGTAGGCATAAAGTGCGATACTTTGCCGAGTCATTTTATTTTCTTTTAACCCCAAACCTGTAGAATAGATAGAATAACAATCCGTACTAGAAAACAAGCGTGGATCCCGTCGAGTACGACGGACGTGAGGGGTGCTAATACCTTCCCCTTGCGTAACCGACTCCCGAATCCAGGATTTGGTTGCGATGACCATTCCTTTCCCGTCTTTGCGGTAGGTTTACTTCGAGCGTTTCCTTTCCCTCCTTTGGGATAAATAACGCACGGTGGCGACTCTTCTGTTCAGCCGGCGCCGATTTTCGCAGTAGCGACAAGTGACTGTGATCCTTGAACCGTTCACCGGCTAATCTCAGAACTGTTTGATTTGTGATCTTGTGATCCTGGATCTTGCATCTTGCATTACATATCATTTGCATTGCATCTCATTTGTTGTGCATCTTGCATTCTCCTTCCTTTATCAGTTTCTCATGTTTCTCTTTCCTTCATATCCAGTAAATCAAGTTGAGTCCTCGACACCAGTACGCAACTAGAGCCAATACAAGACGAATGATGGAGCAGATTCAACAGGAGCAAGCTACCTTCAGGGAAGAGTTGGATTCTATGAAAGGAAAGATTGACCAGATCCTCGAAGCCATCCTTGCGGCCAGAAGAGAGGAAGAACAGCGTGAAGCCGCTGCTGTCGTCAACAACAATGGTCAAGGACAAGGATCTACTGCCATCCCTTTGGTTCCAATTCCAAATCCTCATGGGATGCCGTTGAACTTCAATAATGCAGCCGAAGGGAACACTTCTCATCCAACCCCAGCGCCCGGAGTTACCATTGGAGCTATCCCGCAGGCCCAGCCCACTGCTGTGCAAATCCCAGTTCCTCATATCGAAGATACTATGATGGATCAGTATGACGACGTTCAGAACTATCATGCTGCTATCCCCATTGCCAGTCCCGTTGCTGCTCAGGATTCAGAAGCCATGAAGATGTGTCGAGATCTAGCCGAGAAACTCCGAGCCATAGAGGGGCACAGTTCAAATTCTTTCAGTGCTTTGGAATTATGCTTGGTGCCTGATGTTGTCATTCCTCCCAAGTTCAAAGGGCCGGAATTTTCGAAGTACAAAGGTCTCAGTTGTCCAAACATTCATCTGAAGATGTACTGTCGCAAGATGGTTGCCTATGCTAGAGACGAAAAGCTCATGATTCATTGCTTCCAAGACAGTTTGTCTGGGGCATCACTTGAATGGTATATGCAGCTGGAACGTAACAGTGTGCGCACTTGGGCTAAGCTAGCCGATGAATTTTTCAAGCGGTATAAGTATAACACTGATCTTGCTCCGAATCATACTCAACTTCAAAGTATGACTCAGAAGGACAACGAATCCTTCAAGGAGTACGCACAACGATGGAGAGAGCTAGCCGCAAGGGTGCATCCACCTCTTGTTGACCGTGAACTGATTGACATCTTCATGGGTACTTTACAAGGCCAGTACTACGAAAAGCTGATTGGTAGTGTCTCCGCTGGATTCTTTGACTTGGTGATCGTTGGTGAGAGAATTGAAGAAGGGCTGAAGAGTGGAAAGATACCAGGAGGTTCTACAACCAGGCCAATACCAAGAAGCCTTTCAATGGATACAAAAAGAAAGAGGGTGAAACAATGCCATCTCTTTGCAGAAGGGGAAAGTTTCTCAACAAGCTCCTGCTCATATGCCTTATCAAATGCCCTACTATCAGTATCCATATGTTGCTGCTGGGCAATATGCTCCAATGCCTTATCAGCCAGCTGTTCAAGCAGTGCAAGCTCAGATGCCACAGCAACAGGCTCCTCAGCAACAGGCCTACAACCAGCAAGGATATCAGTATCCTCCTCAGCAACAGCAAATGCAAGCTACTCAGCAACGACAAGGTGCTCGCCCACAGCGTCAGCAGAGAACATAGAGGCCAGATAGAGTCTTTGATCATCTATCAATGACATATGCTAAAATCTTTGCTCAGTTGATGGAGAAGAAAGTTGTTGTTCCGAGAGATTTGACTCCTCCAACTATCATTCCTGCCGATTACGATATAAATGCTCATTGTGAGTTTCATAAGGGCGCTCCAGGTCATACCATTGAGGACTGCAGAGCTTTCAAGCACATAATTCAAGACATGATTGACAGGGATGCTATCAACTTCAATGGGAAGTCTCCAAATGTCATCAACAATCTGATGCCACCAGTCAACTAGTGCCAACATCAGATTAAGTCTAGTCAAGTCCATTCTCTGAAGAAGGTCGTCATGCTGCCATTTAATCTTTCGCATTTCTTACATCTTGTCTTTGTGTGTTTACGCATTGTATGCTTTGAACAATTGCCATTTGTATCTGGTTTCATTAATGTATCGTTTATGCATGTTTTGAATTAGTTATGTCGTATTCACTCATTTTTCACTTATCACCGACATATTTATTCACTTCACTCTATCAACTCTTGTTTAGCATGATTTGAGGGAGGATGATGAAAACAAGATACCCATAATTGCAAATTGTATGCTTTCAGACCGAATCTCGTCAATGATGTACAGGCATTGCTTCAATTCCCCTAAACACTGGAGATATAAGGAGTTAATCCCTAGTAAGCCACTTCGAGCCAAGAAGTAGCAGTTTCCTTCGGACATTCAAACCTTTTACACTCAACCTGGGGCAGGGTAGTGTTCAGTTAATCAAATCTCGCACTCGAATCCATGAAGCAAAATCCAGAAGACGGTTACTCATCAATGACCCATGCTATGACAGTCACAACCTTCCCAAAAATCAAAAATCAAAAATCCTGCTAAGTCAAACACCTTAGAGGGGACTTAGGCAAAATCAAGGCAATCCCGATGAATCTGACAAGCAAAGTCAATCCATGCAAAAGTTAGGGATCAAAAACAAAAGCAAAAGAGGACCCTGAAACCCTCAACAAAAACAAAATAATATTCAGTGGCCACCCAAATCAAAAGGGGCACTGACATCCATCAAAAAACCAAAATAAGGTGACTGCCACGACGAGCAAACCTTGAATCATCAAGTTTATACTATCAAGACAAGTGCAGAATTAACTGAACGTAGGACTGGAGATCATCAAGAAGAAAGGGTGGGTATAAATCATACTTTGAGCCTAATATCCTTTGTTTCATAACCGCGAACCAGACCACGTTACAACCCTCTAAAGACCTAATTGAGGTGAGGTTTATTCTGAAAGCATACTTCCGCAAGGTTGCGTAACCTGACTCCTCATATGATTGATAATCATCAGCGTTGGTGTCATTATCCTTGCTATATCTTTTACACCAATCAAAAGTAGCACAAAGTTTGGATTAACAGTCCATTCGTCTCACTATCACAACACTTCAATAAAACGACACTTTTTTTCAAAACTTACATTGAACTTTGCATTAATATTACCATTTATGAATGTACAATTTTAATTGCAAATCAGTGCTAGGTATTCAAAGACACTCCAACAAGAGGGCAATCAAGGAGAAATTTGATTTCAGTGGCGTACACAAGACAATATCACTTCAAAATCCACAGGCTGGGGAAAACCACTCAATAGCTCGAGTTGGGACAAGCCATTTCAAGTCATCCGAGTTCAACTTCCGTATGTCAGAGCTGGTTAATCTGAGGCAAACCAATCAACAAATTTTAGACTGGGGCATGGCCAAGTCATCCCGATCATCAAGCAGAGTTGCAACCTTCTCTGAAGCAAATTCACAACAAATCATCAAATACCCAGACTTGGGGCATCGAGAGCATCTTCGTCTGCTTCAGTCATGACGTCTTCAGCAAACCGCATGTCAAGGCAGTCAATCCCTCCCACCACCCGAAGTCTAATTCGCATTGGCTACTACCAAAAGTCCATCATGCTGGCGTCTTCACCTGCATTTCCAATTACCTGCCTGCAATCATATGCATCATACGCATTGCATTCATTATCATAAGCATCTTGCATCACATAGATAATCAAATCGTATCATACTTCCCCAGCTTTTGCATCTCCGCGCGTCAGCATTTGCATCTACACTTCCATTCGTTATGGAGCATTATTTTACATCCAGCATTTGCATGTGCAAGTCAAGGTCCATGATCAATCTTAAAGATTTCCAAGACCATCATCATCCCAGTCAGGGGCATCCTCCACAAGAATGTGGGTTTCTCCCACGAAATTCAAAGATATCAAAGCAAAATCCAGCCCAGGCAGGGGCATCTTTTTCAAGACCATGGGTATTTCAGCCTCGTGGTTGATCAGATTTTCAAATCAACATACAGCCCAGTTAGGGGCATATCATTCAAGGCCACGGGCGTTCCCCACGAAGTTGTTCAACCTTTTGTTGGGCAAATTCAAAAAGTTTAATGCAAGATTCATCCCAAGCAGGGGCATCTTTAGCAAGGCTGTGAGTGTTCCTCACGAAGTTGTTCAACCTTTTGTTGACCAAGACAAAATTTCAAGACAAATTCAGCCCAGTCAGGGGCATCCTCTTCAGAATTCATGGGTGTAACCATGAAATCATTTCAACAAAATTATGATCTCCAAGCAAGACGGTGGGCGTACCCCGTTGATTCATTTTAATCCAATCCTCCTCTTGGGTGTCCCCCAATGAGTTGTATCCAGCAAGCATGATCGTTGTCAATTACCTCACTATCATCCTTTTAGGTGGTAGTGGCATGTGTGTGAGTTTCGCTCCGTCATCCTTTTGGTGGGGGGTCTGTCATAGTCATTAATGATAGATTGTGCGATATTGTTTGGCGTGTGTTTCGCTCCGTCATCCTTTTGGTGGGGGGTCTGTCATAGTCATTAATGATAGATTGTGCGATCTGTGTTATGTTTCGCTCCGTCATCCTTTTGGTGGGGGGTCTGTCATAGTCATTAATGATAGATTGTGCGATATTGTTTGTGTTTCGCTCCGTCATCCTTTTGGTGGGGGGTCTGTCATAGTCATTAATGATAGATTGTGCGATATTGTTTGGCGTGTGTTTCGTTCCGTCATCCTTTTGGTGGGGGGGGGGGGGGGGTCTGTCATAATCATTAATGATAGATTGTGCGATATTGTTTGTGTTTCGCTCAGTCATCCTTTTGGTGGGGGGTCTGTCATAGTCATTAATGATAGATTGTGCGATATTGTTTGGCGTGTGTTTCGCTCCGTCATCCTTTTGGTGGGGGGTCTGTCATAGTCATTAATGATAGATTGTGCGATATTGTTTGTGTTTCGCTCCGTCACCCTTTTGGTGGGGGGTCTGTCATAGTCATTAATGATAGATTGTGCGATCTGTTTTGTGTTTCGCTCCATCATCCTTTTTGTGGGGGGTCTGTCATAGTCATTAATGATAGATTGTGCGATATTGTTTGTGTTTCGCTCCGTCATCCTTTTGGTGGGGGGTCTGTCATAGTCATTAATGATAGATTGTGCGGTAGTTTTTTGGTGTGAGTTTCGCTCCGTCATCCTTTTGGTGGGGGGTCTGTCATAGTCATGAATGATAGATTGTGCGATAGTTTTTTGGTGTGAGTTTCGCTCCGTCATCCTTTTGGTGGGGGGTCTGTCATAGTCATTTGGCGTGTGTTTCACTCCGTCACCCTTTTGGTGGGGGGTCTGTCATAGTCATTAATGTCAGATTGTGCGATAGTGTTTGGTGTGAGTTTCGCTCCGTCATCCTTTTGGTGGAGGGTCTGTCATAGTCATTAATGTCATATTGTGCGATAGTGTTTGGTGTGATTTCGCTCCATCATCCTTTTGGTGGGGGGTCTGTCACTTTGATTGGTGTTAGATTGTGCGATATTGAGAGGTTAGGAGGAAAGAGAGAACGAGGAAGAAAAGAGAAAGAACAGACTCGATAGGACTTTGCGGTCTTAGGCCTACGTATTCTCAACGGATGTGAGAAAGTTAGAATCGACGTAGTTTGGGGAACTACAGATATAGGGGGAATGTGCTCGGAAAGGATTGTAGCCCTTGTGCCTACGTATCTTTACTTGAAAGAAGTAAAGAATCAGAGCAGCCGTAGTTCGGCCTACGGTTTGTTAATGTTTTTATGGATGATGTTATCATGCGCGTTCTAGCAGTTTAAGTGTTTTGCGGCTCGCATGTAAGGAGACTTAAGCGTTACCTGTTTGTGGTAGAACGGACGTATCATATCCTTTTTGAAATGATTAGGTTTTCGCCATGCGAGGCAAGATGTCACATTTGATTTCTGAGATTGTTTTTTAGGGGTGAGGTAGATTCTCGGATAGTAACCCCTTGCAGGTAGTACCCAATTCTTTATCTCAAAGTTTTTGTTATGAAAGGTGTGGCGAACGTAGCGTCTTCGTATTGAAAGACGAGTATCAAGACCACCCACACTACAGTGAATATCCTGACACTCGGAGAGGAAGAAGACTACACTCAATCCTCTCTCTTTAATTCAATACAAAGAGAACTTCATTCTCTTATTAAATATGTTTTTTTGGTTTTGAATGGTAAATGCTTTGCGATAGAGAACCCTATGGTAAACGTCAGCACTCGGGATAGGAGAAGGCCTACGCCTAACCACTCCACGATGTCGCTACTGCGAAAATCGGCGCCGGCTGAACAGAAGAGTCACCACCGCGCGTTATTTATCCCAAAGAGGGGAAAGGAAACGCTCGAGGTAAACCTACCGCAAAACGGGGAAAGGAATGGTCATCGCAACCAAATCCTGGATTCAGGAGTCGGTTACGCAAGGGGAAGGTATTAGCACCCCTCACGTCCGTCGTACTCGACGGGATCCACGCTTGTTTTCTAGTACGGATTGTTATTCTATCTACTCTACAGGTCTGGGGTTAAAAGAAAAGAAAATGACTCGGCAAAGTATCACACTTTATGCCTACGTATTCCCGTCTGGAACGAGAAATCAGAGTCAACGTAGTTCGCCTACCTACGGGAAAGGAGGGGAAGGTTGCTCACTAGGATATCGCATCCTATGCCTATGTACTTTCATACAGCATGAAAGATCAGAGCAAACGTAGTTCGGGCCACGTACGACACAAGTCTGTCTTGATTGTTTTTATCTCCTTCTAAAAAAGGGTTTTTCTGATTACTGGTCCAAGCGGAAAAAAATGACATTTTGATGAGTTCACATTCTTTTACGGAAGAAGTGTCTTTTATTGTGTTTGAAATATTTATTGTGTTTTTCTGTTTGTTTTGAGAAAGAAGAGACAGAACTCTATCCTACAGTTGAAAAGGGGATCACACTAACCTAATGTTGTCATGCATGGGTTAAGACCTAATGTCTATTATGCTCCTCTCTTGCGCAGAGAGAAACAGAGATCCTTAGGGATAAACGGAAACAAAAACAATAGAATATATACAATAAAGCAGTAAAATGCATGGATGCAGCAATACAAGCGAGGCAAGGGAGTCCCACTCAACCTCGAACCTAGAAAACAATAGGCAAAAGCGAACAAAATTCGCTTTCAACCTAACAGGTCAATTAGCAAGCAATACAGTCAGAGAAATTCAAACAATACATCAAAGATTATGAACAGCAAAAATAAACAGCAAAACAGCAGCACAACAGCAGCAATCTTCTTCTTCATCTTCAAGGAAAAGGAGCTCTTTCTTCAATCTTTCATGGCTTTTCTTCAAATACAGCACTCCAAGATGAGTAACAATCAACAAGATGATTTAGAGGTTAAACAGTCAGCTGCCTACCAAAGGTGGCTTACTGACTGTTAACAAAATACAGACAGTTTTCTCTCAAAAGTTCTACCCCTCAAATACATTCACTAATCCTTCCAAAGGAAGGAGGTGGGTATTTAAGAGGGACTTTGCATCATAGAGAAAGAATAGAGGCAAACAAAGCCATCTATGTTTGTAAACCAAGTTGCTAATCTAAGCTCTTCCTAGTCCTAGATCCTATGGTCTTCAATCAATCTTCAAGCAAACACTAGCATCTTCATCCTTTGATCTTGACCTCAATCTTCAATTCTCAATTCTTCAAGTCTTCATCAACAAGATATCTTCAATCCAAGCCCAAGCCCCAAACAAGCCCAATAACCCAACAATCAAACAATATCCCTAGAAAGGGCACACCAAACAAACAAGCAATATACTAAAATATATTTAAAATACTAATATAATAGGGGAAATCCTAATATTTATTCTAAGGGGTCTACTATACTTACCCATAATACCCCTATAGTCCCATCTTCTAATTCAACCTAGAAAGCCCAAAAAGAAAATGTTTTTCTACACCTATGTTATATTCAAAACCCTAATTCACTAGCCTAATAATTTCTAACTAAACTAACTAAAATAACTCCTAAAAAATTGGTACAAAACTCAGGGGAGCACCTAATATATGTATCTAATTATACTAAAAAGAATGACCTAAAAAGATCATGGGAAGTACCTAAAAGAAATTCTACAAAAACTATATACAAACTATATCTAATTAAAAACAATTAAAATGTAAAATATAAGCAAAAATAGAAAAAATAGCTAAACTATTATTTTTTAATCATTTTAATTTTCTTCAAGTCCATATTAAACTATTGCAAAAACTCTCATGTCAAAATTCCTATTTTTCTATTTAATATGGATTTTATAAAATGCAAAACAAAATGAATTAAAACAAAAAATTAAATGGAAGCCAGGGGGTGCAAGCAACAAAGATGTCACGTGTAAATGTGCTGGTGGGCTTGTACTGGAGGTGCACATAGCATTGTTGCTTAGGCCCAGACCTATTCAGAAATCAATTAGTAAAATTAAACAAAAAATAATAAAACTGGCGGTGTATAAAGCAAACAAAACTAGTGTAATATGACCCTGGGCCTAGATGTGGGGTGCTGAAAGCAGTTGTCACTAAGCCCATCACTAAAATGAAAACAAATCATTAAATCAGAAATAAATGGAAAAAGTAACGGTGTATATAGCAAGTTATTTCAGTTCAATTCATTGGGCATTGGGGGAGTAGGGTGTGAAAAGCAGATTGATCATTAAGCCCATCAGAGGACTTTAATGAAACGAGGCGTTTCATGGCCTCTGATTCCCTCTCAAACTCAGTTTTAAATACGGGGCGTTGGATCCCATGTTGGTCAACGCAGACTTCTCCAATCCAACGATCATCACATCGTCTTCCCCAACCAGCCTCTAGGGTTTGTGAAATTTCCATGAAACACAACCTCCACACGTGAATCTTCCAGTGGCTCGTGCTCCTTCGTTTCTCCATGAAACTCAAAACTTCAAAAAGCAAAATTGATCTACTTTCCTCCCTGAACATAGCCATGGACCCAGTTTGCACTAACACGCCCTAAAAAGCCAAACCCGATAGCACCACTTCCAAAATTACTCAAACTTTCACTCTCATGTTTTGCCAGTTTCTTGATATCAAAATAACCACCAAACATCACTGATTACTCTAAGCCAATCCACATGAATTAACACTCCCTGTCCTCTTAGTTCTAGATCAAAACAGTTGGTATGCTCAAATGTTAACCTCTACCAAATCGTGCCAAAAGTTCCAGGATCAATCATCTAACCACCTAGGTTACATCTAACCTAATGATTCTACATCATGCTAACTAATTCAAGCTAATTCGAAGGAAATACCAACCTGGTGTAAAATGGAAAACAGATGGATGATGAAACTAACTCTTTTTGCACTTTGGATGATGAAACTTGCAGCACACGAATCTTGCTTCAATTCAACCAGATCTTGATTGGAGTATGATCAGTGATGAATATAGAGTGGAAAGGAATCAAAACCTTGAAGGATGATGAAGATTTGAGAGAGATTTCGTGTGATTTGCAAAAAGAAAGAATGGGATGTAACTATGAGTTTTCAACCAAATGAATCACCAACCCTGCATTGGATCCACTCTATTCAATATATAGATGCCCATGGAATCATCTAGAAGTTGCTGGAAGTTTCTTGCACACAAATCCCTTGTGAATTTTGGATATGTTACTTTAATCACAAGCAAGCCATGATAACTTTCAAATTTTGAAATAAGCTCAAAAATCTAATATTTCCATTGTTCTCAAAACATTATTTCCCATCAAAATGACCTATAATTTCATCCCATTTGGACATGTATTACAAAATCTCATTTTTAGGTCACTTTATCTATTAAATTAACCCTTATTTTTGGCCAAATTTGGAACCTTGAGCTATGAGCATTTCCAAACTTTCATGATCACTTTTCTAGACTCAAAATGTCATTTGGAGCAATTTTGATGTTGAACATTTTTCCATTTGAGACTTGCAAGTATGAGTTTTAGGCATATGCTTGAAATGACCTGTAATTCTACTTTCCCAAAATACCCCTGGCTTGCATAAATCATAAGTAGAGTTCCACAAATCAGATGAATGCATACCATACCTTTTTGGAAAGGGGAGATCATGAGGAACAACTTTTATGTTCACCAAAAATCCATTTGAACATTCTCGGTGGGGAAAAAGTTGCTTGGAAGTCAAGTAACTTTCACAGATAAATTTCAGTGTCCTCAGATGACCTATAACTTGCAAGAACCATAACTTGAGTTCTATAAATCTCCTTGATGACTTCCACTACTCAAATTAAAGGTCTTGAGATGCTCTACGAGTTTCATGTTGGCCAAGGATCCATTTGAGACTTGCATTTTGAATTATTTTGTTTGGAAGTTTGACCTAAATCAGGGGATTTTACACAGAAACCCTAATTTAGAAACTTCTCTTCTTCTTGATTTCTTTTGATTCTTCTTTGGCACAACACCACATCCATATCCACACATCAAAAAATGAATCCCACACTCTTAAAATAGGCCTTGATGCCCTTCAATCAAGTATCTGACCTAGGGTTGACCTAGGGTTGACCCAGATGAAACCCTAGTTGACTGTCTTCAACTGTGGCTCTTGTAATCACATCAATGACTTGTCTCACTCTCAAAATGACCCTCTTGGCCTTCCATGATGTCTATACACATTCCACATCCTTAATTCCTAGCTCATAAATCCTTGGATGATCTTCAAACACCCTCAAGATAGGAGATAGATCCACTGCTTGGCCCACTGACTTCTTAGATTTCAATTTCTTTCTGATGACTTGGCTAAGATTGAATTTGAATAATAACCTCTTGATATTCCCATAGAGATAAGAATTTCACTTGGTCCCTTGTTGGATGACTTGCCCATGCTATGCTATGCAAATGATTAGACTATGTACATGACTTTTTATGCAAATGACAATGCAATTGAAACATAAACCAAGTGAAGTAGGTTGAGCAAATTTTAGGGTGCAACAGCTGCCCCTATTCAAGTGACTTGGACCCGACTGGGTGAAACGCCCAGTGCCTTCAGACATTCGAGGTACAAGAACGGTTGAATACTAAGAACCCGGAAATTTGCCAACCGCAGAAGTAAACTGCACCACTGCTTGGGGAACGTTATCTACAAATCTGATTTCAACATTATATTTTCAATACTTGAATGAACTTATTGACTTCACTGGGAGAAGTGCTTCTGTCAACAAAACATGACCCCGCCACTGATACAGGAAAATAACACCGTCATCACTACGGGAAATCACTCCGCCACCACTGCGGGAAAATCACTCCGCCACCATTGCGGGAAAATTTTGTCACTATTATAGAAAAATAACACCGCCATCGCTACGGGTACTAACTCTGCCAAATACAGGAAAATAACTCCGTCACCATTACGGGAAATACTCTGACAAATACAGGAAAATAACTCCGCCTCTGCTACGGGAAATACTCTGCCAAATATAGGAAAATAACTTTGTCACTGCTACGGGAAATACTCTGCCAAATACAGGAAAATAACTCCGCCTCTGCTACGGGAAATACCCTGCCAAATACAGGAAAATAACTCTGTCACTGCTACGGGAAATACTCTGCCAAATACAGGACAATAACTCCGTCACTGCTACGGGAAATACTCTGCCCAATACAGGAAAATAACTCCGCCTCTGCTACGGGAAATACCCTGCCAAATACAGGAAAATAACTCCGTCACTGCTACGGGAAATACTCTGCCAAATACAGGACAATAACTCCGTCACTGCTACGGGAAATACTCTGCCGAATACAGGAAAATAACTTCGTCACTGCTACGGGAAATACTCTGCCAAATACAGGAAAATAACTTCGTCACCATTACGGGAAATACTCTGCCAAATACAGGAAAATAACTCCGCCTCTGCTACGGGAAATACTCTGCCAAATACAGGAAAATAACTCCGTCACTGCTACGGGAAATACTCTGACAAATACAGGACAATAACTCCGCCTCTGCTACGGGAAATACTCTGCCAAATACAGGAAAATAACTCCGCCTTTTCTACGGGTAAATACTCTGTCAAATACAGGAAAATAACTCCGCCTCTGCTACGGGTAATACTCTGCCATCGCTACGGGTAACTACTATGCCAAATACAGGAAAATAACTCCGCCTTTGCTACGGGTAAATACTCTGTCAAATACAGGAAAATAACTCCGCCTCTGCTACGGGTAATACTCCGCCATCGCTACAGGTAACTACTCTACCAAATACAGGAAAATAACTCCGCCTCTGCTACGGGTAATACTCCGCCATCACTACGGGTAACTACTCTGCCAAATACAGGAAAATAACTCCGCCTTTGCTACGGGAAACTCTCTGGTACAACTTTTCTGCCTATCTTTGCAGCAGCTAGCTCCATCAATCACATGGGTAACACAATATGAGTCTAGTCTTCCAATTTTCAGTGCTGACATGGCAACAAATCTGAGAAGGACTATACTGGGGATTTTCTGAATCCACACTGCCAGACACCTTCCAAAAATCGATTCACGAAATCTTTTGATATTGTCACAATAACAACCTTGAAGAAATACTCCGCTGGAGGGGTAAGAGAAACTTAAACAAGCAACTTTGTGGGGAACAATGCCACAACCGACATTATCATTACACATCTCACATCGAGATCCTGAATGTTTGGTAATTCATTTGAGCCAGAGCTCTCTCCACCTGTAAGGGAAACAATACTTGAAAACAAACGGTTAACCAACCTGGTTTATGTTTCAAAATGCATATGTTTGATAATGGCGTAATGCTCCATTCGATATGGAAATGCTACGCGTTTTTTGTTTGGGCGGATGCAAACATGACACTATATGCCGATGCAAATGCAGGCTCGAACTGCTGGGATACAGAAAACCGCTTCAAAAATGTTGAAGACAATGCCAACTCCGCTGGGGATAACCAGGTGTCACAGAATTATTCCAGCAAAATAAATGCTGGAAGAGTGAAGCCAACTTCGCTGAGGAATAACTGAATGCGCTAATCATGATCGGGCTTCTGCTGGAGAGTGAACGGGTTTCACACGGTATTCCGACAAAATAAATGCCAGCACACACAGCCAACTCTGCGGGGGAGAGTCTTAATCTTCGAGTTCCACTGGGAGGAAAGAAAACACTTGCTGGAAAGAGAACTCCGTTGGGGACGAAACGACTCTCTTGGGGAAAATCAGCTGACTCCGTTGGGGAGAGAATAAATGACCCTACTGGGAAGGGTAGACTGTCTGGGTACAGCTCACAAGTTGGAAATATTAATCTCCTGAGGTTAAACCACTCCGCTCGGGGTGTGAGATCCTTCTAGGGGGACACCATACTGTCTGAATACAGCCTTCGATCTGGGAATCGTCAGTTCTGCCGAGGGTAAACGACTTTGCTGGAGAATGTCCTTTGGATAAGCTACGAATAGCTGGGGAATTTGATCCTTCTTTAGTAAGGGACATTGTCATCTCAGAAGCGCAACCTACATGGGGATTCACTTCACATAACGATCAAGTCTTTTCGTTACGAGCTTCTGGTTAGGACTCTTCGATCTCTGTACCCTGACGGTTAGATCTGTACTGTTTCTGCACGTCAAACCCCAAAAGAATGTCCCAACAACGTCTTTTGTTTTTAGGGTGTTCTGCCCTGGTCTTGTGATAATCTTTTGCCCCTGATTGACTGATTCGTGGAGCAGCGCCCATAGCCGCGAGAGACTTGCCAAATCTCGACCTAATTGCCCCAGCTGAACTGATTCTCGAATGTACGACTTTACTAGGGTTAATCGATATAGCTTGCTCCAGTTCACGAAACATTTGGGCATTCTGCATTTTATCCTGACCAAACCTTCCACTGTAGGGATCTTTCTTGTCGGCATGCGTTTACTCGCAAGTAACACAAGTTGTTCTGCATAAAAGATATATTAAACGCAATGTATATGACAGTTTCAACATCCAAGTCTGTTCACCGGAAAAAATTTTGCGACATATAATGAATCAATTATCAAAATGTCAATATGAAGGCTGGTAAGAGGAACCCTTTTAGGAGTCAGTTTCGATGCGATCTTTACCGGCGTATGCTCTCGACCAAAACCTGTTTCAATTAGGACTTTTCCGGGTTGTAACGTGGTCAGGTTCACGGTTAACAAGGAAAGACACAGGCTCAAAGTTTATTCTGACCCACCCATTCTCCATGATATTCTCCAATCCTATGTTCAGCTAATCTGACACAAGCACTCATCTTTCACAGGTTGATTAGTAGGAATGATGGTCCAGGATACCACACCTTCTTTCGGAGTGACAGTCACTTACTTTTTCGTCTTTGGGTGCCTAGAGTCACACGACTCTGTTCTTTTCGAGGATTTTTCTTTGGGTAATCCTTTTCGTCTTTTTCTTTTTCGTTCCCTAAATTTTGCCTGGACTGACTCTTTTGAGTATCTTTCGCTTTCGAAGTCCAGCGGGATGCCCTAATTTTTGCCTAAGTCGCTTTTTCTCAAGATTCGACTTAGCGGGCTTTCGGCTTTCAATTTTCTTTTTTTTTTCTTTTTTTTTTCTTTTGCACAAGTCGTGTGGCACTGGTTGTCTGACTTTTTATGGACTAATGTGACTGTTTCACTCTTGGGTTGGCGAACCTTAACCATTGTGGTTTTTTAGGCACGACCCATATGGGTGTGATTTATCCTCGAACGGACACTCCTTTCGCGATTTGAACGCTTGGCCAAACTAACTGGCGCCTACCCTGCCCCGGTTTAAGATTTAGGGTTTTTCATTTTCAAAAGGAAACTCCTACTACTGGCTCAAAGGGGTTAACAAGGGATTATCTTCCTTATATCTCCGGTGTTTATGGATTGAAACAATGCCTGTACATCGTCAACAGGTTTTTTTATTCAAAAGCCTACAATCGGAAGATTATTCGTCATCTGTTTTCGTCATCCTCCCCGGATTCCTGCTAAAACAAGCATTAGGCATTAAAGAAAGCAAAGAGTGAACACGACTGGATTAATTCAAAACATGCATATTTATTTCATTTATCAATATCAATTGAAAAAACAACAAGTTTTACAAGCGAAATTTGCAATTAAACAGAAAAGAAACTACAAATGCGAAGACATGAACAAGATAACATGAAAAAATGTCGGTGTCTCAGAACCGGACTTCCTGCACTTTGACTTATTGGCGAGTCAACCATCCTTAGAAACTATTATCAGGGGTAGTCCACTGCTGTCTCGACCTTCTTTCAACGGCCCGGTCAAACCTGGGAAACTTTTTCATCACCCCGACTTTCGCTTGTCTATGGCCTTGCACCACCTTGGGGACCCTATCAGAGAAGTTGATAACCCTGTTGTCAATTAAATCTTGGACGTTATGCTTGAACGCGTGGCAACCCTCAATATCATGTCCGGGTGCCCCAGAATGGAACTCACAATGCCTGCTGGCGTCGAAACCACACGGAAGTGCGCCCTTTGGTGGGGCTGACGTTCTCTTTTCAATAAGGTTCAAACCTAACAAGGTCTGAAAGAGTTCTGCATACGTTGATGGAGGTGCCTCCAATACCCTCTTTGGTCTCTTTCCCCGAATTCTTTGTTGAGCCGGATACTGGCATCTCGTATGCTGCTGGCTTTGCTCGGACGGTTCCTTAGGCTCACGCGCTATCATCCTTAAATTCAACCCTGGCATCGGCAACTGTTGTGGACATGGGGATTTAGCTTCCAGTGGCTCTGGGATATACCTCGATTCGTCTGCAACCTCTGGCAGAGAAATGGGAATATCAGTCCCTGGAACTTTTATACCCCTCGGTACAAACTCAATTGTTTTCTCATCCAGCAAATCTTGAATCTTATGCTTAAAAGCTTTGCATTTTGCAATGTTATGCCCCGGTGCGCCGGAGTGGAAGTCACAATAGGCGTTCAGGTCATAGTCTGGTGGCGGCTGCCCAGTCAGTGGAACCAAAATGCGGGGCTCAACCAGTTGAAGTTGGAACAAGAGTTGCACCAGCTGATCATAATCCACTGGGATCTCATCAAATACTCTGTTAGAAAACCTCATCCTCTTACCACACCTCCTTGAGTTATCCTGAAAAATCAATTGCGACTGCTGACGAGGAGAATCCTGAGCTTCAAACTGTGGAGAGGGTCTCTTAAGCCTATCATGCGTGGGTAATGGTTCTTCAGACCCCTGAGGAGCAAATAAGCCAGCCGCGTCTTCAGACATTTGCCCTCCTTCTCTTCTGAGTACGTTCCTCAATATTTCAGCCATCAATCCTACCTGGGCCTTCAATCGGCAGTTCTCTTCTTCTAGCGTCTCTTGATTCGAGCGCAACACTTGCATATCTTTCGTGAACTGCCCCAGCTGGCCTCGAACGTCAATTAATTCCGCTTGAACCTGCTCGATATCTATCCCCACAAGTTGGCGTCTGAGGCCTGGGAGAAAACCTTGATTTCCTTGCTGGGCAAAATCGGCAGCACTATCATTAGCCCGTGCAATCAGAGGTTGCACCATATTCTGCAATTGTTCCTGACCCTTGGCCATGGCTTCCATTGCCTGTATGAACTGCGTCATGTTGTTGCGCATCTCTTGCATCTCAATCTGATCCTGACCCATGACTTCCTTACTGCTGTTTCTGGTTGAATGTCAGGGAATTCTTCGGTCGCTAATCTTGGAAGACCTGGAAGATGCAGGAGATGAGGTACAGATCCAATAGTTACTGGTGAATGCAATATGTATGTGTATGCAATGCAATATGTGTCTGTGCATTAGGGAATATCATTCCCCGATTCTAGTGCGAATGTGTCAGTGCGGTGACAGTGATAGCAATACGAAGTTCGGAGCCGAATCATAGAAAACACCTCATATATTGTAGAGAAACCCAACAAGTCAGGAATACAATATCAAGGAGTGTACAATAAGAAGGCATGACCTCAACCAACAATCCTGGTGATGGTCAGCACTATGCAAATAAAGCATACACATTAATATATGAAATGTCAAGTGCTCCCATACGCCTGGTACTCTTCTAATAACCTCTTAATCTCTGGATGACTTGGTCGGGAAAGCAGACCCTCAACAAGTAGATCTCTTCGCTTGAGAACACGTCGTAAATCACCAGCAGATTCCTCCCATTCCCCTTCTCCGAAGCGATCCTCTAGCTTCCGTTTCTGAGACACAACCTCTTTCTTGCTTTCGATGGCCTTGTTCAATGCGTTCTGAAGACTATATCTTGCCATTACTTCCTCTTCATACTTTTTGGTGCTAGCCTTTAACTGTTCTTCGAGTTCAAAAATTTGCTGCTTCAATTTGTCTTCCCTCTTTTTGTTGTTGGTTAGCGTAGCATTCCACGTTTTGTTACAAGAAGAGATCTCCCGGTGGGCGGCATCGAGTGCTTTCTTTTTGGACTCCAACATATCATGAGAGCTTCTGAATTCTTTCCCCAGACGTTCGCGCTTCTTTTTCTCTTCGGTCAGTTCAGCACCGAACCTGTTTACTAACTCAATCTACTGTTGGAAAGAATGCACAGCCTTGTTCTTCTCACTACATATCTGAGCCAGTTCCTTTTCTAACTCTTCATTAGCCAACAGCAAGGCTTCCTTCTCTCTTACAACTCGCTCGTAGACCTCCATAGCAACGGTGGTTGGTTCCTCCACTGGAACATGAACATGAACCGGTGCAGCTGAAAATGGCATCAGCAACTGTTTTGCCCTCTCTTGGATCCAAACTTTGTATGGTACATAAGCCTGACAATCATTCTTCCCCAACAGTGGTTTCCCCCTTCTGTTGATACGCATCCAAGCGTGCTGAAGCTTGGCTAGTAATTCTCCATTCAAATCACTGGTGAAGTACAGAGATTCCTGTACTTCTTCCTCCCTAGGTGGGTTCTTCAACGCGTATCCAAACTGGCGAACGAACAGAGATGGGTTATAATTGATACACCCTTTTCTTCCTATCAAAGGAACATTAGGATATCCGGCGCAGCTGAAAATAAGCTCAGACCCCAGCAAGTCTCGGCCAAACCACTCAATGTCTTCAGAAGATAGTCTCATCAGGCGCTCTGGCCAGTCAGCTGTAGTTGCACTATCTACAAAAGGTCCCTTCAGGGGGAGATGGCTCTTAAACCACATGTTCAACAGCGGCGCACAACAGTAAACAGTCTTTCCTCTTCTATTTTCATTTTTGTAGTGCAATGAATGATAGAGATCTCCAATCAAAGTGGGTACAGGGTTGCCAGCAGCAAACAGATGAAAGGCGTCCAAGTCCACAAAATTGGGTAAATTGGGAAACAACACTATTCCGTAGATGCACAGAGCCAAGATAGCATTAAAGACTATCCAGCACCCGCTCTTGGCGTATTCTTGAGCTTTGCCAACTAGAAAATCGAGGGAGAGACCTGGAACCCCGAGCCAAGAAGTCACTAATAGTTCAGAAGCGTTCATGTGCAAGGCCTTAGCTAAGTCCTCCAGCTGGGGCTTAGCGCCACGATGGATGAAAGGAACCTTATTTTGCACCGGCAGCTCGATAAACTCTGCGTACTCTTCCATGGTAGGCCCCAAAATAAAGTTAGCAAATGTGAAACACCTCAAGGCAGGGTCATAGAATTGCATCAAGGTATACAACCCATTCATCTCAACAGCAGTTGGCTTGCAGACCAGTCTCAACAATCTTCCATAACTCATCCTGAAATTTCTCCTAACCTCCTCATCAGCAAGGGACATCAGACCAAGTAGGGGAGTAATGTCAGGTTTAGGTAACTTGTACGCAACTGTCTTTCTCAAACCAGCCATGATCAATAAGCAGAAGTCCGGACACTAGAATCAAGGAATATGCAAATGCACCTGCAGCACAGACATACGTTAATGAAATGCACATGGTAATGGTTATGCGAACAATGCAATGCAAATAGATGTAACAGGGACCAAATGCCATGGCTGAGAAGCCTGAACCACATCATAAGTCTCAGATAGACTATCCAGAATTCCTCAAACCCTGGTCTTAGACAGACCCAATACAAAGCTTCAACTCTGGTCTCTGATAGACCCCATAACATAACTCCAACTGGTCTCTGATAGACCCCTCAACTGTCCATAAATACCCTGAATCTCAAATCAAGAAACAAACTGGTATCTGAAGGTCTAGTTATCTGCATAGCCCCAAACCCTCTCACAGGTAGGTGTCCTAGTAACTGACAATGGTATGGCATCCTATGCGGTTGTCGGCGTCACAGACTTTCAGGGTTGATGATACGATTCCCAGAAGGAGTGGCATCATCAAATCTTGAAGAGGCCTCACTTAGCCAACTTCCAAATGATCGGTTCCCGAAGTCGACAATTCAGCTAACCAACAACCCCTTCGACCCAAAGGGTAGAAAAGGAAGTCAACCAGAAGAACCTCGTCCGAGTGTAGATTTCGTGGGACACTAATGCAAGCAAAGCCGGCATGCGCCCACTACTTTCTACTCTAATTCTAAGTGCACTCAAGCCCAGGTCCGACTTATCTCTCAATCATAGAACACCCGTCACAACCCAATATAGCAATAATAACAATAATATAATGCTGAAAGTAAAATATAGAAAAAGTAAATCCATACAAAATCCTCGACGGGAAAACAAGCGCTAGGATTGACTCGCTTAAGGGACGTTGGATCCCAAATGCATAAGGAACTATCGCAGTCCTTAGCAGCCAGGGGACGTTGGATCCCCAGCAGAGTCGCCAGCTGTCGCTACTGCGAAAATCGGCGCCGGCTGAACAGAAGAGTCGCCACCGCGCGTTATTTATCCCAAAGAGGGGAAAGGAAACGCTCGAGGTAAACCTACCGTAAAACGGGGAAAGGAATGGTCATCGCAACCAAATCCTGGATTCGGGAGTCGGTTACGCAAGGGGAAGGTATTAGCACCCCTCACGTCCGTCGTACTCGACGGAATCCACGCTTGTTTTCTAGTACGGATTGTTATTCTATCTACTCTACAGGTCTGGGGTTAAAAGAAAAGAAAATGACTCGGCAAAGTATCACACTTTATGCCTACGTATTCCCGTCTGGAATGAGAAATCAGAGTCAACGTAGTTCGCCTACCTACGGGAAAGGAGGGGAAGGTTGCTCGCTAGGATATCGCATCCTATGCCTATGTACTTTCATATAGCATGAAAGATCAGAGCAAACGTAGTTCGGGCCACGTACGACACAAGTCTGTCTTGATTGTTTTTATCTCCTTCTGAAAAAGGGTTTTTCTGATTACTGGTCCAAGCGGACAAAAATGACGTTTTGATGAGTTCACATTCTTTTACGGAAGAAGTGTCTTTTATTGTGTTTGAAATATTTATTGTGTTTTTCTGTTTGTTTTGAGAAAGAAGAGACAGAACTCTATCCTACAGTTAAAAAGGGGATCACACTAACCTAATGTTGTCATGCATGGGTTAAGACCTAATGTCTATCATGCTCCTCTCTTGCGCAGAGAGAAACAGAGATCCTAAGGGATAAACGGAAACAGAAACAATAGCATATATACAATAAAGCAGTAAAATGCATGGATGCAGCAATACAAGCGAGGCAAGGGAGTCCCACTCAACCTCGAACCTAGAAAACAATAGGCAAAAGCGAACAAAATTCGCTTTCAACCTAACAGGTCAATTAGCAAGCAATACAGTCAGAGAAATACAAACAATACATCAAAGATTATGAACAGCAAAAATAAACAGCAAACCGCAGCAAAACAGCAGCAAAACAGCAGCACAACAGCAGCAATCTTCTTCTTCATCTTCAAGGAAAAGGAGCTCTTTCTTCAATCTTTCATGGCTTTTCTTCAAATACAGCACTCCAAGATGAGTAACAATCAACAAGATGATTTAGAGGTTAAACAGTCAGCTGCCTACCAAAGGTGGCTTACTGACTGTTAACAAAATACAGACAGTTTTCTCTCAAAAGTTCTACCCCTCAAATACATTCACTAATCCTTCCAAAGGAAGGAGGTGGGTATTTAAGAGGGACTTTGCATCACAGAGAAAGAATAGAGGCAAACAAAGCCATCTATGTTTGTAAACCAAGTTGCTAATCTAAGCTCTTCCTAGTCCTAGATCCTATGGTCTTCAATCAATCTTCAAGCAAACACTAGCATCTTCATCCTTTGATCTTGACCTCAATCTTCAATTCTCAATTCTTCAAGTCTTCATCAACAAGATATCTTCAATCCAATCCCAAGCCCCAAACAAGCCCAATAACCCAACAATCAAACAATATCCCTAGAAAGGGCACACCAAACAAACAAGCAATATACTAAAATATATTAAAAATACTAATATAATAGGGGAAATCCTAATATTTATTCTAAGGGGTCTACTATACTTACCCATAATACCCCTATAGTCCCATCTTCTAATTCAACCTAGAAAGCCCAAAAAGAAAATGTTTTTCTACACCTATGTTATATTCAAAACCCTAATTCACTAGCCTAATAGTTTCTAACTAAACTAACTAAAATAACTCCTAAAAAATTGGTACAAAACTCAGGGGAGCACCTAATATATGTATCTAATTATACTAAAAAGAATGACCTAAATAGATCATGGGAAGTACCTAAAAGAAATTCTACAAAAACTATATACAAACTATATCTAATTAAAAACAATTAAACTGTAAAATATAAGCAAAAATAGAAAAAATAGCTAAACTATTATTTTTTAATCATTTTAATTTTCTTCAAGTCCATATTAAACTATTGCAAAAACTCTCATGTCAAAATTCCTATTTTTCTATTTAATATGGATTTTATAAAATGCAAAACAAAATGAATTAAAACAAAAAATTAAATGGAAGCCAGGGGGTGCAAGCAACAGAGATGTCACGTGTAAATGTGCTGGTGGGCTTGTACTGGAGGTGCACATAGCATTGTTGCTTAGGCCCAGACCTATTCAGAAATCAATTAGTAAAATTAAACAAAAAATAATAAAACTGGCGGTGTATAAAGCAAACAAAACTAGTGTAATATGACCCTGGGCCTAGATGTGGGGTGCTGAAAGCAGTTGTCACTAAGCCCATCACTAAAATGAAAACAAATCATTAAATCAGAAATAAATGGAAAAAGTAACGGTGTATATAGCAAGTTATTCCAGTTCAATTCATTGGGCATTGGGGGAGTAGGGTGTGAAAAGCAGATTGATCATTAAGCCCATCAGAGGACTTTAATGAAACGAGGCGTTTCATGGCCTCTAATTCCCTCTCAAACTCAGTTTTAAATACGGGGCGTTGGATCCCATGTTGGTCAACGCAGACTTCTCCAATCCAACGATCATCACATCGTCTTCCCCAACCAGCCTCTAGGGTTTGTGAAATTTCCATGAAACACAACCTCCACACGTGAATCTTCCAGTGGCTCGTGCTCCTTCGTTTCTCCATGAAACTCAAAACTTCAAAAAGCAAAATTGATCTACTTTCCTCCCTGAACACAGCCATGGACCCAGTTTGCACTAACACGCCCTAAAAAGCCAAACCCGATAGCACCACTTCCAAAATTACTCAAACTTTCACTCTCATGTTTTGCCAGTTTCTTGATATCAAAATAACCACCAAACATCACTGATTACTCTAAGCCAATCCACATGAATTAACACTCCCTGTCCTCTTAGTTCTAGATCAAAACAGTTGGTATGCTCAAATGTTAACCTCTACCAAATCGTGCCAAAAGTTCCAGGATCAATCATCTAACCACCTAGGTTACATCTAACCTAATGATTCTACATCATGCTAACTAATTCAAGCTAATTCGAAGGAAATACCAACCTGGTGTAAAATGGAAAACAGATGGATGAAACATCCACTTCAAGCTCAGAAATGCTCTAGAATTGATCAATGGATATGGATCTTGGTTCCGTATGCAACAACTCTTGCTCAAATACTCTGGATCTTTGTAACTAACTCTTTTTGCACTTTGGATGATGAAACTTGCAGCACACAAATCTTGCTTCAATTCAACCAGATCTTGATTGGAGTATGATCAGTGATGAATATAGAGTGGAAAGGAATCAAAACCTTGAAGGATGATGAAGATTTGAGAGAGATTTCGTGTGATTTGCAAAAAGAAAGAATGGGATGTAACTATGAGTTTTCAACCAAATGAATCACCAACCCTGCATTGGATCCACTCTATTCAATATATAGATGCCCATGGAATCATCTGGAAGTTGCTGGAAGTTTCTTGCACACAAATCCCTTGTGAATTTTGGATATGTTACTTTAATCACAAGCAAGCCATGATAACTTTCAAATTTTGAACTAAGCTCAAAAATCTAATATTTCCATTGTTCTCAAAAACATTATTTCCCATCAAAATGACCTATAATTTCATCCCATTTGGACATGTATTACAAAATCTCATTTTTAGGTCACTTTATCCATTAAATTAACCCTTATTTTTGGCCAAATTTGGAACCTTGAGCTATGAGCATTTCCAAACTTTCATGATCACTTTTCTAGACTCAAAATGTCATTTGGAGCAAGTTTGATGTTGAAACTTTTTCCATTTGAGACTTGCAAGTATGAGTTTTAGGCATATGCTTGAAATGACCTGTAATTCTACTTTCCCAAAATACCCCTGGCTTGCATAAATCATAAGTAGAGTTCCACAAATCAGATGAAGGCATACCATACCTTTTTGGAAAGGGGAGATCATGAGGAACAACTTTCATGTTCACCAAAAATCCATATGAACATTCCTGGTGGGGCAAAAGTTGCTTGGAAGTCAAGTAACTTTCATAGATAAATTTCAGTGTCCTCAGATGACCTATAACTTGCAAGAACCATAACTTGAGTTCTATAAATCTCCTTGATGAATTCCACTACTCAAATTAAAGGTCTTGAGATGCTCTACAAGTTTCATGTTGGCCAAGGATCCATTTGAGACTTGAATTTTGAATTATTTTGTTTGGAAGTTTGACCTAAATCAGGGGATTTTACACAGAAACCCTAATTTAGAAACTTCTCTTCTTCTTGATTTCTTTTGATTCTTCTTTGGCACAACACCACATCCATATCCACACATCAAATAATGAATCCCACACTCTTCAAATAGGCCTTGATGCCCTTCAATCAAGTATCTGACCTAGGGTTGACCTAGGGTTGACCCAGATGAAACCCTAGTTGACTGTCTTCAACTGTGGCTCTTGTAATCACATCAATGACTTGTCTCACTCTCAAAATGACCCTCTTGGCCTTCCATGATGTCTATACACATTCCACATCCTCAATTCCTAGCTCATAAATCCTTGGATGATCTTCAAACACCCTCAAGATAGGAGATAGATCCACTGCTTGGCCCACTGACTTCTTAGATTTCAATTTCTTTCTGATGACTTGGCTAAGATTGAATTTGAATAATAACCTCTTGATATGCCCATAGAGATAAGAATTGCACTTGGTCCCTTGTTGGATGACTTGCCCATGCTATGCTATGCAAATGATTAGACTATGTACATGACTTTTTATGCAAATGACAATGCAATTGAAACATAAACCAAGTGAAATAGGTTGAGCAAATTTTAGGGTGCAACACACGACCATTCAAGTTTTGTTAATAAAAGAGTTTGAAAAAGCACTCGGTACGGGAACGAGGTTTTAGGTGAGAAAAGTTGCGGAATGAAGTTGGGAAAGGAGGTGGTAGAAAGAGATAGGTGATGGATAAAGTCGCGTCTTCATATTGAAAGACGAGTATCGAGACCACCCACACTACAGTGGGCATCCCAACACTCAGAGAGGAAGAAGTCTACACTTAATCCTCTCTTTTAATTCAATGCAAAGAGATATTATTGCTTTATGAAAGTGTCTTGAAAATACAATTGGTACGGGGCCGAGTTTTTTAGGAGAAAAGGGATTGAAAACGTATAAGCATCTTCGTATTAAAAGACGAGTGTCGAAACCACCCACGCTATAGTGTGCATCCCAACACTCGGAGAGGAAGAAGTCTACACTTAATCCTCTCTTTTAATTCAATACAAAGAGATATTGATTTTCTTATTGAAAGGTGTTTTTGAAAATGCACTCAGTATGGGACCGAGGTTGTAAGAGGGAGGGTTTGAAAATGAAAGCGTCTTCGTATTGAAATACGAGTGTCGAGACCACCCACACTACAGTGAGCATCCCAACACTCGGAGAGGAAGAAGTCTACACTTAATCTTCTCTTTTTAATTCAATACAAAGAGATATTGATTTCTTTATTGAAGAGTTTTTTAAAATGGGCTAAAAAAAAGCCCAATAACCAAAAGAGAAATAAAAATGAAAATAAAAATAAAAAATAAAATAAAATAAAAAAGATGGAAAACAAATTGGCACATTAAAATATAAAAGATGAAAATAAGAGTTTTTGAAATTTTATGGTATTTAAAGTTATTTTTAAATAAATAAAATAAAACTAAACTAAAATAAAAAGAACAAGGTAATAAAAAGTTGCCCCCAAGGCTTGAACCCAAGACCTTGGGGTTGCAAGCATGAAAGACAACCAACTCACCCACTCAAGCACATGTGATAAAAATGGTAAAGAAAAGTAAAAATAACAAAACATGAAAAAATAAATGATTTAAAGCAAAAATGCCCCCAGCAGGGGTCGAACTCAGGACAAAGGCATGACAAGGCAAAACACTAACCACTGGGGTGATAATACATCCATTGTATAACGCCATCCCATTAAAACTAATACCAAAATAAGCGCAAATCTGGGCAAGGCATGAGGGCAAGCTCAAGGTAAAAAACTCAACATACGATTTCGCCATAACTTAATCAAATCTCAATCAATTTCAGTGAAACAAAAGCCTATCCTGCTTGATTTTTCATGAGGATCATGATGGTATCAACCATTCTTTCAAATAATACACACACAATAAAACTCGATAGAACATGCAAATGAGAGTTTTGAGATGCATTTTAAGTTCAACTGATCACAGCAGGTGGGATTAAGAACAAATGAGGGTCTGCACACATTTCAAATTCAATATAGAATGAGTTACAACAGCAAGAAACAATCAAAAGGCATTAGAACACAAAATTGGTATATGAGTTGCATTAATGAGTATGAGTTGCTTATGAACAACACCAGATGTTCAAAACAAATTCCTCAAGATCAAACAAAGGGCTGTGCAAGTTGTAAACACAATCCTCATGGATAATTTTAGGAAGAGAATTGAGTTTCTGTCATAGACCACAATGTGATAATCCAACTGTCAACCTAGTAAACTAATGGTGCAGTTCTATTACAAGGTTAAATCAATGCATAAAGGTAACAACCAAATTTCAATCAAAATGCCACAAGTCAATGCTCTCAATACACAAAACATAGTAGCTGAGTAATGAAGTTTCACATGCCAACAGAAATTGACCCACCCTCAAGATACTAAGCTGACAGTAAAGAAACACAAAGATTAACAGAAAACCTTGGTAACTAGATTGAGGCTGTCAAACCATGACAGCTGATCCTTAACAGGATCTTGACACAAGCATTGAATCACATGGCCAATGAACTTCCAAAACACACTGTCAGTTTAAAAGATTTGAAATCTAGGGGGCTGCCAAGTCATGGTAATTAAGGTTTACAACAGAAAAACAATAGCATATTGACACAAGTATTCAAAACAATGGCTCATGAGATTAACAGACCAATCAGAGCAGATTTCAGGATGATTTCAAAGTATTAAACCAGACATGGTCAAGGCATACTCAACACATTTGTAAGCTTGAAACCTAATGACAGCAAAGGTTAATTAAAACCTCAGACCAAAGGCTGGCAGCATGTCAATACATTAATCTAAACATTATTGGCCTTACAACAGCATAAGCAGAAATCTCACAATTCAGCCAAGATATGAGTTGGTTCTAAGTGAATTCTTAAAAGATCAAAAGCAAAATTGAGTCTCAATTGGTAAACCCCCCAACAAAACTACAACCAGCAGTTTTAGTATGTCAACAAGGTTTGAAATTTTAAAGAAAATCCAAAACAGGCCTATGATAGTCCTTCCCACCAAATCTGGCAGTAGTTAAGACATGAACTTAACACATACACATTGAAAATGGAAACTCAGTGATATAAGGGGTTAAAGTGTAGGTTGAATTGCAAAACATCATAGGATTCCCAAAGCTTGACAGAAGCTTGGCTTTTTCAAATAAAAAATGCAAAACTGTAATGCGTAGAGGGTCTAACAACAAATATGCTTGTAGGGAACATACATGATGTTTCAACTTGATAACCTACTCCAATCAGAGAGTGCAGGCTCATGCTTCTAAATCACTTCAAAGGTCTGCACATGCTTTAAACATGTTACTCATGATTATGCTCCAAGAGAAAAGTTCAAATCCTTATTGAATCAATATAGACACATGAGTAGCAACCAATATCCATGACTTGCAAGAGGGACCCTTGCCAAAACGGTTTGAGATGCATTTTGGAAATTATGGAATGAAATAGTTGCAATCCAATTCAAAACAGATTTGCACATGTTCGAAATGTCTCACTTATGGTTATGCTCCAAGAGAAAAGCTCATTCTCTCAATGAGTCAAAATGTGATTGTCAAGTTGCAAGTTTAGTGAAAACAAGTTCTTTGCTTCAAAACAGAATGTGATATCATTACCATGCATAATGGCATCATCTAAAATGCCAACAGATTTGTACTCCAATACACAAGAATGCAACAACAAGACATGAGGCTCACTGAAATCCAGATGGGAATAGAGGTTGACAACCTCAAGGCAGAAATTGGACAGTAAGCACATGGAAATGTCTTTCAAAAGCAAACATGATTAGTTAGCAGCAATATTTTTCCACAATAAGACATATCTTAAAAATGAATTTGACAGCATCAACAACCTAAGCAGAAACTTACAAAGCCAAACTAACTCAACTAGACAACTAAGCCAAAGATCTAACCTATATGTACTCTAACAGACTAAATGGAATTTTGATCATAATTTTAGGTTGACAAACCATCTCAATCAATCTAGACAACAAGTTCATATAGCAAGCCAACAATCAATCTTTACCATAGCAAACAGATTTAATCCACATCTTGGTATATGGTTCACAATTTTAAGTCATTTGCAAGCAGTAACAAAGATGCATTATGCAGGGATTTTATCAACATTTAACTTGGTTTAATCGACAGGCTAGCAATCTAAGTCAATTTCAGCCAGTAGTCATGACATGAACTTGGAAATACATGGAATCTAGAAACAAATGAAGTTTGACAGCACAAAAGATTAACCAACCTCAAAACAAATCAGGACAAGAAGTACCAATATATCATATCTCAGTAGCATTCATGATGAATTCTAACAATAATGCTTTCACAAAGACAAAACACACACACACACAATTCAAATTGATCTAGACAATAACTTTACAAGCTAGTATGCCTAAACATGATTAACAGCTTTTCTCAGCCACACAAATCAATACAGTTTGTTTAAAACAGAAACAAAAATAAAGTTTGGCATTACAATTGCAAACACTAGCTCAAAACATTACCCTTATGATATTTATTACTTCAAACAAACAGAAACTAGCATGAGAACCAAGTTTTGACAGCAAGTATAACCAAAATAGCACAGAAATTTCACATGTCAATGCCAAGATTAATCATACTTTTTCATGAGTTACAACCCTCAACACAAGCATAAAATCAATTTCAAACACATGATGCATATCAATGAGGAGGTTTAGGGTCACATACCTCTTGTAGTCTTCCCACAATAAGCTAGCTGCAAAATCTCCCTCTTTTGATGCAAACCTTTGAACTTTCTTCCTTTCGAAGCAACAAGTAGTTTTTGAGGACAGTTTGTGCAAATAGATTTTCAGCTTCTGTTTAAGGTCCTAAACAGTTAGTATGACATAAATGGAAGGTGTCCCAAGTGTCAAAGTGATGGAAATTGATCTAGGTAATGAGTTGTTCCATATTATGCATAAAAGTCAAACTTAAGTGAGTGAGAAGTTGACTTTTGGATTTATGGTGTTTTTGATGGAAACAAAGGTTAGGACACCTTCTAATAATGATTTTGAGTTTGTGTGGATGGTTTTTATGGTGGTTTAATGGTTAGAAATGGTGCTGGTGTGAAACTTGCAATAAGGCAATTTTGGTGGTTTTGTCCTTTTTCACTTATAAGTAGGGGAAGATGGAATGAGAGTTGTGTTTTCTATTGGGTTTTAGAGGGCTCTGGTGTGATTTGAAGAGTGGGATGAGGTCTCTATTTATAGGCCAAGAGAGACATTGGGGCAGATTTGAAGTTTCAAGCTTTTGGGGGAGTTTTGGAAGAAAATTTATCCAATATCATGTGGCAGTTGTGCTCATCAGTCCCATGGCTCAATGCAGCGCAAAACTTAAGTGAAATGAAGGACATGAGGTGACTGAAGTGAGGCTAGACAGTAGGGAGTTGCAGCTGCAAGTTACCTTATAAAAAAGTTTCTCTTTCCTCTTGCTTTTTGATTAACATATTGCAACTTGTCTTGCCAATCTTGCCAAGCTTTCAACTACTGCATTTTCACTCATCAAGCTCTCTAATTATCAGATAAAAACATGATCAAGTGGCTAAGAATGGTTCAAGTGGTTGAAAAGTGAATTTGTGAAAAAGTGGAAATGGTGCACTCAAATGTTGAGACCCTAACTTGCTGGATTCATAACTCTCAACTCTTAAGGGCTATGGAGGAGTTCTAGTACATTTTGGAAAGCCCTCATGGAGCTCTACAACTTTCAGGTTTTCATGATCTTTAGATTCCAAGTGGAACTAGGTCAAAAATCCCTTCAAAGTTGGCTGAAAACATGATTTGCAAGGCCAGAAAACTTAGAAAATTTCTAAGTGTTTTCCCCTCTTGTAATGATTTTGATCATAACTCCCAATATACTCATTTTTTTGCACATGGACCTCTGTGAGACTTTGCTAGGATTTTCCAAGACCTTTCCAACAAGCTTTGAACCAACTCAATTGGATGTGTGGTTAAGAAATTATGGTCTTGCCCCTTTCAAAACCCTAATTCCTGATTTCTCGATTACTCCTCCATCCTTGATCCAATGGTCATGAAACTTCATGGATAGGTGTAATATGGAATTAGGAACATTTTTGCTTCACACTTTGAGGTCAAATTCCTTATGGTTGAAGAGTTGACTTTTTGGTCAACGAAACAATCGATCGATGACTACCGAGTCGGTTGTTGATGTTCTGGGTCTTCTGAGGCCTTGAAACTTCTTGAGTGGACTTCACTAAGCTATATGAGCTTCATGGACCATAATTCCATCATTGGAACACCTTTTAAATCAAAATTCAAACTACAGTTGACTTTTTCCCCAAATCTCCTGATTTTCAATTGGCTGATCAATTGAAGCTCTTCTGATTAAAATTGATGGTCAATCTCTCATCCCCAAACACCTTAGGACACATGGAAGGCCATGGAAACAAGTCTTGCTCCCGAAAAGGGATTTATTCTGATTAAAATTGAAACCCTAATTTCACCCTTTTTGCCTGAGCATTGTGCAGATGAACTGGGTGATCATTCCAACTCCACCATGACCTCTGAGGTGCTCAACAAACTTCTACCTCATGCCTCTACCAATGATGAAACCTCAAAATTTCTTGAAAACCCTCTGATGGTTTGTACCAATGCCTTTGATTAACAAAAAAAAAGTATGGGCAAATTTAGGGATGACAGATGCCCCTATCTAATCGGCTTAAACCTGGTAAGATGAAATGCTACGACGTTCATTCTTTCGAGGTAGAAGATGATTAGATACAGAAGACCCTGAATTTGTCCAAAAAGAAAGGAATTGCTTGGGAACGAAATATTGGATATCTTGCAAAGGTCGCTAACACCAAAATGATGTTAACAGAGAAAACTTGACACCCAAAGGATGCCAAACCTATTACCAAAAGGAGGATAGTACACTCACACACACTGCTCTGACATTAAAAGAAAGTAAGGGACCCACTACCAAAAGGATAGTGGAGCAAAGCAAAATCAACCCTAACACCAAAAGGATGTAGGGAATCCATTACCAAAAGGATAATGGAAAAAACGCTAATCATGACACCAAAAGGATGCCAGACCCATCACCAAAAAGATAATGAAGCGGAAACAAAATCAAACCTAACACCAAAAGAGTGTAGGGAATCCATTACCAAAAGGATAATAGAAAATACGTTAATCATGACACCAAAAGGGTTCCAGACCCATCACCAAAAGGATGATGAAGCGGAAACAAAATCAAACCTAACACCAAAAAGGTGTAGGGAATCCATTACCAAAAGGATAATGGAAAATACGCTAATCATGATACCAAAAGGATGCCAAACCCATCACCAAATGGATGATGAAGCGGAAACAAAATTAAACCTAACACCAAAAGGGTGTAGGGAATCCATTACCAAAAGGATAATGGAAAATACGCTAATCATGACACCAAAAGGATGCCAGACCCATCACCAAAAGGATGATGAAGCGGAAACAAAATCAAACCTAACACCAAAAGGGTGTAGGGAATCCATTACCAAAAGGATAATGGAAAATACGCTAGTCATGACATCAAAAGGATGCCAGACCCATCACCAAAAGGATGATGGAGCGAAACAAAATTAACCCTAACACCAAAAGGATATAGGGGATCCATTACCAAAAGGATAATGGAAAATACGTTAGTCATGACATCAAAAGGATATCAGACTCTTCGCCAAAAGGATGATGGAGCAAAACAAAATCAACCCTAACACCAAAAGGATGTAGGGGATCCATTACCAAAAGGATAATGGAAAATACGCTAGTCATTACATCAAAAGGATATCAGACCCATCGCCAAAAGGATGATGGAGCGAAACAAAATCAACCCTAACACCAAAATGATGTAGGGAATTCATTACCAAAAGGATAATGGAAAATACGCTATAAGTTATTACCATAAAGAGGGATAATGATAACTCTCATGAGGAACGCTCATGGCCCTTAATGATGTGACCCTGATCAGGCTGAATTTGCTTTTGATAGACCCACGCTTTTTGCAGACAATGCCCCTGACCGGGTTGATGATCGTTTTGAAACTCTAGAATTTGTCCAACAAAAGACTGCACAACTTCGTGGGGAACACCCACGGTCTTGCGGAAAATGCCCCTGCCTAGGCCGATTAATATCTTGGAAATTTTCGAGATTGATCCTGGACCTGAGCTTGCATATGTGAATGATTTATGATAATGATGTTCCA
Source organism: Lathyrus sativus (assembly GCA_963859935.3). Taxonomy (NCBI): domain Eukaryota; kingdom Viridiplantae; phylum Streptophyta; class Magnoliopsida; order Fabales; family Fabaceae; genus Lathyrus; species Lathyrus sativus. Next base: position 500,467,133 of record OZ012737.1, read on the forward strand.
TAAATGGAAATGCAGATGCAAATACTAGAACGCGGAGATGCAAGAACTGGGGGAGTATGATATGATTCTAGGTATGCATATGATGTAAGATGATTATTAAGTCGAATGCGATGCGTATGATACATATGATTGCAAACGGGTGATTGGAAATGCAGATGCCGACGTGGCGGACTTTAGTAGTTGCCAATGCGGATTGGACTTTGGATCAGGTGGAAAAATGGAGGGAAAGTCTGGCTTCCTGACATCATTTCTTCATGATGTAATAAAACTTGGAGGTACTGATACCCTCAACTCGGGGCCCGCTTTGCTAGGCTTGACGGCCTTGTCAGTCAAGTCGTTTCAATATTTAAAATGGTGTTCTTGGGTACTCCTTAGAGCCATGGTCACCCTTTAGTTACCCTAAGAGAGTAAGCCATCCCTTAATTCAATTTACCATAATGTCATTATATGCAAAACCCATCATCAAATAAACGAAACTTGCAACCATATGGTAATAAAAAAGAATAGAGAAAACTTTGATGAAAGTAATTTTTATTGATGAAAACCCATAAATGGTAAAATTGCAAAAGGAGGTAATTCCTAAAAGAGGTAACTGCTTTTGAAAGAGATATATAAAAAAACTAAGACAATGTTGGAAACGATTCCTGCCAAGTTTCAAATCCGCTATGGCCCATATGTCTCTGAAGACCCTTCATGCCTTGCTTCTGAGCACAACGATTTAATTGATCTTTCTCAGTCAATAGCTTGATGATTACGGAGGAGGGTTCGCACGTCTTTTCAAGATGCAGTTTTGCCTTTTAGAATCCCTAACTTTTGCCTAAGCCGCCCTTTCGGGTTTTCAGCCTACCAGGATACTTTTACTTTTTTTTAGTCCCTAATTTTTGCCTGAACCATCTTTATGGTCCACCAGGACGCCCATTTTTGCGTGGATTCTCTTTTTGGTCCACCGGGTCTATTTTTTAGGCGTAATATTTCTTAACTGCATCCGAATTCATTGGGGATGGAAGATCGTCACCGTCTAGAGTTGAGAGGATCAAGGCTCCTCCGGAGAAAACCTTCTTTACTATATATGGACCCTCGTAGTTTGGTGCCCATTTGCCCCTTGGATCAACGTGAGTTGGCTAAATTTTCCTCAGTACCAAATCTCCTTCTTGGATGTGTCGTGGGCGAACTTTCTTGTCAAAGGCCCTCTTCAACCGTTTCTGGTATAACTGTCCATGACAGATGGTTGTCATGCGCTTCTCGTCGATGAGATTAAGCTAGTCGAGTCTGGCTTGTATCCATTCGGCCTCATCTAGCTTGACGTATGCCAAAATCCTCAAGGAGGGAATCTCTACTTCAATGGGCAATACTGCTTCCATGCCATATACGAGAGAAAACGGGGTTGCCCCTGTGGAAGTGCGCACTGAGGTGCGGTAGCCATGCAGCGCAAATGGCAACATCTCATGCCAGTCTTTGTAAGTCTTCACCATCTTCGGGATGATTTTCTTAATATTCTTATTTGCTGCCTCAACAACTCCATTCATTTTGGGACGATAAGGTGTTGAATTATGGTGTTCAATCTTGAAGCTTTTACACAACTCTTTCATCATCTTATTGTTGAGGTTTGAACCATTGTCCGTAATGATCTTGTTCGGGATTCCATATAGACAAATAATCTCTTTCTTGATGAAGCGAGTCACCACTTGCTTAGTGACGTTGGTATAAGATGCAGCTTCTACCCATTTGGTAAAGTAGTCGATGGCTACTAAGATAAAACGGTGTCCGTTCGAAGCGGTTGACTCGATGCGTTCGATTACATCTATACCCCACATGGCGAAAGGCCAAGGCAAAGTCAACACATTCAGAGGGAGTGGTGAAGTATGAACTTTGTCTGCGTAAATTTGGCACTTGTGGCATGACTGGACATGGAGACAACAATCTGTTTCCATCGTCATCCAATAGTATCCTGCCCTTAAGATCTTCTTAACCATAGTATGACCACTAGCATGTGTTCCGAAAGATCCTTCGTGCACTTCGTTTATGATACGTTCTGCTTCATGTTTATCCACGTGTCTAAGCAGAACCGAATCATAATTCCGCTTGTACAATACATCACCGCTGAGGAAGAACTTCGAGGAGAGCTTTCAGAGGTACTTCTTGTTAGTGATGGCTATGCCTTCTGGATACTCATGTGTCTCTAGATACCGCTTGATATCATAGAACCAAGGATGATCATCAACTTTAGGTTCTTCCGCATCGGCTGCCAGGCAATAAGCGGGTTCGTCCAGATACTCCAGACGGATGGATGGCGCCTCATTCTTCCACTTGACTTGAAACATGGATGCTAGTGTTGCTAGAGCATCAGCCAACTGATTTTCTCCTCTGGGAATGTGATGAAAAGTGATCTCATTAAAGTACGGGATTAGCTTCAAGACGTGATCTTTGTAAGGAATCAACTTGAGGTCAAGTGTCTCGTATTCCCCTTTAATCTAGCATATGACAAGCCCAGAATCTCCATAGACTTCCAGAATCTTGATCCTATTATCAATGGCAGCTTCAATTCCGAAAATACAAGCTTCATATTTGGCCATGTTGTTAGTACATTTGAAGCATAATCTGGCGGTGAATGGTAGGTGAAAACCAGTTGGAGAAGTGATGACTGCCCCAATTCCACAACCTTTAGCATTTGCGGCACCGTCAAACACGAGCGTTCATCGCGATCCTGGTTCGGGTCCATCATCTGGGCCTGGGGCGGTATAGTCTCTGGCAAACATGACATCTTTGTCAGGGAAATCAAAGCGCATAGACTGGTAGTTGTCCATAGGTTGGTGGGCAAGGTAGTCAGAGAATACACTTCCTTTGATAGCTTTCTGCGTAACATACTGGATGTCATACTCTGTTAATACCATTTGCCAATGAGCCACTCGTCCGGTGAGAGCGGTCTTCTCGAATATGTATTTGACAAGGTCCATCTTGGAGATCAACAAGGTCGTATGAGTGAGCATATATTGTCTCAAGCGTTTTGCTTCCCAAGCCAATGCACAACATGTCTTCTCGAGCATTGAATATCTTGATTCACAGTCGTTAAACTTCTTGTTGGGGTAGTAAATTGCATGCTCCTTTCTACCAGTTTCGTCATGTTGACCCAACACGCATCCCATGGATCCTTCTAGCACAGTTAAGTACATGATCAGGGGTCGTCCGGGTACTGGAGGCATAAAGATCGGCGGTTCTTGTAGATATTCCTTTATTTTCTCAAAGGCTTTCTGACAATTATCATTCCACACCACTGCTTGATCTTTTCGAAGTAGTTTGAAGATGGGCTCACAAGTGGATGTTAGATGAGATATGAACCTAGCGATGTAGTTCAATCTCCCAAAGAACCCTCGGACTTCCTTTTCAGTTTTGGGTGTCGGAATCTCTTGGATAGCTTTGACCTTATCTGGATCGACTTCAATCCCCTTTTGGCTCACAATAAAACCTAGCAGTTTACCAGATCTTACACCAAAAGTGCATTTGTTGGGATTTAATCTCAGCTAGAATTTCCTTAGTCTGGCGAATAGCTTTTCCAAGTGAATGAGGTGCTCTTCCTCAGTCTGGGATTTCGCAATCATATCGTCTACATAGCACTCAATCTCTTTATGTATCATGTCGTGAAAGAGAGTGACCATTACTCGCTGATATGTTGCGCCCGTGTTCTTGAGCCCAAACGGCATGATCTTGTAACAGAAAGTTCCCCATGGGGTGATGAAAGTCTTTTTTTTCCATATCTTCGGGTGCCATCTTAATCTGGTTATATCCAGAAAAGCCATCCATAAACGAGAAGACAGAGAACTGGGATGTGTTGTCTACTAGTATGTCAATGTGTGGTAGAGGGAAGTCATCTTTCGGACTTGCTCTGTTGAGGTCTCTATAATCGACACACATTCGCACCTTCCCATCCTTCTTTGGTACTGGGACAATATTCGCTACCCATTGTGGATAGCTGGATACTGCCAAAAAACCAGCGTCTAATTGCTTCTGCACTTCTTCTTTGATCTTGAAGGACATCTATAGCTTCGTTCTCCTCAACCTTTGCTTCACTGGCGGGCAACCTTCCTTGAGAGGCAGCTTGTGCATCACAATCTCTTCATCTAGACCGGGCATATCCTTGTAGGACCAAGCAAATATGTCAACATACTCTCGAAGCAATATGACCAGTTTTAACTTAATCTCTGATTCCAAAGCTGCACCTATCTTGATCTCTTTGGCATCCTCTTCAGTTCCCATGTTGATAACTTCGACCTCTTCTTGATACGGCTGAATGACCTTTGACTCTTGCTTTAGTAGTCTAGCTAGCTCTTCTGGGAGATCACAATCTTCCTCGCAGTCTTCATCGGCTTGGTAGATCGGGTTATCAAAGTCATATCGGACCATAGCGGGGTTGTTATCGACAGGAGCAGGGGAGGATCTGCACGATGAATGACTTCATGGTTTTACTTTTTAGAAAAGATTGACAAAAGAAGAAAAGTAAAACAAAACATTGCCTTTCAAAAAAAATTTATATGCAAAAAGTAAAAATGAAAGAAAGAGAACGTAATTGGATGCGAAAATTTATTTATTGATGATAAGTTGTGCTTTAAAAGCAAAAAAGCCCTACAACATGATCCACATGCCTTGGGAAGAGCATAGGATTTTTTAGGTAAAATAAAAAACAGGGAATTACTCGTCTACTAGAGTAACTTTAGGGATTTTGACGACTCTCCAATTGTTCAAAGTTTGATTAGGCGCCCTAGGATACACCATGCACAACTCTTCATGATCTTCGGCTTCAGTTTCCAAAAACATGACTTGACCATCGACAAGGTGGCCCCCACTAGTAAAAACCAACGGAGTTGCAAGCCTTTTGCCCTTATCAGTTGCATTCTTCTGCTTGTAACCCAAATCAGCTCCATTTTTGTTAACGGGTAATTCCAACACTCTGCCCCATCCTCGCGGATGTCCTTCCTCTATCACTATCCTTGCGTCCTTCCAAGTCACTATTGAAGATGCTGGCTTTTCGTAAATCATTTCAACATTGATTACTTCAAAGGCTTGAAACGGGGTTTCATGCACTTCATCTCCTACTTCCACATAGCGGAAAGAAGCAAGATGGATCACAAGAACATCTTCTTCACCCTCAATGATGACCATCTGATTGTTAATCATAAATTTGATCTTTTGATGCAAGGTTGAAGTTACAGCACATGCGGAATGAATCCATGGACGACCAAGGAGGCAACTGTAGGCGGGATATATATGCATTACATAAAATGTAATGATAAAAGTATGAGGTCCAATCTTGATCGGGAGATCAACCTCGCCTACCACAGTTCTCTTAGCTCCATCAAAAGCTTTTACAATGGTTTGACTTGGCTTCATCACAAGTCCTTCAATTGACAGCTTGCACAACGAGCTCTTTGGTAGCACATTCAGTGATGATCCAGTATCAACAAGCACTCTAGAGAATACAACATCCACACATTCGATAGTAATGTGCAAGGCCTTGTTATGATTCTTACCTTCGGGAGGTAATTCACTATCATTAAAGCTCAAAATATGACCTGATGCTATATTTCCCAGCACTTCTTCAAATTGCACTGCTGATATCTCCTCTGGCACGTGAGATACCTTCAAGAATTTTAACAGTGCTTCTTGATGGGCTTTCGAACACATCAATAATGATAGCATGGATATCTTCGAGGGAGTCTGATTGAGCTGGTCAATCACTTTGTAATCTCTTTTCTGAATGATTCTTAGAAACTCATCTGCTTCATTATTTGGGACGTATTTCTGTTTAGATGACTTCCCCTGTTCAATGGTGCTTGGTTTGACGGTATCTTTCCTTGTATTGTCACTGTTGTTGACAGGTGGTGTAGTTGGAGCGAAGATTCGACCACTTCTAGTGACACCATCGGTTCCCACAATGTTCTCGGCAGTCTTTTTCTCTTCCAAGATATCCTTTTCTCCTATCTTCTGCCCGTTGAGAAAGACAGTCTCATCATATAGCCAAGGTACAACCTTAGTGCTTTCGTATGGAAACAGAGCTGGGGCCGAAATGACAAGCTGGTTCACTGATGGTGGAGATATAGGTATCTCAACTGGATCATACGGGATCTGCAGTGGGATAGAAGTCTGTCCATACATGTTGTCCCATTCTTCCTTATCGCAGGGTATGGTCAATGGTGTACGAGTCAAATTATCAGAAGGAATCCATAGCTCATATCCATCATCATATGGTATCTCCAATGTTTCAAATGGAATTTCAAGAGTAGCAACTTCTTCAGACTTTGATAGTTGTTCTGCTACTAATACACCTTGATCAATCAGGCTTTGGATGCATTTCTTCAACTCAGTGCATCCTTGAGATCCGCCCAAACAAACGTGGCAATCGGTTGAACAGCTTGGATAAATGTTCTTCAACAGGAGTTACTCCTTAATAGTGGAAAGAGGAGTTCTCAATTTGTCAATATCCGAAATTAATCGGATCCCCTTAGAGCCTTCAATCATGTTTGTTGAGTGATGAGCTGGCATTGGATTGGTTTTGATGTTTGGGGTGTTTCAGGTAAAGTTTATCACCTTTGAATCGAGGAGGTCTTATAAGATGTGCTTCAAAGTTTTCCAATTTTCAATGTTATGTCCTGGGGAGCCAGAATGGAATTCACATTTGGCATTGACATCATAGCCAAAAGGGAGAACCTCTGAAGGATCCCTCATTTCCCTAAGCTGAACAAGGCCTCCTTTCAACAAGAATGGTAGTAATCTGGCGTAAGTTGACGGAATTGGATCAAATTTTCTTTCTGGTCTTCTCAATCTTTGTTGACCCTGGTACTGATTTTGTCTTGGTTGATAGGATTGTTGTTGTCTGTTTTATTGAACTGCGGGTTGACTTGCTGGAATGGACAACAGTTGTTGTGGAGCGACGGCAGCAACATGGTGATAACCTTGATGAGTTCTTCCTCTATCTGTGAACACAACACTAGTTTCGCCTTCTTTATTCTTAACGAAACCCTGATAGGGCTTCTTGATCCCACTTGAAGATCCGCCAGCATTATGAATCTTTCCTGCCTTCATAAAACTCTCTAGTCTTTCTCCAGCCGCGACAAGTTCAGAAAACACTGTAGAGGTTGTAGACGCTAGACACTCAAGGATCGGTCCTTGCAGCGTGCCCATGAAGAGGTATGTCAGCTCTTTCTCCATCAACGGGGGTTGTACTCTTGCAGCTACTCCCCCCCACCTCTGAGCAAAGTCTTTAAAAGATTCATTCGATTTCTGGGTTAAATTCTGAAGCTGCATCCGATTTGGAGCCATGTCAGTGTTGTATTAATAATGTCTCACAAAAGCGTTTGCTAACTCCTTCCAGCTTTTCACATTGGATCGTTCAAGATGCATGTACCATTCCAGAGAAGCCTATGTCAAACTATCTTGAAAGAAATGGATTAACAGCTTCTCGTCATCGGAATATGCGGCCATCTTCCTGTAGTAAGACCTTATATGGGTCCTAGGACAACTGTTACCCTTGTTGTTACGGTGAAAATTGGATATCAAGCTATTAAATTAACTTGAATATTAATTCTTTTACAACCGAACTTTAATTTATCCAAAGGAAAGGTCTAAAGAAAGAAAAACCCTTTTCGCGATGTAACGACAATGCTAAGAGATTCGGGGATTGGGGGTTGGTTGTACCTAGGGAAGGTGTTAGCACCCTAAGCATCTGTAGTACTCTACAGGAACCTTTTGTTTTATTGCTTGCTAAGTTTGTGAAATGTGCTATGGTTTGGGATTAGGATAAGGGATAGGTAAAGACCTAGATGGTTTTCTAAGTTTGCTCGCAAAGACATCGCATCTTCTGCCTACGTATCCTAACTAGGATAGAATCAGAGCAATCGTAGTTCACCTCACAAGGGATAAAGAACACTTGATGATGATCAAGTTTCAAGGGGGAAACAAACATGGCAATGTTTGTGTGGAGTTTGACAAAACTCCATAATCTAGAATGTAACACTCAAAAGGGGAAGTAAGATATCATGACAATGATTCTTACATAGAGTTGACAAACTCTATCCTAGGGTTCTAGTTGAAGAACACTCCTAGTACAGGTGGGTTTTCTAGACTTAAAGCAAAGTCTAATGGCTTCTAAACTAAGGTTAAGGTGACTTTAACAAAGTCAAGGGAGGGGTGAATGAGCTATCCATGACATGAGGGTCAATGGAAAGACTTTTCCTTTGGAAGGAGAAAGGGGAGGCAACTTGGATGAGAACTAACAAGTTTCATCACTTGGGGAAAAGAAAACATTTAATAAAAGTTTTAAACATGATGAAGATAAGAGCATGGTGACAACCACCCAATGAACATGTTAAAGAAAAACACAAGATATGCATTGATGACAATCAAAGCAACTGACTAATTAGGAAATGTGACGACAGATCAAGCTTAAGTAAATTCCTCAGAGGAAGCAAAATGAACATGGTAACAACCAAAAATAAAATCCTAGCATGTTGACTAACATTTAAGGGTATGAATGTAAACAAATATCACAACATACACAAGTATGACAAGAAAGAAATTCATCAGTATACGCGAAAACGATTACAAAATGCACTTAACTTGCATTTAGTCAAAAAGGAAGAAAAATTAGGCAAACATGGAATTTTAAAATATGACATGAAAGTAGACATAAAAATAAACACAATGCAAAAAGAATGGGTGCAAAATGATTAAAAATGAGTGAGATGTGATTTTTTGAAGTTTGGATGAAAAATGGTAAAAAAATAATTAAAGGGTTGCCCTCCTCAGGGGTCGAACCCAGGTTCAGCTGGTACAAGGCGTGTTTTGGAAAGTGTGCTTACCACTGGGGTGGCTATACATCCATTGATGAAGCCACCCCATTAAACATATAGGGTAAGATTTCATGGCAGGCTGAGCAAGAAAAACACACAAAACTTGGATTTGCATTTTTGGATGTAACTCAGTCAATTCTTAATGGATTTTCACAAACATTTAGTCTAAATTGCCTAGAATTTCATGAGGAACACAATGGTGGAATTAGTTTTGCAAGATCATGTCTTCATTTAAAAACCCGATGGTACATGCATAATGAGCATTTGAAGTGCATTTTGAAGTGACAGTCCAATTCCAAACAGTTTCAGGTCAGATTAAATGTACACACACATTGAAAACATGATGATGAGTGAAATCAAGCAAGATTTTTAGATCAAAACAGTTTGTGGTGAGAAATGATGTTCAGAAGTGCAAAACTATCATGAGAAATGCAAGTTGATGTCCAGTTTCAGTTCCAAGCATGATATGGGCAAATAAATCACATACACACATCATATACATGTCATTGAAATAAGTCAAGCAACAGAAACAGTTCAAACTGGTCTATGGTGAAAAGTAGTGTTCAAGATGCAAAGTTGCATATGTAAAATGTAGGTGGATATCCAGTTCAGTTTGAATGCAAAATTATGGCAAGTAAACTTCATACACATACTACATTCATGTTATTAAGTGAGATCAAGCATGAGAAAAGATTCAAAGCCGTCTGTTATGAAAAATGGCATACAAGCTGTTATTTGGCTATTTGATGAAGCAGTAGGAACTTCAAAATCAGGTTCAAGCATGCTCAGGTTAAATGCAACATACACACATGTCATATATCATCTATATGAAGTAATTGCATTTCCAAAACTGATTAATAATCTCTAAAAGACCAAACTGGTATGGTGATGCTTATTTTGTTAAAAATGCATTTTGAAATGAAACTCAAGTTCCAACCAACCTCAGATCAAACCAACTATACACACACACACCATAAAAATACTAATGAATGATTTCCAACACAAATTCAGGTTAAAAGCATATTGTTGTGAAAAAAGGTGCTCAAGTTGCAAATGTCATGAGTGTAGATGCATGATGATGTACAGTTCTCATTCTATGCATATTCTGATCAAGTTAAACATCTACACACCACACATACATGATATTGAGTGGAATCAAAAACAATTTGAAGTTAAAAAAGGGCTGTCATGGAAAATGGTACTCAAGTTGTAATTTTGTGCTTTTGTGCATACATGAAAATATTCCAATCAGCTTCTAGGCACACACAAGCCAAATAGATCATACACACCAGTTACGTACATGCTAACAAGAGTTTTTATGCACAAGGATTAGCTCCAACAGGCTATTGGTGGAAAAATGGTATTTATGCAAAAATGGTATTTGATGAAAGGCATGAAAGAAATGCAGTTCAGTTTCAAAGCATGATATTGGTAAATGAATCTCATACATACATCATATTACATGGAAATAAGGATGTTCATACTTAGGAATAAGTTATATTGTAAACAGAACCAATTTTGGGGTATCTCATGGCCACTTGTCTTGAAAAATGCATTTTAGAGGTGAAATGTCAAAACAGATGGGAATAAGTTAGGCAGGACATTTACACATATTCTAAACATGATGGTGAGTGTGTTCATACCAAGAAAACAAGAAAACTTTCATCAATGCAAACTTTGACATATGGAATGCTTATGCAAAACTGTTTTGGGACAGCATGAGTGTAATTTCAAAACATGACCTCAAACTTGCAAGATATGGTAAGGTAAAGTATGAGAGGGAGTTTCAAGGTCACATACCTCTTGTAGACAGTCTTGAACAGATGAAAACACCAAGAAACCCATAGAACTTCAGTCACCTCCTTGCTTTGAGACTTTTCCTCCTTTTGAAGCAATGTGCAAATGTTGTGACAGTTGGAGAAATAAGCTCTACCAATGATCCTCAATGCTTTGGACAGTTGAGATATGATATATATGAAGTGTTTGAGTGATTAGAACATCAATAAAATGCCTAGAACATAATTTGGCATATTTTATGCATTGTGGTCAAAGTTACTTGGTATGAAAGTTGACTTTTTGGAGAATGAGGTTTTTGAGTGGTTCAATGGTTGGAACACCTTCTACACAATATTTATGGATTGTGTAGATGGTTTTTGGTAAGTTTGAGTGTAGGGAAATGGATATGGCAGTTGTCCTACCAAGACAGATTTTGTGGTATTTTGGTGGTTTTGTGATTTTGTGAAAATGGAACAAAGAGTGAGAGAGTGAGAGCTTGCAACTTCTCTGGTTTTTAGAGGAGTTATTGTTGCACCCCAAAATTTGACCAACATTTCTTTACCTAGTTTGTGTTGCATTTCATTCACATTAACATTATCATTTGCATTTCATTGACATGTATGCAGGAGATTAAGAGGTATGACTACCAATCAAGAGCTATACAAGAGTTTGAAGCTAGCTAAGAAGGATGTTCAAGTGTTCAAGGGTTGATATTTTTGTCAGAGAAGTCAAAAGATCCTCAGAGATAGTGGTTGAAACCAAAAGTGTGTAGGTCCCCTAACTTGAGAGTTGTGGGAGCTCCTCAGATGATTCTGAAGCTATGAAGAAAGACTTGAAGCCTTGAGAGAGCTTATGAGATGTCTTGAAAGCCATCATGAAGCCTAGATAGGTCATGGTACAAGTTTAAGAAGACTCAGCCATGAGTGGTATAATTAGGGTTTGACTGGGTCAACCCTAGGTCAACTAATGATTTGAACAAGGTTGAGACCTAATCCAAGGTCCATGTGATCATGGATTGATGCATTGAGATGCTATAAGGATGATTCCAAGGCCAACTCATTATGATTGAAGAGTTTGAGAAGTTTCAAGTTAGGGTTTCTAAGGCTTGATAGTGTAAAATCCCCTAGTTTGATCCCTATCTTCAAGGCAGTTTAGCTCAAGATGTGATTGTCATATCATATTACCCCTAACATGAATGTTGTAGATCTTGTTCTTAGCTTTAATTTGAGTACTAGAAGTCCTTGACAGGATTTGTAGAGCTCAAGTTATGACTTTGACAAGTTACAGGTCATCTAAGGTATGTGAATCTGGGGCCTTGAAAGTCACCCAACTTGCATCAAACTTTTGCCCAAGAAGGATGATTCCTATAAACTTTTGGTCAACATGAATGTTGTTCCTTATCTTCTTAGATTTCTAGAGAGTACTAGAAGTCCTTGATAGGATTTGTAGAACTTAAGTTATGGCTTTGACAAGTCAAGGGCATTTTGGTCATTTGGAGATTACAGGTCATTTCAACCATAAGGCCATAACTCCTATTTCCAAGCTTCAAATGGAAAAATATTCAACATAAAACTTGTTCAAAATGATGTTTTAAGGCTAGTAAGGAGGTCATGAGATGATGGAAAGGCTTGTATCTCAAAGTTGCAAAAATGACCTAAAATAAGGGCATAAGTTAAATAAACCAAAGTTGGAAATTGATATTTTCAACCTACACATCCAAACCATGGCATGTAATATATAATTTTGACTCTAGAAGACATTTTAAAAACAATGGTTTAGCCACATTTTTTAGTTGAGATTCAATTTATGGACTTGCTTTGAAAAGCACTTGCTTGCATATTAAGTAACATGTGCATAACTCAAAATTAAGGCATGAGCAAGGAACTTGGCAAGCTAAACCCTTCCAAAATGTCACTAGGGGAGAAATTGAAAGAGATTGAGATGAATTCCAAGTTGCAAACAGAATTGAGCATGTCATGATACATGATTGGAAATCTCATGACATGAGAAGTGGAAAATCTCATTGGAAGGATCTAGAGGATTCTAGATCATCCAAACTTCATCTATATAAGGAGTAGAGTGGATCCATTGAAGGGGTTGGTCATCATTGAAGGATTGAGCATAGTTTGAGATTGAGTTTTCTTAGCTTGCAAGTGCAATCGGTTTCACAAAATCCCTCCATTCCCTTCCATTTTCTTGATTGATACTTCTTCCATGAATATGAAGGAGTGATTCCAGATCATTTCCAAGAAGAATTGGTGGCTAGATCGTGGCTGAGCAAGTGAATTTCTCCACCTGCAACTCACCATCGAATTCCAAGATTCAAGCACTTTCCATTGGTTCTTTTGCATACAGAAGCAAGGAGGAGGTTCATTGAAGGTGTCTGCAAGATTGTAGAGCTTGAAGTGGTGGTTTCGTGCATCTGTTCAACCAAGGTTTTCAGGTTGGTACCTTTCTTCCTATAGCATGATTTAGGTAGAATTAGGTTGAATTAAGGTGTTAGATTGATTGTAGAATGGTGTAGGATGGATTCCAGATAATTAATTGATGAATTAGAGGCAAATTAAGTGAATCACCATTTTTGGTTGAGATTGGAATATGATGAATCTTGAGGTTTCAGAGGAAGTTAATGGTATGGTTGAACTCGTGGCAAGATTTGGAATAAGATTCATGTTTTGACCTCTTGGATTGGAGGCTTCTAGGGAGAACTAGGGTTGAAGAAGACGACCGGAGCTCCACCGGTGGTGGCCGGAGCTGGGCGTGAAGCTCAGAGGTTTGAAAGGTTGAAGATGAAGTTTGCACCCTCAGATCTTGTTTTGACCTTTGACTGAGAGATGATCCAAGGGCCACGTTTTAAAGTTGAGTTGTGAAGGATTCTGAAGCATGAAACGATGCGTTTCATTTATTCAGTGTTTTGGGCTTAGTGAAGTCAGTGTTATTCACACCCCCCTGATGGCCCAACCCAAAATTTTAACTGAGTCTGATTGCTATTGGCACCGCGCGCTTATTTATTTTTGTTGGATTTTCATTTAGTTTTCATTTTGTTCATGATTCTTGAAAAAAATCATAATTAATTGAAAATTTATCCAATCAAACCCATTCTTTTTGCATTCTACTCATGATTGAGTCTATTATTTTTTAGAGAAAAAATATTTTCATTTCATGTATTTTCTGATTTAATGGGAATTTTGTATTTTAATTGATATTAAAATGGTTATGTTTGATGCATATTTTTGTGGATTTTTGTGTGATCTCATGGTGATGATTCTTGGCCTAATTTTTTGTGTGTGATTAGGTTAGACATGTATGATACCATATAATTTTTATCACATTTTTGTGATGAAAATAGGTGTGCTTTCTAGATTGATATTTAGATGCTTCCTTTTTAGGGTTTTAGGTTGATGCCTTGTAATGTAGAATTTAGTTCTAGGTCTAATTTGATGGTTTGATCTTTGAAACTAATGTGGTAGAGTCATGATTGACATAGGTTCCCATAGTAATTTTTGTAGGATTTTACAATTGATTTTTGTATTTTAGTTAGGACTAACTTTAGTACTAGGTCTTAGGTGATCCTAACCAACTAATTCAACTATTTTAACTTCCTTAGTTCCCTTATATTAGGGTTTGTGCTTGGTTTGCCTTTGGTTGAGATTGAATACAAGTTGAAGACAATAGGAGGATGCTTGAAGTTGCTTGAAGTTGCTTGGAGCTTTGGATTTGTTTGTGCCTGAAGGTGTCTGATGAAGATTAGGAGATAGGACATAGGGAGAGCCTTGTAGTTAGAATGATTTCTTTCACAAACATGGAAAGCATCTTGTGCTTCCATTCCTCCCCATGACTAAAAGTCCTTCTCAGATATTCACATCCCTCCTTTGGAAGGATGAGTGGCTTTATCTAGGAAGTAGAACTTTGAGGGAACCAGTCTCTCATAATGATGAACCCTTACAGGCTTCCCTTGGTTGTCAGTAAGTTGTTTATCATTTCCACTCATTCTGTTAAATCAATTGTCTTCTGGTTTGAGTATCTTGAAAGATGTTGGACTTGAGTTTGAAGATGAGGACTTCATTGAAGAGTGTGGAAGAGGATGATTCCTTGAGCATTTCCATTGCAGCTGAAGCTTGAAGAGCAAGAAGAACAAGTTGATACTTAAAGACCCCATGGAGATTGAATGAAGAGCTGAGGCTTAAAGAATTGAAGGATGAAGTTGACACTTCCAGATGATTGAAGACTACTCAGAGAAGCTGAGGCTTGTAGGAGAAGAAGACCAAATTGAGACTGGTAAAGCAAAGAGAGCTGAAGCTTGAAGACCAAGTTGATACTTATGAAGAGGATTAAATTGAGATTGAGTAGAGAGCTGAGGCTTGAGGAATAAAGGAAGTTGACACTTGCATTGATGCATTGAGAGCCTGGAGGAATCAAGTTGATACTTGTAATTAAGAGTGAAGCCTGAAGGTGGAATTGACTGGAAAGCTGAAGCTTGAAGAAGAAGATTAAGCTGAAGCTTATGTTTGATAGGTTGAAACCCTGAAGGAGCAAATTGATATTTGTCAGGAAAGCTGATATCCTTGAAGGGTGATTGAGGTCTGAAGACTGAGTTGCTGTCAGAAGAGCTGAGGCTTGAGAAAGAGAGAGTTGATGATCTGCTTTCTTGTCTGTTTTCTTTTCTGTATTGCTGATGTGCCTTGCTTGACTTGCTTGATGCATTAGAGTAAGTCCATGATTAGACTGACTTTAATCTAGGAGCATGACTGCACTAGAGGTTGAGGTGCTCCCTCTGCTTGTATTGTTACTGTATGGCTTTGCTTGCGGGTATTCGGTAGAGCCCAGCTCCCTTGCCTATGTGGTTTATTTTGCTTGATAGCATTTTTACTTCTTCTGTATGATTGCAGTTGCTCTTATTTTGCTTGATAGCATTTTTACTTCTTCTGTATGATTGCAGTTGCTCTTATTTTGCTTGATAGCATTTTTACTTCTTCTGTATGATTGCAGTTGCTCTTATTTTGCTTGATAGCATTTTTACTTCTTCTATATGATTGCAGTTGCTCTTATTTTTCTTGATAGCATTTTTACTTCTTCTGTATGATTGCAGTTGCTCTTATTTTGCTTGATAGCATTTTTACTTCTTCTGTATGATTGCAGTTGCTCTTATTTTGCTTGATAGCATTTTTACTTCTTCTGTATGATTGCAGTTGCTCTTATTTTGCTTGATAGCATTTTTACTTCTTCTGTATGATTGCAGTTGCTCTTATTTTGCTTGATAGCATGTTACTTCTTATGTATGATTGCAGTTTACTTCTATCCTGCTTGATAGCATGTGTTATTTCTTCAGTATGATTACTGTTATTCATTCTGGCTTGAGGTTGAGATGAGCTTGTGGAGGCTGCTGCCCCACACACATTTCCTCCCTCACTTGCATTGCATGCATTTTACAGTCGTTTACTGTATATCTGTTTACTGTTTAAGCTGATGCTTTACCTGTTTCTGTTTATCATTGATATGATCCCTTAGGACTCTCATTTCCTTTGATAAGGAAGTGATGATAGAACTTTAGGTTGAAACCTATGCATGACAACTTCTAGGAGTTCCCTGTTTCAAACCTCAACTATAGGATGAATCCTTGGCATGACAACAGTAGGACTTGATAGTCTCCCATTAGTTGAGCCTCTCTCTTCTCATCTCAAACAGCTTAAGATACAGTAATCATGAATGATTTCTTTCGTACGTTACGAGCCTTAAGCTATCTGAGAAAGGATTGTTGGAGAGTTTCTTTCCAACAGTCTGGATGTTTAGTACGACGGACGTGAGGGGTGCTAATACCTTCCCCTTGCGTAACCGACTCCCGAACCCAGACAACGGTTGCGATGACCTTGTCTTACCTTTTCCGTCAGGTTTTTCCGATCGTTTCCTTTCCCGCTCCGAGGGATAAATAACGAAAGGTGGTGACTCTTCTGTTTTGCCGGCACCTTATTTTCGCGGAAGCGACAGCTGGCAACTCTGCTGGGGACTTGATAGTTTCCTGGGATCCAACATCCCGTATGCGAGTCAGTTTGGGGATCCGACGTCCCCTGCGAGAGTCAATCCTAGCGCTTGTATGATTACTCGTTGGGTTGTGTTTATTTATCGCATCTTTATTTCCCGCACTTTATTTTCAGTATGATATGATTATCTGTGCTGTTGAGGGAGGGGAATTCTGATGAGTGAGAAGCCAGACCCAGGCTTGAGTGAACATAGCATTAGTTGTGGAAATTAGTGGGCGCGTTCTTGCTTGGCAGGCACTAGTGTCTCATGAAATCCACGCTCAGACGAGGTTCTCCCAGTTGGCTTCTTTTTCAACCCTTTGGGTTGAGGGGTGTTGCACCCCAAAGTTTGACCAACATTTCTTTACCTAGCTTGTGGTTCATCTCATTCACATTAGCATTATCACTTGCATTTCATTGACATGTGTGCAGGAGATCAAGAGGTATGATTACCAATCAAGAGCACCACAAGAGTTTGAAGCTAGCCAAGAAGTTTATTCAAGTGTTCAAGGGTTGATATCTTTGTAAGAGAAGTTAAGAGATCCTCAGAGAGAGTGGTTGAAACCAAGGTGGTGTGCCTCCTAACTTGAGAGTTGTGGGAGCTCTTAAGATGAATATGAAGCTATGAATGTGGACTTGAAGCTTTTAGAGAGCTTATGAGATGTCTTGAAAGCCATCATGAAGCCTAGAGAGGTCATTGTGCAAGAGTAAGAAGCCTCAGCCATGAGTGGTATAATTAGGGTTTGACTGGGTCAACCCTAGGTCTACTGATGATTTGGAGAGGGTTGAGACCTAATCCAAGAGCCATGTGATCATGGATTGATGCATTGAGATGCTATAAGGATGATTCCAAGATCAACTCATCATGATTGAGGAGTTTGAGAAGTTTCAAGCTAGGGTTTCTAAGGCTTGACAATGTAAAATCCCCTAGTTTGACCCCTATCTTCAAGGCAGTTTATCTCAAGATGTGATTGTCATATCATCTTACCCCCAACATAAATGTTTTAGAGCTTGTTCTTAGATTTAATTTGAGTACTAGAAGTCCTTGATAGGATTTGTAGAGCTCAAGTTATGACTTTGGCAAGTTACAGGTCATCTGAGGTATGTGAATCTGGGGCCTTGAAAGTCACCCAACTTGCATCCAACTTTTTCCCAAGAAGGATGATTTCTATGAACTTTTGGTCAACACGAATGTTGTTCCTTATCTTCTTAGATTTCTAGATAGTACTAGAAGTCCTTGATAGGATTTGTAGAACTCAACTTATGGCTTTGACAAGTCAAGGGCATTTTGGTCATTTGGAGATTATAGGTCATTTCAAGCATAAGGCCATAACTCCTATTTCCAAGCTTCAAATGGAAAAATATTCAACATCAAACTTGCTTAAAATGATGTTTTAAGGCTAGTAAGGAGGTCATGAGATGTTGAAGAGGCTTGTAGCTCAAAATGGTAAAAATGACCTAAAATGGAGGCATAAGTTAAATAAGTCAAAGTTGGAAATTGAAATTTCCAAGATACACATCCAAACCATGGCATGTAATAGGTCATTTTGACTCTAGAAAGCATTTTAGAAACAATGGTTCAGCCACATTTTTTAGTTGAGGTTTAGATCATGGACTTGCTTTGGAGAATGGTTACTTGCATATTAAGGTACATATGCAAAACACAAGGAAAAGCAATGCACAAGCTAGCTAAGTATCCTAACATGTCATGTATCTCATCTAAGGAGATTTTCAATTCAAAACAAGCTGCTGCAAGAGGTATAGCATGAGATGGTACATGAGATGGATTGAAATCAAAAACTCATGGCATGAGAATCTCAAATTCTCATTGGATGATTCCAGAAAGTTCTGGATGGTTTAGAACCATCCTATATATGGATTAGAACTTGCTCAGATGCAAGGTTGGTGAGAGATTAGAGAGGAGAGTGAGATAGTCATTTCAATTTCTTCCATTGCAAGTTGAAATCAATTTCTACATTCCACACCATTTCCATTGATTCTTTCAATCCTAACACCTTCCATTGATCATACTGAATGTGTGCATACCAAATTGAGGGCAAGATCGTGTGAGATTGAAGAGATAGCATTTGGATTTTGGGAGCTGCAAGTCACAATCGGATTTGGAGATTCAAGCTTCTTGGATCAAATCTTTTGCAAACAGAAGCATTAACATCAATCAAGGAGTGTTTCTGAAGAGTTTGATAGGTTGAACTGAAGATTTGACCTATCTGATATTCAAGATTTGACAGGTTTGCAACTTTTCCTCTACACCCTAAGTTAAGCATAATTAGTTAGATTTGTTAGGTTAGAATGGTTAGAGACAAGTAGGAGTTGGATTCTGGAAACTTTGAGATCATTTGGTGAAGTTTGAGTTAGTGACACCAATTTTGTTTTGATCAAGAACACGATGTATAGTGAGATATAACATGAGTTTAATAGCAAGATTTAACCAGCGTGAGGTGGTGATCATTCTGAGCCAATCAATTTCAAGAATCGTTAAAGTTGAAGTTTGAGCATAGTTTTGATCTTGGATCGGGTTTAGAGATTGAGGGCATTTCAATGGATTCTAATACAATGGTTGTGATCAGGGTTGAATTTAGAGCAGATTAGGGTTTTGAACCATGGATTTTGGTTGAGTTTGGATGGAATCCGAGTTAGGTATTTGAAGCTCTGTTCATGGAGCTTTCCCTCCATTTTCGTGGCTGGAGGAAGAAGATAACTCCATGGCCGTTGGATCATGCAAGGACCGGTTGACCAAAGCCAGATCGTGTGGCTGGGATTTAATTTCACGTTTGAAGAGGAGTTCTGAAGATACCCCAAAACGCAGCATATCATTAATTGGAGTATTGGGCTTTATAGCTATACGCACCCCCATCCATGGCCCAGTCAGAATTTGAACTAGTTTTCTTTACTTATTGCACCGTATATTTTTCTTTTTCTTTGTATTTTTGAATTGATTTTCTGGTTAAAATTGGGCCTAGCGCGCATTGCTGATCACACCCCCGTTTCAAGCCCATTCTCATATTGAACTGCATACCATTGCTATCTGCACCAAACATTTACCATTTTATTTTCTTTTTGTCCATTTTATATTAAACTTTGAAAAATCATATTAAATAGAAAAATAATGATTTTGGCATGGGGATTTTTTCTCCTATTTCACATTGATGTCTAGAAAATTATAAAATCAAAACATTTGCATTTCATGCATTTTTAATATTTTTTGTGTATTTTCTCTTTTAATAGCTTTTAATTCATTTTATCTTGATGCATAGATTTGTAGAATTTTGTTTAGCTAGTTCCCTTTGAATTTTTAGGCCATTCTTTTTAGGATAGTTAGATTAGGACTTTAGATCCCCTCTGAATTTATTCCATAATTTTGTAAGTAGTTTTTGATTAGTTTTGATTAGATGACTTTAGGTTATGTAGACTTAGGTCAATCCTTAACATAGGTCCACAATAACACTAGAATTTTGAGTTTTTAGGTCAAGTTAGATATTGGGACATATAGGGTATTAAGGGTAGTTATATGGGATCCCCTAGAAATTATATTAGATTTTAATATAATAGTATACTATTTTTAATTGATTTTTGTAATTGATTGTTGTTTGTGTTTCCCTTGTGGGCTTGTATTTTGTTTTGCTTTGCTTTGTGGGTTTGCTTGGCTTGGTGGACTTGGTCTTGCTTTGTGGAGCATGGAGGAGCATAGTGGAAGACTTGAAGATTGAAGAAGGAGCTTGAGAGCTTGAAGACTTGTTTGTTTTGTTGTTGTTTTAGGGTTAGGAATTAAGTAGAGTTTAGACTTAGTTAATTTCCTTCTTAAACATGGAGGGTATCTTTCACCTCCATTCTTCCCCATGATTCAAGGTCCTTCCATGGTATTCACCTCCCTCCTTTGGAGGGATAAGTGATGGAACCTAGGAAGTAGAACTTTTGAGGGAACCATTCTTTTGATGTTAAACCCTTATAGGTCACCTTTGGTGGTCAATAAGCAGTTTAATATCCTAGCTTATCCAGTTAAGTGATTTCTTCTGGTTTGAGTATCTTGAGAGATGTTGGGCTTGAGTGTGAAGATGAAGACTTCATTGAAGAGTATGGAAGAGGATGATTCCCTGAGCATTGCCATTGTAGCTGAAGCTTGAAGAACATGAAGAACAAGTTGATACTTGAAGACCCAATGAAGATCCAGTAAAGACTGAATGAAGAGCTGAGGCTTGAGAAAGAATTGAAGGGTGAAGTTGACACTTCTAAATGATTAAAGACTACTCTGAGAAGCTGAAGCTTGTAGGAAGAGAAGACCAAGTTGAGACTGGTAAAGCAAAGAGAGCTGAAGCTTGAAGATTGAGTTGACACTTATGAAGAGGATTCAATTGAGATTGAGTGTAGAGCTAAAGCTTGAAGAACAAAGGATAAGTTGATACTTACTTTGAAGCTTGGAGATCCTGAAGGAATCAAGTTGATACTTGTGGTTAAGAGTGAAGCCTGAAGGTGGAACTAATTAAGGAGCTGAAGCTTAGAGAAGAGAGAATAAGTTGAAACTTATGGTGAAGGGTTGAAACCTGGAGAAGCAAGTTGATACTTGTCATGAGAGATGGTAGCCTTGAAGGGTGATTGAAGCCTGAAGACTGAGTTGCTGTCAGAAGAGCTGAGGCATGGAGTTGGAAGAGGGAGGGTTTGATCTGTTTTCTTGTCTGTTTCTTCTCTGTATTGTTGATGTGCCTTGTTTGACTTGCTTGATGCATTAGAATAAGTCCATGATTAGACTGAATTTAATCTAGGAGCATGATTGCACTAGAGGTGGAGTTGCTCCCTCTGCTTGTATTGTTACTGTATGGCTTTGCTTGCGGGTATTCGGTAGAGCCCTGCTCCCTTGCCCATGTGGTTTATTCTGCCTGATAGCATGATATTAGTTTCTTCTGTATGATTGCAGTTTACTGTATTTTGCTTGATAACATGTTTTATATCTTCAGTATGATTACTGTTATTCATTCTGGCTTGAGGTTGAGATGAGCTTGTGGAGGCTGCTGCCCCATACACATTTCCTCCCTCACTTGCATTGCATGCATTTTCCAGTCGTTTACTGATTACTGTTTACTGTCTAAGCTGATGCTTTATCTGTTTCTGTGTATCATTGACATGATCCCTTAGGACTCTCATTTCCTTTGATAAGGAAGTGATGATTAGAACGTTAGGTTGAAACCTATGCGTGATAACTTCTAGGAGTTCCCTGTTTCAAACCTCAACTATAGGATGAATCCTTGGCATGATAACAGTAGGACTTGATAGTCTCCCCGTAGTTGAGCCTGTTCTCTTCTCATCTCAAAACAACTTAAGATACAGTAATCATGAATGATTTCTTCCGTACGTCACGAGCCTTAAGCTATCTGAGAAAGCATTGGTGAAGAGTTTCTTTCCAACAGTCTGGATGTTTAGTATGGCACCCTTTGGGTGACATGCGACGCATTCACTCTCAGGTCATAGTCTTTAGTGCGATTGAAATTGCAAACACAATAAAAAATACTTCTTTCGTAAAAGACAGAAAACAAACCTCAAACCTTTTTGCCTCGTGGGCCCGTAATTCAAAGGAAAGCTTTTCTGAAGAAAAGAGTGTCGTTAAACTTCAGCGCCAACGCAAACAGGCTTTGTCCCTAACT
Organism: Lathyrus sativus; assembly: GCA_963859935.3. Lineage (NCBI taxonomy): Eukaryota > Viridiplantae > Streptophyta > Magnoliopsida > Fabales > Fabaceae > Lathyrus > Lathyrus sativus. The sequence goes on from OZ012737.1 coordinate 500,489,420, forward strand.
GCTGGAACTGCTGTTTAACCCTACTCGATAAAACAGATGAATCTGAACCCCCGTAAGCCGTAGTATCCCGAACTACGTAAGCTCTGATCTCTCATACCTGTTGAGAGTACGTAGGCACAATACTGACGTATTGGCGAGCCACCTTCCCCGTATCCCGTAGTAGGTCGAACTACGTTGACTCTGATTTCTCATTCTCTGATGAGAATACGTAGGCATAAAGTGCGACGCTTTGCCGAGTCATTTTCTTTTCTTTTTAAGCCAGCCTTGATAGGTAGATAGATAAACCAACTCGTCCAATAAACATAACAAGCGTGGATCCCGTCGAGTACGACGGACGTGAGGGATGCTAATACCTTCCCCTTGCGTAACCGACTCCCGAACCCAGACAACGGTTGCAATGACCTTGTCTTACCCTTTTCGTCAAGTTTTTCCGATCATTTCCTTTCCCGCTCCGAGGGATAAATAACGAAAGGTGGCGACTCTTCTGTTTTGCCGGCACCTTATTTTCGCGGAAGCGATAGCTGGCGACTCTGCTGGGGACTTGATAGTTTCCTGGGATCCAACGTCCCGTATGTGAGTCAGTTTGGGGATCCGACGTCCCCTGCGAGAGTCAATCCTAGCGCTTGTATGATTACTTGTTGGGTTATGTTTATTTATCGCATTTTTATTTCCCGCACTATATTTTCAGTATGATATGATTATCTGTGCTGTTGTGGGAGGGGCATTCTGATGAGTGAGAAGCCAGACCCAGGCTTGAGCAAACATAGCATTAGTTATGGAAATTAGTGGGCGCGTGCTTGCTTGGCAGGCACTAGTGTCTCATGAAATCCACGCTCAGACGAGGTTCTCCCGGTTGGCTTCTTTTTCAACCCTTTGGGTTGAGGGGGTTGTTGGTTTGGAGGATTGTCGACTCTGGGGACCGATCATTTGTGATTCAGCCGAGTGAGGCCGCTTCATGAGCTGGTGATGCCACACCTTCTAGGTATCGTATCACCCTTCTTGAATGTCTGTGACGCTGATGAACGCATAGGATGCCGAACTTGAGTCAGTTTAGATCCATACCTATGAGCAGGGTTGGGTTTATTGCAGGAAACTTTGACCTTCAGACTACCTAGTTTTCTTGACAGCGAATCAGTTTTGTTGGTACCGGAGGTTCTCATCATCAGATATATGATTGTTCTTGACAGAACAGGTTTTTGATTGGGATCAGAGGATCTTATCATCAGATGTGTATTTGTTCTTGACAGAGCAGGTTTATGACTGGGGTCTGAGGATCTCATTATCAGATGTTTGTTCTTGATAGAGCAGAGTTTTGGTTATCAGTTGTTTGTTCTTGACAGAGCAGATTTATGATTGGGGTCTGAAGGTCTCATCAGCAGATGTATGTTTGTTCTTGACAGAGCAGAGTTTCTTGGTCCTGTATCAGAGGTTCTTATTATCAGACGTTTGTTCTTGACAGAGCATAATTATGGTCCTATGTATATGGCCCTATCAGATGGTTGTTCTTGACAGAGCAGATTTGTGGTACGATACCAGGGTTTTCTTCTTATTAGAGAAAGTGGTTGTTCTTGACAGAGCAGCGTCATGGTTTTGTTGATGCAGAATCTCCACAGCACAGTTGCCTTGATCTCCTGCTGCATGATTGCATTTTACATTGCTTTGCATACTCATTTGCATTTCATTAACATGTGTCTGTGTTGCAGGTACCGTTTTCCCCGATCCAGGATTTCTTGCCTCCTATTGTATTTGTTATGGGTTCTCTGAGGAAGTCCGTGGCTTACAAGTTCCCTGCCCCTGATGTGGTTCGGCTGACCGGTTTGATTGCTTTAGCAGATGATTCTGTGAGGGATGAGTTCAAAAAATCTTACGGAAAATTGCTCAGTTTGGTTCGTAAACCTTCTGCGTGCGAGTTGAATGGGTTGCACGCTCTGCTGCAGTTCTACGATCCTCCGTTGAGATGATTTACTTTCCAGGATTTTTTTCTCGCACCTATGCTAGAGGAGTATGTTGATTTGTTAGGTGTGCCTATCAAGAGTCAGATGCCCTTTGTTCATATGGATGCTGAGCCTAATCTGGCTAGTCTAGCTCCCTCACTCCATCTGGATGCCTTCGAGTTGGTATTGTCTAGTTGGAACAAGGTTCCCGGTTTCTCCTTGCAGTTCTTAGTGGAAAAAGCTCAGCAGTGCGCCAAAGACGGATGTTGGGTCGTGTTCAACGCCATTCTCGCTCTGTGCATATATGGCATCATTCTGTTCCCCAATATGCCCGACTTTGTGGACTTCGATGCCTTCCATATCTTTGCATCAGGGAATCCAGTCCCTACCTTGATAGGAGATGTCTACCATTCCATCCACTACAAAAACGAGAACAGAAGGGGCAAGAATGTCTCGTGCTGTGTGCCCCTGCTTTATAGATGGCTTGATAGTCATCTGCCCAAGAAGGGTCCCTGTGCTTCGTCGGCAGCCACAGCTGAGTGGTCTGAGCGCTTGATGAGTCTGTCAGCGGAGGATATTTCCTGGTTTGATAGAGATAGGTTGGGTACTGAGATTATCTTCAGCTGCAGCGGATTTCCAAACGTGCCTTTGATAGGCAGGAAGGGTTGTATAAACTATAATCTGTCTTTGCTGGTCCGGCAGTTTGCTTACGCTTTGAGAACTCTGCTGAAGGATGAAGAGGTGCAGGAATCTCTGTACCTCACTGGTCTTCTAGAGGGGGATCTATTATCCAAGCTTCAGCACGCTTGGAATGGTATCAGTAAGAGGGGAAAACCATTGCTGGGGAGAAGTAATAATCAAGCCTACCCTCCGTATATGGCGTGGATCAGAGCCAGAGCAGATGCTATAGGGATGTCGTTTCTTCCTGCCAGGCCAGAAAGCCCTCCAGTGATTGGAGAGCCTACTACCGTGCCCATCCAGCAACATAATCAGGTGTTAGCTGAGAGAGATGAATTGAAGAGGGCAAATGAAGAACTGGAGAAAGAATTGGCTCAGCTTCGAAGCGAGAGAAACGAAGCCGTTCATTCCTTCAAAAGGCAGACAGAGCTGGTGAACCAGCTGGGGACAGATTTGACTAAGCAGATAGCCGAGCGTGAACGCATGGGTCGAGACTTCAAAGCTGTCAACGATGTACTGGCCATGAAGAAGCAGCACTTGGACGAAGCGTATCGGAGGATATCTAAGTTCAACCAGCACTGGAAGGCCTCCCTAGCCAACAGGAAAGAGCGGGAGGATAAGCTGATGCTACACATCTCCAAGTTGAAAGCCCAGGTGAAGGCTAGTGAGAAGAGGTTTGATGAAGAAACCGCTCGCAGATACGCCGCCGAAGGCCAGCTCAACAGGGCTCTTGCTAACCTGAAGGAGCGCAAACTGACGTTTGAGTCCAAGAAGCGGAAGTTAGAAGATTTTTTCGGCGAAGGAGCATGGGAAGATTCGGTTGAAGGTCTTCAGTATACCATTATGCAGAGGGAGCTACTCGTCGAAGGGTTACTCACGCTGCCTGATCATCCAGAAACGAAGGAGTTGTTAAAAGAGTATCGCGCCCGTGGCCGTGCTTGACTATTTGTATTCCTTTTGTTTGGTCATCATTGTATGCTGACCATCACCAGGCTTGTTGGTCGAGGTCATGCTATTGATTCGTTTTGTACTCCCTAATGTCGTGTACTGCCTTGATGGGCTTTCTTTATATATGAGATGTTATTTCTATGATTGGACTCGGACTTCTTATTATCAGCACTGGCACTCAGGCACTAGGATCGGGGGAGATCTCCCTAACGCACAGACACACGTTTGCATATTGCATGAAGCATTCGCATAACGAGCACTTTGTCGTTTTTTCCTAACCCTTTTGTGTTTTTCAGGTTGTTTCAGGTTGTTCCAGGATTGATCAGAGACCTATTCACCGCTATCCGACCAGAGCAAATCAAACCAGGATCATGGAGCAAGTGCAAACTGATGTTCAGGAACTCCGCGAAAGAATGGACCGTTTCATGGAGCTTATGCAAGCGGTCGCCAATGGCCAGGATCATCTCAGAACCTTGGTCCAGCCTCTGATTTCAAGGGTCGATAGCAATGGCATACTCCATGGTGGGACTGTGCCTACCCCTCCGCCAGTTGAAACTCCGCAGAATGGCGTCCCCGTGACCGGGGGGAATGGCAGTGCCAACGGCAATGTGATAGCTAACATGGGACTCAATGGCAATACGACGGACGTCGGTAATGGGAGTCTTGAAGCTAATGTCAATGTCGGGCTGGGCAACGGCAATGCAGGTGTGGGGAATCTGTTTGGGCCTCAACCGTGGTTAGAAGATCGTCAAGACGATGTGTTCTCTCAGAGAGGTGCTTAAGGGGAGCTGACTGCTGAAGCACGGCTTAGGTTCAAGGCACTCGAGGATAAGATGAGGAACATCGAGAACCAGAACACCCTGGGTGTTGATATGTCCAAGTTGGGACTGATTGCCGACTTCAAGGTGCCTCCCAAGTTCAAGGTACCTGACTTTGAAAAGTATAAGGGTACCACTTGCCCTCGCGTCCACCTGAGATCGTATTACAGGAAAATGTCGGCTCATTCTGAGGACGAGAAGTTGCTGATGCACTTCTTTCAAGACAGTCTGTCCGGGTCCTCCCTCGAATGGTACATGAGTCTGGAACCTACCAGTGTGCGCACATGGAAGGACCTTGCTGAAGCATTTGTGCACCACTACCAATACAACAACTTGGCCCCGAACCGAGTCCAACTGCAGAATCTGTCGCAGAGGAACAACGAAGGGTTTAAGGAATACGCCCAGCGGTGGCGTGAGTTGGCAGCCAGGGTTCAGCCGCCGATGGTTGAACGTGAGCTCGTGCAGATGTTCGTAGCCACCCTCCCAGGGGTTTACTATGAGAAATTGGTCAGCGGCATGTCCGAAACCTTCTCAGATCTCATTATCAAGGGTGAGCACATTTAAAATGGGATCAAACTCGGGAAAATTCAAGGTGAGTCATCCTCAGCTGGAGGAGGCGGCAAGAAACCTTATGCTGGCAAAAGACGGGAAGGAGAAGCGAGCGCTGTGACTAACGCTCGAAGGAAGGGTAAAGGCCCTCACCAGCAGGTGGCCAGTATAACTATCCCGGCAGTTCAACAGCCACAGCAGCAGCAGCAGCAGCCGCAGCAACCGAATCAACAAGGGTACAAAAAGTATTAGAATAGGGCACCTCTATCGAGCCGTCACCTCGAGACACCGCCCATGTCGTACGCTCAACTACTGCAGACTCTGCTTCAGCTACAGTTGATCCAAAAGAGAACCTTGGCTCCCTTGACAGGGGCACCTCCGCCAGGTTATGACGCGAATGCAACTTTTGAGTTTCACTCAGGGGCACCAGGACACACAATAGAGAATTGCAAAGCCTTCAAGCACAAGGTGCAGGACATGGTGGACGCTAAGATCATCAACTTCTCGGATAATGTGCCAAATGTCACGAAAAACCCTATGCCGAATCATAGGGGGGGTGGAGTAAACGCCATTATCGAGGATGAGAGTTTGGATTTGTTGACTGACGTCAGAGATCTGAAGACGCCGCTTAGCTTCGTTAAAGCTAAGTTGATGAAAAGAGGTTTCTTTCCAGGTTGCGGAGAGCTATGTATGGGTTGTGCTACTAGTCCTGATGGATGTGAACAATTGGTAGAAGGAATTCAAAGTCTGATGACTGAAGGGATTTTACAGTTCAGCCAGAGGGCCGAAAGCGGATCGGGAGAGGTAGTGCTGAAGCAAGACGATGAGGTCGCCACCATCACCATCCCTCGCCAGACGATAACTATTTCAGCACCCAGGCCGCCCATGATTACCATCACCAAAGCTGGGCCAATACCGTTCGAAAGCACTAATGCTGTCCCATGGCATTATGGGGCTGAAGTCTACTGCAACGGACAGAGGTTGGAGCTAGAACCGTTTGGGTCGTCTGTGCAGAATCTTGCGGGAATCAGTGGTATTACTCGCAGCGGGAGAGTGTTTGCACCATCAGAGGTCGTGGCGGACAAGGCGGACAGAGCTGATGCAACTGATAAAGGTAAGAGTAAAGTCGTTGAAGAGATCCCGCGTGGGGCAGAAAAGGACTTACTTGTTAAAGACGCCGAGGAGTTTATGTGGTTGATTAAAAAGAGTGACTACAAGATTGTGGATCATCTCCATCAGACACCCTCGAAGATTTCCATCCTGAACTTGTTGCTGTGTTCTGAAGCACACCGCAACGCGCTACTGAAGGTGTTGAACGCCACATATATACTGCAGGAAATATCGGTAAACCAGCTGGAAGAGGTCGTAGCCCACGTGAATGCTGGAAATGGTTTAGGGTTCACTGACCTAGAGCTGACGCCGAAAGGGAGGAACCACAATAACGCCCTGCACATCTCGATAGAGTGTAGGGGAACGATTATGTCTCACGTGTTGGTGGACACGGGGTCGTCGCTCAATGTTCTTCCGAAGAAGGCATTGATGAAGTTGGATACTCGTGGAGTGATTTGCACACCCAGTGATCTGGTGGTGAAGGCGTTCGATGGGACCAAACGCCATGTTTTTGGGGAGGTGACCCTGCCAATCCAAGTCGGGCCGAAAACGTTCGATGCAATCTTTTACACTATGGACATCATGCCTGCCTACAGCTGTCTCTTGGGCCGGCCGTGGATCCATGCTGCTGGAGCCGTGACCTCCACGTTGCACCAGAAACTCAAGTATGCTGTCGGAGGTAGCATCGTGACTGTTTGTGGCGAGGAAGACATAATGGTGAGCCATTTGTCGTCCTTCAAGTATGTTGAGATGGATGAGGAGATCCACGAAACCCTATGCCAAGCGTTCGAAGCTGTTACAGTCAAGGACGTAGCTCCTATAGTCACTGAGAAGCCAGAGATGACTCTCTCTTCATTCAAGGAAGCCCGGGCCGTTGTCCAGGCCGGATCTACCCCAGGCTGGGGGCGAATTTTGGAGATACCTAACAAGCAAGACAAGTTTGGGTTGGGATATTCTCCTGGGGCTGAAGCTTCCTCTTCTAGCAGTGCGTCGCGAGGTAAAGGGCCGATCCAGTTTACCAGTGGCGGGGTGATATTTGAAAGCATCAACGCGGTGTCTGAAGACAGCGGAGATAGCGACTGTGACCTAGACTCTTGGATCCAGCCAAGCAAGCCAGGCGAGGGCCTTACCAACTGGTCCGTCAAGAATATCATCCAGATGACAAGCGAAGAGTAATGATTTACTTTTTCCAATCATTGTACAACCCTATGTCCTACCCAGGGCATAATGGTTTTATTGTCAGGGCCTTGTTGGATTATGTACATGCATTTTATCAATAAATCAAAAGGCGTTTCTCTTTGTATTCAAATATTGTGATCTCTGTTATTCCTGTTTTATATTTGTTTTGAAAAACAATAAAATGGCAATGGGGTTTGTGCTAACCTGCATATCCTTGTTTTAAGCTTAACCCTTGTTATTGCAGGATCCACATAACAGATGACATCGACTCTGGACCTTCTACGGCTCACTTCGACTTCGATTGCCCGATCTATCAAGCCGAAGAAGAGATTGATGAAGACGAAGACCTTCCTGAAGAGTTGGCCCGCTTGTTGAAACAAGAAGAGAAAGTTATTCTGCCTCATGAAGAGGAGATTGAGATCGTGAATCTGGGTTCTGAAGAACTCGTCAGAAACGTCAGGATAGGGGCTGCATTGCAGAGTGATGTCAAGCAGAGATTGGTCGAGATGCTAAGAGAGTATAGTGACGTCTTTGCTTGGCCATACGAAGATATGCCCGGACTTGATACGGACATCGTGGTCCACCACTTGCCGTTGCGAGAAGATTGTCCTCCCGTTAAGCAGAAGCTTAGGAGGACGAGACCAGATATAGCCGTTAAGATCAAAGAAGAAGTGCAGAAACAGCTTGATGCTGGCTTCTTAGCGGTCACTACTTACCCTCCGTGGGTCGCCAACATAGTGCCTGTACCGAAGAAGGACGGTAAGGTACGCATGTGCGTCGATTATTGGGATTTGAATAGGGCGAGCCCTAAAGATGATTTCCCGTTGCCTCATATTGATGTGTTGGTCGAAAATACAGCTCAGTTCTCCGTGTTTTCGTTCATGGATGGCTTCTCCGGTTACAATCAGATCAAGATGGCGCCGGAGGACATGGAGAAAACTACGTTTATCACTCCTTGGGGAACATTTTGCTATAAGGTAATGCCTTTCGGTCTGAAGAACGCAGGGGCCACTTACCAACGAGCAATGGTAACTTTGTTTCATGACATGATTCATCATGAGATTGAAGTCTATATTGATGACATTATTGCGAAGTCCCAAATGGAGGAGGGACATCTGGTCAATTTGCTAAAGCTTTTTGAGAGGCTTAGGAAGTTCAGGTTGAGGCTGAACCCTAACAAGTGTACTTTCGGAGTACGGTCCGGAAAGTTACTGTGGTTTATCGTGAGTGAAAGAGGCATCGAGGTTGATCCTGCGAAGATAAAAGCGATACAAGAAATGCCAGTGCCAAAAACAGAAAAAGAAGTTCGTGGTTTCTTGGGCAGAATAAACTACATTGCCAGGTTTATCTCTCAGCTCACGGCCACGTATGAACCGATGTTCAAACTACTGAAGAAAGATCAGGCGATCATCTGGAACGAGGATTGTCAGAAGGCATTCGATAAGATAAAACAGTATCTGCATGAACCTCCGATCTTGATACCCCCAGTGGCTGGACGGCCTCTAATCATGTACTTGACAGTTCTTGAGAATAGTATGGGGTGTGTTCTCGGTCAGCACGACGAGACAGGCAGAAAGGAGCATGCCATTTACTACTTGAGTAAAAAGTTCACTGACTGTGAATCTCGTTACTCGATGCTGGAGAAGACGTGTTGTGCACTAGCCTGGGCTGCCAAACGTTTACGACAGTATATGCTCAATCACACCACCATGCTAATTTCGAAGATGGATCCGATCAAGTACGTCTTCGAGAAGCAAGCTCTTTCGGGAAGGATTGCCAGATGGCAAATGGCGTTGACGGAATATGACATTCAGTACGTTTCCCAGAAGGCCGTCAAGGGAAGCATATTGTCTGATTACCTTGCCGAACAGCTGATCGAGGATTACCAGCCGATGAAATTTGAATTCCCTGATGAGGATATCACGTTTCTTAAAGCGAAGGATTGTGATGAACTGTTGCCCGGCGAGGGTTCAGATAGGAAATCCCAGTGGAAGTTGATATTTGACGGGGCGGTTAATTCCTACGGAAGTGGCATTGGGGTGATCATCACGACTCCCCACGGATCCCACATCCCGTTCACTGCGAGACTGACGTTTCCAGTCACCAACAATGAAGCGGAGTACGAAGCATGCATCATGGGTCTAGAATAAGCAATTGATTTGAGAATCAAGAACCTCGACGTATATGGTGACTCGGCGCTTGTGATCAACCAGATTAAAGGGGAGTGGGAGACTCGCCAATCAAATTTGGTGCCGTACATGAATTATGCCAGAAGGCTGCTGCCGTTCTTTGATCGAGTGGAACTCCATCATGTGCCCAGAGCAGAAAATCAGATGGCTGATGCCTTAGCCATGTTGGCTTCGATGTATAAAGTCAATTTTTGGAATGAAGCTCCAAGAATTGTCCTTTCTCGTCTTGATAGACCTGCATTCGTCTTTGCGATCGAGGAAGCCGCCGACGGCAAGCCATGGTTCCATGACATCCAGACTTTCCTTATGACTAAGGAGTATCTTGCGGGTGCGTCAACCCAGGATAAGAAGACTCTGAGGAGGCTGTCTGGAAATTTTTATCCCAATCCTGATGGAGTTTTGTATAAAAGAAACCATGATCTCGTGCTACTCAGATGTGTAGATGAGAAAAAAGCGAGTATGCTCATGGAAGAAGTCCATGAAGGCACATTTGGTACGCACGCCGGCGGGCATGCTATGACGAGAAAGATCCTGAGAGCAGGATATTACTGGCTGACAATGGAATCGGATTGCTTTAAATTCGCGAAGAGATGTCATAAATGCCAGATTTATGCTGATAAGATTCACGTGTCGCCGTGCCCGTTAAATGTCATGTCCTCCCTGTGGTCGTTCTCCATGTGGGGCATCGACATGATAGGCAAGATCGAGCCCACTGCATCTAACGGTCATCGCTTCATTCTAGTAGCTATCGACTACTTCACCAAGTGGGTGGAGGCAGCCTCATATGCTAATGTGACCAAGCAGGTGGTGGCTAAATTCATAAAGAGGGATATCATCTGTCGTTACGGAATTCCCGAGCGGATCATTACCGATAATGGTTCGAATCTGAATAACAAGATGATGAAGGAGCTGTGCCAGAGTTTCAAGATTGAACACCACAACTCATCTCCTTACCGGCCAAAGATGAATGGCGCCGTTGAAGCGGACAATAAGAACATCAAGAAGATTGTTCAGAAGATGGTTGTGACCTACAAAGTTGGCACGAGATGCTGCCATTTGCACTGCACGATTATCGTACGACGGTACGTACGTCAACCGGGGCAACTCCTTTCTCCTTGGTGTACGATATGGAAGCTGTCCTACCGTTAGAAGTGGAGATCCCTTCTTTGCGAGTTTTGGTTGATGTGAAACTCGACGAGGCATAATGGATTACGAACCGACTGAACCAACTCAGCCTGATGGACGAGAAAAGGTTAGCGTCGATTGCGCATGGTCGTCTGTACCAAAGCCGAATGAAGAAAGCTTATGATAAGAAGGTGTGTCCTAGAAGCTTTCAGACTGGTGATCTCGTCCTGAAGAAGATTCTTCCTCCACACTCCGATCATCGGGGCAAGTGGACTCCCAATTACGAAGGTCCGTACGTCGTCAACAAGGTCTTTTTGGGAGGAGCCTTGTTGTTAGCCACGATGGATGGTGAAGATTTTGCATCCCCGGTGAACGCGGACGCGGTTAAAAAATACTTTGCTTGAAAGCGACCCGCTGGACAGTAAAAAGAGAGTCCAGGCAAAAATGGGGCATCCCGGCGAACCATAAAAAAGGAAAAAGGTTCGGGCAAAAATTAGGGATATAAATTGAAAAAATGTACACCCGCAATTTCGAAAACCCTGATGGGCGACTTTGGCAAAAAAGGGTATCCCGGTGAACTGAAAACCCGCAAAGGGCGGTTCAAGCAAAAGTAAGAATTTGAAAAAGCAAATGACTGCGTTCCGCGTGTGGACTTTCATTGTTTAGTGGTTTGGAAGACATGATGGTTGTTTATCTGAATCAACCTCTTCTGAAGCTGAAGCATCGGAGAAGTATCAAAGTCGAGTGGGTCATAGAGGGATCAACTCATGGTGTTCGTCTACGCCTCGTTGCCGACATTTGTATATACTGATGTATATTTATGTTTTATTTTTGCGCGGCTTCCTCATTCAGGAGCTTGCCTCTGTTGTAAAACATTTTTTTACCCATTCAGGGGTTCGTTATCAATAAAATGTATACTATTCAGCAATTCTGTTTGTTTGTTTAGCATTTATCTGTTTTGTTTGCGAAAAAGAATGCCGATGTTTTTGACAAAATGCGCATACATAAACTTACTGGCCTAGGCCACTGATTGTTGAAACAATGAATTACTTGAACATTGTCACAAGATGATAACCTTGATGGGTCCCTTTTGAGAAAGGTATCTTGTCTGTTTGTTTGTGTTGTTGCAGGTGTAGCATGTTCCAAGCAGTACGCCGTATGCGTCCCCGAGCAGGATGATTCCTCCTTCTCCAGCAAAGTTCAGCAATCTCTCCCTGCAGAGTCTGAACGTGAGATCGTAAGCATTGATATGTTTCCCCAGGCAGAGAAGATTCTCTCCCCAATTAGATGTATCCTGAAGGAACGGCATCCCCCCAGCTGAGTCAAGCGCCGAAGCGTGTGTTCATCCCCCAGCACCGGGTCACAAGTGCAAGTCTCGTAGGAGGCTACTCACTGGAGTGTGTAGCAATTGATAGTTCCAGACTAAAGTCTTCAGCAGAATTGAAATTCCCCGCAGAGTTGTACTCTCCCTTGTAAGCAGGATGGTTCCTTCTTCCCCAACCGAGTTTGCAGATCCCCAAGAGAGCCGAGTCCTTGGAAGCCGTTCGGGCCATGAGTGGTTTTCCCCAGTAGAATGTTGAATAGCTGGTGCTGTATTTCCCCGCCGGAGTCGTTATCTCCAGGAAGGTTAGTCATGAAGGCCGTGCAGTTTATTTCCACGATTGATATCGCTTTCCTCAGCAGGTCCAGGTTCTCGTAGAGCTTCGTTCCCCTGCAGCAGTCAACTGAAGTTTTCTTCCCCATGCAGAGTCCGATTGAGATTGGCAGAACCTTTTCTCTGCGGCAGGATGATTCCCCCCACCAGAGTGGTTTTTTTCTCCTTGACAGGAAGATTCTCTCGTCAGCATTTATTTTGTTGACGGGGCCATAGCATGTTGCATGATTGCATATCATTTATCATAAATGCGTAGCATTCCCATCGTGTGGAACATTGCACCGTTGCCGAAGCATATGCATACTAAACATGAGCTAGGTCGTTACCGTTCTTGTTTTGCAGGTGTTCCTCCGCAAAGTCAGTTGCCCAAGATGATTCTTGAATTTCTCCCCAACAAAGTCAGTTGCCCAAGATGATTCTTGAATTTTTCCCCAGCAAGGTCGTTTTCCCAAGATGATTCTTGAAATCCCCAGTGAAGTCGCCAGAGTTGGTTGCTCAAGTTGACGTTTATAGTCCTCGGCAGAGTGCTTGCCCGGGATGATCCCCGAAATCTCCAGCAGACCTATTGGTTCAGGATGATTCTTGAAGTCCCCGCGGAGTTGTTTGTCCAAGATGATTCTTGATGTCCTCAGCAGAGATGATTCACCCAGAATGATTTCTAGATTCCCGAAGCAGAGTTACTTGATAATTCTCCAGCATCCCCAGCGGAGATGCGTCATCCCCAGCAGGTTTCTGAACAGCGAAGTTGAAACTTCCCCTGAAGACTCGATGATTGAAGTCCAGCCGTGTTAACGAAGCAGTTCTCCCAGCTGATGCAGAGTGTCTGATGGTAGAGGGTTGGATATCCCCACTTGGTTCATGATTGACCGAGAATTCTATTCCCGACTTACTGATGAAGTCCGGCTGATGCCCGAAAGTTTTCTTTGAATGCCTGATGGCATGGTTAACTTGATTGTTGACCTGATGAGTCCCGAGGAATCTTGATGCCTGACGGCATGATCGGCCATGTATCACCGGTTACCGTGTGATCAATTCTCCAGCTAGTTGCCGTGCAGCTAGTATTTCAGTTCGAAGATTTGTTCCCATCTGAGTACCGTGTACTTGTGCAGTTGGCAAATTTCCGGGTTTGTCGGTATTCAACCGTCTCGCACCTTGATTGGTTGAGAGCCGTTCGCTTCTCACCCAGTCAGGTTTAAGCCGTTTGAATAGGGGCAGCTGTTGCACCCCAAAATTTGACCAACATTTCTTTACCTAGTTTGTGTTGCATTTCATTCACATTAGCATTATCATTTGCATTTCATTGACATGTATGCAGGAGATTAAGAGGTATGACTACCAATCAAGAGCTATACAAGAGTTTGAAGCTAGCTAAGAAGGATGTTCAAGTGTTCAAGGGTTGATATCTTTGTCAGAGAAGTCAAAAGATCCTCAGAGATAGTGGTTGAAACCAAAAGTGTGTAGGTCCCCTAACTTGAGAGTTGTGGGAGCTCCTCAGATGATTCTGAAGTTATGAAGAAAGACTTGAAGCCTTGAGAGAGCTTATGAGATGTCTTGAAAGCCATCATGAAGCCTATATAGGTTATGGTACAAGTTTAAGAAGACTCAGCCATGAGTGGTATAATTAGGGTTTGACTGGGTCAACCCTAGGTCAACTGATGATTTGAACAAGGTTGAGACCTAATCCAAGGGCCATGTGATCATGGATTGATGCATTGAGATTCTATAAGGATGATTCCAAGGCCAACTCATCATGATTGAAGAGTTTGAGAAGTTTCAAGTTAGGGTTTCTAAGGCTTGACAATGTAAAATCCCCTGGTTTGATCCCTATCTTCAAGGCAGTTTAGCTCAAGATGTGATTGTCATCTCATCTTACCCCCAACATGAATGTTGTATAGCTTGTTCTTAGATTTAATTTTATTACTAGAAGTCCTTGATAGGATTTGCAGAGCTCAAGTTATGACTTTGACAAGTTACAGGTCATCTGAGGTATGTGAATCTGGGGCCTTGAAAGTCACCCAACTTGCATCAAACTTTTTCCCAAGAAGGATTATTCCTATGAACTTTTGGTCAACATGAATGTTGTTCCTTATCTTCTTATCTTTCTAGAGAGTACTAGAAGTCCTTGATAGGATTTGTAGAACTCAAGTTATGGCTTTGACAAGTCAAGGGCATTTTGGTCATTTGGAGATTACAGGTCATTTCAACCATAAGGCCATAACTCCTATTTCCAAGCTTCAAATGGAAAAATCTTCAACATCAAACTTGTTCAAAATGATGTTTTAAGGCTATTAAGGAGGTCATGAGATGATGGAAAGGCTTGTAGCTCAAAGTTGCAAAAATGACCTAAAATAAGGGCATAAGTTAAATAAACCAAAGTTGGAAATTGATATTTTCAACCTACACATCCAAACCATGGCATGTAATATATCATTTTGACTCTAGAATACATTTTAAAAACAATGCTTTAGCCACATTTTTGAGTTGAGATTCAATTTATGGACTTGCTTTGAAAAGCACTTGCTTGCATATTAAGTAACATGTGCATAACTCAAAATTAAGGCATGAGCAAGGAACTTGGCAAGCTAAACCCTTCCAAAATGTCACTAGGGGAGAAATTGAAAGAGATTGAGATGAATTCCAAGCTGCAAACAGAATTGAGCATGTCATGATACATGATTGGAAATCTCATGACATGGGAAGTGGAAAATCTCATTGGAAGGATCTAGAGGATTCTAGATCATCCAAACTTCATCTATATAAGGAGTAGAGTGGTTCCATTTAAGGGGTTGGTGATCATTGAAGGATTGAGCATAGTTTGAGATTGAGTTTTCTTAGCTTGCAAGTGCAATCGGTTTCACAAAATCCCTCCATTTCCTTCCATTTTCTTGATTGATACTTCTTCCATGAATATGAAGGAGTGATTCCAGATCATTTCCAAGAAGAATTGGTGGCTAGATCATGGCTGAGCAAGTGAATTTCTCCACCTGCAACTCACCATCGGATTCCAAGATTCAAGCACTTTCCATTGGTTCTTTTGCATACAGAAGCAAGGAGGAGGTTCATTGAAGGTGTCTGCAAGATTGTAGAGCTTGAAGTGGTGGTTTCGTGCATCTATTCAACCAAGGTTTTCAGGTTGGTACCTTTCTTCCTATAGCATGATTTAGGTAGAATTAGGTTGAATTAAGGTGTTAGATTGATTGTAGAATGGTGTAGGATGGATTCCAGATAATTAATTGATGAATTAGAGACAAATTAAGTGAATCACCATTTTCGGTTGAGATTGGAATATGATGAATCTTGAGGTTTCAGAGGAAGTTAATGGTATGGTTGAACTCGTGGCAAGATTTGGAATAAGATTCATGTTTTGACCTCTTGGATTGGAGGCTTCTAGGGAGAACTAGGGTTGAAGAAGACGACCGGAGCTCCACCGGTGGTGGCCGGAGCTGGGCGCGAAGCTCAGAGGTTTGAAAGGTTGAAGATGAAGTTTGCACCCTCAGATCTTGTTTTGACCTTTGACTGAGAGATGATCCAAGGGCCACGTTTTAAAGTTGAGTTGTGAAGGATTCTGAAGCATGAAACGATGCGTTTCATTTATTCAGTGTTTTGGGCTTAGTGAAGTCAGTGTTATTCACACCCCCTGATGGCCCAACCCAAACTTTTAACTGAGTCTGATTGCTATTGGCACCGCGCGCTTATTTATTTTTGTTGGATTTTCATTTAATTTTCATTTTGTTCATGATTCTTGAAAAAATCATAAATAATTGAAAATTTATCCAATCAAACCCATTCTTTTTGCATTATACTCATGATTGAGTCTATTATTTTTTAGAGAAAAAATATTTTCATTTCATGTATTTTATGATTTAATGGGAATTTTGTATTTTAATTGATATTAAAATGGTTATGTTTGATGCATATTTTTGTGGATTTTTGTGTGATCTCATGGTGATGATTCTTGGCCTAATTTTTTGTGTGTGATTAGGTTAGACATGTATGATCCCATAGAATTTTTCTCACATTTTTGTGATGAAAATAGGTGTGCTTTCTAGATTGATATTTAGATGCTTTCTTTTTAGGGTTTTAGGTTGATGCCTTGTAATGTAGAATTTAGTTCTAGGTCTAATTTGATGGTTTTATCTTTGAAACTAATATGGTAGAGTCATGATTGACATAGGTTCCCATAGTAATTTTTGTAGGATTTTACAATTGATTTTTGTATTTTAGTTAGGACTAACTTTAGTACTAGGTCTTAGGTGATCCTAACCAACTAATTCAACTAGTTTAACTTCCTTAGTTCCCTTAGATTAGGGTTTGTGCTTGGTTTGCCTTTGGTTGAGATTGAAGACAAGTTGAAGTCAAGAGGAGGATGCTTGAATTTGCTTGAAGTTGCTTGGAGCTTTGGATTTGTTTGTGCCTGAAGGTGTCTGATGAAGATTAGGAGATAGGACATAGGGAGAGCCTTGTAGTTAGAATGATTTCTTTCACAAACATGGAAAGCATATTGTGCTTCCATTCCTCCCCATGACTAAAAGTCCTTCTCAGATATTCACATCCCTCCTTTGGAAGGATGAGTGGCTTTATCTGGGAAGTAGAACTTTGAGGGAACCAGTCTCTCATAATGATGAACCCTTACAGGCTTCCCTTGGTTGTCAGTAAGTTGTTTATCATTTCCACTCATTTTGTTAAATCAATTGTCTTCTGGTTTGAGTATCTTGAAAGATGTTGGACTTGAGTTTGAAGATGAGGACTTCATTGAAGAGTGTGGAAGAGGATGATTCCTTGAGCATTGCCATTGCAGCTGAAGCTTGAAGAGCAAGAAGAACAAGTTGATACTTGAAGACCCCATGGAGATTGAATGAAGAGCTGAGGCTTAAAAAATTGAAGGATGAAGTTGACACTTCCAGATGATTGAAGACTACTCAGAGAAGCTGAGGCTTGTAGGAGAAGAAGACCAAATTGAGACTGGTAAAGCAAAGAGAGCTGAAGCTTGAAGACCAAGTTGATACTTATGAAGAGGATTCAATTGAGATTGAGTAGAGAGTTGAGGCTTGAGGAATAAAGGAAGTTGACACTTGCATTGATGCATTGAGAGCATGGAGGAATCAAGTTGATACTTGTAATTAAGAGTGAAGCCTGAAGGTGGAATTGACTGGAAAGCTGAAGCTTGAAGAAGAAGATTAAGCTGAAGCTTATGTTTGATAGGTTGAAACCCTGAAGGAGCAAATTGATATTTGTCAAGAAAGCTGATATCCTTGAAGGGTGATTGAGGTCTGAAGACTGAGTTGCTGTCAGAAGAGCTGAGGCTTGAGAAAGAGAGAGTTGATGATCTGCTTTCTTGTCTGTTTTCTTTTCTGTATTGTTGATGTGCCTTGCTTGACTTGCTTGATGCATTAGAGTAAGTCCATGATTAGACTGACTTTAATCTAGGAGCATGATTGCACTAGAGGTTGAGGTGCTCCCTCTGCTTGTATTGTTACTGTATGGCTTTGCTTGCGGGTATTCGGTAGAGCCCAACTCCCTTGCCTATGTGGTTTATTTTGCTTGATAGCATTTTTACTTCTTCTGTATGATTGCAGTTGCTCTTATTTTGCTTGATAGCATTTTTACTTCTTCTGTATGATTGCAGTTGCTCTTATTTTGCTTGATAGCATTTTTACTTCTTCTGTATGATTGCAGTTGCTCTTATTTTGCTTGATAGCATTTTTACTTCTTCTGTATGATTGCAGTTGCTCTTATTTTGCTTGATAGCATTTTTACTTCTTCTGTATGATTGCAGTTGCTCTTATTTTGCTTGATAGCATTTTTACTTCTTCTGTATGATTGCAGTTGCTCTTATTTTGCTTGATAGCATTTTTACTTCTTCTGTATGATTGCAGTTGCTCTTATTTTGCTTGATAGCATTTTTACTTCTTCTGTATGATTGCAGTTGCTCTTATTTTGCTTGATAGCATGTTACTTCTTATGTATGATTGCAGTTTACTTCTATCCTGCTTGATAGCATGTGTTATTTCTTCAGTATGATTACTGTTATTCATTCTGGCTTGAGGTTGAGATGAGCTTGTGGAGGCTGCTGCCCCACACACATTTCCTCCCTCACTTGCATTGCATGCATTTTACAGTCGTTTACTGTATATCTGTTTACTGTTTAAGCTGATGTTTTACCTGTTTCTGTTTATCATTGATATGATCCCTTAGGACTCTCATTTCCTTTGATAAGGAAGTGATGATAGAACTTTAGGTTGAAACCTATGCATGACAACTTCTAGGAGTTCCCTGTTTCAAACCTCAACTATAGGATGAATCCTTGGCATGACAACAGTAGGACTTGATAGTCTCCCATTAGTTGAGCCTCTCTCTTCTCATCTCAAACAGCTTAAGATACAGTAATCATGAATGATTTCTTTCGTACGTTACGAGCCTTAAGCTATCTGAGAAAGGATTGTTGGAGAGTTTCTTTCCAACAGTCTGGATGTTTAGTATGGCACCCTTTGGGTGACATGCGACACATTCACGCTCAGGTCATAGTCTTTAGTGCGATTGAAATTGCAAACACGATAAAAAACGCTTCTTTCGTAAAAGACAGAAAACAAACTTCAAACTTTTTTGCCCCGTGGGCCCGTTAATCAAAGGAAGCTTTTCTGAAGAAAAGAGTGTCGTTAAACTTCAGCGCCAACGCAAACAGGCTTTGTCCCTAACTGCTGGAATTGTTGTTTAACCCTACTCGATAAAACAGATGAATCTGAATTCCCGTAATCCGTGTTATCCCAAACTACGTAAGCTCTGATCTCTGATACCTGTTGAGAGTATGTAGGCACAATACTGATGTATTGGGGAGCCACCTTCCCCATAACCCGTCGTAGGTCGAACTACGTTGACTCTGATTTCTCATTCTCTTATGAGAATACGTAGGCATAAAGCGCGACGCTTTGCCGAGTCATTTTCTTTTTCTTTTTAAGCTAGCCTTGATAGGTAGATAGATAAACCAACTTGTCCAGTAAACACAACAAGTGTGGATCCCGTCGAGTATGACGGACGTGAGGGGTGCTAATACCTTCCCCTTGCGTAACCGACTCCCGAACCCAGACAACAGTTGCGATGACCTTGTCTTACCTTTTCCGTCAGGTTTTTCCGATCGTTTCCTTTCATGCTCCGAGGGATAAATAACGAAAGGTGGCGACTCTTCTGTTTTGCCGGCACCTTATTTCCGCGGAAGCGACAGTTATTGTATGTTTGATGAGGTGGGGAGTGCCTCTATTTATAGGCAAATGAGAGGTAGTGGGCAGATTTGAGGTTTCCTTCCTAAGAAGGAAAGGTTTTGCATTTTCTGAATCAAATATCCAAAAAAGGCTTTCTTGGCTTGGAGGTAAGCTTGAAGTCAAGCATCATGATGAGTTTAGAGTGGCTAAATGCAGGCTAGAGTGTGTAGGCTCATGGCTGGTTCAGAATTTACTTTCCACCTCTTGCTTGTTTTATGATATTTTAATGCAAGTTGCAAGGCAACTTGCAAGTCCACTTGCAAACTTGGCCAATTACATTTCCTCTGTATTTCCTTTGTAATTCCATTCTAAAAAGTCTCTACATATCAGATAAAACATGATTCAAAAGCTGAGATTGGTCCAATTGATGAAAGAATGGATTTTTGAAACTTTGTCAATGTGGGACTCAAGTATGAAAACACCATCTTGCCAAATCCATAACTCTCAACTCACAAATGCTATTGAGATCTTCTAGTACTTTTTAGAAAGCCCTCAAATAGCTCTAAAACATTCATGTTTCCATGAGTTTCAAATTCTCAAAGGAACTTGGCCAAAAAACCTCTCAAAGTTGCTAAAAAATGAGCTTAAAAGTGAAAATTTTCTAAGTCTTTTTCCCTTCTTAAAATGAGTTTGGTCATAACTCCAAATCTATGCATTTTCTGATCATGGACCACTTAGGGACTTTTGTAGGATTCTTCAAGATCTTTCCAATGAGCTTTGAACCAACTCATTTAGATGTGTGGTTAAGGAGTTAGGGCTTAGCCCCTTTCAGCACCCTAATTTCCCGATTTTTTGATTACTCCTTCATCCTTGATCCAATGGTCATGAAAATTGATAGGCAAGTGCAATATGACATAAGGAACATTTTTGATTCACCCTTGGAAGTCCAATTCCTTAAATTTGAAGAGTTTACTTTTCGGTCAACCGTACGATCGATCGGTGACTACCGAGTCGCCTGTTGACACTCTGGACCTCCTGAGACTTTGACACTTCTTGAATGAACTTTATTAAGCTATATGAACTTAATGGACCATGATCCCACTATTAGACCACTTTTCAACACCAAAGTCAAACTACAGTTGACTTTTACCGGTCAAAAACCCTAATCGGGGCTCCTAGACTGCACTGTTCTTGATTCTGGAGTGACAACTTCAAATTGGATTCTCAATTGTCATCATATGATACCCTTGACCTTGTTTCATGATTGAATCAACCCAAAATAATGATTGATCACCTTTTTGAAGCTTTGATTTTGACTGTACACAACCCTGATTCATCTGTAACTTGACAAAGAGAAATTTGCACTGGGTTAAGGTTAGGTAATCCTATGAGCATGCTCCTAAAATGATGATGATAATCTAAGGGGTCAAAATTTGGGGTGCAATTGTTGCCCCTATTTAAATATCTTCACTAGATGGAACTGAGAGATGACAATCCTCGTAGAATCGCAGTGAAAGGTATTTAAATATAGAAAACCAGAAATTTTGTCCCTTAGATCCGATGATATGCAAAAGGACAGGTCATGATATGCCATGAATTCTAAATGATGCTTTATGATGCCTGGGTGCAAGACATATGCAGATGAAAGAAAAACAAAACAACGAGTAACTACTCATGGGGACCTGGTATTGTGGACTCGACACTGGGGGAAAACCGAGGTATAACAATCAATAGTTCAAACATGACTAGTGATAACTGAGAGGATAATTTCACATGGGGATGCAAAAAGTCCAATGAAGATGACAATCTCTCTGTGGAAGGGAATCCACTTCACCGGGGAAAAAGAGCGACTTTCTTCTGGGGAAGTGAAAAACTAGAGACACGAACCTCACTGGGGATGATCAGATGAGGAGCTTCCTATAGTGAAGAGTTCAGACGGGATCTTCAGGAATGGACTTAGAAACAAGACCAAACCCACTGGGTATACTAGTAACGGGTAGATCTCCGGGGTTTGACTGGAAAATCAAAGGTTTTACTGGGGATACTAATGTCACCCGGTTTCAACAAATGGTTCAAACAGTGCTAGTAACCACTAGACTTTCCGGAAGTAATGGTAACGACCAACCTGAGATAATAACAAATGAGATTTCTCAAATCCAATCGGTAGCACATAGGACTTCGACTGGGGAAATTGGTGACAACCAAATTTCAAGCAATGCCAGTAACCACTGGACTTAAAGGAGATTGGTAACGACCAAGTCCGGGTACCAATGACGATTGGATTTCAAGCAATGCCAGTTAAGACTGGGTTTAAAAGGAACATGGTGACGACCAAATCAGGGTCTATCAACACATGTGGTTATGAGAGTGCTAGCAAGCTACCAGGCTTCAGCTGGGGAGGTTGGTTCGACCAAACCAAAAGATACCAATAATGATTGGATTCCAAGCAATGTCAGTTACGACTGGACTTCACGGGGGAGGTTGGTGACAACCAACAAGATACCAATGACGGTTGGATTTCGAACATCTGCCAGTTACGACTGGACTTAAACGGAAATCAACTAGTAACGACTAGACTTCACGGGGGATTTGCTAGTGACGACTAGACTTCAAAGGAAAAAAGTTGGTAACGACCAAACCAAAAGATAATAACGAGTGAAGTTAAGACAATGCCAGTTACGACTGGTCTTAACAAGAAATATGGTGACGACCACAAGAATACCAATAACGATTGGCTTTTAAAACAATGCCAGTTACAACGGGACTTTAAACGGAAATTCACTAGTAATAGTTAGACATTCATGGGGAATCGACAGATAGTACACCGAACCCAAGAGACAAAATGAATCACACTGAACCCAGACTGAAGGGTGTATGTAGACCTGGAAAATAAACCCAATCCTAACAGGGGGACAGAGCTTTAAAGAAGCTAGTCAGAGATGACAAAGTAAATTCAAACAAATGCTCAGAAATCTTTTACTAGGGACGAGTCTTCACATCATCATAAGAAGTTCTTGAGAGACAGTCTTCCAGCTTGATAACCACACATGCCCAAAGGAAAATCAGCAGTTCAACTTGCTTACACTTCACCAGGGAGTGCGATAGGATTGCGTATCAAGGTTTCTGCTACCTTGAGGTTTCGGGGAAGTATGATTTTCCTCGACTCTTTTCCATGAGTTGAAGTTTTTACGTTTGTTAATCTTTTCAAGTTTTATTTAATAATTTGACCCCTATGCTTTCAAAATTATCATTGATCAATGAACAATATTTTGCATAACAAAGAAAATAAAAGAAATGGTAAATTTGCAAAAGAAAGAAAGGCTCAAGACTGATTTTATTCAAGAATGAAATCTTGCAAATGACAAAATTCCATAGAAGTTTTACAAATGAAAAATGGCAACGTGGACAAGGTTACACTGAATCCCATGACCAAACTATCCCTAAAGACTAAAACTCCCCAAAATCCTCGCTTCTGACAAGAGCGGTTGAGATGATTGCTTTGTACAATCTTTTGCAGTAGTGACAACTTATCCGATGCAGTGAAAGACCTTTGTCCCTAACTTTTGCCTGGATCGCCCTTCCAGGTTTTCAATCCACCGGGACGCTCATTTTTGCCTAAGCCGCCCTTTCGGGTTTTCAACTTAGCGAGCTCTTATTTTTCTTTTTCTTTTTCTCTTTTTTCTCTCTCTTTTTTTTTCTTTTTCTCAACCCTAACTTTTGCATAAGCCGTTCCTTTGAGTTTTCGGCTTATCGAGTTCTTTTAGGCGTAATATTTTCGTACTGCATCAGAATTCACTGGATGAGTAAGCTGCTCTCCATCCATGGTAGTGGGAATTAATGAGCCTCCTGAGAAGACTGTTTTCACAACAAACGCGCCGTCATAGTTAGGCATCCATTTTCCCCGCGCATCTTTGTGAACTGGTAAAATCTTTTTGAGTACAAGCTCCCCTTCTCGGAATTCTCGGACGCGAACTTTCTTGTCAAAAGCTCTCTTAACCCTCTTCTGATATAACTGACCATGACACATTGCAGACATGCGCTTCTCATCAATAAGATTCAACTGATCAAAACTTTCTCTCACCCATTCTTCTTCTTCAAGCTTGGTTTCCATTATGACTCTCAAGGAAGGTATCTCGACCTCAATAGGAAGTACCGCATCCATTCCATATACCAAAGAAAAAGGGGTTGCCCCTGTTGAAGTGCTGACAGACGTTCTGTATCCATGCAAAGCAAATGGTAGCATCTCATGCCAATCTTTGTAAGTTTTCACCATCTTTTGCAAAATCTTTTTGATGTTCTTATTTGCAGCTTCTACAGCTCCATTCATCTTGGGACGATAAGGAGAGGAATTGTGATGTTCAATTTTGAAGTCATCGCACAACTCTTTCATGATCTTGTTGTTCAAGTTGGTACCATTGTCCGTTATGATTCGGCTCGGAATTCCGTAACGACAGATAATCTCCTTCTTGATAAAACGGGCCACCACTTGCCGAGTAACATTAGTGTAGGATACGGCTTTGACCCACTTTGTGAAATAATCAATAGCCACCAGAATAAATCGGTGTCCGTTAGAAGCTTTTGGCTCAATTGCCCCAATCATATCAATGCCCCACATAGAGAAAGGCCAAGGTGATGACAACACATTTAGCAACGTCGGAGGTACATGCATCTTGTCTGCATGAATCTGACACTTGTGACATTTCCTGCCATATTGAATACAGTCAGTTTCCAAAGTCAACCAGTAATAACCAGCCCTCAAAATCTTTTTAGACATAGCATATCCATATGAGTGCCAAATATTCCCTCATGAACATCTTGCATTAATAAATCTGTTTCTCGTCTGTCGACACATCTAAGTAGGACCATATCATGATTTCTTTTGTAAAGCACATCATTACTGAGAAAGAACTTGGATGCTAATCGTCTCAGCGTTTTCTTGTCAAGTGACGTAGCATCTGCTAGATACTCTTGTTTTAACAGATAATTCTTTATGTCGCGGTACCAGGGCTTATCATCAGTTTCTTCTTCAACCATCTGACAGTAGGCGGGCTCGGTCTTGCGTTCAATTCGAATGAGAGTGGAATCATTAACGTACCTGACTTTCCACATTGAGGCTAACATGGCTATGG
The DNA here is from genome assembly GCA_963859935.3 of Lathyrus sativus. NCBI lineage: Eukaryota > Viridiplantae > Streptophyta > Magnoliopsida > Fabales > Fabaceae > Lathyrus > Lathyrus sativus. Next base: position 500,513,929 of record OZ012737.1, read on the forward strand.
CATCGGCAATGTGATATTCAGATCTCGGAACATGCTTGAAGGTGATTTCATCAAAATACTCAATCATTTTAACAATGTAGGCTCTATAAGGGATCAAATTCTCATGCCTAGTCTCCCAGTCACCAGTAACTTGATAAATAACCAAAGCTGAATCCCCACTGACTTCAAGAAGTTTGATTCTGAGGTCTATGGCTGCTTCGAGGCCGAGAATGCATGCTTCATATTCGGCGATATTGTTCGTGCAGTCAAAATCTAACCTAGCTGTGAACGGAGTGTAACCACCCTCCGGATTCATCAAAACGGCGCCTACACCATGCCCACTGTAATTTGAGGAACCATCAAACATCATTTTCCACCAAAGACCTGTCTGCGGACCTTCATCGGAACCCGGCTCTTCACAATCCTTTACCAACATAATATCCTCATCTGGGAAATCAAATTTGAGAGACTCATACTCTTCAACTGGTTGATCTGCAAGATATTCTGACAAAATGCTACCCTTGATAGACTTCTGAGTTACGTACTGGATGTCGTATTCTGATAATAACATATGCCACCGGGAGAGCCTTCCAGTCTGAGCAGGCTTCTCAAAAATATACTTTATCGGATCCATTTTTGAAATCAACAAAGTGGTATGACAAATCATGTACTGCCTTAAGCGTCTAGCAGCCCATGCCAAAGCACAACAAGTTTTCTCCAGAAGTGAATATCGGCTTTCACAATCAGTGAACTTCTTACTCAAATAATAGATAGCATGTTCTTTTCGTCCGGACTCATCCTGCTGACCTAACACACAACCCATTGAATTCTCTAGCACTGTCAAATACATGAATAGAGGTCTTCCCGGAACAGGAGGTATCAAGATCAGAGGTTTTTGAAGGTAACCCTTGATCTTATCAAACGCTTGCTGACAATCTGAATTCCAAATGACCGTCTGATCCTTGCGTAACAATTTGAAGATGGGCTCGCAAGTAGGAGTCATGTTAGAAATAAACCTGGATATATAGTTCAACCTTCCAAGGAAACTTCTGACTTGATTCTCAGTTTGTGGAGCTGGCATATCTTAAATGGCTCGGACTTTATCTGGATCTACCTCAATCCCTCGGTGGCTAATAATGAAACCAAGTAACTTTCCAGATCTTACTCTAAAGGTACACTTGGCTGGATTCAGTCTCAACTGATATTTTCTGAGTCTCTTAAATAATTTCAAAAGATGTTCCAAATGGTCCTCCTCACTCTGAGATTTGGCTATCATGTCGTCAACATATATCTCTATCTCCTTGTGCATCATGTCATGAAATAAAGCCACCATGGCTCTTTGATAAGTAGCACCTGCGTTCTTCAGACCGAAAGGCATAACTTTGTAACAGTAAGTCCCCCACGGAGTAATGAAAGTAGTTTTTCCATGTCATCTGGATCCATCTTAATCTGATTGTAACTGGAGAAACCATCCATAAATGAAAAAACTGCAAAACGAGTCGTATTATCCACCAACGTATCAATATGCGGCAAAGGGAAATCATCCTTCGGACTGGCCTTGTTTAGATCCCTATAATCCACACACATTCTGACTTTCCCATCCTTTTTCGGTACAGGTACAATATTGGCCACCCATTCGGGGTATTTGGAAACTGCTAAGAAACCTGCATCAATCTGTTTCTTCACCTCATCTCGAATCTTAAGAGCCATGTTAGGTCTTGTTCTTCGGAGCTTTTGTTTAACCGGTGGGCATTCTGGTCGAAGCGGTAACTTGTGAACCACTATGCCAGTGTCTAAACCCGGCATATCTTGGTATGACCAAGCAAATACATCCACATACTCTTTCAGAAGCTTCTCTAATTGCTGCTTGACTTCTTCCCCTAGAGTTGCCCCAATCTTGACTTCTTTCTTGTCTTCTTCGATGCCAAGATTAATGACTTCTACCTGTTCTTTGTAGGGTTGAAGCTCTGTGTACTAATGATGTGCCCATTTTACCAATTCATCAGGGATTTCAAAATCTTTGTCCTCATCTTCATCTTGGTATATTGGTGAATCAAAGTCAGGAGGGAATGCAAAATCATAGGATTCAATGGGTTTTAGGACATCACTGCATGTTGGAATGGCTTAATTTATTAAAACACACAAAGACAAATGCATCACACAAAAGAGAAAATTGTTTTGGGTTTTTTAAGATTGTCATTTTTCTTTTAAAATGAAAGCAAAAGCGGTAAAGGAAATAACACAAGGAATTTAACAAAATAGTCCATTTTCCATTGATTTTCTTGAAAGCACGGGTCCCTTACAAAACATTCCTATAGCCTTGGGCATGGCTATGGAGATTTAAAGCAACAACAAGAAAAGAAAGACAAACAAATTACGTTAACTCAGGAAAGACCATAGGAATCTTAATAGCTTCCCAGTTGCTCAAGGCAGAGTTGCAATGATACACTAACTGTTCAAGGTCTTCATCTTCAAAATCTTCTTCCACAGCACTGACTTGGAATCCTCCACTGATGAATACTTCTTGTATAGTCTTTGGGCGTCCTTTGTCATGTGTCGGTTCTTCATCATGAGTTGGTTTGTAACCCAACCCTTGGCAATCCATCTTTGGCTTCACTTCAATAACCTCTCCCCAACCTACAGGAGTACCTTCTTCCAGTGTAGACTTGATGCTCTGAGCGGATGCAAAAGATGGACCGCTCTTAGCCACTGTTTCCTCTAACATCACTGCATTAGCTATCTCGAGTGCCTGAAAAGAAGTTTCTAACGTGCCTTCATCTGCCTCAATATACTTGAATGATGACAGATTGATCACCATTAGGTCCTCTTCACCGTGTACAATCACCAGTTTGTCATTCACAACAAATTTCATTCTTTGATGTAAAGTGGAAGTCACTGCCCCAGCTGCGTGAATCCACGGTCGTCCCAAAAAACAACTATAAGTTGGGTTAATGTCCATGACTTGGAATGTAATATCGAACACATGAGGTCCTATCATGATTGGCAATTCTACCTCTCCAACAACCGTTCTTCTTGAACCGTCAAAAGCTTTTACAATCAACGATGTCAGCTTCATTTCTGCCCCTTCATATGCCATCCTTGCGAGCGACCTTGCGGGTAATACATTCAATGAGGATCCAGTGTCGACTAAAACTTGTGCCATTGTGTCTTCTTGGCACCTGACAGATATGTGCAACGCACGGTTGTGATTACGTCCTTCTTTTGGCAACTCTGCATCATCAAAACTCAGGGTGTTACATGCCGTAATGTTGGCTATCACTGAGTCAAATTAGCCGAGAGTTATATCTTTTGTCACATGTGCCTGCCTCAATACTTTTTGCAGAGCCTCTCTATGAGCTGGAGAGTTCATCAAGAGAGACAAGATCAATATCTTCGATGGGGTTTGGTAAAGCTGATCAATAACCCTGTAATCACTTTTTCGAATAATCCTTAAGAATTCCTCGTTGTCTCCCTCAGTACTTAGTACCTCTTTTTCTTTTGTTGCAACAGGAGTAACCTCTTTTGGAGTGACTACTGTTATCTTTGGCTGATAGATTCGACCACTACGGGTCATCTTGCTTGTACCTGCAATATTTGTCACGTCCACTTGGTCGTCTTTCACAGTCTCTTTCTGACTAACCCTCCCAGATCCTCGGTCTATCACAGTCATGTCATATTTCCATGGAACGACCTTTGTGCTTTCAAAAGGAAATGGTCTTGGTTTCTGAATAATAACCGGTCGAGGTTGATCAATAGCCGACTTGCTGAAAACAGGCTTCACACTTTTGTTGGTCATTTTGAACACCGGAACTTTCTCACCTTTCTTTGGTAAATTAAAAACAAGCTCAATTACCGAAACTTCTTCTTTCCTCACCTTGCTACACATTTGCAATACTCCATCATCAATCAATCTTTGTATATCTCCTCGTACCGCATCACACTCTTTAGAATCACTAGAACATTCTTCACAATCATTATGGGTATCCTCTATCAATCCTGCTTTCAGTAGCTTCTCGTGAAGTAACCTTAACGGAGTCTTGATCTCTGACACACTCCGGACTATCCTTTCATCTGAAACTTCTTCTACCGCATTAACCCCTCCATGATTCAGTAATGGATTACTTTTAACATTAGGGGGTACATCATCAAAAGACAAGATCTTCTTTTCTATCAACTCCCTGACAAGATGTTTTAAGGTAAGACAACCTTCTAAATCATGGTCGGCAGCGCCTTCATGAAAGGCACAATGAGCATTTGGATTATAGTGAGGAGATGTAGTGTCTGGATTTAATGGCCGCGTTGTTACCAATCCTTACTGCACCAAGGAGGGGTACAACTCTGTGTAAGTCATCGGTATCTGAGGAAGTGGAGGTTTTGTTGTTGTTCTCCGATTCTGATAGTTTTTTCTGGGTGCCTGAGCTCTCGGCTGATTATGTTGCTGATAGGATGGAGTGTTGGGCGCTCGTTGATACCCTTGTTGAATTGGCTGATATACGGGCGTTGGTACTGCCTGATAATTGGGAACAGGATGATTGAAAGCTGGTGTTACAGCTGCCACATATGGTTGTTGGGCATACTGTAATGGATACATTGGTCGTTGTTGCTGAGGTTGCTGAATATAACTTGGTTGAGGCTGCTGAACAAAGCCTTGCTGAGGTTGCTGATATTGTTGGTAAGGCTGTCTCCAGGTGCGACTCTTTCTTCCCACAGTTATGGCATTTGTCTCTCCTTCTTTCTTTTTATGAAAATTACTGCTGAACTTCTTGACATTATTGTTACCGGAACTGCTGGAACCACTAGCCACCTTTCCATTCTTCATTCCTAACTCCACTCTCACCCCCACTGCTACTATATCTGAGAAACTTGCGGTTACACTACTGATCATCTTCTCATAAAACTCTGGTCTTACTGTATCAACGAACCAATCTGTCAACTCTTTTTCACTCAAAGGAGGTTCTACCTGAGAGGCTGTCTCCCTCCACCGTTGTGCATATTCTTTGAAGGATTTTGAACTCTTTTGCGACATACTCAGTAACTGTCTTCTATCAGGGGCCAAATCCATGTTGTATTTGTAATGTTTTATGAAAGCATCGGCCAAGTCTTGGAAACTGTGAATACGAGACTGATCCAGACCCAAATACCATTTAGAAGGAGCTTCTTTCAAACTATCTTGGAAACAATGAATCATCAACTTATCATCTTCTACATGTGCGGCCATTCTTTGGTAATACATAACCAGATGCGTTCGAGGACAAGTAGCACCAGAATACTGATCAAAATTGGGAACTTTGAATTTCGGCGAAATTACCAATCCAGACACTAAGCACATATCTCTGGCATCAGTACCAAAGATGTCATTCCCTTCCATTGCTCTGACTTTTCTGCCTATGGTCTCTACACTCTCTTTCAACTTTTCATGTTGTCCACTCTCTTCTTCAGACCCATCAAGACCTTCATACACTTGTGGAGGGTTATGGAAAACAGGGCGTACTTGGGCTTGAACAGAAGCTGGAGTATATGTAGGAACATCTTGAGGAAATTCTGCCCCTAGGGGAACTGCTTGTTGGTTGACTGTTGGTGGAGGTACAAAACCAGGTGGTAACCCGTATGGTGGAACATTTGTAACAGTAACTGCCGTTGGGATCGGCTCCACAGCTATGCCAGTGATTTCAGAAACAACAGTGGCTTGAGTGTCCAACTTTGCACGAATGACCTGTAGGGCTTCCATGATCTGCCCCATGCCTCCTCGTAGCTCTCCGAGTTCATTATCAATCATGTCCACATCCAAATTCTGTCCTTCCATTCTTAGGCGAGCTTGGGCTCGGGTATTGTATTGGTGTTGAGGATTCAGTGTGATTCTCTCTGGAGACAAGACAGCGAGATGAGACACAACACAAGAATATGCACATGTAATGCTTATGGATGCAAAAAATGCGAAATTTAATCATTCAAGGAATTCAAAGAAATATTTGCAAACATTATAACAATGGGGGAAATAAAGCAAATTCAAAGTCTTCATAGATTAATAACTGAGAGTTTTACAACAACGATTCTGAAACTGAAATACAAGTCTTCAATACAGATACATGATGAAATAAAACGGAAAACAAAAGGATCTTAGATCTTCTGGTTGGAGGGCCCTTCGTCTTCTGGCTGATTCTTCTTTCCACCTTGATGGATCAACTCTTGAAGCTCTTCCTTCTCTTGCATAACCCTGAAATACTTATCCCTCCAAGTCTTTCCTTCTTTTTCAGCTTTTACCAAAGCAACTTTCAATTCTTCTACGAGAGTAGGTTTGGGTGAGTCAGGCTCAAAGCGAGTATATAACATCTTTAATGTTGCTTCTTTTACCCATGATAAGTAAGATTCTGAAACATTAGTGTCGTGGTAACCTAGGGCTGTTACACCCCTCGTGTGAATATGACGCCAAGCATACACAATCTGAGCCCTGTAAGCGGGATTCTTCCCTCTTCAATGTAGAAACTTCTCAAAAAGTCTGGGTCTGGTTCATTCTCCATCGGGTGCCCCAACTGGCGACGAGCTAAAATAAGATTATAGCTGATGCAACCATTAACGCTGATAAGTGGTACATTCGGGAAATCCCCACAGCTTTGAATCATGGCGATCCCCCCATACATAGGGTCATACCACTTAATGTCTGAATGTTTGAATAACAACAGTTTTTCAATCCATGAGAGCCCATTCTGCCTATCCTAGAGTGCTGGAATTCTTGGCAAGTGCGAAATAAACCACTTGTGTAAGAGAACAGTGCAACACTCAATCTGACCAACTCCATAACGGTTCCTACAGTGGATGGAAAAGTACACATCAGCCAACAAGGTAGGTACAGGATTCTTGATTAAGAAGAGGTTGATTGCATTTGCGTCTACAAAATCATTAGCAGTCGGGAACAGGAACAGTCCGTAGATTAGTAAAACCAGGATGGCCTTAAAGGCTTCAGAATTCTTCGACACGGCATAGCTTTGAGCTTTTTCATATAGGAACATAGCTGGAAATCCATATAGCCCTCATTTAGCAACCATATGAGGTCGGACTTCGTCCACCTCCAAATATGCGGCCTCTACAACTGCTCTTTCATTAGGAGTCCCTTCTCTTCCAGAAAATGGTCTAGGAGTGACGCCTACTCCCATCAGGGTGGAATATTCTTCCAAGGTTGGCAGGAACTGATAATCTGGAAATGTGAAACAGTGATAGGTTGAATCATAGAACTGCACGAGTGCGAACAACATCTCTTCATATACTTGAACTTCTAGCAAAGACAGCATATTCCCATACTTCTCTCTGAATGCCTCGGGGTCTTCTACTAAACTTCCCAGTTTCTTCAAGTTCTCCAATTTTGGGCTTCGGAACATGTTGATGCGGTAAAGCAACAAGCAAAAAATATTAAGTAACCCAGTTTTGTCGTCTCCACAGGGATTAGTGCGACTTGAACGTCGTTCAATGGTTTCCATATTTCCAAGCTTCTTGTTCAAAAGGTTTGGTTAAAGAGGTTCAAAGAACCATAAATAAAAACAGAAAATATAAAATAAATACTGAAATATTAACGGAGCCTTGTTGGGATTGGATTTCATCAATTGATAACATGTGCATTCTTCTGATCAAATTAAACACCGCGCAATCATTCGTCTAATATCCTCACGTATCACTCACGACATAGCTTATCTCTACCGCAACGTCGAGAAAATAACCGTATCGTCTCATTGTTGATCTCTCACAAAACTCGACAACACAGAGCATTAAGAATCGATACTAACACAAATGCTAAGTCTAAAACTATCTCTAGCAATTAGGACCTAACAGGTAATCATACTAGTTCCAGATCCGAAAAGTATATCTCTATCACGATTCAAATCAAAGATTAACAGGTAAACAAGAATGAAACCCATATCAGATAAACAATTGTTTTGCATATAAAATACAATGATCAGAATACGTACACACGCTTAACCCTTTTTACATGTATTCATCTAATCCGCCAAATGGTTGTGAACAACATTCTTCATCACTATTATCACATACCCACACAATATCATATTGATCCTACCCATGCTAGCCATGCTACTTAATCAACACAACACCATAGAAGATAAAATGAATATCAACTTCAAAACCATGTCAAAAGCTTGTTCATTGATAGAAGAAGATCTGAGATCAAAGATGTGAAAAGGTTTTGTCAAGACCCACATACAAGCAACCAAAGATAATCAATCAATAGAGAATCAAAACTAGTTCACAAACATAAATTAGATGAAATACATAAGGTATCAAAAGATTACAATCCAAACCCCAACAAGAGATCGAAGATCTTACCTCCTCCCTCTTAGGGTTTTGTGTTTCTCTCTCTCAAGAAATGAAGAGAGATGAGTTCTGATGTTCCAAAATGTTACAATCTCAAGTTTTCTCCCAAAAATGGAGTTATCACCTAAAAATACAAGAAAATAACTTAAATACATGTTTTGGTTCTGTCACGTTCGCTAGGCGAACAGCTAGCGAATAACTAGCGAACGCGAACTTTTGGCACTTTCAGATCTGTTCAATTCTGGACTCGTTCGCTACCTGCTCGCTAAGCTCGCCTAACAAATGTTCGCTACCTGTTTGCTAGGCGAGCTGCTAGCGAACGTTCGCTACCTGTTCACTAGGCGAGCTGCTAGCGAGCTGACAGCATTTTGCTACTGGAAGTGTTCGCTTGAGACTCGCTGTGCCTTCGCCTAGCGAGTGCTTCGCTACCTTTCCTCGCTGCATCTTCTCCTAGCGAGCTTGCTGTTTGTTTGCTTGTTTTCTTGGTTCCTTTGCCCATTTCTTATGTCTTACTTTTCCATTTGTTTTGTGCATGATTCCTGCACAATAGCACACAAACCAAAGGTACCAAGATATTTTCACTCTATATTGCAAACCAAACAAAACCAGAGTGGTTTTCAACACTTATATGACAAAAATGAGTGAAAGATGCCAATATATGATAGATCAAATAAGTGAAATTTGACATCTAACAACTCGCCCGAACTAGCTTTTTGCTTGTCCTCAAGCAAAGTATGCCTCTCATTTCGCAACAAGAGGATTTGCTCAAGACTAAAATTCACCCAAGAATGGATAAAATTGGCTCAAACACAAATGATGCAAACAAACCATGGTTTCAAATGTTTAGAATCAAACAATGCAAAAGAACTAACTTCTTATAACAAATATTAAGCTATGCATCAATCAACAACTATGTTTTTCATGAATGAATCACTCTAACTCTCCTCTTCGAATAAGGATTGAAGAAATTACGCGTTTGCAACCGCGGGGACAATTTCACTCAACTAACAAACAATATCAATATCAATTAAATTCATACAAAATCTAACAATCAAAAGCAAAAATATGGAAGCAAGAAGATCACTAAGGTCTTTAAGGTTATAGCTTGGTCGGGTTTACAAACAAGGGACATTTCTAAGGACATGGAAACGAAATTGCCGATGCAAAAGAGGCATTCACCGTACACGTTATTTACATATCTCAACTTCATTCCATTCATTTCTTAATTGCAAACCTTCCCAACTTTATCTCACAACTTATTCTTTCACTATTTTTCTTTTCCAAGCAAGCATTCTTTTTCTCATATTTTTTTTATCATATTTTTTTTCATTTTCACATAACAATTTTTTTAATGCTTGCTTGAATTTTTCAAAAATTGTAACAACCTACTATCTTCCTTTTTCATTCTCCCCAACTTAACTTTTACTCAATCCTCAAGTGAATGCTCTTAGCTTTTTATGGCAAAGAATGCAATTAAAACAAATTCAAGGGTTCAAGAAAAATTTTAAAATCTCACAAAATTAAGAATGAGATTCACATTGTTTAGGCTCAAAGGGGTTAACGAATTCTCTCTACTCACGGGTAAGTTGCATTTGGACATAGTTGTGCTCAATATAAACAAGTGCCTTGATCATTTCTAATGCTTCCACAAATTCATAATGATACAAAGATAAAGCATGAATCATACGAATCAACAAAGTTTATCAGAAATCCAGCATTTAGTAAACAATGGAAGCTTTCTCACAAATTGTGGTTTTTGATCCTAAGTGAAACAATCATTTAAATAAGTTGCCAAAAGAACAAATTTCATTTGCACAAAGACTTAAGTTCTTAAGCATTATAAAATTCTAAATGAAGGAAACCATGTACCTTGACAACATTCACTTGTTTCATACTATCATTGCCATCCAAACCCGGTCGAAGCTTCATTGAATGCTTTTATACCGATAGCAACCACTCTAGAAGGAGTTTTCGTCATTCCTGAACACACTAGAAAAAACATAAAAAGGAACAAATATATAAAAAATATACAAAGCTTAAAAACATAGAACCGTTGCAATGCACTTCAAAATCTCAACACCAATCCCCGGCAACGGCGCCATTTTGTTAATGCGGTAAAGCAACAAGCAAAAAATATTAAGTAACCCAGTTTTGTCGTCTCCACAGGGATTCGTGCGACTTGAACGCCGTTCAATGGTTTCCATATTTCAAAGCTTCTTGTTCAAAAGGTTTGGTTAAAGAGGTTCAAAGAACCATAAATAAAAATAGAAAATATAAAATAAAGACTGAAATATTAACGGAGCCTTGTTGGGATTGGATTTCATCAATTGATAACATGTGCATTCTTCTGATCAAATTAAACACCGCGTAATCATTCGTCTAATATCCTCACGTATCACTCACGACAGAGCTTATCTCTAACGCAACGTCGAGAAAATAACTGTATCGTCTCATTGTTGATCTCTCACACAACTCGACAACACAGAGCATTAAGAATCGATACTAACACAAATGCTAAGTCTAAAACTATTTCTAGCAATTAGGACCTAACAGGTAATCATCCTAGTTCCAGATCCGAAAAGTATATCTCTATCACGATTCAAATCAAAGATTAACAGGTAAATAAGAATGAAACCCATATCAGATAAACAATTGTTTTGCATATAAAATACAATAATCAGAATACGTACACACGCTTAACCCTTTTTACATGTATTCATCTAATCCGCCAAATGCTTGTGAACAACATTCTTCATCACTATTATCACATACCCACAGAATATCATATTGATCCTACCCATGCTAGCCATGCTACTTAATCAACACAACACCATAGAAGATAAAATGAATATCAACTTCAAAACCATGTCAAAAGTTTGTTCATTGATAGAAGAAGATCTGAGATCAAAGATGTGAAAAGGTTTTGTCAAGACCCACATACAAGCAACCAAAGATAATCAATCAATAGAGAATCAAAACTAGTTCACAAACATAAATTAGATGAAATACATAAGGTATCAAAAGATTACAATCCAAACCCCAACAAGAGATCGAAGATCTTACCTCCTCCCTCTTAGGGTTTTGTGTTTCTCTCTCTCAAGAAATGAAGAGAGATGAGTTCTGATGTTCCAAAATGTTACAATCTCAAGTTTTCTCCCAAAAATGGAGTTATCACCTAAAAATACAAGAAAATGACTTAAATACATGTTTTGGTTATGTCACGTTCGCTAGGCGAACAGCTAGCGAACGCGAACTTTTGGCACTTTCATATCTGTTCAATTCTGGGCTCGTTCACTACCTGCTTGCTAAGCGAGCTGCTAGCGAACATTCGCTACCTATTTGCTTGGCGAGCTGCTAGAGAACGTTCGCTACCTGTTCGTTAGGCGAGCTGCTAGCGAGCTGACAGCATTTTGCTACTGGAAGTGTTCGCTTGAGACTCGTTGCGCCTTCGCCTAGCGAGTGCTTTGCTACCTTTCCTCGCTGCATCTTCGCCTAGCGAGCTTGCTGTTTGTTTGCTTGTTTTCTTGGTTCCTTTGCCCATTTCTTATGTCTTACTTTTCCATTTGTTTTGTGCCTGATTCCTGTACAATAGCACACAAATCAAAGGTACCAAGATATTTTCACTCTATATTGCAAACCAAACAAAACCAGAGTGGTTTTCAACACTTATATGACAAAAATGAGTGAAAGATGCCAATATATGATAGATCAAATAAGTGAAATTTGACATCTAACAGAACACAATCTCTGGTTTCTTTCCAGAATCCATCTTATAATATCTGCAAAACAATCTTTAGTTCCTTGAATGATTTAATTAATGAGAATGCAAATACAAAGGTTTTATGGAACTCAGATTTTGTAAATTTCAAAACATCATTTCATTTCATTGATTTTCAAGTTTTGAATTACAAAATAGTACATCTTACAAAAAATCCTAAACATAGAGCTAAAGATATTCTAACAAAAGTCCTCTCTTGCTTTGATCTTCTTGAGTTCTTCTTCTATTTGTGTCTTCTCAAGAATGAGCTTGTCCACCATTAACTTCCATGGAGTTGACTGATGGCTGGAATAAAATAAATATCCATGCACCTTCCTCTTCTTACAAGCAATCATTTCTTCATCCTTCAACTGAAGTTGTCTACGAAGTTCATCGTTCTCTTCTATGGCCACTTGGTACTTGTATCTCCAGTTTGCTTCAGTTTGTTGTGATTTTCTCCAAGCAATCTTCAACTTCTCCTCTTTAGACATAAAGATCAATGGGGGTTCCTCCTTCAAAACCATGGGTTCCTGCTGAGGATAAGGCATCTTCAGCTGAATAGCTCTCTTTTGGACCCATTGGAGATAAGGCTCGAGAGACACGTAATTAGGTTTCCCTAAGTCTTCCTTTCCTTTCTTATGCACATGACCCCAAGCTTTTAGGATCTCTTCTTTTAATTCTGAACTTCCCTTAAAGAAAATATTCTCCACATGAGCACTATTGGGTTTGTCCCTCAAAGGATATCCAAGCTGTCGGCGAGCGAGAACAGGGTTGTAACTGATTCCTCCATTTGTACCAAGAAGAGGTACGTTACCAAAACTTCCACAACTGTCAATGATCTTTATCCCATCGTAATTACGGCTGTATCAATCAATATCAGAGTGAGTGAGAGCCATAACCTTCTGAGACCACCAACCTTTCTTCCAAAAAGCATGAACCTTAGGTAAGTGAGAAATAAACCACTTGTATAACAAAGGGACACATCAGATAATCATTCCCCCCTTATGCAAGTTCCTCAGATGAACTGAATGATAGGCGTCAGCTAGTAAAGTAGGCACAGGGTTTTTCTTCAAGAAAATCTTAATGGTGTCGAGATCCACAAAATTATCAAAACTTGGAAACAAGAAGATCCCATAAATGAGCAAGGCGAGGATAGCCTCGAATGCATCCATACTCAAATGATCAACATAGTATTGGGCTTTCCCAACCAAGAACTCTGCAGTCAAACCAAAGACTCCTCCTTTAGTAGCCATATTTTTCTAAATATCCACCAACCCCAAACGTGTAGCTTTAGCAATTTCTTCCTCCTTAGGGTCCTTCTCCATGATTGGGAAAGGAGACTCATCAAGAATGGGTAACCCAACCAAGCAAGAATATTCCTCAAGTGTAGGTACCAGCTGATAATCAGGAAAAGTGAAACAACGGTAGAGCGGATCATAAAACTGGAGAAGTGTGGAGAGAAGTCCCAGATCCATCTTCTTCTTTACCTTCAACAATGACAATAAGTTCCCATACCTACTCTTGAATCCTTCTAGATATGTTATCAAAGTGCTCAACCTCTCTATGTCATCCAAGTTAGGACTCTTGTAAGTGTACTTCATAGTTTTCTTCTTTCCACTATCCATGATGATCCTAATGTTTACAAACAAAAGTCTGAGTTTCATGAAACTTTTATGATATGATGCTCATGAATGCATGGATGCACAAACATAGATAAGCACATATTCACATATACACATAGGTAAACAGGTGAAGGTTTAGGTTTGGAGAACATGAGAGTGGAGGCAAGGTCTACCCATCCCAAACGTATGTACTAGGGCTTTTCAAAACTGTAGAACAGGGTTCTAAAAGGTTCCCAGAGTCTTCAACCCATCTTTAGGATATTATCAATTTCCCAAATAACTTGGTGGTCGATAATATTCTCAAGAGAGTCTCGTCCAAGTGTAGTATCGCGTATCAACTACTTCGGAATTACTCCCTCATAGTCACCACACTACATCCTAATAAAGCCAAAGTGGGGAAAAGGTAATCTAAAGGTCCTCAGTGTCATGGGCTCCTATGTAGAAAGTAGCATTGTGTTCACAAGTACTCGATCAACAATACTAACTTTCAAAAGGGCCTCTACTGAGCGGTGGTTTTCTCAAGTCAACTTGGTCGGGAATCAACTCCCTGTAAGCCTTCTTGAATATACCACCTTCCTATCATAAGTACGCTTAAGCACGGGTATAGTGATGTCTCACCACTCAAAGTTCCCAAGGTCCAACAGAGCACAAATGTACATATTTACAAGTATTCACAAATATAGCAAGTAATCAAACAAGATAGGCTAAACCCTCAAAGTAAGCAAACTGCAACGTCCCCAGTGAAGTCTCCATTTCTGTTGCGGTGAAAATTGGAAATCAAGCTATTAAATTAACTTGAATATTAATTCTTTTACAACCGAACTTTAATTTATCCAAAGGAAAGGTCTAAAGAAAGAAAAACCATTTTCGCGATGTAACGACAACATTAAGAGATCCGGGGATCGGGGGTTGGTTATACCTAGGGAAGGTGTTAGCACCCTAAGCATCTGTAGTACTCTACAGGAACCTTTTGTTTGATTGCTTGCTAAGTTTGTGAAATGTGCTATGGTTTGGGATTAGGATAAGGGATAGGTAAAGACCTAGATGGTTTTCTAAGTTTGCTCGCAAAGACATCGCATCTTCTGCCTACAGATCCTAACTAGGATAGAATCAGAGCAATCGTAGTTCACCTCACAAGGGATAAAGAACACTTGATGATGATCAAGGTTCAAGGGGAAACAAACATGACAATGTTTGTGTGGAGTTTGACAAAACTCCCTAATCTAGATTGTAACACCCAAAAGGGGAAGTAAGATATCATGAGAATGATTCTTACATAGAGTTGACAAACTTTATCCTAGGGTTCTAGTTGAAGAACACTCCTAGTACAAGTGGGTTTTATAGACTTAAATCAAAGTCTAATGGCTTCTAAACTAAGGTTAAGGTGACTTTAACAAAGTCAAGGGAGGGGTGAATGAGCTATCCATGACATGAGGGTCAATGGAAAGACTTTTCCTTTGGAAGGAGAAAGGGGAGGAAACTTGGATGAGAACTAACAAGTTTCATCACTTGGGGAAAAGAAAACATTTAATCAAAGTTTTAAACATGATGAAGATAAGAGCATGGTGACAACCACTCAATGAACATGTTAAAGAAAAACACAAGATATGCATTGATGACAATCAAAGCAACTGACTAAGCAGGAAATGTGACGACAGATCAAACTCAAGTAAATTCCTCAGAGGAAGCAAAATGAACATGGTAACAACCAAAAATAAAATCTTAGCATGTTGACTAACATTTAAGGGTATGAATGTAAACAAATATCACAACATACACAAGTATGACAAGAAAGAAATTCATCAGTATACGCGAAAATGATTACAAAATGCACTTAACTTGCAAGTAGTCAAAAAGGATGAAAAATTAGGCAAACATGGAATTTTAAAATATGAAATGAAAGTAGACATAAAAATAAACACAATTCAAAAAGAATGGGTGCAAAATGATTAAAAATGAGTGAGATGTGATTTTTTGAAGTTTGGATGAAAAATGGTAAAAAATAATAAAAGGGTTGCCCTCCTCAGGGGTCGAACCCAGGTTCAGCTGGTACAAGGCGTGTTTTGGCAAGTGTGCTTACCACTGAGGTGGCTATACATCCATTGATGAAGCCGCCCCATTAAACATATAGGGTAAGATTTCATGGCAGGCTGGGCAAGAAAAACACATAAAACTTGGATTTGCATTTTTGGATGTAACTCAGTCAATTCTTAATGGATTTTCACAAACATTTAGTCTAAATTGCCTAGAATTTCATGAGGATCACAATGGTGGCATTAGTTTTGCAAGATCATGTCTTCATTTAAAAAACCGATGGTACATGCATAATGAGCATTTGAAGTGCATTTTGAAGTGACAGTCCAATTCCAAACATTTTCAGGTCAGAGTAAATGTACACACACATTGAAAACATGATGATGAGTGAAATCAAGCAAGAGTTTTAGATCAAAACAGTTTGTGGTGAGAAATGATGTTCAGAAGTGCAAAACTGTCATGAGAAATGCAAGTTGATGTCCAGTTTCAGTTCAAAGCATGATATGGGCAAATAAATCACATACACACATCATATACATGTCATTGAAATAAGTCAAGCAACAGAAACAGTTCAAACTGGTCTATGGTGAAAAGTAGAGTTCAAGATGCAAAGTTGCATATGTAAAGTGCAGGTGGATATCCAGTTCAGTTTGAATGCAAAATTATGGCAAGTAAACTTCATACACATACTACATTCATGTTATCAAGTGAGATCAAGCATGAGAAAAGATTCAAAACTGTCTGTTATGAAAAATGGCATACAAGCTGTTATTTGGCTATTTGATGAAGCAGTAGGAACTTCAAAATCAGGTTCAAGCATGCTCAGGTCAAATGCAACATACACACATGTCATATATCATCTATATGATGTAATTGCATTTCCAAAACTGATTAATAATCTCTAAAAGACCAAACTGGTATGGTGATGCTTATTTTGTTAAAAATGCATTTTGAAATGAAACTCAAGTTCCAACCAACCTCAGATCAAACCAACTATACACACACACACACCATAAAAATACTAATGAATGATTTCCAACACAAATTCAGGTTAAAAGCATACAGTTGTGAAAAAAGGTGCTCAAGTTGCAAATGTCATGAGTGTAGATGCATGATGATGTGCAGTTCTCATTCTATGCATATTCTGATCAAGTTAAACATCTACACACCACACATACATGATATTGAGTGGAATCAAAAATAATTTGAAGTTAAAAAAGGGCTGTCATGGAAAATGGTACTCAAGTTGCAATTTTGTGCTTTTGTGCATACATGAAAATATTCCAATCAGCTTCTAGGCACACACAAGCCAAATAGATCATACACACCAGTTACGTACATGCTAACAAGAGTTTTTATGCACAAGGATTAGCTCCAACAGGCTATTGGTGGAAAAATGGTATTTATGCAAAAATGGTATTTGATGAAAGGCATGAAAGAAGTGCAGTTCAGTTTCAAAGCATGATATTGGTAAATGAATCTCATACACACATCATATACATGGAAATAAGGATGTTCATACTTAGGAATCAGTTATATTGTGAACATAACCAATTTTGGGGTATCTCATTGTCGCTACTGCGAAAATCGGCGCCGGCTGAACAGAAGAGTCGCCACCGTGCGTTATTTATCCCACGGGAGGGAAAGGAAACGCTCGAAGTAAACCTCGCAAAAAACGGGGAAAGGTATGGTCATCGCAACCAAAACCTGGGTTCGGGAGTCGGTTACGCAAGGGGAAGGTATTAGCACCCCTCACGTCCGTCGTACTCGACGGGATCCACGCTTGTTTTCGGGTATGGATTGTTATTCTATCTAAACTATAGGTCAAGGGTGAAAAAGAAAATAAAACGAAAATAAAAATGACTCGGCAAAGTATCGCACTTTATGCCTACGTATTCTCGTCTGGAACGAGAAATCAGAGTCAACGTAGTTCGCCTACCTACGGGAAAGGAGGGGAAGGTTGCTCGCTAGGATATCGCATCCTATGCCTACGTACTTTCATACAGCATGAAAGATCAGAGCAAACGTAGTTCGGGCCACGTACGACACAAGTCCGTCTTGGTTGATTTTATTCCTTCTGAAAAAGGTTTTTCTGATTAACAGTCCAAGAGGACAAAACTGACGTCTTGATGAGTTCACATTCTTTTACGGAAGAAGTGTCTTTTATTGTGTTTGAAGTTTTATTGTATTTTTCTGTTTGTTTTGAGAGAGAAGAGACAGAACTCTAACCTACGGTTGCGAAGGGAAACAAACTAACCTAATGTTATCATGCATGGGTTAAGACCTAGTGTCTATCATGCTCCTCTCTTGCACAGAGAGAAACAGAGATCCTACGGGATAGGCAGAAACAGAAACAATATCAGATATATATAGTAAAGCAGTAAAATGCATGGGTGCAACAGTACAAGCGAGGCAAGGGAGTCCCACTCAACCTCGAACCTAGAAAACAATAGGCGAAAGTGAACAGGCTTCACTTTCAACCCAACAGGGTAGACAGCAAACAATACAGTTCAGAAAACCAAACAATACATCAGCAAATGAAATACAGCAACAGAAGAAACAGCATCAGCAGCTCTGAATCAACCACTGGCTTCAAGCAATCTCCACTCATTCACAAGCTTCAACAAGCATCAATCTCCATCTTCATGGCCTTCAGACCAGGGCTTTGATCTTCAGTCTTCTATCTGCAATGGCTTTTCTTCAAGCTCAAACCTCCAGGATGAGGGATTAGTCACAAGA
The DNA here is from genome assembly GCA_963859935.3 of Lathyrus sativus. Lineage (NCBI taxonomy): Eukaryota > Viridiplantae > Streptophyta > Magnoliopsida > Fabales > Fabaceae > Lathyrus > Lathyrus sativus. Next base: position 500,532,379 of record OZ012737.1, read on the forward strand.
GTGAATGGGGTGTTAAGCAATCAGTTGACTACCAAGGGTGGTGAACAGACTGCTCCTAACACAAAGAGACATTTTCTCTCAAGAGTTCTATCTCACAGACACCATCACCAAGCCTTCCAAAGGAAGGGGGTGAGTGCCTTAGAGAGACTCTGAATCACAGAGAAGAATGGATGCAGACAAGGCAATCCATGTTTGAGACACAATCTTTCTAATCTAGAGCTCTGCCTAGCTCCTAAACCCTAGTCTCCTCAGCAACTGATAGCAAGAAACTCATCCTCAACTCTGACAGTTGATCTTCATCATTTGAATCTCCAATAGCTTCATCTCCACAAATCTTCAGCTTCCCCAGGGCCCCAGACAAACCCAATACCCAATCAAACAATCAACAATCCCCAGAGGGCACACCACACCAGACAGCAGATATACAGATAGTAATAATATCAGTAGGGGAGTCCTAATTTTTTTTCTAAGGGATCTAATAGCTACCCATAGCCCATATAGTCCCATAACTAATCTATTCAAACCCTAAGTCCTAAGGGAGAAAATTGAACTTCCTAAGTTGTTACCTAAAAACCCTAGTTTTATTCATGATATTCAAGCATCTATTAATCACCTAAAGCTAACTCCTAAAAATGGGAACTAAAATATTTCTATAAGCCTAATATCTCATCTAAACAATATGAAAAGAATGACCACAAAATATTAAAGCATGTAATAGAACAAAAATCACAAAAATAATGCATGAAATGTAACTATTTATTATGACATTTATTTAGAAAATATGAAAAAAATATGAAATAAAACTAAAAATGAAATTTTATTTTCCTATAATATTCTAGACATTTTAAAGAAAATATGGTAAAAAGAATGGATTAAAAAGCATTTTTTATGAATTTATTATGATTTTATGAAAATTGATGAAAATTAAAATGAAACAAGAAAAAATAAAATGAACTAAATGAGCCAGGGGGTGAGAATAGGAACTTCGCTCAGTTCAAACTTGGATGGGCCTCACAGGGTAGGGGTGCAGATAGCGCTTCTGGCTAAGCCCAGCATCCAGTCAGAATTATTGAAACATAAAAAAACAGCTGGGGGGTGAAAATAGAATAGAAAACGCGTTCAGATTGGTTTGGGCCTGAAAGCTGGGGGTGGGGATAGCATGAAATTCTGAGGCCCGCCCGTTTCAATTAATGAAACGGTGCGCTTGGCACCCAGCTTCTCCCTCCAATTCTGAAATCAAACGAGAGCCCTTGGATCCTCTGGGAAGTCAAGAGTCCAACCACAAATGGAAGGCTAGGATTGTGTCTTCTTCACATAACCTGCAACTAGGGTTTGGACTCCACCATGGCAGCCATGCACGAGTACTCTTCTCCCTCTCTGTTCTCCATCTACACGCAACCACTCCACACGATGCAAACATGAAAACTGCTCAAAATCTTTCACTCTACAATCCTATGATCTTAATTCCCTTTGAAATTCACCATATCAACAAACACGAATGGATCAACATCCTGCCTCCATTGAAATACACTGGTATGCATCATCACCAAACTTCCTCAAACCTAGCCTAACTTAAACTACATCTAATGGAGGTTAACCTATGCTATCAAGCCACGATTATAACACCCTAATCTAAGAGATATCAACACCAACAGATTATGGCACCTGTTAACAAACCTCACCAAAACTCTCCAAATTCTTCTAACCTAATCTCCTAACCACCTAGATCAATTCTACACTAACAAAATCATGCATCTCTAACTAGATCGAGCTGTTTGAAGGAAAACTTACCTTGTAAGAAATCTTGAGAACAGCTATGGAGATGGAAGATCTGAGGCTTTCAAGTGATGAATCTTGATCAATACTTGATGTATGTGATTCTGTATGCACAAACTTGGAGTTTCCTTGCTTGAATCATGCAATCCACTTGAACTTGTAGTTTTGAGATTCTTGAGAAAAGCACTCAAATATGAATGATTCACACCAAGAACTTGCTTCAATTATGATCTGTGATGATGATGGAATGGAATTGAGTTGATTATGATGAAGCTTGATGAAGAATTTGAGAGAATTGTGATGAAACTTCAATGAAAAAGTGTGTGAAATTTGGTAGAATTCTTGGTGCAAATGAGGCCAACCCTTGATCAATGCACATTTCATGAATATATAGACCCCAAATGAACATTCTAGATCCATCTTGCACATTCCCTTGTTTTCAAATTTTGATCCATTTTGATTATGTTTCTTAAATGATAAGCAACCATGGATAACTTCATTTTTTCCTTCTAAACTCAAAAAAGTGTGTGAACCATTGTTCTTAGAATTGTTTTTCCATTCAAAATCATATATTGGAAGTCTCCATTTGGACTTGTAAATCTCCCAAACCAATTTTCAACTTGAAATTATTCACTTTATATGCCTTTTTAGTTCATATTTTGACCAATTGTGCAACATCATGCTATGAGCTTCTCCAATAACTTGTGACCTTCTTTCTAGACTTAAAATCCCATTTGGAGCAAGTTTGATGTTGTAAGTTTTTCCATTTGAGGCCTCCTTGTATGAGTTTTGGGTATAGGTTAAAATGACCTGTAATTCACAAATGCCCAAAATACCCTTTGCTTGCCAAGACCATAAGTTGAGTTCTCCACATCATATGAGGGCATGCCATACCATTCTAGAAAGCTAAGACAATGAGGAACAATTCTTATGTTGACCAAGAATTCATTTGAAATCTCCTTGAGGGGCAAAAATTGCTTGGAAGTCAAGTCACTTTCACAGACAAAAATTCAGACACCCCAGATGACCTGTAACTTGTAAGGACCATAACTTGAGTTCTATAAATCTCCTTGAGGTCTTCCACCACTCAAATTAAAGGTCTTGAGATCCTCTACAAGTTTCATGTTGGCCAAGAAGCCATTTGAAGCTAGCATTTTGACTTATCTTGCTTGGAAATTTGACCTAAACCAGGGGATTTTACAGAGAAACCCTAATTTAGTAACTCCTCTTCTCCTTGATTTCTCTTGAATTCTCCTTGTCATATCTCCATATTCTTCTTCATATGTCCCATGATGAACCCCACACCTCTCCAATAGCCTTGAATGCCCCTTTAAATCAGTCAATTGACCTAGGGTTGACCTAGGGTTGACCCAGATGAAACCCTAGTTGACTGTCTTCAACTGTAGCTCTTGTGCTTTCATCAATGACTTGTTTTCTTCTCCAAATGACTTTATAAGTCTCTCAAGATGTCTAGATGCTCTCCATGCTTGCATTTCACAGCTCATAACCCTCTTGTTGATCCTCAGATACCCTCAGCTAGGAGATGGACTCAAGGCTTGATCTGCTGAACTCCTTGCTTTCAAATTCTTTCCTGATGACTTGCATGAGATTGAATTGGAATAATAACCTCTTGCTAGGCCTCTAGAGATGAGAATAATGATTGATCTCCTGTTGAATGACATGCTATGCTTATGCTATGCAGATGGTTAGTCTATGTACATGACTCTATATACAAATGCTAATGATAATGAAACATGAACCAAGTGAATAAGGTTGGGCAAATTTTAGGGTGCAACAGCTGCCCCTATTCAAGCGACTTGGACCCGATTGGATGAAGAGCCCGGAGCCTTCAGACATTCGCGGTACGAGACGGTTGAATACTAGTGAAACCAGAAATTTGCCAACCGCAAAACTAAATTGCGCTCCTGCTTGAGGAACGACATTCATCAGCTGAATCTGACTGTTACAACAACCCACTGATCTCGCACGACCGTGCCGGGGATTGTCTTCATCGTTCTGAAGAGGATTCTGTCATAACAGATTGCCTGCTTGTCCACGTGAGGACTCTGCCTGTCATCGATACGAAGAAATCTCAACTAAAACCTGTCCACGTTAGGACTCCACTTGCTGTTATCCCAGAAAAATCTCGGCAACTCCGCTGGGGATAATTCGTCTGCATTTCCATAAACCGCATCGTCCACGTTAGGAATAAAACTCTTCCACGTTAGGAGTAACACCTGTCCACATTAGGAATCATCTTTCTGCGTCTGTCCACGTCAGGACTAGCCCTTTCATCTTTCCACGTCAGGAAACAATCTCTTTTCCACGTAAGGAAAACTACATCAATCTATCCACGTAAGGACTCCAATACCACTTGCCATGTCCCCGTCAGGACTCCAACCTTTCCACGTAAGGAATACAACCATTTCTGAACTTGTCCACGTCAGGACTCCACTTTTCTTGCATCTGTCCACGTAAGGACCTCAATTTCTTCCACGTAAGGAATGCTCTTGATATGTCCACGTAAGGACTCTGATCTTTCCACGTAAGGAATACCAACTTCTTTCTGATTTGTCCGCGTCAGGACTCAATTTTCCACGTAAGGAATGCCATCTTAATCTGTCCTCGTAAGAACTCTCTTTCTTCCACGTTAGGAATAATGTCATTTCCGCGTAAGGAAACTATCTTCTGATATGTCCGCGTGTGGACTCCCTCTTTTCCGCGTTAGGAATCTCCGTCTTTCCACGTTAGGAATCACTTCTGTTGATATGTCCACGTAAGGACTGCATCTTTCCACGTTAGGAATAATAATCTCTTTGATCTGTCCGCGTTAGGACACGGATCTCGTCTTGATATGTCCACGTTAGGACTCAGGCGTCTTCGACTTGCTGAGGAAATAAGACTTGTCCGCGTAAGGACTCACACGTCCTCGACTTGCTGAGGAAATATCCGCGTTAGAACTTACACCTTGTCAACAACACGAAGAAGGATAAATTTGTCCACGTCAGGATTCTTGTTCCTTGTCATCACAAAGAACTACAAACTTGTCCACGTCAGGACGCACATTTCACCATTACGAATAAAGATATCTACTGAAAACAAATGATCCACGTCAGGATACCAACCCGAAGAGTAACCAATCTTTTGTCAACGTCATGACCTCCCTTTCTCCAAATTTCAAAAGACCGAATCTATCCACGTCAGGATTAACACACCTTACCAATCCGGTAAAACAAACCTGTCCACGTTAGGACGCCCACTTCTGAAGGAATCCCGTCATTCTAGGAATAAATGGTCCACGTCAGGACTTAGTTCCTCAATGATCCTCACCCACAAACTTCTTAGCACTGACGTGACAGCGACTTTGAGGCGGACTCTACTGGGGATGTCTGAAAACCCACTATCGGACACCTGCTTCGAAATTCTGATTCATGCGACTCGTTGATGACAAACGAACTCTGCTTGGGGATAAGAAGACACTTATCCTGGCCACTCTGGCTGGGGAAGATAAGATGCATTTGCATAAATGACTTTGCTGGAGACAAAGAGAGTTTTATCATGACAACTCTGTGGGGAATACCGCCGAAACTGACATTATTATTGAATATCTCCTGCCGAGATCTCGACTGTTTGGTGATTTATTTGAGCAAGTGCTCTCTCCACCTGAACTACTAGAGTACAGAAACTGCTTCAGCAAAATAAATGCTGGAAGGATAACGACGACTCGCCGGGGATAGCCTGATGCTACAAAGTTATTCCAGCAAAATAAATGCTGATAGGATGAAGTCGACCCTACTGGGAATTTGGGAACTCAAACCACACGTCTTATTGAAGTGACCCCCTGCTGGGGAGTATAACGCAAACCAAATACCTTGCGGAGGTAACCCCCTGCTGGGGAATATAACTCTGCTGGGGAATAGCAGATGCACCTGGTATGATTGATCTTTGCTAGAGAGTGAACTAATATCACCGGTATCTCTGACAAAATAAATGACAGGACCCACCATCAACTCTGCTAGGAAGAGTAACTTCCCTGGAGCACGTCCTTTGGATAAGCTATGGCTAGCTGGGGAATTCTATCCTTCTTCAGGAAGAACATGCGTGACCTACGTGGGGATCAAGTCTTTCGTTATCGCGATCTTTTGATTGTATTTCTCGTATGGTTATGAAACCTGCAACAACACAAACAAGACACGACAAGCCTATGCAATCAAATCAATTCAGGTTAGTGACGTTACACTCAGTTAATTCAAAGCTTTAACAATTGTTGGCAAGGGCCAGTGCTGTTATACTCATGCTAGCTTCAATAAACTTAGGCGTTTTATCATGCGCAAAACAGTAAAGAACAGGCATCAAGTACTGAATAACACATTTTCATTGATTGGGCCCCTGAATGGGCGGAGTTTTTGTACACGGGATGTAACTCCTGAAAAGAGGAAGCTACCCAAAGCAAATATACAAGTATGCAAGTATTCACAAGAAGCATAAATATTGACAAATTAAATTTTGTACACATGTCGGCAACTGGTTGCAGATGAACACCACGAACTGATCCTCCCATGACTCGTCCGACTCTAATACTTTCCCGGTATCCGTCTTCTGAAGAGGTTGTATCCGATAACTAATTCCTCAAATATATTCTCCCGCACTGATGCTCATTGAATACCAAATTCGGACCGCAGTCATTTGCTTTTCACATCCCTAACTTTTGCGTGAACCGCCCTTTACGGGTTTTCAGTTCACCGGGATACCCTTTTTTGCCGAAGCCGCCCAGTGTAGGTTTTCAACTTCGCGGGTGTACATTTTTTCAATTTTATCCCTAACTTTTGCCCGAACCTTTCATTCTGTTTTTGGTTCGCCAGGATGCCCCATTTTTGCCTGGACTCTCTTTTTTTTTGTCCAGCGGGTCTATTTTAAGCAAAGTATTTTTTAACTGCGTCCGAATTCACAGGTGATGCAAAGTCTTCCCCATCCATGGTGGACAACAATAAAGCCCCTCCTGAAAAGACCTTACTGACAACGTATGGCCCTTCGTAATTGGGGGTCCACTTGCCCCTGTGATCCGCCTGCGGCGGGAGAATCCTTTTCAGCACAAGGTCGCCCGTCTGAAAGCTTCGCGGAAGTATTTTCTTGTCGTACGCTTTCTTCATTCGTCTTTGATACAAACGACCGTATGCCAGAGAAGCTAGCCTCTTCTCATCCATCAAACTCAGTTGGTTCAATCTGTTCGTTACCCATTCTGCCTCGTCCAGCTGAACGTCTCGCAATACCCTCAGAGAAGGGATCTCCACCTCCAATGGTAACACCGCTTCCATTCCGTATACCAACGAGAACGGAGTTGCCCCGGTTGATGTGCGTACCGTCGTACGATAACCGTGCAAAGCGAAAGGGAGCATTTCATGCCAATCTTTATAAGTTACCACCATTTTCTGGACGATCTTCTTGATATTTTTATTGGCCGCTTCGACAGCGCCATTCATCTTGGGTCGGTAAGGGGAGGAGTTGTGATGTTCGATCTTGAAATTCTGACAGAGCTCCTTCATCATTTTGTTGTTCAGATTCGAACCATTATCCGTGATTATCCGCTCGGGAATTCCGTATCGGCAAATGATATCTCTCTTAATGAATCTAGCCACCACTTGCTTCGTTACATTTGCGTAGGACGCTGCTTCCACCCACTTGGTGAAATAATCGATTGCTACGAGGATGAACCGATGCCCGTTAGAAGCCGTCGGCTCAATCTTTCCAATCATATCGATTCCCCACATCGAGAATGGCCATGGAGATGACATCACATTCAGAGGACTCGGAGGCACGTGTATTTTGTCAGCATAAACTTGGCACTTGTGGCACTTTCTTGCAAATTTGAAACAATCAGTTTCCATCGTCAGCCAAAAATAACCTGCCCGCAGCAGTTTTCTCGTCATAGCATGTCCACCCGCATGCGTGCCGAATGCACCTTCGTGAATTTCCTCCATAAGAAGCTTTGCCTCTTTCTCGTCTACACAACGCAACAACACCAAATCGTGGTTTCTTCTGTATAAGACGCCATCCGGGTTCAAATAGAAGTTACCCGCTAATCTCCTGAGAGTCTTCTGATCTTGACTGGATGCCCCAGCCGGATACTCTTTATTCTTCAGGAAATTAAGGATATCAAAATACCACGGTTTGCCATCAGACGCTTCATCAATAGCAAATACATAAGCTGGCCTGTCCAACCGAGAGATAGTGATCTGGGGAGCTTCGTTCCAGAAGTTGACCTTGTACATGGAAGACAAGGTGGCAAGGGCGTCAGCCATTTGATTTTCTGCCCGTGGTACGTGATGCAATTCAACTTTGTCAAAGAAAGGCAACAATCTCCTTGCATAGTTCATATAATGTATCAAATTGGGCTGACGTGTCTCCCATTCCCCTTTGATCTGATTCACTACCAGAGCTGAGTCTCCGTATACGTCTAAATGTTTGATTCGCAAATCAATGGCTTCTTCAAGCCCCATTATACAAGCTTCGTATTCGGCCTCATTGTTGGTAACGGCAAAGGTCAATCGGGCAGTAAACGGGATGTGCGACCCGTGTGGCGTAGTGATAATTGCCCCTATCCCGCTACCGTAAGCATTCACAGCTCCATCAAATATCATCTGCCATTTGGACCCCGGCTCTGGTCCTTCGTCTGGTAACGGCTCTTCGCAATCTTTCATCTTGAGATACATGATATCCTCGTCAGGAAAGTCAAATCTCATCGATTGATACTCTTCAATAGGCTGCTCCGCCAGATATTCAGACAACACACTCCCCTTTATTGCCTTTTGCGAGACGTATTGAATATCATATTCAGTCAAGATCATCTGCCACCGGGCAATCCTACCTGACAACGCCTGCTTTTCGAATATATATTTGATTGGATCCATCTTCGAGATGAGCATGGTTGTATGATTCAGCATGTACTGCCTCAAACGCTTGGCGGCCCAGGCTAGCGCGCAACAAGTTTTCTCCAGCATTGAGTACCGAGATTCACAGTCTGTAAATTTCTTACTCAAATAGTAGATTGCATGCTCTTTTCTCCCCGTCTCGTCGTGTTGACCGAGAACACAACCCATACTTCCCTCAAGAACCGTCAAATACATTATCAAGGGTCTCCCTGCCACTGGGGGTATCAAAATAGGAGGCTCCTGCAGATACTTCTTTATTTTGTCGAACGCCTTTTGACAATTATCGTTCCACGTTACAGCTTGATCTTTCTTTAGCAACTTGAATAATGGTTCACACGTGGCAGTCAGGTGAGATATGAACCGGGCAATGTAGTTCAACCTCCCTAAAAACCCGCGCACCTCTTTCTCTGTTTTAGGCGTCGGCATTTCTTGAATCGCTTTTATTTTAGCAGGATCGACCTCTATTCCTCTTTCGCTTACTATGAACCCCAGGAGCTTACCCGATCTCACCCCGAAGGTGCATTTGTTAGGGTTCAGCCTCAGCCTGAACTTCCTAAGCCTTTTAAACAACTTCAACAGATTCACCAGATGCTCTTCCTCTGTCTGGGATTTGGCAATCATATCGTCAACATAAACTTCAATCTCTTTATGCATCATGTCATGAAAGAGAGTTGTCATCGCACGCTGATATGTTGCCCCAGCATTTTTCAAACCAAAGGGCATCACTTTATAGCAAAATGTTCCCCAAGGCGTTATGAAAGTAGTCTTCTCCATATCCTCTGGCGCCATTTTGATCTGATTATAGCCTGAAAAGCCGTCCATGAAGGAGAATACAGAGTATTGAGCGGTATTATCAACTAATACGTCAATATGAGGAAGTGGAAAATCGTCTTTTGGGCTTGCTTTATTCAAATCTCTGTAATCCACGCACATTCGCACCTTGCCATCTTTCTTTGGCACTGGTACGATGTTAGCAACCCATGAAGGATACTTCGTCACAGCCAGGAAACCAGCGTCCCACTGTTTCTGAACCTCCTCTTTGATCTTCATTGCCATATCTGGTCGAGTTCTGCGAAGCTTTTGTTTGACAGGCGGGCAGTCTTCTTTCAATGGCAGACGATGCACAACCATATCTGTATCGAGCCCTGGCATATCTTGATACGACCAAGCGAATACATCATTATACTCTCGGAGCATTTCAACCAGTTTTCGCTTGATATCACTTTGCAGTGCGGCTCCGATACGAATATTTTTCTCAACCCCTTCCGACCCCAAATTGATAATCTCGATAACCTCGTCGTGAGGCAGAATGGCTCTTTCCTCTTGCTTCACCAACCAAGACAGTTCTTCAGGAACGTCGCTATCTTCGACAACCTCTTCTTCGGTCTGGAATACCGGGTGCTCGAAGTCGGGACGAGTCATAGGTGGTTCAAGGATGTCATCTGAAAATGTTATCCTGCAAAAGGAAGGGTTAAGTGCTTCAAAATGCGTATAAAGCGGATAACCACATTGCCATTTTATTGAAAAAATACAAAACAAGAAAGACAGGGATTACAGTATTCGCACATGAAAAAACGCCATTTATTTAATGATTAACGAAGCAATGTTTATAACAACACAGCCCTAAGCAAATCATGATGCCCCGGGCAAGACATCAGATTATTCAACAATTAATAAAGCAAAGCATTACTGTTTAAAAGTCACAGGAACAAGCTCCTGAATAGACCAGTTGCACAGTCCTTGTCCTGGCGTGCTTGGCTGAATCCAGGCATCCATATCACAGTCGCTGTCCCCTTCATCGGACTCTGAAGCAGCATTGACAGATTCATGGCATACTCCACTGGCAGAGATGGTGATTGACTTTCTGAAATGAGGGGCCCCCACAGAAGGAGTTGATGACGACGGTCGGTACCCCAGTCCGAACCGGTCCATTTTCACCGGAATGTCCAATACTTTGCCCCAGCCTTTGGCTTCTCCTGCCTTCACTAGCGCTTGAGCTTCTTTGTACGATGAGACAGCTATCTCTGGCACTTTGCTTGGCCCGGGACTCTTGTCCTTTATGCGCAAACCTTCGAACGCCTGGCATGGCGTCTCGTGGATCTCCCCGTCGACTTCCACATATTTGAACGAAGAAAGATGGCTGACCAGGATGTCTTCTTCTCCGCACACGGTGACTACACTGTCTCCGACCATATACTTTAGCTTCTGATGCAGGGTAGACGTAACTGCCCCTGCCCCGTGAATCCAAGGTCTTCCCAGCAAGCAGCTGTACGCAGGCTGTATATCCATGATATAAAACTCCGTTGCAAACACTTCCGGCCCCACTTGCAGAGGCAATGTAATTGATCCGAAGACTGTTCTCCGCGTGCCGTCAAACGCTCTGACTACCAAATCACTTGGTGTGCACAAAATTCCTCGAACATCCAGTTTCATCATAGCCTTCTTAGGCAGCACATTCAAAGACGACCCGGTGTCAACCAATACGTGCGACATTGTCGACCCTCTGCACTCAACAGATACATGTAATGCCATATTATGATCCCTTCCTTTCGGAGTCAAGTCGAAATCAGTAAAGCCCAGACTGTGGCCTGCATTTACATGCGCCAATACTCCTTCTAGTTGGTTCACGGAGACATCCTGTGGTACAAAAGAAGTGTCCAGGACTTTCAGCAAAGCATTTCGGTGAGCCTCCGAACACAACAGCAATGACAGAATAGATATTTTGGATGGCGTTTGCTGCAGATGCTCCACGATTTTATAATCGCTTTTCCGAATTAAGCGCATGAATTCTTCGACATCCTTAGATGCTGCTTCCTTTTCACTTGCTTGAACCGGAACATTCTCAACCGCTTTCCCTTTTCCTTTCGCTATCCTTTCGGCTTCCACTTCAGGAGATATAAAGATCCTGCCGCTTCTTGTCATGCCTCCTGAGCCCACAACATTATCCACAATCTCCGCTGACTGCTTGTTAACATCGATTTTAATCCCGTCACAATACACCTCTAGCCCGTATGACCATGGGACCGCTTTCGTGTTCTCATACGGGATTGGCCCGGCTTTAGTTATTGTAATCGGTGGTCGCTGAATTGGTGCTGAAATAGTGATCGTCTTCCTAGGAATTGTCACTGTGGCAACATCACTCCGATTATCCACTACTGCCCCTGCCGGCTCATCAGTTGCTGTTCTATCAAACTGCAATATACCATCATCAATCAAGGCCTGAATGCCTTTCTTCAGATCCTCACACCCCTCAGACAGGGCCCAACAATCTAAGCAGTACTCATTACAACCCGGGTAAACACCTCCTTGCAACAGTCGGCTTTTGATTTCGCTCAGCGGCGTCCTTACATCCTCAACATTCAAAATCAGATTCAGACCTTCCTCAGTCAGCACGGCATTCGCCCCATGATTAGGCATGGGTTTCTGGACTATATTCGCACCGGTCGTTCCGAAGTTGATAGACTTGTTGTCCAAGAGATCCTGCACGACGTGCTTAAAAGCATGACAACCTTCTATATCATGGCCCGGGGCCCCAGAATGAAACTCGCAGCGCCTATTTGCATCATAGCCGAACGGGGGAGTTCCCGTTATCGGTGCCAAGGTTCTTTTCTCCACCAGATTCAATCCCAACAAGGTCTGCAATAAATCAGCATAGTTAGAGGGAGGCTTCTCGAACACCCTTCTCGGCTTATTACCCTGGAATCTTCTTTGAGCTTGCTGTGCCCCCTGCTGAGGCTGCTGCTGCTGTGGCATTGGTGGCTGCTGAACCTGTTGTTGCTGAGTTGGTTGCTGCTGATAAGGAATAGTGACACTCGACACTTGCTGCTGTTGACGATATTGATTTCTTCCCCTGCCTCGGCCTCGGCCTCGGCCTCCAAATACAGCACTAGCTTCGCCCTGACGGCGCCCACCATAAGCTTTCCTATTGCTGCCAGATGCAGCTGACTCATCAACTTGGAACTTTCCTTGCTTAATGTTCCGCTCAATCTTTTCACCCATCAAAATCAGATCTGAAAAACTAGCCAGAGAAGTATGAAACAGCATATCATGAAACAACCCGGTGAATGTGCCGACAAACATATCGTTCATTTCTTTATCTTCCACAGGAGGACGGACCCTGGCAGCCATATCGCGCCACCTTTGCGCGTATTCTTTAAAACTCTCCCCCTTCTTCTGCGAAAGCCCGGCCAACTGGACCCGATTGGGTGCCAGGTCACTGTTGTATTTGTAATGGGCTACGAACGCCTCCGCTAATTGCTTCCAAGTCTTGATATCAGTGGGCTCCAACCCCATGTACCACTCTAAGGAAGGACCCGATAGACTATCCTGAAAGAAATGCATGAGCATTCTCTCGTCGGTGGAGTATGCAGACATCTTTCTGTAATAAGCTCGTACATGAACCTTCGGACATGTATCTCCTTTGTACTTGTCGAACGCAGGCGCTTTGAACTTGATTGGCACCCTCAGCCCAGGTACCAAGCCCATTGTTGCCATGTCCAGACCCACAGCGCTTTGATTTAGGACTCCTTTCATTTGCTCTTCCAGCATTCTAATCTTTTGAGAATCATCCATCGGCCCTTCAAAGCCCCCTCCAGAGAAGGCGTCTTCCTGTTGATCCTCTTGCCACATACCGTTTCCAGCCCCGTACCCATCGTACACATTATTACGTCCAGCTCTGACCTGACTCATCCCCGGAACTCTGCCTCTGTTGCCATAGCCTTGAACACCTCCAGCAGGACCACCAGTCATAAAACCAGCACCGTTTCCGTTTCCAAAACCTCCGTAGCCCTGATTGACCATACCATAACCATCTTGCCCAAAGCCTTGAGCATTAAAGCCATACTTGCCAGCATTGTCGAATCCCTGATCGTTGAATCCGAACCCAGCGTTGACAAAGCCATTGCCTCCGAGATTATCTCCCACATTGACATCACCCAGCCCAGCGTTGTGGACAGCAGTTTCATTTACTCCTCCGACGTTACCATTCACAGCAGTGGTAGCGTTGTTGACGTTAGCAGCATTCACATTGACGACAGGCGGAGCCACCGGCGTTGGAGTGCCATCTCCATGAGCAGTATCAACCCTGACAGATTGATGATCTTCGTTACCATGACCTGCGTTGCGAGCCAACAGAGGCTGGACCATGGCCTGCAAGTTCTCCTGCCCTTTTGCTATAGCCTCCATGGTCTGCATGAAGAGGGCGAGCTTCTCGCGTACATCCTGCATCTCATTCTGAATCTGGTCCATGACTTTCCGACAGTTGGATCGTGTAGAATAGCGGTGCGGATGTTGATCTGGAATCCTGTTAAGTACCTGATGCAGAGCAAGAGATAAGACACCATTCATAGATTACCTGTTATGCAATATGAATATGAATGCAATGCAATGTGTCTGTGCATTAGGGAAGTTCATTCCCCCAGTTCTAGTGCGAGGGTGCCGGTGCAGTGACAATATTGACAATAAGAATATCGGAGTTGAATCATAGAAAGCCTCATATATATCAGAGAGAATCAATAAGCCCAGGGTACAATATCACTGAGAGTACAAAGATGGCATGACCTCAACCAACAATCCTGGTGATGGTCAGCACTATGCAAATAAAGCATACAAATAATGGAATGATCAGATCCTCCCAAAAGTCTGGTACTCCTCTATCAACTTCTTGGTCTCCGGATGGCTTGGTCGATCAAGCAGCCCTTCAACAAGCTGGTTTCTCTTCTTGAGGACACGGCGTACATCTTCAGCAGTTTCTTCCCATGCCGCTTCTCCGAAGCAATCTTCTAGCTTTCGCTTCTGGGACACTGCTTCATCTCTGGATTTGATTGCCTTGTTCAGTGCATGCTGGACACTATACCGGTTCATCACTTCCTCCTCACACTTCTTGATGCTAGACTTCAATTTCTCTTCGAGGTCGGAAATTTGCTGCTTTAGCTTATCTTCCCTCTTCTTGTTGTTAGTGAGTGTAGCATTCCAAGTCTTATTGCAAGAAGATATCTCTCGGTGTGCTGCGTCGAGCGCCTTCTTTTTGGCTTCCAGCATGTCATGGGAGCTTCTGAACTCTTGCCCCAGACGTTCGCGCTTTTTCTTTTCCTCAGTCAACTCAGCTCCTAACCTGTTTACCAGCTCAATCTGTTGTTGGAAAGCATATACGGCTTTGTTTTTCTCACTGCGTGCCTGGGCTAGCTCTTGCTCTAACCCTTCGTTAATCTTCATCAAGGCTTCTTTCTCCTTCACAACCTGTTCATATGCTTCTTTAGAAACATTGGTCGGCTCTTCTACCGGAATAGGATCAAGAATTGGTGCATCTGGAAATGGCATCTTCAACTGACTAGCCCTCCCCTGAATCCAAACTCTATAAGGTGCATAGGCCTGACAGTCATTCTTTCCTAACAACGGCTTCCCTTTGCGGTTAATATGCGTCCAAGCATGTTGCAACTTGGCTAATAACTCCCCCTTCACGTCACCAGTGAAGTACAGAGATTCCTGTACTTCTTCCTCTTGAGGTGGACTCTTCAGCGCATATCCGAACTGGCGAATGAATAGAGAAGGGTTGTAATTGATACACCCTTTTCTTCCTATCAATGGCACATTAGGGTACCCCGAACAGCTAAAGATGAGCTCAGATCCCAACAGATCTCTATCAAACCACTCCATATCTTCCGACGATAACCTCATCAAACGCTCCGGCCAACCAACTGGAACTGTAGTCTCTGCATCAGATCCTCTCTTAGGAAGGTGACTCTCAAACCACATACTCAATAAGGGCACACACAGATGAACATTCTTCCCTCTTCCCTTCTCATTCTTGTAATGCAGTGAGTGATAGAGGTCTCCGAGTAAGGTAGGTACAGGATTACCAGCGGCAAACAAGTAGAAAGCATCGAAGTCCACAAAATCCGGTATATTGGGGAATAGTACTATGCCATAAATGCACAAGGCCAACACAGCATTGAAAGCGACCCAGCACCCATTCTTGGCGTACTCTTGGGCTTTACCAACTAAGAACTGAAATGAGAAGCCTGGAACTCCACGGGAAACAGTAGTCACAAGTTCAGAAGCATCAATATGCAAGGCTTTTGCCAAATCCTCTGGCTTGGGCTTGACGTCATAATGAATGAATGGAACCTGGTTCTGCACAGGCAGCTCAACATACTCAGCGTATTCCTCCAGAGTTGGTCCCATAATAAAGTCAGAGAACGTAAAGCACCTCAAAGCAGGGTCGTAGAATTGCATCAAAGCATACAGCCCATCTAACTCTACCTCTGTAGGTTTGCACACCAATCTCAGTAATCTACCATAGCTCATCCGGAAACTCCTACGAACACCCTCATCAGCAAGAGAGATCAACCCAAGTAGAGGAACAATATCAGGCGTAGGCAATTTGTAAGCAACCGTTCTCCTCAGGCTAGTCATGATCAAAACACTCAGAAGTCTGGGCACTAGAACTAGGGAAATGCAAATGCACCTGCAGCACAGACACACGTTAGTGAAATGCCAATGATAATGGATATGCAGGGATGCAATGCAAGTAACATTCAACAGGGACCAAAGCTGCAACTGCATAGCCTAAACCTAATCAAGAAAGGTCTCAGATAGACCATCCAGAAGTCATCAACCCTGGTCTCAGATAGACCTAAAATAAAACTCCAACACTGGTCTCTGACAGACCTCAAACCATAACTCCAACTGGTCTCTGATAGACCTCAAATCACATCCATAATTGGTCTCTGACAGACCTCAAAACACCTCTCAAATGGTCTCTGACAGACCTCAGAATACATCTCCAAATGGTCTCTGGCAGACCTCAGAATAAATCTCCACATGGTCTCTGGCAGACCTCAGAATAAATCTCCACATGGTCTCTGGCAGACCTCAGAATAAATCTCCACATGGTCTCTGGCAGACCTCATAACTCTCCATAAATAACCAGGATCTCTGATCAAGAAATAACCGGTAATCTGGAGGTCTAGTTACCTGCATAACCCTGAATCCCCTCACAGGTGGGTGGCCCTATAACTGGCACAAGGTACGGCATCCTATGCGGTCGTCGGCGTCACAGACTTTCAGGGTTGATGATACGATTCCCAGAAGGAGTGGCATCATCAATTCCTGAAGAGGCCTCACTCAGCCAACTTCCAAATGATCGGTCCCCAGAGTCGACAATCCAACTAACCAGCAACCCACGCCAACCAAAGGAAGGGGCAGGAGGCCAACCAGAGGAACCTCGTCTGAGTGTAGATTTCATGGGACACCAAAGCAAGCAAAGCAAGCGGGCGCCCACTAATTTCTACTCTAATTCTAGGTGCACTCAAGCCCAGGTCCGGCTTATCTCTCAATATCAGAACACCCGTCACACCCCAAATACAGCAATAATAAACAATATATATAAAGCTGAAAAATACAGGGTTAGAAATATACAATAACTCCATACAAAATCCTCGACGGGAAAACAAGCGCTAGGATTGACTCTCTCAAGGGACGTTGGATCCCAAATGCATAAGAACCATCGCAGTCCTTAGCAGCCAGGGGACGTTGGGTCCCCAGCAGAGTCGCCAGCTGTCGCTACTGCGAAAATCGGCGCCGGCTGAACAGAAGAGTCGCCACCGTGCGTTATTTATCCCACGGGAGGGAAAGGAAACGCTCGAAGTAAACCTCGCAAAAAACGGGGAAAGGTATGGTCATCGCAACCAAAACCTGGGTTCGGGAGTCGGTTACGCAAGGGGAAGGTATTAGCACCCCTCACGTCCGTCGTACTCGACGGGATCCACGCTTGTTTTCGGGTATGGATTGTTATTCTATCTAAACTATAGGTCAAGGGTGAAAAAGAAAATAAAACGAAAATAAAAATGACTCGGCAAAGTATCGCACTTTATGCCTACGTATTCTCGTCTGGAACGAGAAATCAGAGTCAACGTAGTTCGCCTACCTACGGGAAAGGAGGGGAAGGTTGCTCGCTAGGATATCGCATCCTATGCCTACGTACTTTCATACAGCATGAAAGATCAGAGCAAACGTAGTTCGGGCCACGTACGACACAAGTCCGTCTTGGTTGATTTTATTCCTTCTGAAAAAGGTTTTTCTGATTAACAGTCCAAGAGGACAAAACTGACGTCTTGATGAGTTCACATTCTTTTACGGAAGAAGTGTCTTTTATTGTGTTTGAAGTTTTATTGTATTTTTCTGTTTGTTTTGAGAGAGAAGAGACAGAACTCTAACCTACGGTTGCGAAGGGAAACAAACTAACCTAATGTTATCATGCATGGGTTAAGACCTAGTGTCTATCATGCTCCTCTCTTGCACAGAGAGAAACAGAGATCCTACGGGATAGGCAGAAACAGAAACAATATCAGATATATATAGTAAAGCAGTAAAATGCATGGGTGCAACAGTACAAGCGAGGCAAGGGAGTCCCACTCAACCTCGAACCTAGAAAACAATAGGCGAAAGTGAACAGGCTTCACTTTCAACCCAACAGGGTAGACAGCAAACAATACAGTTCAGAAAACCAAACAATACATCAGCAAATGAAATACAGCAACAGAAGAAACAGCATCAGCAGCTCTGAATCAACCACTGGCTTCAAGCAATCTCCACTCATTCACAAGCTTCAACAAGCATCAATCTCCATCTTCATGGCCTTCAGACCAGGGCTTTGATCTTCAGTCTTCTATCTGCAATGGCTTTTCTTCAAGCTCAAACCTCCAGGATGAGGGATTAGTCACAAGAGTGAATGGGGTGTTAAGCAATCAGTTGACTACCAAGGGTGGTGAACAGACTGCTCCTAACACAAAGAGACATTTTCTCTCAAGAGTTCTATCTCACAGACACCATCACCAAGCCTTCCAAAGGAAGGGGGTGAGTGCCTTAGAGAGACTCTGAATCACAGAGAAGAATGGATGCAGACAAGGCAATCCATGTTTGAGACACAATCTTTCTAATCTAGAGCTCTGCCTAGCTCCTAAACCCTAGTCTCCTCAGCAACTGATAGCAAGAAACTCATCCTCAACTCTGACAGTTGATCTTCATCATTTGAATCTCCAATAGCTTCATCTCCACAAATCTTCAGCTTCCCCAGGGCCCCAGACAAACCCAATACCCAATCAAACAATCAACAATCCCCAGAGGGCACACCACACCAGACAGCAGATATACAGATAGTAATAATATCAGTAGGGGAGTCCTAATTTTTTTTCTAAGGGATCTAATAGCTACCCATAGCCCATATAGTCCCATAACTAATCTATTCAAACCCTAAGTCCTAAGGGAGAAAATTGAACTTCCTAAGTTGTTACCTAAAAACCCTAGTTTTATTCATGATATTCAAGCATCTATTAATCACCTAAAGCTAACTCCTAAAAATGGGAACTAAAATATTTCTATAAGCCTAATATCTCATCTAAACAATATGAAAAGAATGACCACAAAATATTAAAGCATGTAATAGAACAAAAATCACAAAAATAATGCATGAAATGTAACTATTTATTATGACATTTATTTAGAAAATATGAAAAAAATATGAAATAAAACTAAAAATGAAATTTTATTTTCCTATAATATTCTAGACATTTTAAAGAAAATATGGTAAAAAGAATGGATTAAAAAGCATTTTTTATGAATTTATTATGATTTTATGAAAATTGATGAAAATTAAAATGAAACAAGAAAAAATAAAATGAACTAAATGAGCCAGGGGGTGAGAATAGGAACTTCGCTCAGTTCAAACTTGGATGGGCCTCACAGGGTAGGGGTGCAGATAGCGCTTCTGGCTAAGCCCAGCATCCAGTCAGAATTATTGAAACATAAAAAAACAGCTGGGGGGTGAAAATAGAATAGAAAACGCGTTCAGATTGGTTTGGGCCTGAAAGCTGGGGGTGGGGATAGCATGAAATTCTGAGGCCCGCCCGTTTCAATTAATGAAACGGTGCGCTTGGCACCCAGCTTCTCCCTCCAATTCTGAAATCAAACGAGAGCCCTTGGATCCTCTGGGAAGTCAAGAGTCCAACCACAAATGGAAGGCTAGGATTGTGTCTTCTTCACATAACCTGCAACTAGGGTTTGGACTCCACCATGGCAGCCATGCACGAGTACTCTTCTCCCTCTCTGTTCTCCATCTACACGCAACCACTCCACACGATGCAAACATGAAAACTGCTCAAAATCTTTCACTCTACAATCCTATGATCTTAATTCCCTTTGAAATTCACCATATCAACAAACACGAATGGATCAACATCCTGCCTCCATTGAAATACACTGGTATGCATCATCACCAAACTTCCTCAAACCTAGCCTAACTTAAACTACATCTAATGGAGGTTAACCTATGCTATCAAGCCACGATTATAACACCCTAATCTAAGAGATATCAACACCAACAGATTATGGCACCTGTTAACAAACCTCACCAAAACTCTCCAAATTCTTCTAACCTAATCTCCTAACCACCTAGATCAATTCTACACTAACAAAATCATGCATCTCTAACTAGATCGAGCTGTTTGAAGGAAAACTTACCTTGTAAGAAATCTTGAGAACAGCTATGGAGATGGAAGATCTGAGGCTTTCAAGTGATGAATCTTGATCAATACTTGATGTATGTGATTCTGTATGCACAAACTTGGAGTTTCCTTGCTTGAATCATGCAATCCACTTGAACTTGTAGTTTTGAGATTCTTGAGAAAAGCACTCAAATATGAATGATTCACACCAAGAACTTGCTTCAATTATGATCTGTGATGATGATGGAATGGAATTGAGTTGATTATGATGAAGCTTGATGAAGAATTTGAGAGAATTGTGATGAAACTTCAATGAAAAAGTGTGTGAAATTTGGTAGAATTCTTGGTGCAAATGAGGCCAACCCTTGATCAATGCACATTTCATGAATATATAGACCCCAAATGAACATTCTAGATCCATCTTGCACATTCCCTTGTTTTCAAATTTTGATCCATTTTGATTATGTTTCTTAAATGATAAGCAACCATGGATAACTTCATTTTTTCCTTCTAAACTCAAAAAAGTGTGTGAACCATTGTTCTTAGAATTGTTTTTCCATTCAAAATCATATATTGGAAGTCTCCATTTGGACTTGTAAATCTCCCAAACCAATTTTCAACTTGAAATTATTCACTTTATATGCCTTTTTAGTTCATATTTTGACCAATTGTGCAACATCATGCTATGAGCTTCTCCAATAACTTGTGACCTTCTTTCTAGACTTAAAATCCCATTTGGAGCAAGTTTGATGTTGTAAGTTTTTCCATTTGAGGCCTCCTTGTATGAGTTTTGGGTATAGGTTAAAATGACCTGTAATTCACAAATGCCCAAAATACCCTTTGCTTGCCAAGACCATAAGTTGAGTTCTCCACATCATATGAGGGCATGCCATACCATTCTAGAAAGCTAAGACAATGAGGAACAATTCTTATGTTGACCAAGAATTCATTTGAAATCTCCTTGAGGGGCAAAAATTGCTTGGAAGTCAAGTCACTTTCACAGACAAAAATTCAGACACCCCAGATGACCTGTAACTTGTAAGGACCATAACTTGAGTTCTATAAATCTCCTTGAGGTCTTCCACCACTCAAATTAAAGGTCTTGAGATCCTCTACAAGTTTCATGTTGGCCAAGAAGCCATTTGAAGCTAGCATTTTGACTTATCTTGCTTGGAAATTTGACCTAAACCAGGGGATTTTACAGAGAAACCCTAATTTAGTAACTCCTCTTCTCCTTGATTTCTCTTGAATTCTCCTTGTCATATCTCCATATTCTTCTTCATATGTCCCATGATGAACCCCACACCTCTCCAATAGCCTTGAATGCCCCTTTAAATCAGTCAATTGACCTAGGGTTGACCTAGGGTTGACCCAGATGAAACCCTAGTTGACTGTCTTCAACTGTAGCTCTTGTGCTTTCATCAATGACTTGTTTTCTTCTCCAAATGACTTTATAAGTCTCTCAAGATGTCTAGATGCTCTCCATGCTTGCATTTCACAGCTCATAACCCTCTTGTTGATCCTCAGATACCCTCAGCTAGGAGATGGACTCAAGGCTTGATCTGCTGAACTCCTTGCTTTCAAATTCTTTCCTGATGACTTGCATGAGATTGAATTGGAATAATAACCTCTTGCTAGGCCTCTAGAGATGAGAATAATGATTGATCTCCTGTTGAATGACATGCTATGCTTATGCTATGCAGATGGTTAGTCTATGTACATGACTCTATATACAAATGCTAATGATAATGAAACATGAACCAAGTGAATAAGGTTGGGCAAATTTTAGGGTGCAACACTCATGGCCACTTGTCTTGAAAAATGCATTTTAGAGGTGAAATGTCAAAACAGATGGGAATAAGTTAGGAAGGACATCTACACATATTCTAAACATGATGGTAAGTGTGTTCATACCAAGAAAACAAGCAAACTTTCATCAATGCAAACTTTGACATATGGAATGCTTATGCAAAACTGTTTTGGGAGAGCATGAGTGTAATTTCAAAACATGACCTCAAACTTGCAAGATATGGTAAGGTAAAGTATGAGAGGGAGTTTCAAGGTCACATACCTCTTGTAGACAGTCTTGAACAGGCGAAAACACCAAGAAACCCAGAGAACATCAGTCACCTCCTTGCCTTGAGACTTTTCCTCCTTTTGAAGCAATGTGCAAATGTTGTGACAGTTGGAGAAATAAGCTCTACCAATGATCCTCAATGCTTTGGACAGTTAATATATGATATATATATATATATATATATATATGAAGTGTTTGAGTGATTAGAACATCAAGCAAATGCCTAGAACATGATTTGGCATATTTTATGCATTGTGGTCAAAGTTACTTGGTATGGAAGTTGACTTTTTGGAGAATGAGGTTTTTGAGTGGTTCAATGGTTGGAACACCTTCTACAAAATATTTATGGATTGTGTAGATGGTTTTTGGTGAGTTTGAGTGTAGGGAAATGGATATGGCAGTTGTCCTACCAAGACAGATTTTGTGGTATTTTGGTGGTTTTGTGATTTTGTGAAAATGGAACAAAGAGTGAGAGAGTGAGAGCTTGCAACTTCTCTGGTTTTTAGAGGAGTTATTGTGTGTTTGATGAGGTGGGGAGTTCCTCTATTTATAGGCAAATGAGAGGTAGTGGGCAGATTTGAGGTTTCCTTAGGAAGGAAAGGTTTTGCATTTTCTGAATCAAATCTCCAAAAAGGGCTTTCTTGGCTTGGAGGTAAGCTTGAAGTCAAGCATCATGATGAGTTTAGAGTGGCTAAATGCATGCTAGAGTGTGTAGGCTCATGGCTGGTTCAGAATTTACTTTCCACCTCTTGCTTGTTTTATGATATTTTAATGCAAGTTGCAAGGCAACTTGCAAGTCCACTTGCAAACTTGGCCAATTACATTTCCTCTGTATTTCCTTTGTACTTCCATGCTACAAAGTCTCTACATATTAGATAAAACATAATTCAAAAGCTGAGATTGGTCCAATTGATGAAAGAATGGATTTTTGAAACTTTGTCAATGTGGGACTTAAGTATGAAAACACCATCTTGCCAAATCCATAACTATCAACTCACAAATGCTATTGAGATCTTCTAGTACTTTTTAGAAAGCCCTAAAATAGCTCTAAAACATTCATGTTTCCATGAGTTTCAAATTCTCAAAGAAACTTGGCCAAAAAACCTCTCAAAGTTGCTAAAAAATGAGCTTAAAAGTGAATTTTTTCTAAGTCTTTTTCCCTTCTTAAAATGAGTTTTGTCATAACTCCAAATCTATGCATTTTTTGATCATGGACCACTTATGGACTTTTGTAGGATTTGTCAAGATCTTTCCAATGAGCTTTGAACCAACTCATTTAGATGTGTGGTTAAGGAGTTAGGGCTTAGCCCCTTTCAGCACCCTAATTTTCCGATTTTTTGATTACTCCTTCATCCTTGATCCAATGGTCATGAAAATTGATAGGCAAGTGCAATATGACATAAGGAACATTTTTTATTCACACTTGGAAGTCCAATTCCTTAAATTTGAAGAGTTGACTTTTCGGTCAACCGTACGATCGATCGGTGACTACTGAGTCGCATGTTGACACTCTGGACCTCCTGAGACTTTGAAACTTCTTTAATGAACTTTATTAAGCTATATGAACTTCATGGACCATGATCCCACCATTAGAACACTTTCCAACACCAAAGTCAAACTACAGTTGACTTTTACCGGTCAAAAACCCTAATCGGGGCTCCTGGACTGCACTGTTCTTGATTCTGAAGTGACAACTTCAAATTGGATTCTAAATTGTCATCATATGATACCCTTGACCTTGTTTCATGATTGAATCAACCCAAAATAATGATTGATCACCTTTTTGAAGCTTTGATTTTGACTGTAAACAACCCTGATTCATCTGTAACTTGACAAAGACAAACTTGCATTGGGTTAAGGTTAGGTAATCCTATGAGCATGCTCCTAAAATGATGATGAGAATCTAAGGGGTCAAAATTTGGGGTGCAACACTTGTATTTCTGGAAGGTTGGGATTATAAACTTTGGAGGTATCTTAACTCTGGGTACAAGAAATATTTCAGCGGCATCTAGTCCCAAAACATCGGGGCCTTGCAGCGACCTTACCACTTCTTGTAAAGCATTGAACTTCTTCTCTAATTCAGTAGTTTGTGGTGCATATGCTTCATCTGAATTCTCGTAGAAGCCTTCATGATCATCATAGTGAACTGGTGGTGGAATCATGGTACCATGAGGATGAGTTGCATCGACTGGGGGATGGACTGTGTTGATAGGTATTGCACCTGCAGAAGTAGGAATCGCCCCAACAGGGGTTGGGATGGCCTCGGTAGGAGTTGGAACTGCGCCACTTGCGTTAGGAACTGCACCAGCCAAAGTTTGATTAGCGTTCCTCTCTGTTGTTTGCCTTATCTCTTCTTGACTCCTGGCCATGTTCTGAATCACCTCCATGAGTTGATTCATCTGCGTCTTCATACCTAGCATCTTGTTCCTCATAGTAGCCTGGTCTTTCTCAAGATGATCCATGACTCTTTTCTGATTATTCCTTGTGTTGTACTGATGCCGAGATGTCAGCTTGCTTTACTTTCTGAAAGGGTAAGTGGCGTGTAAGGTCGGATTTTAGGGAATGCAAAAATGATGTGCAAACGTATGCAATGTTCAAGAGACTTTCGAGGCTTATGATTATCATCAATATTATAGAACTGTGACTGAATAATAAAGAATGCACAATTTAGACCAAAGAGCAAATTTTCATTAATTTGAGAGAAAATTCAATACAAACGATTGCTGAATAAGCTGAAAATAACAATTCATGCTACAAGAAAAATACTGAATAACTAAAACTCTTTCTTTCAGAGACGTTCTTCAAGCTTTTTTGTCTCGAACATGAATCTTCTAACCATTTGGTCGCAGAGCTGGATAAAGTGATGAATAGAAGGAGGGATGTCATTTCCTTCCATGTCTTGAATTGCGCTTTCCAACCTCCATGGGATATCACGGATCATGAGGTTGCAATGCTCCACCAGATTGTTATACCTAGTGCGACACATGTCTAGAGTCGACTGGTAGTAACAAATAGAATCCACATGGGTGTCCAACAATTCATTGAGTTGAGACTCCTTCTTGAGCCACTGTGAACTATCCCTTTGCAAGGTGTCGAAACGATTCCTCCACAGAGTGGTTGCTTCTCGGGCGGTCTCCAATTCCAAACACTTGTTGTTCCACATATCAGGAGTGACATATGAAGCCTTTAATGCTTCCTCCTTGAGTCTTCGTTCGTCTTCCACTAGGATCAAGTCATTTCTCAGTTGCTTTTTGAGATCCTCAATATCAGCCTCAAGATTCTCTCTTGTCTCCTTCTTCTTAGTAGAAGCTAGTTCAAAGAAATTCCATGCTCTATCACAAGAAGCCTTAGTTTCCTTTAGGCATTGTTGAAGAGTTGTCAATGATGTATCAGCCTCTTCGAAACCCTGCTCGTACTTAACGCTCATGTCTATTTCTAACTTCAATTTCTTTCTATTCTCAGCCGCTCGGTCTTGTTCAAACTCTACTTTCCTTTTATACTGGCCATTCTCCACATTTGCTTGGTGAATTTCAGCCTCGAGGTTCTGATTTTCTTTAGTCAACCTTTCTAACACTAGCTTTAGTTTCTCATCTCTTCCATAGATACATGGGTGGGAGCAGGAGGTCCTTCTCGCATATATGGTTCTGAGGGAAACGGCAACAACCTTTTAGCCACTCTGGCTAGCAACCATTGGTTGTATGGCTGTTTCGCCACACAATTCTTTTCCTTTAACTCTTCCCCCCCCCCCCCCCTTTGTATGAATCTTGGCCCATGCTTTAGCAATCTTCCTGGTAAATGCAAGATCTTCTGTTGTGGCAAGAAAAAAGAAGCTTTGAACTTTCTCTGCTTCGGGCTCATCTTCCATAACATAGCCCAACTGGCACAATGTCATGATTGGGTTGTAGTTGATGCAACCAGCCCTACTGATTAGAGGTACATTACTGAACTCCCCACAACTAAAGATAATCTCCACATCGTAGTACTCATGAGAGTACCAAGCAATATCATTGGCCTCTAGAGACATAATGCGTTGAGACCACTTCAGCTTTTTCTTGTTTTCCACGAACGGTCCTCCCTTCGGTAGATAGGAGGTGTACCATTTGAATAGTAGATGAAAACAGCATTGGACCATTCTTGTCTTCTTTTCACTTCTCCAATGAATAGAGTGGTAGACATCAGCGAGGAGGGTAGGGATAGGATTCTTTTGCATGAAGAGAATGATAGCAGCGATGTCTATGAAATTGTCTACATTTGGAAAGAGGACAATCCCATAAATCATTAAAGCAACAACAATACCAAACCTTTCCCAATCTCCCACAGTCTTGTACTGAGCAGCTTTATCTAGCAGAAATTTCAAAGGAAAGCCTTGAACCCCTCCCTTATTGGCTAGCCCATATTTGACTTCCTCTTTTGTCATGCGAAGAGTAAGAGCAATGGCAGAAGGCTTTGGTTCTTCTTCCAAGCCGGTGTAGATAGGTTGATCCTTAATATTGATATTCAAAATGTGAGAATATTCTTCAAGAGTAGGGGCCAACTGATAGTTTTTAAAAGTGAAACATCTGAGAGGCGCATCATAGAACTAAGCCATAGCGAACAAAGCCCAAGTATTGACCCCAGAATGGAGGAGATCAAGTAATTTCCCATACTTCCCTTGAAAGTTGATCTTGAGAGCCTTCGACACGTCAATCAGAATGTTTTGAATCAACTCCAACTTTGGTTCTCTAAACTTGATGGAATTTGTGCTTCTCTTTCTCTGATCAGTCATTGTGTTCACCAATACCTGAGATAATCATAGTCTCTTAAGTCCCTTGATATGCAAAAATGCTATGCAATGCAATGTTCTGTGAATGCACATGATAAAAGAATAATAGCAAGATCAAAGTCATAGGTCCTGCAAAACAACACAAAAGGTATCTCTCACATCGGGTGGGCAATCTATTGGTTTAAGAGAGGGTATCCCAAAAGGATTTAAAACAAAGTCCCATGCACTAACCCTCAAAGGTTTCCCATCAGAACGACTACTCGTAAGACGGTAATCCTTTCAAAGGATGAACACAGAGTTATGTTTTAGAAACCTTTAGAATAAAGTTCTACAAAGGTCCTCAGAATCACGGATTCCCACGTCGGAAATAAAAACGCCATTACAACTACACGTAAGACATAATCATCCCAACGGGGTCTCATCTGAGCGATGGAATTCGATCCAGTTCAACGAGTCCTAAGTCTCAAAAATCAGAAAGAAAACCACCTCCTAACTTAGTGTATACTCGAAAGCTCGGGTAGAAAGCTTTATTCTCACAAACCAATCCCAAATAAACCCAACAGGTTAGAAAGAACATAATACAAACAAAAAACAAAAGCAAATAAAACACATATGCGACAAGCAAACTAGGTTTGGCTATTCCCTAGCAGAGTCGCCAGCTATCGCTACTCGAAAAATGCATCGTGCAACAACGGGGAGGCAGAAAAGATCCCCAACAGAGTCGCCATCTGTCACTACTCGAAAAATGCATCGTGCAACGACGGGGAGGCGGAAAAGATAGACAGAAGTGTCGCCACCGAACTTTATTTATCCCATGAGGGGAAAGGAAAATATCGAGAAAACCTTAAGAAAAAAATGGATAAGATGGTCTCACAACCAAGAACGGGTTCGGAAGCCGGTTATGCGAGGGGAAGGTATTAGCACCCCTCACATCCATCGTACTCGATGGGAACCATTTGTTTGTCGCATGTGTGAATTTATTTGCTTAAAAATTATGCTATAAAAGAGTGTTCCAAAGGGGGAGAGAAAAGGGATTGAAACAGGAAAATGAGAGGTTAGGAGGAAAGAGAGAACGAGGAAGAAAAGAGAAAGAACAGACTCGATAGGACTTTGCGGTCCTAGGCCTACGTATTCTCAACGGATGTGAGAAAGTCAGAGTCGACGTAGTTCGGGGAACTACATATATAGGGGGAATGTGCTCGGCAAGGATTATGGCCCTTGTGCCTTCATATCTTTACTTGAAAGAAGTAAAGAATCAGAGCAGCCGTAGTTCGGCTTACGGTTTGTTAATGTTTTTATGGATGATGTTATCATGCGCGTTCTAGCAGTTTAGGTGTTTTGCGGCTCGCGTGTGAGGAGACTTAAGCGTTACCTGTTTTCGGTAGAACGGACCTATCATATCCTTTTTGAAATGATTAGGTTTTCTCCATGCGAGGCAAGATGTCACATTTGATTTGTGAGATTGTTTTCTAGGGGTGAGGTAGATTCTCGGATAGTAACCCCTTGCGGGTAGTACCCAATTATTTATCTCAAAGTTTTTGTTATGAAAGGTGTGGCGAACCAAGCGTCTTCGTATTGAAAGACGAGTATCAAGACCACCCACACTACAGTGAATATCCTGACACTCGGAGAGGAAGAAGACTACACTCAATCCTCTCTCTTTAATTCAATACAAAGAGAACTTCATTCTCTTATTAAAGATGTTTTTTTGGTTTTGAATGGTAAGTGCTTTGCGACAGAGAACCCTACGGTAAACGTCAGCACTCGAGATAGGAGAAGGCATACGCCTAACCACTCCACGACCATTCAAGTTTTTATAATAAAAGAGTTTGAAAAAGCACTCAGTACGGGACCGAGGTTTTAGGTGAGAAAGGTTGCGGAAGGAAGTTGGGAAAGGAGGTGGTAGAAAGAGATAGGTGATGGATAAAGTCGCGTCTTCATATTGAAGGACGAGTATCGAGACCACCCACACTACAGTGAGCATCCCAACACTCGGAGAGGAAGAAGTCTACACTTAATCCTCTCTTTTAATTCAATGCAAAGAGATATTATTGCTTTATGGAAGTGTTTTGAAAATACAATTGGTACGGGGCCGAGTTTTTTAGGAGAAAAAGGATTGAAAATGTACAAGCGTCTTCGTATTGAAAGACGAGTGTCGAAACCACCCACGCTACAGTGAGCATCCCAACACTCGGAGAGGAAGAAGTCTACACTTAATCCTCGTGTTTAATTCAATACAAAGAGATATTGATTTTCTTGTTGAAAGGTGTTTTTGAAAACGCACTCGGTATGGGACCGAGGTTGTAAGAGGGAAGGTTTGAAAATGAAAACGTCTTCATATTGAAATACGAGTGTCGAGACCACCCACACTACAGTGAGAATTCCAACACTCGGAGAGGAAGAAGTCTACACTTAATCCTCTCTTTTTAATTCAATACAAAGAGGTATTGATTTCTTTATTGAAGAGTTTTTTAAAATGGGCTAAAAAAAACCCAATAACCAAAAGAGAAATAAAAATGAAAATTAAACTAAAAAATAAAATAAAATAAAAAAGATGGAAAACAAATTGGCACATTAAAATATAAAAAATAAAAATAAGAGTTTTTGGAATTTTATGGTATTTAAAGTTATTTTTAAATAAATAAAATAAAACAAAACTAAAATAAAAAGAACAAAGTAATAAAAAGTTTCCCCCAAGGCTTGAACCCAATGCCTTGGGGTTGCAAGCATGAAAGACAGCTAACTCACCCACTCAAGCGCATGTGATAAAAATGGTAAAGAAAAGTAAAAATAACAAAACATGAAAAAATAAATGATTTAAAGCAAAAATTGTTAAAACACATATTGGTTCTTAATTATATCTCTATGTTTTGATGATAACTCTTATGAAATTTTGTATTAAAGAATTATATACTCTAAAATTTGTTCAAGTATGTTTGTTGCATATATTAAAGATAATATACTTCTGAAAGCAAATTAGATCTGAACATGAAAATATGCAAGGCTCTGAAGCATCAGAAGCATATGTTAGAAGAATCTGAATGCTGCCTACAGAAGATTCTGAGCGCTGTCTACAGAAGAATCTGAAGCAAAAACTACAAAAGAATCTGAAGTAGAAGCCACAGAAGCATCTGAAGCATTGAAGACTTTTGTATGAAGAGTTTCAAGCACAGTTTTTCAGAAGACTTTGATGGTACTGTATGCTGCAAGTACTGAGGATCTAATTCATAAAACTCTGCTCTGAATTATTTCACGCTGAAAGCACACTTGCTGCAATGCTCTGATTCAACAAACTCTGATGAACATCAAAGGCTCTGATCACTCAAGGCTATGATGTTATTTGCTGAGTATTAGAAACTTGTTGAAGGATTTCTCTGTGCATTCTACTTCTAGGAAAGGTCATGTGATGTGAAGACAAAAAGGCTACAGAGCTTTTCAGTACACAGCCTTCAACGTGAAAACATCTTGGACTTTTGTGCCTATAAAAGCAAGACTCCATCTCTCTTCTTCAGTTGACGAATCATTGAAAGAAATTCATTACAGCTCTCATTCAAATTATTCTATTGCTGAATTTATTTCATAAGTTCTTAAAACTTAAGTGTAAAATCACAGTTGTGATATAGCTTAATTAGAAGCATTTAAACACTTGTTTTATTCTTACATTTGATTGTAAAAGATCCTTAAGAAGATCCAGTTGGGATCAGTAGTTCTTGAGAAGACTAAGAACAGTTGCTCTTAGTGCTTGCTATTGTAATCAGTTGATTAATAGTGGATTAAGTCCTTGTTGAGAAAGGTAAATCACTCTTGATAGGGTGGACTGGAGTAGTTGAGTTCAACGAACCAGGATAAAAATCTTTGAGTTTTTATTGCCATAAGTTTTTCTATATACTTATTCAACCCCCCTTCTAAGTATTTTCTCACCTTCAGTTGGCATCAGAGCTCCAGTTCTGTGTGTGCTACCACTTCACAGTGACAGAAAATATCCAGTTAGAAAACTTTGATATGTATTTGGTTGTTATTATAGCTGAAACTTCAACATCTAACAGTAACAACAGATATGAAGAAATGGATAGAATCAGCACAAAACCCCCTATGTTTGATGGGGAGAAATTTGACTATTGGAAGGACACAATAGAAAGTTTCTTCCTTGGTTATGATGCTGATTTATGGGACTTGGTCATAGATGGGTATTACGTTCATCCCACTGATGGGAATGGCAAGAAAATAGATAGAAAATCTATGACTGAAGCCCAAAAGAAGGAGTTCAGAAATCACCACAAGGCTAGAACAATCTTGTTAAATGCAATATATCATATTGAGTATGAGAAGATTACAAATAGAGAGACTGCATTTGACATGTTTGAGTCTTTGAAGATGACTCATGAAGGAAACCTTAAAGTTAAAGAGACCAAGGATCTG
Source organism: Lathyrus sativus (assembly GCA_963859935.3). NCBI lineage: Eukaryota > Viridiplantae > Streptophyta > Magnoliopsida > Fabales > Fabaceae > Lathyrus > Lathyrus sativus. The sequence continues at coordinate 500,563,843 of OZ012737.1, forward strand.
GCGCTAATACAGAAGTATGAAGCGTTCAAAATGGAAGAATATGAGTCTATAGAAACTATGTTCTCTAGATTCCAAATCCTCACAGCTGGTCTAAAAATGCTGGACAAAGGCTACTCAACTGCTGATCATGTGAAGAAGTTCATTAGAAGCTTGCCCATCAGATGGAGACCAATGGTCACTGCTCTGAAGCTAGCTAAGGATCTGAACAAGATCACTTTGGAGGAACTAATCAACTCACTGAGGAGCCATGAAATTGAACTTGAGGAAGATGAGCCTTAAAAGAAAGGTAAGTCAATTTCCTTAAAATCTAACAAATCTGTGAAAGCTTTGCAGGTGTTAGAAGAAAGCTCTGAAGAATCTTCTTCTGAAGAAGAAGAAGAACTGTCCTTCCTGTCCAGAAGAATCAACAGACTCTGGAAGCACAAGCAGAGGAAGTTCAAGAACTTCAAAAAGCCAGATCAGCGCAAGAGGTCCTCTGGACCAAAAAGATCTGGAAAGAAGGAAGTTGTGTGCTTTGAATGTAAAGAACATGGCCATTACAAGAATGAATGTCCAAAGCTTCTAAAAGAAAAGCCAAAGAGGAAGTTTGACAAAAAGAAGAAGGTTCTAATGGCAACATGGGATGACTCTGATGAATCTGGATCCTCAGTAGAATCTGAAGATGAATGCGCCAACATGGCTCTGATGGCAGGCGTGGAAGATCAGAATGAAGGATCATCTGAATCTGAATCTGATTCTGAATCTGACTCAGAAGAGGTATTTTCTGATCTCACTAGGGAAGAACTTATTAAAGTCTTATCAGAATTCCTGAAAAATTATAATCAGATTAAGCTCAAATGAAAGAAGCTTAAATGCAATCTTGGATCTGAGAATAATCTATTAAGGTCAGAAGTTGCTGAGCTAAAAGAAAATAATTTGAAAATGAAAGCTAATTTTGAAAAAGCTCAACAAAACTCTGAATCTGAAACTAAGTCTAAATGCAAAAATATTTTAGAAGAGTATGACTTCAGCTTTCAGAAGTTTCTGGCTAAAAACATAGATAGAAGCAAGATGACTTCAATGATCTATGGAGTTAGCAGAAACAACAGGAAAGGAATTGGATATGAATCTTCCTCTGGAAAGGATTTAAATCCAATGCCTGTTGATAAACTTATCATTAAGAAGACCCCCCTATACTCTCATTTTAAGTTTGGTCATCTAAATGATATTAAACACACACGTTCAGATCAGAACGTTCCTGTGTTTAAGCCAAAAGTCAATCAGAACAAAACTGTTGTAAAAAGACAGAAGTTCAGACAGACTTTCAAGGCAACTAACCCAAAAGGAACCAAAAAGATCTGGGTACCTAAGGATAAAATAATCCCTGTTGCAGATGTATTTAGCAGAAAAGTCAAGACGTCAATCATGGTACCTAGACTCTGGCTGCTCACGTCACATGACGGGAGAAAGGTTTATGTCCCAAAGCCTGGAGCTTAAATCTGGAGGAGAAGTGAAGTTTGGAATGAATCAGAAGGGCAAGATTATTGGCTCTGGTACTATTGGCAATGGTAACCTTCCCTCTATATCTAATGTTTTACTTGTAGAAGGATTAAAGCATAATCTATTGTCCATAAGTCAATTAAGTGACAATGGTTATGACATAATATTTAATCAACATTGTTTCAAAACTATTAGTCAGAAGGATGGCTCAATCCTATTTAATGGAAAGAGGAAGAACAACATTTACAAAATCAATCTTTCAGAACTTAAGGTTCAAAATGTTAAATGCCTTTTGTCTGTTAATGATGAGCAATGGGTCTGTCACAGAAGATTGGGGCATATTAATATGAGACGTATATCTCAAATTAATAAACTCAATCTGGTCAGAGGACTTCCTAAGTTGAAGTTCAACTCAGATGCTCTTTGTGAAGCATGTCAAAAAGGAAAATTTTCAAAATCTTCTTTTAAATAAAAAAATGTTGTTTCAACTTCAAGACCATTAGAATTACTTTATATTGATCTGTTTGGACCAGTGAAAACTGCATCCATCAGAGGCAAGAAGTATGGATTAGTCATTGTTGATGACTATAGCAGATGGACATGGGTAAAGTTCTTAAAACACAAGGATGAGTCACATTCTGTGTTCTTTGACTTCTGCAAACAAGTCCAGAATGAAAAGGATTTTAAAATTATTAAAGTCAGAAGTGATCATGGTGATGAATTTGAAAATAAATATTTTGAAAAATATTTTAATGAAAATGGCATTGCTCATGATTTCTCCTGCCCTAGAACTCAACAACAGAATGGAGTTGTAGAGAGGAAAAATAGAACTCTGCAAGAAATGGCCAGAACCATGATCAACGAGACTAATCTGGCAAAACACTTTTGGGCAGAAGCAATAAACACAACATGTTATATTTAGAACAGAGTGTCTGTAAGACCTCTTCTGGAAAAGACTCCCTATGAATTATGGAGGAACAGAAAGCCCAACATTTCTTATTTTCATCCTTTTGGATGTATTTGCTATATGTTGAACACTAAAGAGAATCTTAACAAGTTTGATTCTAAAGCACAAAAGTGTTTCATGCTTGGCTATTCTGAACGCTCTAAAGGCTACAAAGTACACAATGCTGAAACACAGATTGTGGAAGAATCTATACATGTTAGATTTGATGATAAGATTGGCATTGAAAAGCCAAAGCAGTTTGAAAGTTTTGCAGATAGAGAAGTAATTCTCACAGACTCTGAAGGCTCAGAGGCAGAAAAAGCTCAAGTGAAGGAACCAGAAGCAACGCCAGATGCAATTTCTTTAGCTTCTCAAATGAATAACTTGAATATTTCTGAAGAATCAAATGTTAGAGGATCATCTTCCAGAATCAAGGCCTCTCATCCAGAGGATGTGATCATTGGAAAGAAAGATGACCCAATAAGAACAAGATCCTTCCTCAGATCATCTGAAGCATCATTATTTGGGTTGGTGTCAGTTATTGAACCAACTTCTGTGGATGAAGCTCTGCAAGACAATGACTGGATAATTGCCATGCAAGAAGAGCTCAATCAGTTCACAAGAAATGATGTTTGGGATTTGGTTCCAAGACCAAAAGGATTTAACATAATTGGAACTAAATGGGTCTTCAGAAACAAGTTGAATGAAAAAGGAGAAGTTGAAAGAAATAAGGCAAGGCTTGTTGCTCAAGGTTATAGCCAGCAAGAAGGAATTGATTATACAGAGACTTATGCTCCTGTAGCCAGGTTAGAGTCTATTTGTTTACTCATTTCTTTTGCTGCACAGAATAACATCACTCTATATCAGATGGATGTTAAAAGTGCCTTTCTAAATGGAATTATAGAAGAAGAAGTTTATGTTCACCAACCTCCTGGTTTTGAAAGTGAAAAATTTCCAGAACATGTTTTTAAATTAAAGAAATCTCTTTATGGTTTAAAACAAGCTCCCAGAGCTTGGCATGAGAGATTAAGCAATTTTCTTCTGGAGAAAATTTTCATCAGAGGCAAGGTGGACACAACCCTTTTCTGTAAAACATTTAAGAAAGATCTTTTAATTTGTCAAATATATGTGGATGATATTATATTTGGATCTACCAATGTTATGCTGGGAAAGGAGTTTGCTCAATGTATGCAGGCTGAAATTGAGATTAGCATGATGGGAGAATTGAGATTCTTTCTGGGAATTCAAGTCAACCAGACTCCAGATTGCACTTACATTCATCAGACCAAATATGTTAAAGAGCTTCTGAAGAAGTTTAACATGACTAATAGTAAGATGGCAAAGACTCCTATGCATCCAACAAACACTCTTGGTAAGGAAGAGGTAAGTAAGAAAGTAGATCAGAAACTCTACAGAGGTATGATTGGATCTCTTCTCTACTTAACTGCTTCTAGACCTGACATTTTATTCAGTGTATGCTTGTGTGCTAGATTCCAATCAGATCCTAGAGAATCACACTTAACAGCTGTTAAGAGGATTCTAAGGTATCTGAAAGGTACTTCTAATGTGGGTTTGTGTTACAAAAAATATGATGAATTTAAACTAGTTGGATTCTGTGATGCTGATTACGCTGGAGACAGAGTTGAAAGAAAGAGTACTTCTGGAAATTGTCAATTTCTGGGAAGAAATTTAATCTCCTGGTACAGCAAGAAATAACCTACAATTACGCTGTCAACTACAGAAGCAGAATATATTGCTGCTGCTGGATGTAGCACACAAATGCTCTGGATGAAAAGTCAGCTAGAAGACTATCAGATCTTTGAGAGTAACATTTCTATATTCTGTGATAATACTTCTGCTATATGTTTGTCTAAAAACCCTATTTTACACTCTAAGGCAAAACATATAGAAATTAAACATCATTTCATCAGAGACTATGTTCAGAAGGGTATTATAAATTTAGCCTTTGTTGATACAGATCATCAGTGGGCTGATATTTTCACAAAACCCCTTGTTGAAGATAGGTTTAAGTTTATTTTGAAAAATGTTGGTATGGATTTTTGTCCAGAATAATATTTATCAGAAGCAAAACTTCTCAGATGCAAAATGTTTAAATCTCTGAAGTATTTCATCTGTCAATTATTTGATTTCTTGAATCATTATTATTATTATTTGTGTGTATCTGAACTAACAAGTCTTAGAGGATCTGAACGTTGGCTAACGTTTCATTTCTCAAGAGAATTCAGAAACACATGCAAGCAAACACGTGTCACTCTGAATCTGAAAAGATGGCGTGAACAATACTGAAAAGACATATGAGGTATTGTTTGAATAGTTAAAATCTTGGTTTTCCCCCCAAATTGTCATAATCAATTAATGTTGTGAAATGACTTTTATTTTTTTCATTAAATTCCATTTAATGCTAAGTGAGAACGTGCTATCTGTGACTGTTTGTGTGCCCTATTTTCTCTCTATAAATACCACAATTCACACCATTTCACACTTTTCACTTCACAAACAATATATGCATTTCTGTTTGCTGTTTGGACTTCATCAAAACCCTAAACCTTCATCCAAATCTTCTTTATCTTCAACAATGGCAACATCATCTTCAACCTCAGCACAATTTCAATCATCAATGGCTATAGTTGCATCATCAAACATAGGAGCTACTCCATTCAAGGAACCTGAAAGAACTTTATTAACCCTTGCTGATAAGCTGGAAGTTCTTTGTGAATCAATGGTGGATTTTGATTCTTTGGCTGAAAATGGATTTTATCTGCGTTCCATTATTGGTGCTCAAGGCTGGGTTAAATATTTTGATAGACTATTTGGACCAGTGTATCCATATCTAGTTAAGGAATTTTGGATTCATGCTTAAGTTTATCCAAAGTTCATCCTATCTTCTGTTCTGGGAAGAGAGATCATCATCTCTGAAGATCTCATCAGAAAACTCATTGGATATGAGGAAACTGATGGAGTGTGTCATCTGCCAGCTGGGTGTGTGGATATGGAAGAAGTTTGTGAGGAAGTCATTTCATCTGGACAAGCCTCCAAAAAATTTAAGGATCTGAAACCTGACTACAAAATCTGGGCAAAGATTTTTCTGGCATGCATCAATCACAGAAAATTAACAAATTCTCCAGATTATGTGAATAATGAACAACTCTATTTTATGTACTGCTTAAGTCAGAGTACCAAGGTAGATTTGCCATAAATTCTATTCATGCATTTGTGGAATCACATCAATGCATCCAGAGAATCCATTAAGACAAAGGGACAGAAGATCAGGACGTGGATTCCTTTTGGAAGATTGATCTCAGACATTCTGACAGAGAATGGTCTGGTAGCTGCTTTACATGAAGTTGGAGTTACATAATAGCTTGAATCAATTGTTGGAAAACCTTTGAATGGAAAGAGTCTTCAGAGGCTAAAAGTTGTGGATGAACTCACATCTGCTCCTAAGAAGCTGAATGTTACTGAAGTTAGTCAGAGGAGGATTCCAGTTCAAGACTTTCCAATTTTTGGTGTTGAAGAACCTATGGATATTATTCTTAGGTATATTGACATATGCAAAGCAGATGGAACACCTATTCCTGCAGATATTCTAATAAGAGCAAGAGAACCTATTCCAGATGTGTACGAGGAGAACATGAGAAAGAGAAGACAGTTAGAGGCAGAAGAAGCTACTACTTAGAAGAAACAAAAAGTAGCTGAGAAACCACAGAGGCAGATAAAAAGAAAAGCTTTTGGAGAAGTTCCTTCTGTTCCCACCAAGCACATCAAAACAAAAGGTAATAAATCATCTTTACCTTCTATTCCTGAAATTGCAGTAGATATATCAACAATTAATTCTGTTCCAAAACCTCCTCCTTCTAAAACTCAAACAACTTCCTGTCCATCCCAAACATCTGAACCACCCACTATTCCTACTTCACAAATTTATTTTGAACCTGTTCCCACAACACCACTAAAATCATCTGATATTCCTCAATCTGAACCACAAACAACAACACCAGCAGAACCAATTCCAACACAACAACAATCTGAAATTCAACAACCCTCTGAACCTGAACCAATTCAATCTGAACCAGTTACATCTGAACCACCAAAAACCATATCTTCTAATCCTTAATCAGAACCATCCAATCCTATTGAATCAAATATACCTGATACTGAGGTTCTGAACATTAAACCTCTGAAGACTGTATTTGAAGCATCTTCTACATCTTGTACTCCAACCACCTCATCTGATTCGTCTGAATCTGATGTGCATCCAGAGGTTAGCTCATCCCCATCTCTCAGAGGATATGAACCCAAGCAATCAGATCCACCCGTTTCATCTGATGCTTTTATTCCTAAACCTATTCCAACACCTACACCCAGGACATCTGAGTTTATTTCAGTTGCTTCCTTTAAACCAATTCCCTCTGATCCACTTCCTTCTGGTTTCAAGCTTAAACATTTCTATACCATAATAGAACCAAAATACACAATCACTCCATTCAAACCCATTCCTTCAACCATTCTTCCATCTGACCTTCAAAACCACTTTGAACAATTACCAGAAAACATTTCATCAGAAGCTCCATTGTCTGATAAATCTGTTTTTATTCCTTACTCTTCCACTACATTTGATGTTGTTTCCTATGCATCACGTGTAAAACCATTTCTGGTTAATGCCTTATCCAGATCCAAAACTGCCACTCCATCTGACCAACCATCTTTTCCTTCCTAACCTCGCCCTCTGTTCATCATCCCACCTTTCACCATACCTGCACCATCTGTTCAACCTAAGCCTCTCACTCTGGAAACCCTTCTCAAACCCAAACCAAGGCTTAATGTTAATATACTATTTGCTAATTTTCTGAAAGAAATAAAGATGACTTTAGGCTCTGTACAGAAAATATGCTTGTCAACCATGGACTCAGCTGAATCTGATGCTATCTGGAATAGCTTCATTTCCAGATTCAATACAGTTGCTTCAAATCTGAAGAACGTATGTTCTGATGATGTGAAGATAAGGTTTATTGAAACTGCCAGAACCATGGTATGGAACATGAAAAGATCTGCACCTTTGCTTCTTGAGGATGTTCCTTCATCTTCTGAAGTATCTGTTCCAGAAGCTATTGCAGAATCTGCTTTTGAAGAAAATCCATTGGCTCTAACAATTGTAAACAAACCCTCTGCATCTGAAGCTCCAGACTATGCATCTCCAATGGAAATTGACTCTGTTCCTGCTTCAGAATTTGCTCCACCTTCTTCATCTGAGATCAAGAAAGAGAATCCAGATTTAGAAGATAAGATTGTAGTATTGGAAGCTGGGCAATCTGAAATCAAGTCATGGATGGCTCAACAAGATCAGAAGAATGAGCACTTGGCAAAATGGATGTCTAAGCAAGAAGAATCCTCATCTGAAATCACTCAACTTCTGAAGATGATTTTGTCCAAGCAAACCTAATTTTATGTTTTTCTGTATTTGATGTTTGTGCACATGTACTTGACTTTCTGATTTGATGATCTGTCTGTTAGTTTTCATATGAATGAATGAGTGAATGACTCTTTTGTTTTCTACTTGACTGTATCTTTTCTCTACTTCCTTTTATTTTGTCTTTAAAAGTCTTTCTTTTTTATTATGACAAAAAAGGGGGAGAAAATGGATCTGACTGTTCAAATAAACTCTATCTAAATGAAATTCAGACATATCTAATTATAACTAACGTGAACTCTTAGTATTTCAGAACATATGAAAAATATGACAAATTCTTTAAAGTAACTCTCAGATCCCCAGATCTATTTTTAACCAATCAGGCTCTAATTCTGAAACATTCATCCAAGTCAAGATCTAATTTTTTTTTGGAACAATCAGGCTCTGATTCTGTAAAGAATACTCATGCAAAAAGGGAAGTTTCTATTCTCTCCAAGTATTCAATTCAGAGGGAGATTCATCATCTCAGGGGGAGTTATAATTTTTTGATCTATTTGAACAAAATTTCTTATGTTTTTGTCATCATCAAAAAGGGGGAGATTGTTAAAACACAGATTGGTTCTTAATTATATCTCTATGTTTTGATGATAACTCTTATGAAATTTTGTATTAAAGAATTATATACTCTAAAATTTGTTCAAGTATGTTTGCTGCAGATATTAAAGATAATATACTTCTGAAAGCAAATTAGATCTGAACATGAAAATATGCAAGACTCTGAAGCATCAGAAGCATCTGTTAGAAGAATCTAATGCTGCCTACAAAAGATTCTGAGTGTTGTCTACAGAAGAATCTGAAGCAGAAGCTACAGAAGAATCTGAAGCAGAAGCCACAGAAGCATCTGAAGCATTGAAGACTTTTGTATGAAGAGTTTCAAGCACAGTTTTTCAGAAGACTCTGATGGTACTGTATGCTGCAAGTACTGAGGATCTAATTCATAAAACTCTACTCTAAATTATTACACGCTGAAAGCACACTTGCTGCAATACTCTGATTCAGCAAACTCTGATGAACATCAAAGGCTCTGATCACTCAAGGCTCTGATGTTATTTGCTGAGTATTAGAAACTTGTTGAAGAAGAATTCAAAGTTATGTCTGTTGGTTTGGCCAAACGACTCTTTCCTCATTTATGCTAGACACAAGAACACAGACAAAAAGGATTTCTCTGTGCATTCTACTTCTAGGAAAGGTCATGTGATGTGAAGACAAAAAGGCTACAGACCTTTTCAATAGACAGCCTTCAACGTGAAAACATCTTGGACTTCTGTGCCTATAAAAGCAAGACTCCATCTCTCTTCTTCAATTGACGAATTATAGAAAGAAATTCATTACAACTCTCATTCAAATTATTCTATTGCTGAATTTATTTCATAAGTTCTTAAAACTTAAGTGTAAAATCACAATTGTGATATAACTTAATTAGAAGCATTTAAACACTTGTTTTATTCTTACATTTGATTGTAAAAGATCCTTAAGAAGATCCAGTTGGGATCAGTAGTTCTTGAGAAGACTAAGAACAGTTGCTCTTAGTGCTTGCTATTATAATCAGTTGATTAATAGTGGATTAAGTCCTTGTTGAGAAAGGTAAATCACTCTTGATAGGGTGGACTGGAGTAGTTGAGTTCAACGAACCAGAATAAAAATCTTTGGGGTTTTATTGCCATAAGTTTTTCTATATACTTATTCAACCCCCCTTCTAAGTATTTTCTCGCCTTCAAAAATGCCCCCAGCAGTTGTCGAACTCAGGACAAAGGTATGGCAAGGCACTAACCACTGGGGTGGCGATACATCCGTTGTATAACGCCACCCCATTAAAACTAATACCAAAATAAGCGCAAATCTGGGCAAGGCATGAGGGCAAGCTCAAGGCAAAAAAACTCAACATACGATTTCGCCATAACTTAATCAAATCTCAATCAATTTCAGTGAAACAAAAGCCTATCCTGCTTGATTTTTCATGAGGATCATGATGGTATCAACCATTCTTTCAAATAACACACACACACAATAAAACTCGATAGAACATGCAAATGAGAGTTTTGAGATGCATTTTAAGTTCAATTGATTACAGCAGGTGGGATTAAGAACAAATGAGGGTCTGCACACATTTCAAATTCAATATAGAATGAGTTACAACAGCAAGAAACAATCAAAAGGCATTAGAACAGAAAATTGGTATATGAGTTGCATTAATGAGTATGATTTTCCTATGAACAACACCAGATGATCAAAACAAATTCCTCAAGATCAAACAAAGGGTTGTGCAAGTTGTAAACACAATTCTCATGGATAATTTTAGGAAGAGAATTGAGTTTTTGTCATAGACCACAATGTGATAATCTAACTGTCAACCTAGTAAACTAATGGTGCAGTACTATTACAAGGTTAAATCAATGCATAAAGGTAACAACCAAATTTCAATCAAAATGCCACAAGTCAATGCTCTCAATACACAAAACATAGTAGTTGAGTAAAGAAGTTTCACATGCCAACAAAAATTAACCCACCCTCAAGATATTAAGCTGACAGTAAAGAAACACAAAGATTAACAGAAAATCTTAGTAACTAGATTGAGGTTGTCAAACCATGAGAGCTGATCCTTAACAGGATCTTGACACAAGTGATCGCGACTTTCTATGTCTAATACAACTAACTGCAAGTGCACAGTCTATCGCGTAGTAATAAAAGATATCGATCCCACAGGGACTCGTAATCAAACTAGTGTTCTCGGGAGTTACTATGTTTAGCTAGGTAGAATATGTTTTAAGGGAATAAGATTGTCACTAAAAGAGGGAACTAAGATTACTATTTAGATTTTAATTAATTGAATCGATACGTAGTAATTGTGTTCTTCAGGGATTTGATAAATTACTGGTGTATGAAATAGTTTTCACAGTTTATTTAAGCAGAAAATGGAGATTCGAAGACTCTCGTCTCACGATGGTTATTGACGCTAATCATAATCCTAAGGGCCAAACATACACTTTCGTATTCCGTTCGGGGTTAAAATTACTTTTTGGAAATCTCTAAATTCTAATTCGTTTTAAAGTGCTTTCACTGTTATTAAAACAAATGCCTAGTGTTTACTATCTGACCTTACCGCAGCTTTCGCTTGTTGGTTCGTATCTTAATTAATTTCCCACTTTCGTGGCAAAACTACTTTTAAATAAGTTCTCGCTTTCGCGACGAAGTTTATTCAGTGAATCAATTTTAAACACTTAGACCATAGTTTACTTTTGTAAAAAGAAAGTTTTCAAACAAGAGTTATCAAATCCCATTCGAATTATTACTACATATCGATTACCTAAGTTTAGCTAGACATGGAATTGGGAAAAACAAGATATAAATAATAATAATAAATAATAAATTGCATTATAATAAAACAGAAGTCGATCAAAATGAAAACCTGTAAATATGCCAATTGGCCTTTGGGCAGATCCTCCATAGATGTTGGCAGGATTCTGGTCTTTAGTTCCAAATTGATCGTATAGTGCAATAGCAATTACAGAAGAGCGGAAATGGAAATGAGGAAATGTAAAGGGAAATGGATACAAAATAAAAACTGGAAAGTAAATTTGCTCTGGAAATTAAATTCGGCAGCACTTCGTGGTATGAATGCAGCACACTTTTTGAAGTCCTCTGCTTCCCTTTTTATAGAAGTGGAATCCCAACGATAATCTCTGAGGATGATGGACTTTGAGGCAGATAATTTAGGGAGTAGTGGTCCACTTAATGGGAATTAGAACTGCTCTTTTGACGTGAAATCTGAGTGGGGCGTTTTTGCCTGCATGACGGTCGTCACAAGGTGTGACGGTCGTCACCCGTGTGACGGTCGTCATGAAGCTGTGACGGTCGTCACATCAGCAAAAACTGATTGATGCGCTTTTCATTGTGTTTTCACTCCTTTTTCGTCCATATTTCATCTGGGATTGCTCCTTTTCTTCATGTTGCCTTGTTTAGACGTGACCGTTGAATACCTGCAAAAACATCAGAGAAATACACGAAAATAACCCAAAATCGGATCGAAGACGGTTAGACTTTAGTTGAAATATGCATGAAAATATCTATATGATTTCGTGTTATCAAACTCCCCTAAGCTTGAATCTTTGCTTGTCCTCAAGTAAAACATGGAAAAGTCGGCAAGCACGAGGCAGCTTCTTCGTTCGCAGAGTTTGGAAAAACTGGGATTCTTGGTTGGAACAAGACGAGTATCACGACGACACTGGACTACAAGTCTTCGGAGGTCCCCTTTTTATGCAAATCGGTCTCGGTCATGCTACTGTATCTTGGTGTCAAGGTTATCGTGGCAAGTCCACCCTGTTTGTTCTAGCGCAATCACATTAAGCCCGTTGTCCGCACACTTTCATGGCAAGTCGACCTGTTAGTGAATATGATCTCATTTTTGATCTTCTTCATTGATCATATTTTTATGTCATTGATTTTCAATGAGTTTTTCGTGCCGTTGGGCTAAAAGCTCGGGTGAGGAGCACCTAACTTAGAAGGAAACATATCTTATATTCTTGGGCTTTTTAGCTCTCTTTTCATGATTTTTCATCTTTTTGGAGATCATACACTTATTTGCATCGGTCGCTCGCTTAGAAGTGTTTTTAGGATGGTGCTGACTTCTAGTATAAACTACTTGGGGTTGAGTTTGCGTAGACACTTGAGACTTTGGTACACGTAGGTGGTGAAACCGACTCGCATAAACTAGAGATCTAAGGTGTCTGGACGATACTGGTTTTGTTAGAACTGTCGTTTCCTCGGAGTTTCAAAACTTGTTTTGAACTCAGGTGCATTCTCGTGATGCTTTTGCTTTTGAGGAACAAATGAAAGTTTTTGTTTACGTTGAATAATGTGGGGATTGTTTGCGTAACGTGAAAAATATATATACGAGCTTTATTTGCTAGAAATAGAAAGTGTAAAAATAGATATTACTAGAATTCAAAGTGCAGTGAAATGGAAATAAAGGAAATAAAGGAAATTCAGAGTACAGTGGAAATAAGGCTCCGCTCCCACACTATCTCGATCAGTGTCCTCACTGATTCTTGAAGCATGCGAGAGGGAGATACAACTGAAAATGAAAATACAGAATACTGAAATATAGTAAACAATGAAGGAAAATAAAGGGAACTCTAGTCTCGGCCTCTGTCACGTCCGCGCTGGCGTCCTCTGGCTCTAGCAAGGGCTACTCTATCCTCATAGCTCATGGCTCCGGTGTAGTAGACCGTGTCTCGGAGTCCTTCGACCTGCAGGGTCAGATTCGCTAGGCTCTCAGTGATTGTAGCTTGGCCGGTGTGAAGTTGTTGCATTTGAGTCCGGTGCCAAGCCTCGAACTGGTCAGCTTGCTGGTTCTGCTGCTGCAGCATCGTGAGTATCTGTGCCTGCTGGTCTAGGGAGCGACGGAGGTCCTCTTCGGTGTAGTCTGGTACGGGATGGTGACGGCGGCGGCGGGATGATGTACCTACTGGAGGGGGAGGCTGTGATGCCTCTGGCTGCTCGGACCTGTCCAACTCAGCTTGGATTTCATCTTCGGAATCATGAGTGGGATCCTGAGTAGGAACAGCGGCAGCAGGAGGGGCAGTGAGGTCGAACAACCAGTTGGTACGGTCCTCTGGATGGATGCGGGTACGGGACGGAAGGATGATGCTTCGGACGGTCTTGCCACGCACGACCGGATGGTATTTCCCGTCAGCTCGGGAGCGGATGAGATGGGAGGCTCTGCAGTGGTTGGTGTCAAGGAACACCAAGGGGATGGAATGGAGGTGCTGGAGGCGGTCGCCAAGGTTCAGCCCAAGTGCAATAGCCGTGACAATCCCGCCAAAGTAGAATGGCTTCGAGCCACGGTTGCAGTTGGCCTGAATGTGAGCCAGCAGAAACGGGGCAGCGTTGACAGGTTCATTGTTGAAGACGCAATGAAGAAAGAAGAGCTCCTTGGAGTTCACTTTGTGGTTGCTGTCTCTGGCGAAGATAGTGTTACTCAACGCTCTGTGAAGGTACCTGATGGTGGGGTTATGGATGTGAGTGGCGTGCAGGGAGTCCCAACCATCGGCATTGAGGCCGGTCAACTGATACCACAGCGCGAAGGCTTCGTGCTGGAACTGATCAGTGATGCGGCGATGAGCGTTGTCGCCGCGAGGTAGCTGTAGGATGCCGACAATCTGGTTTTGGTGCATCTGATAGTTAACGCCAAACATCCGGAAGCAAGCGACACCTGAATGCTGGTTGAGTTCGCCGCTACCTGTGACGTAAGTGAACGAACTCAAGAACTCCAGAGTGAGTTGTTCGTAGGTTGGCTGTGGGTTGGTGCAGAGGTTCCAGATGCCTGCTCGTTGAAGCATCCAGGTGACACCTTCAAGGAGTCCGAGCTCCGTAAGCGATGGAAGGTGCGGGTAGTGGGTCGGATGGAGTGACCTCTGATGAAATGCAATGTATTGTGCTCGTTGTCTTTCGCCTAACTCGCCCTCAGAGAAGGTAATGTTGCTGACATCTGCGTTCCCGGCCATTATTGGAAGATGGAGGGGTTTCTGAGGTTTTGGGGTTTTTCTGCAGAGAGGGAAAATTGACAGAACGGTGGTTTGGAGGTTGAATTTGGAGTTGAAGTTTATAGTTCAATGTGGGGAGGATGAAAATTCGTAGTGGGGTAGGAGTTTGGAAGTTTGAAAGTGATAATGGGGGGAGTGGAAGGGAACACGAACCCTGTTTTATCAGATAGCAGTTCTGGACTGCGTGACGGTCGTCACAAAGGTGTGACGGTCGTCACTCGCGTGACGCTCGTCATGGGGCTGTGACGGTCGTCACAGCAGCAAAATCTGCAGAACGCATAATTTTGCTCTGAGGGCGTACTCGTGGTGATTTTAAAGCGTAGTATTGATACGGTGATGTAATATAATAGCCAACAAGCAACAATTAATGCGAAAACAAAATAATTGAATAAAAACTAGAATTGAAATAACATAAAATTGAAACGATTGTATGTAGTACATAATGAAAACGAACAATGCGAAAAATCCAAATGCTTAAATTAAACTAAACTAGACTAGACTAAACTGAAACTACTGCTACGAGCTAATAACTAATCTTTTCGTGCCTTCAACTCATCGAATTTCTGTGAATAGTAGTCTAGTTGGTCGCAGACTAGATCCATGAAACCTACCAGGTCACTGTGCATGCCTGCGATATCAGCTTTTACATTAGTCAGAGCTTTATCAACGTCGTCCAATCTGAGTAACACGGTATCCATTTTGTCGGTGGTCTCCTCAGGGATAGGCGCAGGATAAGTATTATAGTGTGGAGGAGTCAAAGGGTCTACTTCAGTTTCAGAGGCAGCGTCCTCATAGTACATATAGTCGTGTGCCTCAGAGATGTGGTCACTGTCATACATATAGTTCTGGGGTGTTGACTGTGGTGAAGGAGGTCCCATAGGCTCATCCAATTCGTAGAGCCAGTTATCCTTGTTGTGGATGCTTGTCATCAGATGATCAGGCAGTGTGAATAGCTGTACTGGTTTTTCGTTAATAAGGTACTCATACGGTCCAGGTCCCATAGTCCCTAAGATGCGCCTGTTAAAGCAGAATTGTATGTTCATGGGTCTGATGGTACCAAAACGAGTGCTGGCATTTAAATGGAATCTAAGGCCAAGCTCGTGGGCAATCATTATTACTAGGCCTCCTATCATAATAGGTGTCTGAGGTTCCAGCGTGAGGCGTTTGAAGGATCTCATCATGAAAGGCACTGTATTTACTGTCCGTCCCTGAGAAGCACAGAGCATGATGAATAACTCTTCCTTAGACACTGCAGTAATATTTTCTTCTTTTCCAAACAAGGTGTGAGCTAGTATCTTATGGAAGTATCTAAAGGCTGGGTTATGAATGTCATCATTGTACATTTTGTCTGGTTCAGGGTGATAGTCGCTTGTGATTCTACCCCAGAAGTGATCGAGTTGCAAATCAATATCGTCATCTTCTGCACTGATGAACACATGCGGTCCGCTAGGGAATCCTAGGAGGTTAGCTAGTGACATCCAGCTATGAGTTTGGTCCATTCCAAACAATCTGAAGGTAATCAACTCTGAGCGGGTTCCAAAACCATAGTTGGGTGTGTATCTGAAAGAACTAAGGAATTCATAGGTAAGATCCTTGTAGGTAGCGAAACGTGTTTTCAGAGCAGTGTTCTCCCAACCCAGTTGATTGAACAGGTATTGAATGCTATCTGTGATCCCTAGTTTATCCATAGTGGCCTTGTCATGATACAGCGTTAAGGCGAATTCTCTTTCGGTCAGGGCTGCAAATCTTGCCTTTTGAGCGAGTCCTCTGAAGTGAACCTTTGTGAAATCGTACTCGGCCATATACGCAGGTAATTCGGAGAAAACAGAAGAAATGTTTTGAAGACTTTAAAAATCCTGAAAAGTTTGAAACAGGAAATTGAAGTCAGGATTTTTAGAAACGAAAAGTGGTGGAAACAAAAGACAAAAGAGAAAAAATAAAATAAGAATAAAAGTACGAAAATGAACGAAAGTAGAAAGTAGTAGTAATTTAGAATTTTTGTTGGATTTTTCAAAGTAGAATTTTTAAAGAAAAATGAAATGCAATAACGAGGGAAATTTGGGTTGCCTCCCAGTAAGCGCTGTTTTTAACGTCTAAAGCCTGACGATAGCTTGGTGAGAAGCTATTCGGGTGTTTGAGCCGGAAGCTCAAGCAATGTTATATTGCTAATTTGAGGACTGTTGTCGTTCTTATTGTAATGTTTTAGACGTTGCCCGTTTACGATAAACGGTGCATTTGTCTTGTCGGTAATTTCAACAGCTTCACTCTGAAGTACTTTAGTCACTTCATAGGGTCCAAACCACCTAGATTTTAGTTTTCCTGGGAAGAGTTTTAATCGTGAATTAAAGAGCAATACGATGTCTCCCACACTGAATTGTTTCCTAATTGAACGTTTATCATGCCATTTTTTAGTTCGTTCTTTGTAGATACGGGCATTTTCGTAAGCGTCTAATCGAAGTTCTTCCAACTCGTGTAAGTTCAAGATTCGCTTTTCTCCTGCCTCGGTGTAGTTGAAGTTGAGTGTCTTAATAGCCCAAAAGGCCTTATGCTCTAACTCTACAGGGAGATGGCAGGATTTACCGTAAACTAATTTATAGGGGGTAGTACCTATTGGTGTCTTAAATGTGGTCCTATAAGCCCATAAAGCTTCTTGTAGCTTCGATGACCAATCTTTTCTCGAGGTAGCGACAGTCTTTTCCAAGATCTGTTTTATTTCTTTGTTCGAGACCTCTACTTGTCCGCTAGTTTGCGGATGATAGGGTGTAGCTACCCGGTGCCTGACTCCATATCTAGAGAGAAGTTTATCGAATATTCGTGATATGAAGTGAGATCCTCCGTCACTAATGACGAGTCTGGGTACACCGAATCTAGGAAAGATAGTGTTCTTGAAGAGTTTGATTACTACTCGTGCGTCATTTGTTGGAGCAGCTATGGCTTCTATCCATTTAGACACGTAATCGACAGCGACGAGTATGTAGTTATTTCCAAAAGAAGGTGGGAAAGGTCCCATGAAATCTATTCCCCAGACGTCGAAGATTTCTACCTCTAAGATTCCTTTCTGAGGCATTTCATCGCGTCGTGAGATGTTTCCAGTTCGTTGGCATCTATCGCACTTTTGCACAGCGATGTGAACGTATTTCCAGAGATTAGGCCAGAATAAGTCGGCTTGGAGAATCTTAGTGCACGTCTTGGACGTACTAGCATGACCACCATATGGTGCTGAGTGGCATTGGGAAATAATATTTTCTATTTCTTCCTCTGGTACACAGCGACGATATATGTTGTCGGCCCCTCTCTTGAAGAGTAGGGGTTCGTCCCAATAATAGTGTTTCAGATCGTGGAAGAATTTCTTCTTTTGCTGATAAGTAAGATCTGGTGGAAGCACGCCAGCAGCGAGGTAATTAACGATGTCAGCATACCAAGGTAATGTGACTTGGGCATAGACGGCTTCTACGGCTTTTTCGAATTCTGGATCTTCCGAGATTGAATTGGGTATGTCACTTTCTAATTTGGCTATCAGACGTTCGTACGGGAAATCGTCATTTATCGGTACTGGTTCGTGTCTGATGCCTTCTATTCGGGATAAGTGATCTGCAACAACGTTCTCGGTTCCTTTCTTATCTTTGATTTCTAAGTCAAACTCTTGTAATAACAGGATCCATCTCAATAGTCTTGGTTTGGCATCCTTTTTGCTTATTAGGCACCTTATGGCAGCGTGGTCTGTGTATATTATAATTTTTGCTCCTACTAAGTAAGAACGGAATTTGTCAAGCGCAAATATAACTGCTAGAAGTTCCTTTTCTGTGGTAGCGTAGTTCATTTGGGCAGGATCTAAGGTTCTACTGGCATAGTAGATGGCATGGAGTTTCTTGTCCTTCCTTTGTCCTAGAACTGCGTTTACAGCGTAATCACTCGCGTCGCACATGATTTTGAACGGCAGTCGCCAATCGGGTGGTTGCATGATTGGTGCGGTGATAAGGGCTGATTTTAATGTTTCGAATGCTTTTAAACAGTCGTCGTCGAATACGAACTCAGCATCTTTCATTAACAGGCCGGTCAGAGGTTTTGTGATTTTCGAGAAATCTTTTATAAATCTTCTGTAGAAACCGGCATGTCCTAGAAAACTCTGTATTTCTCGTACGGATTTTGGAGGTTGGAGATCCTTTATAATCTCTATTTTAGCTTTGTCTACCTCAATCCCTCTATCTGATATGACGTGTCCTAGAACTATTCCTTGTCGGACCATAAAATGGCATTTTTCCCAATTTAGGACGAGGTTTACTTTTACGCAACGTTCTAGTACCATTTCTAAGTTTTGTAAGCATCCTTCGAAACTCTGTCCACATACCGAGAAATCGTCCATAAACACTTCCATAATGTCGTCTATGAAATCTGCAAAGATTTCCATCATGCATCTTTGGAAGGTTGTCGGAGCGTTACAGAGTCCGAACGGCATTCGACGGTAAGCAAAAGTACCGTAAGGACAGGTGAATGTAGTCTTTTCTTGGTCATCAGGATGGATGGGAATTTGGAAGAATCCTGAGTAACCATCTAGATAGCAGAAATATGAATGTTTGGCTAATCTTTCCAACATTTGGTCTATGAAGGGTAGCGGGAAGTGATCTTTGCGCGTAGCCTTGTTAAGCTTCCTATAATCAATACACATCCTACTTCCAGTCACGACTCTTTTTGTTATTGATTCTCCTTTTTTGTTTTTAACTACTGTGACTCCTCCTTTCTTTGGTACGACATGAACTGGGCTAACCCATTCACTATCGGAGATCGGATAGATGATTCCTGCATCTAGTAATTTCTTTACTTCATCTCTGACTACAGTGCTCAGGATGGGGTTTAGTCTTCTCTGATTCTCTCGAGAGGTTTTAGAGTCTTCCTCTATTGTAATTCGATGCATACAGATCGAAGGGCTTATACCTTTTAAATCGCTTATGTTATAGCCTAACGCGGTGGGGTACTTCTTTAGGACTTCTAATAACTTTTCGGTTTCTGGTTGTCCTAAGTCGGCGTTGACTATCACTGGTCTTTTTAGTTCATCGTCTAGAAATTCATATCTGAGGTTTTTGGGTAGTGTTTTAAGTTCTAAAGATGGGTTCTTCGGACCTGGCATATGGTTTGGGGTCAGTGCTAAGCTTTCGCTTAGGCTGTCGTCTTTATACGGTTTATGCCAATTGTCGTCTTCAGAAATGTCGGGTATTTGAATCTTTATTATTTCTGAATACGTGGTCTCTTCATTTTCAAGTTCTCTTATGCATTCGTCAATTTCGTCTACTAAATAGCAGGTATCGTCTATTGCTGGTGCTTGTAAGAACTTGGTGAGAATGAACTCTATCTTTTCTTCTCCTACTTCGAATGTTAGCCTTCCTTTCTTCACGTCTATAATTGCTCCAGCTGTAGCTAGGAACGGTCTTCCTAGGATAATTGGGGTTACAGTATCTTCCTTGATGTCCATGATTATGAAGTCAGTTGGAATGTAGAATTGTCCTATGCGTACTTGAACGTTTTCCAGTATTCCGACGGGGTATTTTACTGATCTGTCAGCTGATTGTACGGACATTTTGGTCGGCCTGAGGTCTCCCATATTCAGCTTTTTGCATATAGATAAGGGCATAACACTGATACTAGCTCCTAAATCGCATAGAGCTTTGTCTATTACGAACTTTCCTATGACGCAGGGTATGGAGAAACTACCTGGGTCTTTTAATTTAGGAGGCATGCGGTTCTGAATAATAGCGCTACACTCTGCAGTAAGTGTAACTGTTTCGTTATCCTCGATCTTTCTCTTATTCGACAGGATCTCTTTGAGAAATTTAGCGTATGACGGCATTTGAGTTATCGCTTCTGTAAAAGGAATAGTAATATTCAACTGTTTAAGGAGCTCTACAAATTTCTTAAACTGTCCTGAAGTTTTAGAATTTATTAGTCTTTGCGGATAAGGAATAGGTGGTTTATATGGCGCTGGAGGTGCTTGAGTTTTTTCACTTGCGGTATCCTCCTTCTCGTTGTCCTCCTTCTTCTCTAACTCAGATTCCTTTTCTGCTTGTTCAGTTGGTTTTTGTTGCATGGCTGAGTTTTCGGTCCTCGGATCGATCGGTTCGTCCAATTCTTTTCCACTTCTTAGTATCACAGCATTTGCTTGGCCTTTGGGATTCTGTTCGGGTTGTCCAGGAAATGTGCCAGCAGGTGCGGCAGCAGATGCTTGCTGTTGAGCCACTTGTGATATCTGAGTTTCTAACATTTTGTTGTGGGTGGCTAAAGCGTCTACTTTTCCTGTCAACTGTTTAATTTGCTCGCTAGTGTGTATGTTTTGATTCAGGAACTCTTTGTTCGTTTGAGCTTGAGTAGCTATGAACTTTTCCATCATCAATTCGAGGTTTGATTTCCTAGGTGCATTTTGAGCAGCTGGTTTCTGATATCCTTGCGGAGCAGTAGGCATTTGCAATGCATTTTCGCTTTTGTAAGAAAAGTTTGGATGATTTCGCCAACCTGGGTTGTAGGTATTTGCGTAGGGATTTCCTTGAGCATAATTTACCTGGTCTGGCGGGATTCCGGCTAGCAATGGGCATTCGGGTGCATTATGAGTGGTGCTTCCGCATAACTCGCAATTTGGAGTTACTGCAGCGACAGTTGCAGTGGGGTTAACGGTCAGACTATCAATCTTCTGTGCTAGAGCGTCTACTTTAGCATTGAACTTTTCAAGGCTACTGATTTCGTACATCCCACCTTTCGCTGTGGTTTTCTCAGTTGGAGTGCGTTCACCTCCCCATTGGCAATGGTTTTGTGACATGTTTTCTATTAATTGATAGGCTTCATCGTATGGCTTATCCATAAGTGCACCGCCCGCGGCAGCGTCTATTGTCAATCTAGTATTGTATAGAAGCCCATTATAGAAAGTATGGATTGTCACCCAGTCTTCTAGACCGTGGTGAGGACATGTTCTCATCATATCTTTGAATCGTTCCCATGCTTCGTAAAGAGATTCAGTATCTTTCTGTCGAAATCCATTGATTTGAGCTCTAAGCATAGCAGTTTTGCTTGGCGGAAAATATCTCGCTAAGAAGACGTTCTTCAATTGCTCCCACGTCGTAACGGAGTTGGATGGTAACGATTGTAACCATGTTCATGCTCTGTCTCTAAGAGAGAATGGGAAAAGACGAAGTCTTATCGCGTCTGGAGTTACTCCATTTGCTTTCATTGTGTCTGCGTATTGTACGAACTTCGTTAGATGTTCGTTCGGATCCTCAGTTGCGTTTCCTGAGAATTGGTTTTGTTGTACAACCGACAACAATGATGGTTTCAGCTCAAAATTATTTCGGGTGATAGCTGGGGCAGCAATGCTACTTCTAGGCTCCATCTGAGATGGTGTAGCGTATGCCTTCAGCGGTTTGTTCGGAGGTCCTTCAGCCATCTCTGGTTCTTCTTCTTCTGATTTGGGAATGGGAGTGAGAGGTTCGGGAGTGTTATGTTTGAGTTGTTTGAGTTGGTACTCAATGATTCTACTTCTTAGGTGTAAGAAGCGTTCTAGTTCTGCGACCGAAGGTTTTACGATATCGCCTTGCGGGCGATTTCTTGGCATACAATCGACAGAACTAGTAAAGGAAAAATGAAAATTGTTAACCTAGTCTATACGGCGTAACAGAAGGTTACACTATTGACTAAACGGGTCCCCGGCAACGGCGCCAAAAACTTGACCGCGACTTTCTATGTCTAATACAACTAACTGCAAGTGCACAGTCTATCGCGTAGTAATAAAAGATATCGATCCCACAGGGACTCGTAATCAAACTAGTGTTCTCGGGAGTTACTATGTTTAGCTAGGTAGAATATGTTTTAAGGGAATAAGATTGTCACTAAAAGAGGGAACTAAGATTACTATTTAGATTTTAATTAATTGAATCGATACGTAGTAATTGTGTTCTTCTGGGATTTGATAAATTACTGGTGTATGAAATAGTTTTCACAGTTTATTTAAGCAGAAAATGGAGATTCGAAGACTCTCGTCTCACGATGGTTATTGACGCTAATCATAATCCTAAGGGCCAAACGTACATTTTCGTATTCCGTTCGGGGTTAAAATTACTTTTTGGAAATCTCTAAATTCTAATTCGTTTTAAAGTGCTTTCGCTGTTATTAAAACAAATGCCTAGTGTTTACTATCTGACCTTACCGCAGCTTTCGCTTGTTGGTTCGTATCTTAATTAATTTCCCACTTTCGTGGCAAAACTACTTTTAAATAAGTTCTCGCTTTCGCGACGAAGTTTATTCAGTGAATCAATTTTAAACACTTAGACCATAGTTTACTTTTGTGAAAAGAAAGTTTTCAAACAAGAGTTATCAAATCTCATTCGAATTATTACTACATATCGATTACCTAAGTTTAGCTAGACATGGAATTGGGAAAAACAAGATATAAATAATAATAATAAATAATAAATTGCATTATAATAAAACAGAAGTCGATCAAAATGAAAACCTGTAAATATGCCAATTGGCCTTTGGGCAGATCCTCCACAGATGTTGGCAGGATTCTGGTCTTTAGTTCCAAATTGATCGTACAGTGCAATAGCAATTACAGAAGAGCGGAAATGGAAATGAGGAAATGTAAAGGAAAATGGATACAAAATAAAAACTGGAAAGTAAATTTGCTCTGGAAATTAAATTCGGCAGCACTTCGTGGTATGAATGCAGCACACTTTTTGAAGTCTTCTGCTTCCCTTTTTATAGAAGTGGAATCCCAACGGTTATCTCTGAGGATGATGGACTTTGAGGCAGATAATTTAGGGAGTAGTGGTCCACTTAATGGGAATTGGAACTGCTCTTTTGACGTGAAATCTGAGTGGGGCGTTTTTGCCTGCATGACGGTCGTCACAAGGTGTGACGGTCGTCACCCGTGTGACGGTCGTCATGAAGCTGTGACGGTCGTCACATCAACAAAAACTGATTGTTGCGCTTTTCATTGTGTTTTCACTCCTTTTTCGTCCATATTTCATCTGGGATTGCTCCTTTTCTTCATGTTGTCTTGTTTAGACGTGATCGTTGAATACCTGCAAAAACATCAGACAAATACACGGAAATAACCCGAAATCGGATCGAAAACGGTTAGACTTTAGTTGAAATATGCATGAAAATATCTATATGATTTCGTGTTATCAAATCAAAATGCCACAAGTCAATGCTCTCAATACACAAAACATAGTAGTTGAGTAAAGAAGTTTCACATGCCAACAAAAATTAACCCACCCTCAAGATATTGAGCTGACAGTAAAGAAACACAAAGATTAACAGAAAATCTTGGTAACTAGATTGAGGCTGTCAAACAATGAGAGCTGATCCTTAACAGGATCTTGACACAAGCATTGAATCACATGGCCAATGAACTTCCAAAACACACAGTCAGTTTAAAAGATTTAAAATCTAGGGGGCTGCCAAGTCATGGCAATTGAGGTTTACAACAGAAAAATAATAGCATGTTGACACAAGTATTCAAAACAATGGCTCATGAGATTAACAGGCCAATCAGAGCAGATTTCAGGATGATTTCAAAGTATTAAACCAGACATGGTCAAGGCATACTCAACACATTTGTAAGCTTGAAACCTAATGACATCAAAGGTTAACTAAAACCTCAGAACAAAGGTTGGCAGCATGTCAATACATTAATCTAAACATTATTGGCCTTACAACAGCAGAAGCAGAAATCTCACAATTCAGCCAAGATATGAGTTGGTTCTAAGTGAATTCTTAAAAGATCAAAAGCAAAACTGAGTCTCAATTAGTAAACCCCCTAACAAAAATATAGCCAACAGTTTTAGTATGTCAACAAGGTTTGAAGTTTTAAATAAAATCCAAAACAGGCCTATGACAGTCCTTCCCACCAAATCTGGCAGCAGTTAAGACATGAACTTAACACATACACATTGAAAATGGACACTCAGTGATATAAGGGGTTAAAGTGTAGGTTGAATTACAAAACATCATAGGATTCCCAAAGCTTGACAGAAACTTGGCTTTTTCAAATAAAAAATGCAAAATGTAATGCATAGAGGGTTGATCCGCGGTCGCTCGCGGATCAAAAACAAGTAGTTTTATGAAAATGCAGTACAGCGACAGTGACTCGGAATATCGTCTCACAAGGATTCTTGTAGGAATAATCAAATACAGTAACGAAATATGGGGGGTTTTGATTAAGATAAAATAAACGAAAAATAAGTGATTAGAAAAAGTGATTGTAGTAATGAGTTGAAACGGCTAATCTACTGTTTTCGTTTCCCAACTTATCATCGATCCTAATAATTCCCAATTCCTAAGCGGATTCTATCCCCTTTCCGATTATAATAACAATCAACAAGCGCAATTGATATTATACGATACCCGTTCCTAATTTCTGAATTAAGCAAACAGATAAAATAGTAACCATGAATTAAGCAAACACGAGAAACATACGCGGATTAAGCAACCGTGATTAAAGTATAAGAACATGCAATCATCGAAATAAATCAATCATCCCTAAGATAAATCGAATTAAGCAAACAAAATATCATAGAGAAGAATTGAAAGGAAATAGATTTTATTGGAAATTAAAAGAACCTCAAAGTGTTGGCGGGAACCGATTACAGCAGATTAATCCGAAGGAATTAGTTCTCCATAATTCATACAAAGCTCCAACCAATATTTTCGTGAATAGTGAATGGGAATTTTTTTCCTGTACGGCCAGACCTAGACTAAAGAGGATAAAAACCATAATTCGGGTCATAACCCAACTGGGTCGAAAATATAACCCAGACCAAAAACATGACGCAAAACTAAAACAAATTCCTAATGTTGTAACTTGAAACGAAATTCTGGAATTTTGAGCTCCGAATTTGACTTCGACTCCAACACGAAAGTCTTAGCTCTCTCTCTTAGCTTTCCGGCGATTTTTAGAACGCTTCAAACGGATTCCCGGAACTCCAGTTATGATCGTTTCCGTGTAGACTGCTAAAGCTGAAAAATAAAGTGCGAAAACTAAACCAGAGCAAAAATAAAATAAAATATAAAAACATAATAAAATATAAAAATAATTAAAATAAAGTAAAGAAATGCCTAAGTAAAAATATAGGAGAATATGCATAAAAATGCACTGATCAAATTCCCCCACACTTGAACTTTTGCACTCCGAGCAAAATTAAAACAAAACAAAATAAAGAAAGAACAAACACATCAATGGTTACTCATTCCAGGCTGTACGTCTTCTTCGATTAAGTTTGCATCGATAGGTACTAATCTTACACACTAAGGATATCGTAGGAACACTAATCCACAATTGTGCGGTCATAAGGCTTCCTCCTATACAAACCAATCCAAATCATGTCGTTATGCCTAAGTCTAACTTACTCATCCTCTCTTTTGCTCTCTTTCATTATAGTGCAATCACATTAAGTCCTTTATCTATTCACACACATGGTAACTGAACTTGTTAGTGACTATGATCCATTTTTTTTCAACAATTTAGAATTAAACATTTTTTTGTCTTTTCTTTTTTTTTTTTTTTTCACTTTTTGTCTTTTTCTCTTTTTCTTCTTCTTTTTTTTCTTCTTCTTATTAAGCACATGATCATTCACTTATTTGCATCAGCTCAACTACTTAGCATGTGATTTCTAGATGGTACTGACGCGCTAGATAAACTACTTAAAAGCTATTAGAGGACGAGAACTCAAGACTATGTCATAACAACTATCTAACTCGACTTCCATATTTGGGAGACTCAAGGTGTTAAAATGATATCGATCTTATGAACTGTTTCCAAGTCTCTGCAAACTAATCCCAAATTATACTATAGCCCAGAACTTTCAAAAATATGCGTTTTTTTATTATGTTAGAAAAAAAAGAGAAAAAAAAAAGAAAAGAAAATATAAATAAAACACCAAAGGTTTCCCTCCCCCAGACTTAAAACAAACATTGTCCTCAATGAAAGGACATAAATATAAAATAAGAGTGAGAGAAAGGAAGGAACACACCCGAGGAGTCAAGGTGGATAAGTGATCACATATGTATCCTTTCCCAAAGAGAGGTTTCCTGCGGTCTCTTCTTCTAAAGTGGGGAGTAACTTTGGATAGCATTCATCGCCCTTAAAATTTGTATTAGTTCCTTCGCCTTTTATTCCAGGATCAAATAAGAATCTTCGATAAATAAAAGTGTCGAATGGGCACGTGAATTTGATATCCTTTTCCACAACATCAGAGATCAATGGGTTAAGGGGTTGCTTCACTGCTTTTCTTCCCACTTCCATCGAGGTCCATCCAATTCCCTTCTTATGTTTCTTCAAAACTTGTAAAGGTTTATTATCTTCATCAAAATCAAGGTTAGAAGAAATTATAACTGAAAGCTTTTTATCCATATCTGAATAAGCATAACTCAGATTGGTATGAAGTGGTTTAAGCTCCAAGGGGGGAGGTTGTTCAATGGATGGTGAGGTTGGGGAAGCCGTGATGTTAAGAGTTTTAGCTTCATAAACAACTTCATCTTCATGAAAAACATCACCCTGTACGGCAGCATTAATCTCAACACAAACAGAGCAAATGTTAGTGTCAGTACATGAATCACAAGAGTAAGCATCATCAAAATCTGCTAATGATAGAAAATCAAAATACAGTTCAGAATAAGTATCATCAACTAAATTAGAAGGAAACTCTTTTGGATTCACTACTGTTTGGGCAGATGGTTGGTTTGAATCTTGAGCTTGCTGCATGGCATTCACTATAGTGGCAAGCTGTTCACTCTGTGTCTGCAAAGCTTGAAGACTTGAATCTGTTTGTTGCTGAAACTGAAGATCATTTATAGCCATTTGCTTGACAAGGTCCTCTAGTGAAGGTTCAGAAGGTGTAGAGCACATAATTTGGAATTCATTCATATGCTTATTCGGATCCTCACCTGCAAGTCCATTAAACCTTGACAACAAGTGTATTAAACCAGATTCTGATTCGAAAGGAACAGCAACATCATCATATTCAATACACAAGCTATTATAATTTACATCAGGGGCAACTAATTGTCTTAAGGTTCTATTATCAGCCATTTCAAAATCAAGTTCAGTATCCAAAGCAAACAAGTTATGCAGATAGTCAGACTCAGACTCAGACTCAAACACAATGATGGAAAACAATTAATTAAATTTCAAAAAAATAAAATAATACCAGAATTAAACTAATTAAGCAAAATAACAATTATGAGAATTTTTTCGATTTTTTTCGTCTCTATGAAAACAGTAAAAAATTCATTAAAAATAGAAAAAAGGATTTTTTGGCGATTCTGAGGGTGGATTAATACATGGACTAATGACCGGACGATTTTTCTGCTTCTCGTAGGCAAAACAGTTTTACGATCGGACACAATTTTTCCAAAAACAGATTTTTTACGATTTGGACTGTAAGACGCGAATTGGACGAAACCACGAGGAAACTAAGGTCTAGACTCGAGGATACTAACTAACCCTATGACTCTAAAATTGATTAATAACGACAAGAATCCCCAGCAACGGCGCCAATTTGATCCGCAATCGCTCGCAGATCAAAAACGAGTAATTTTAGGAAAATGCAGTACAGCGACAGTGACTCGGAATATCGTCTCACAAGGATTCTTGTAGGAATAATCAAATACAGTAACGAAATATGGGGGGTTTTGATTAAGATAAAATAAACGAAAAATAAGTGATTAGAAAAAGTGATTGTAGTAATGAGTTGAAACGGCTAATCTATTGTTTTCGTTTCCCAACTTATCATCGATCATAATAATTCCCAATTCCTAAGCGGATTCTATCCCCTTTCTGATTATAATAACAATCAACAAGCGCAATTGATATTATATGATACCCGTTCCTAATTTCTAAATTAAGCAAACAGCTAAAATAGTAACCATGAATTAAGCAAACACGAGAAACATACGCGAATTAAGCAACCGTGATTAAAGTATAAGAATATGCAATCATCGAAATAAATCAATCATCCCTAAGATAAATTGAATTAAGCAAACAAAATATCATAGAGAAGAATTGAAAGGAAATAGATTTTATTGGAAATTAAAAGAACCTCAAAGTGTTGGCGGGAACCGATTACAGCAGATTAATCTGAAGGAATTAGTTCTCCATAATTCATACAAAGCTCCAACCAATATTTTCGTGAATAGTGAATGGGAATTTTTTTCCTGTACGGCCAGACCTAGACTAAAGAGGATAAAAACCATAATTCGGGTCATAACCCAACTGGGTCGAAAATATAACCCAGACCAAAAACATGACGCAAAACTAAAACAAATTCCTAATGTTGTAACTTGAAACGAAATTCTGGAATTTTGAGCTCCGAATTTGACTTCGACTCCAACACGAAAGTCGTAGCTCTCTCTCTTAGCTTTCCGGCGATTTTTAGAACGCTTCAAACGGATTCCCGGAACTCCAGTTATGATCGTTTCCGTGTAGACTGCTAAAGCTGAAAAATAAAGTGCGAAAACTAAACCAGAGCAAAAATAAAATAAAATATAAAAATAATTAAAATAAAGTAAAGAAATGTCTAAGTAAAAATATAAGAGAATATGCATAAAAATGCATTTATCAAGGGTCTAACAACAAGGATGCTTGTATGGAACATACATGATGTTTCAACTTGATAACCTACTCCAATCAGATAGTGCAGGCTCATGCTTCTAAATCACTTAAAAGGTCTGCACATGCTTTAAACATGTTACTCATGATTATGCTCCAAGAGAAAAGTTCAAATCCTTATTGAATCAGTATATGACACATGAGTAACAACCAATATTCATGACTTGCAAGAGGGACCCTTGCCAAAACAGTTTGGGATGCATTTTGGAAATTATGGAATGAAATAGTTGCAATCCAATTCAAAACATATTTGCACATGTTCTAAATGTCTCACTTATGGTTATGCTCCAAGAGAAAAGCTCATTCTCTCAATGAGTCAAAATGTGATTGTCAAGTTGCAAGTTTAGTGAAAACAAGTTCTTTGCTTCAAAACAGAATGTGATATCATTACTATGCATAATGGTATCATCTAAAATGCCAACAGATTTGTACTCCAATACACAACAATGCAACAACAAGACATGAGGCTCACTGAAATCCAGATGGGAATAGAGGTTGACAACCTCAAGGAAGAAATTAGACAGTAAGCACAGGGAAATGTATTTCAAAAGCAAACATGATTAGTTAGCAACAATATTTTTCCACAATAAGGCATATCTTAAAAATGAATTTGACAACATCAACAACCTAAGCAGAAACTTACAAACCCAAACTAACTCAACTAGACAACTAAGCTAAAGATCTAACCTATATGTACTCTAACAGACTAAATTGAATTCTGATCATAATTTTAGGTTGACAAACCATCTCAATCAATCTAGGCAACAAGTTCATATAGCAAGCCAACAATCAGAAACTAGCATGAGAACCAAGTTTTGACAACAAGTATAACCAAAATAGCACAAAAACTTCACATGTCAATGCCAAGATTAATCATACTTTTTCATGAGTTACAACCCTCAAACAAGCATAAAATCAATTTCAAACACATGATGCATATCAATGAGGAGGTTTAGGGTCACATACCTCTTGTAGTCTTCCCACAATAAGCTAGCTGCCAAATCTCCCTCTTTTGATGCAAACCTTTGAACTTTCTTCCTTTTGAAGCAACAAGTGGTTTTTGAGGACAGTTTGTGCAAATGGATTTCCAGCTTTTGTTTAAGATCCTAGACAATTAGTATGACATAAATGGAAGGTGTTCCAAGTGTCAAAGTGATGGAAATTGATCTAGGTAATGAGTTGTTCCATATTATGCATAAAAGTCAAACTTAAGTGAGTGAGAAGTTGACTTTTGGATTTATGGTGTTTTTGATGGAAACAAAGGTTAGGACACCTTCTAATAATGATTTTGAGTTTGTGTGGATGGTTTTTTATGGTGGTTTAATGGTTAGAAATGGTGCTGGTGTGAAACTTGCAACAAGGCAATTTTGGTGGTTTTGTCCTTTTTCACTTATAAGTAGGGCAAGATGGAATGAGAGTTGTATTTTCTATTGGGTTTTGGAGGGCTCTGGTGTGATTTGAAGAGTGGGATGAGGTCTCTATTTATAGGCCAAGAGAGGCATTGGGGCAGATTTGAAGTTTCAAGCTTTTGGGGGAGTTTTGGAAGAAAATCTATCCAATATCATGTGGCAGTTGTGCTCATCAGTCCCATGGCTCAATGCAGGGCAAAACTTAAGTGAAATGAAGGACATGAGGTGACTGAAGTGAGGCTAGACAGTAGGGAGCTACAGCTGCAAGTTACCTTTTAAAAAAGTTTCTCTTTCCTCTTGCTTTTTGATTAAAATATTGCAACTTGTCTTGCCAATCTTGCCAAGCTTTCAGCTGCTGCATTTTCACTCATCAAGCTCTCTAATTATCAGATAAAAACATGATCAAGTGACTGAGAATGGTTCAAGTGGTTGAAAAGTGAATTTGTGAAAAAGTGGAAATGGTGCACTCAAATGTTGAGACCCCAACTTGCTGGATTCATAACTCTCAACTCTTAAGGGCTATGGAGGAGTTCTAGTACATTTTAGAAAGCCCTCATGGAGCTCTACAACTTTCATGTTTTCATGATATTCAGATTCCAAGTGGAACTAGGTCAAAAATCCCTTCAAAGTTGGCTGAAAACATGATTTGCAAGGCCAGAAAACTTAGAAATTTTCTAAGTGTTTTCCCCTCTTGTAATGATTTTGATCATAACTCCCAATCTACTCATTTTTTGCACATGGACCTCTGTGAGACTTTGGTAGGATTTGCCAAGACCTTTCCGACAAGCTTTGAACCAACTCAATTGGATGTGTGGTTAAGAAATTATGGTCTTACCCCTTTCAAAACCCTAATTCCTGATTTCTCGATTACTCCTCCATCCTTGATACAATGGTCATGAAACTTCATGTATAGGTGTAATATGAAATTAGGAACATTTTTGCTTCATACTTTGAGGTCAAATTCCTTATGCTTGAAGAGTTGACTTTTTGGTCAATGAAACGATCGATCGATGACTACCGAGTCGGTTGTTGATGTTCTGGGTCTTCTGAGGCCTTGAAACTTCTTGAGTGGACTTCACTAAGCCATATGAGCTTCATGGACCATAATTCTATCATTGGAACACCTTTTAAATCAAAATTCAAACTACAGTTGACTTTTTCCCCAAATCTCCAGATTTTCAATTGACTGATCAATTGAAGCTCTTCTGATTAAAATTGATGGTCAATCTCTCATCCCCAAACACCTTAGGACACATGGAAGGCCATGGAAACATGTCTTGCTCCCAAAAATAGATTTATCCTGATTAAAATTGAAACCCTAATTTCACCCTTTAGCCTCGGCATTGTGCAGATGAACTGGGTGATTATTCCAACTCCACCATGACCTCTGAGGTGCTCAACAAACTTCTACCTCATGCCTCTACCAATGATGAAACCTCAAAATTTCTTGACAACCCTCTGATGGTTTGTACCAATGCCTTTGATTAACAAAAAAAAAGTATGGGGAAATTTAGGGTATGACACGCGGTTATGTTGGTTAGAACTTCGTTCAAATATTCGTTTGGTTGGGTACGTTTAGGACGGACTAGTGAACCCTAATATTGACATGCTTTTATCAAACTTAGACCGACTTTTATTCCGTTTTAATTCTTACAAACTTATGTTACGAAATTGAAACCATTATAAAAACCCCCCTTTTTCTTAAGTCATTAAACCGTTGAATGACAAGCATCTATATTCTCTTCAATCCCTGTGGATACGATAAAACACTACCGCAAAATACTTTCTAACAAAATAGAACCGTTACTGGGGATTGTTAGTTGAATATTGCAACCATTGCAATAGTTTAGTGATTTTAAGATTTTTTTTTATTGTGAATCTCTTATCTTTGTAATTTTTTGTGCTTTTTAATTTGTTTAGTTCGTGTGCAGAATTCGTTTATGCGCGGACAGGTTCGGCCGAAAAACCTTTTTTTCGATCCTGAGATTGAGAGAACCGCTCGGCGTAACAATAGTCGCACAATGCGAAGACGACAACAAGCTATTGAAAGACAAGAGCTCGGAGAATCTTCTTCATCCACTCCACCTAATTCACCAATTATGGCAGCACCACCTCCACCTCCACCTCCACCTCCAGTTTCTGTCCCTTGTACAAACAGTCCAAGACACACCGCTCAGTTCGCATGTAATCTTCAAAATGGAAGACAAGCTGAGATGAAGACGGGAATCCTAGCACTTATCTATCAAAATCCTTTCATGGGGTTAGATAATGAGGATCTGTTTATGCATCTTACAAAATTCTATGAGATTGCGGGTGCAACGGGAGCAACCGAAGCTGACGAAGAGTCATTGTTCAGGAGACTATTTCCTCATTCCTTGATTGGGAAAGCGAAGGAATGGTATCTTGATCAATCTACAACAATAATGACGGATTTGAATCTTTTGGAGGAGAAGTTTCTTGAACAGTTCTTTCCACATAACCGTTTCATGGAAGCTAAAACTGCGATAGCTGTGTTTTCACAAGGAGCAAGTGAATCCCTCAACGAAGCTTGGGAGAGATTCAAGTCTATGTTAAGAAAATGCAAAGGACACGGTTTTGATGAACTTACTCAAGTTCATATTTTCCGCAATGGTCTCCTTTCGGTTCACAAGACCTTATTGGATGCTACGGTGGGAGGTTCTTTGATGTCTAAAAGCGTCGGTAATGCAAATGCAGTTATTGACAAGATGGCACTTAATGATCACCAAGGGAATCATAACTGTGGGGTAGCTCAAAGAAAACCAGGCGTGCTCGATTTAGGCACGAATGACGCTATTCTTGCCAAAAACAAACTTCTTACGCAACAAGTGGAGCTTTTAATTCAACAAATGTCAAAGCTTCCACAACAAATCAAAGAGATGCAAGAAGTTCCTACTCAAGTTCAAGTGGCGAGTTGCGAATTGTGTAAAGGTGACCATCCTACCGGATATTGTCCTCCCGTTTTGGAAGAAGTCAATTATGCCAGAAATCAAAATCAAGGATACCAACAAAGACCACCTTATCAACAAGCAAATCAAGGTTATCAAAGACCTAACCAAGGTTACCAACAACCGTGGAGGTCGCAAGAATCTGAAACTTCAAACCGTCAACAATATCAAAACTACACTCAACCTCCACAAACTCAAAGTGCACCATCAAAGATGGAGGAAACTCTTACTCAATTCATGCAAATGTCAATGTCAAATCAAAAGAACACCGACGCGGCTATCAAGAATTTGGAGACTCAAATTGGCCAATTATCAAAACAATTGGCCGATCAACAAAAAGGGCTTTTCACGGCTACCGCTACTCCAAATCCGAAGGAGCATTGCAAGGTGATTCTTACAAGAAGTGGTAGAGAAATTGATATGGGCGTATGTGAGGAGGTAGTGGAAGAGGAAGTTGTAGTTGAAAAAGAAATTGAAAATGTTGAGGGAGAAGTAGAAAAAAATGTTGAGGGAGATTTAGTTGAAAATGAGAAAGTGAAAATAAATGAGGAAGGAGAGAAAAGTAAGAGAGAGGAAAGAGTGAGAAAGTCGAGAAAAGGAAAAGAGCAAGTGAACACGATACCGATTCAAAATTTTCCTTACCCGCATGCTCCGACAAGGAAAGACAATGCTAGACAATAGCTCGGTTTATGAACATATTCAAACTATTGCAAATTAATATTCCATTTTCCGAAGCATTGGAGAAAATGCCAAAGTATGTTAAATTCATGAAGGACATTCTCACGAAGAAGAAGCGGTATACGGATCAAGAAACGATCATGGTGGATGCTAGTTGTAGCGCAATTATTCAACGTACTCTCCCGAGGAACGAAAGTGATCCGGGACGAGTCATTTTTCCCATCACAATTGGAAATACTTATGTTGGAAAGGGGTTGATTGATTTGGGCTCTAGCATAAATTTGATACGCTTATCTATTGTGAAGCGGTTGGGATACATGGAGTTGAAATCTACTCAAATGACTTTGCAACTTGCTGACAAATCTACCATTCGCCCTCATGGTGTAGCCGAAGATGTGTTGGTAAAGGTTGATAAATTTTTGTTCCCAATTGACTTTGACAAAAACAATAGAAGCTTGAATGATAACTTTACATTGGGGACTTTAATTTCTTTCGAGCGTCTTTAGGATGTCGGGCACATCGTTAGATATGTAAATGTATTATGTTACAATTCAAGATAACGGTTGAGTACTAAAAGCAAGTAAAATTTAAGCATCGAGAAAAGAAATCATGAAACAAGAACGAATATTAGGTTACTATCAGCAAGCACAACATATTCCTATTTTGTATAGAACATTGAATTAACATATGGTGGAGTCTTTAGAGTTTTGTTAAGCCAAGATCATGGGCAAAGAGTATTTGATCAAGACATTCACATTTCGACCACAATACTGTTATGAAATTGTTTTTTTTAATACCACCATTAGAGTTGCTTCTTTTAGTGGATGATGATTGAAATACTCGGATGACATTTAACCTTCTATTTGAAGATGAACGAAGATTGTTCAGAGTTTGGGTAAGTTCCTCTATGTAAGTTGCATTGTTAGTTATCTGCCAAAATTTTTGTCTTGTACTTCCTAGAATTATGAAATGTCTTGTTTAGATTCTAAGGGAAGCCCGTATTATTTAAGAGCTAACACGGTGACTTTCACAAGGCCATGGAGGAGGCAATGTTGGTGAACAAAGACATTCTGAACCCACATTTTAGAGCTGAGAAAATTGTGAGGATGAGAGTTCATGTGTGGATAATGAATATTTTTGTCAATACTATGTGATTAAATTTTTTTTACACTTTATGTTACACATGATTGTGGCTAACAATGTTAATGATCATTTGCATGATTGAATAATGTAAATCATAATCATGTGCAAGACAAAATGAAAATAAAATTTAAATCACTTGTTACTCACAATAATATTCTTTACAAACACAAAAATTGTATCCCTCCATAATTATCCCATCTCTAAAATGTTGATCCATAATGTCTTTGTTTGCCAACATTGTATCTTCCATGGCTTGTGAAAGCCGTTGTGTTAGCTCTTAAATAATATGATCTTCCCTTAGAATCTAAACAAGATATTTCATAAATTGTGTCCCTCCATAATTATCTCATCTCTAACTATTAGTGATCACAAATTCTATAAAAATTATATCAATAATTTAAAAGAGTATTACCAAATAAATTACATATAATTTTTTTTATATATCATAAGGTTCCTTTCAATAAAAGTTCTTTAAACCAAATTCTGTGATTAACGTATTCAATTAATTTATCTTTAAGATAAGGAGCTGAGCACCTATGTTTAAACTACACCATGTAAGCTAATTCATAAACAAAAAAACAAATGAAAACTATAAAATAAATAACAATGGTAAAAATCAAACCATGAGATTAAGTTGTTCTAGTTGTTGGCTATGTGATTGCGGTTATTGATGATGTGGTGATGCTTATTGGTTTAGCTGCAACATGATTACTAATTGAAAAGTTTCTAAGAAACACAATTGTGAAATTGTTAAAATTAACTTTTTTTTTTCACAATATTTTAAGAAATTAGAAATTTTGAGTTTTGACAATGCACTAGTTTCCTCTTTTATTGATTTGAAGAAATTCGATGAAAAACTAAAAAATAAACAAAGAAGTATGAAAAACTTGAAATTAAAAGAAAACAAGTTTTGACAATGCACTAGTTCCCTCTATTCATTCTTATTTATAAATAAAATTAACAAATTGTTTGTACTTTATTTATATTAAGTTTTACATTTTTTTAATACTATATAAAAATAAAAGATTAATTCGGTAAACTTTATATGTAATATCTTCGTTTGAAAAAATATTATATGTTAAATAATTCTAAAATAGGTAGATTTATTTTTGAATAGTACCTATGGTATTTATTAGAAACAAGGCGTATTCAATGAACAATTATATACTTTTGGTTAGAAATTAAAGTATCATATTCTTTTCTAATTGTTTATATATTCAATGTAAAATTATCTACTCTATCAAACAATATATATTTTGGGTTTGAAAATAAATATAACATCCTTTTACAAATGATGGTATTTATATTAAGTTTTATATCTTTTTTACGTTTTTAATTCAAGATAAGAATAAAATATTAATTAAACCTTATATGTTAAATCTTCATTTAAAAAAAGATATAAGTTAAACATTTTATGATAGATTCTTTTTTTTAAAATAGTGCCTATTTTATTTATGTGAAACAAGGCTTGTTCAATTAACAATTATCTACTATATCAAATAATATATATTTTGGTTTGAAAATAAAATATTAAACCTTTAATAACTAGTTTTATTTAAATTATTATATAGTATCTATATTATTCATGTGAAACAAGGCATATTCAATGCACTTTTAGCAATTACCAACAATTAATTTATATTTCCAAAATATAGTAATCACATGTTTTAGAAAAGTTTTCTTATTAGTTCATGATATGATATTTCTTTTTAACATATATTCCAATAAACTGTGTCATGTAGATATTTCTAGAATTATTTTAAAAATTAATTTAAATAAACGGGATTGGATTGAATGTATCTGAAAGTTGTTTTAGCTAGAGTAGAAAAAATTAAATTAAAAAAAAAAGACACTTACACAACTTTATCATTAAACTGTGTTTTTTATTGGTTGAGCCTTGGCGAATAGAAAAGGAGCTACTTGCTGGTTGGTCGTCGGACAACCATGACGCAATTTTAGTTCTGTCTGGGCTTCGCTTAGAGTTTTGTGGGCAAACTAAATGCGAGCTAACCTCGTTGGCTGCTCGCTGGGCAACCATGAGAGTATACACAATTTTTGTTTTTTGTTTTTCCCATATCTTGAGAATGGTAACTCTGATTGACGCTCGGTCGGAAGCTTTGGAAAACCATTTCAATGATCTACGTGATAGAAAGTAGAAATATGGGTATATGTCATTGATTGATATAAAGGAAATGAATTGAAGTGAATTTGAAATAAAATATAAATGGGTGAAGATGAACACCTAGTGTTTGTGATGAACACCATGAGAATTGGTTTTATATTTGGTGAGAAATCATTGTTCCAAAAGTCCTATTTGGTGAGGGGTTTGACTCCAAAAGTCCTATTTATTGTGATATCGTGAATTAACCAAGAATGTTTGTTAGAGGATAGTGATGATCATATGCCTTTTGTGAAATATTAATGTTTGACTTGTTTATGCTATACTACTATATGTATTACATGTATGGTATTGTGTTATTATATCATGTATGATATATGAATATGGATTATATGTTTTGATTGTGAAATAACATGCTTAAAATATTATGAAGATGAGTGAGGAAACCTAGGCTTTATAACTAGGTAAATGGATTGAAAAGATAACTAGGTTGCAAGTATGAGTTAGATGACACTAGAAGGTGACATTCATGCAATATGTTCCTAGGTGAATGTCATAGACGAATGGTTACCATATTTGTGAGTGAGATGCATTGTATGGAACATGTGATGTTTTTCTGTGATTAAGGTGAATGTGATCACCTTGTGATTGTCGAATACGGTCATGTTACGTTATATTTTATCACGTAATCGAAAATAACACCTTGAGTGTGTTGTCCCAAGTCATGATACTTATATAGAGTAAGATTGGGATGTATGCATCGATACCTGAATGACCTCGTCTTAGTCCCTAAAGCTGTGGATTAATTCCATGTGTATGTCAAGGTATGCACTCATACTTGAATGACTCGGGCTTGAGTCCCAAAGGTGGTGGATCTCATGGTGGGTGAAAATCCCATACAGGTAAAAAGCTTGAAATGGATTAAGAGTCCCATAGAAAGCGATGATTCTTAAGGTTGGGGAGTCCCTTAGAATATGAAATCCATGCGTATGTCAAAGTATGAGATACAAGGACCCGTAACCCGCGTCGAGACCCCTAGACGTAGGATTGGCGGGGGAAAGATGCCTTGGTACGGTTTTTGATCTAGTGATTATTTGAGTTGATGAACTCAAGAGCCATGTTTCCATACATTGTCAGTTTTGTGAACTCAATTCTTATCCCCATTTCCCCTTTGTGACTTGAGTTAGGATTTTATTAAAACCCTGTAGATACAAGTGAACCCAAAGGATAGGAGAACTCATTGAGATTATTATCTAACCCCATTATTGTTGTTATTTTTAAGGTATTATTTGTAGGTTTAGTATACATGAGGAGTTATGCATTAATGTTTCAAGGAATGCTGATTATTGTGATCTTATGTTGTGGAGATGTTGTACATAGTTCTTAGATTTTATTCTTAGGCCTTATTGTATAACATGTATGTTTCATGTGTTGTTTGGATATGTGTATATAATAATGTCGTTAGGCACTTATGGTTGTGTCAGAACCAAATAATAACACCAGTATGATATTATTCTACATATATATTATACGGGTTGTTACCATTGGTATCAGAGAAGGTTGTATCCTTGACCTAGCCTTGAAAGATCATAATTAAATTTATTCATGCCTCATATGTGTGTTATGCCAACGTGATTCTTAATGCCATGTTAAGTAGTATTGGGCCTGATCAACCTAATAATATGTGCGTGGTAGGTAGTATCATGGTTGAGCTTGTGCTTTAAGGGTAGGCTTAAGCCAAGAGTTAGTAAGTAAGGAGAATGGCTAGCTCGGTTGAAGTTGTAGTAAGAGTTGTGTGTCAGGTAATATGGAAGTGCAAGATGGTTTTTGAGTTAATAAATCTTATAGTGCTATAGGAGTCAGAAATTGAGGGTTCGTATCAAATAATTTATCTAAGTTTGAGAAATGAACGAGCCTGCTATAGAACTGGATTCACCACTGGTATAGACAAGAATTTCAAGTAATCCCATACAGTGGGGAAGAAAGGATGTTTTGTTGAGCGTATGACGTAAGTTTGGAAGTGAGGCGTTTCATTTTCTAAGGTCACTATGGCATCTTGGAAGAACGAAAGTATTTCAAAGAGTATGTTCAATGGTATCTTCCATATGGTTGTCGCAACTGCGAAAAACACCCGGCAAAAAAACAGAAGAGTCGCCACCGTTCGTTATTTATCCCAGAGAGAGGGAAAGGAAACGATCAGAGAAAACCTACGAAAAAAGGAAAAGACAAGGTCATCACAACCAAATCTTGGGTTCGGGAGTCGGTTACGCAAGGGGAAGGTATGAGCACCCCTCACGTCCGTTGTACTCAACGGGATCCATGCTTGTTGTCTAATCAAAGGGTGTATTTATCTATCTAAGTTGGCTCACAGGGACAAAAGAAAATAGACTCGATAGAGCATCGCCGCTCTATGCCTACGTATTCCCTCGTACAATGGGAAAGTCAGAGTCAACGTAGTTCGGGAAACTACGAGTGAAGGCGGGGAAGGTTGCTCGCCAAGACATCATCGTCTTGTGCCTACGTATCCTCATCTGGTATGAGAAATTAGAGCAAACATAGTTCGGGCTGACACGAACATAGATTGGTTAAGTGTTTTAACTGAGTAGGGTTAAACCTTCGTTTTAGCAGTTAGGAGCGATGTCTATTTGCGGTAGAACCAAAGCTTAACACACTCTTTCTGAAAATGGTTTTCCATTAATCCCAAAGGATAAAAAGGTTTGATGTTTGTTTTTGACTTTTTTAGTGAAGTGAATTGATTTGATTTGTGATTCACGTTGCACTAAAGACTATGATATAGGAACGAATGTGTCGCATATCGCTCCCAAACGGGACGTACACTAAACACTCTAGACAAGCGAGAGGAGACCCTTCACTCATCACTTCCCATGTGCTTAAGGCTCGTAGCATACAACGTTTATCGTATTTATTAGATGAGTTAAAATGTGTTTTGAGATGAGAAGAGAGACGCGCGAAAGGTCTAAGGAAAACTCGGCCCTAACGTTGTCATGCAAAATGGACCTAAAGTTGGGATTGAAAGGGAAATCTACCCTAATGTTAGCATGCTTGGATTGAACACCTAATATATTGCCTACTCCCTTCCTAAACAGAGGGACTAAGAACCCTAAGGGATCATGGCAAAGGACCAATAAAATACAAAGCAATTCAATCACAAATAGAAACAAATGGGAGATGCAAACATGAAATGCAAACACAAAAGATGCAAGGATGAGATAAAATGGGATAAGCAAACTCCTACAACCATTACCATCAATCATCAAAGAAAAGTGGGAGGAAAAAAGTGTGGGATAGAAGCCACCACAAGCACATCTCAACCAAGCAATGCAAGCAAAGGAAACATGCACTCATCATTTGAACAACATCCACAAAGTATGCATTCAAATGGAAACCAAAGCATGCGTGTCGAATAATCGAAATTAAACGAACACGAAGAGTGAAACATATCCATAACATCTCACTCTAAATGCATCATATCGATCCATGAAGATTCCAAGTGAGAGAACAACAAAGCATGCTTGAAAACAAGCAGAAATGTCATTCTGGTTCAGTGTTAATCGGTTAACACTATTGGTTAACCGATTAACCATTAAATATTTTTTTGAAAATTCGCACGGGTTAATCGGTTAACTAGTTTGCACTGCAACTGGTTAATCGATTAAAACTGTACCAAAAGCAGAAAAACAACAACTCAAAAGCACTTTCAATAATTAATCACTTATGCAATAATCCAAATGATCATATAATCAATTATACACGAAATTAACACCAGAATTCAGTGATCCAACAACATGTAAACATATTCAAACATCAATATCACAGTTCACATAAATCAAAATCCATAAAATCAACCGAAAATGAAGATCGACATGATGATTATGCAAATAAGCTCAAAAACAGAATTGGATCTAAAATTTCCAACCTACAAAGCGGCGATTAGCTTTGGTAAATAATGATTCAACTTCAATTGAGCAGATATAAGCAAGAAACCCATAGATTCTTTAAGATCCAAGTGTTTTCTTGTTGTAGAAGAGGATATTAAGAAAAATTAAGCAAAACCGATCCAAACAAGCTCTTCCAAATCAGCTTCCAAGTTCAGATCCACACTAGCACGAAAATTGAATGGAGAATTGGAGATGATAAGGATGAAGGATGAAGGTTTAACTCTAGAATTCAATGATTCTAATGGAGAATCAAAGAACTCAAGTGAGATCTCTAATGGAGTTTTGGAGATGGAAAAGTTTAGAGCAAAATTCAAAGAATGAGAGTGAGTTTTAAAAATGAAATGAGATTATGAGGATTGATTTTGTGAGGTTTGGAGCAAATTACTTAAATATGCTCTA
Organism: Lathyrus sativus; assembly: GCA_963859935.3. Classification (NCBI taxonomy): domain Eukaryota; kingdom Viridiplantae; phylum Streptophyta; class Magnoliopsida; order Fabales; family Fabaceae; genus Lathyrus; species Lathyrus sativus. Next base: position 500,605,618 of record OZ012737.1, read on the forward strand.
GGTTATGATTAGAATGGTGGTTTGGAGTGTGGTTATGAAAATTGGAATGGGATTAGGAATGGGAATTTGGAGGGAATTTGAAATGATTCTAGATCCTTCTTCTGGTGTAAAATCAAATTCACAAGTGATCAAAATGGACCTAAAGTGGCTGCCTTTGAAAATTCACGTGCAGAGGCAAAATTTGCCTTAGTTAATCGGTTAACCATTTGGGTTAATCGATTAACACCTTTAAAAATTCAAATTTGACCTAATTTTGCCTTGGTTAATGTTAGACGCCAAATTTCACTTATTTGATCTATCAAATGTTGGCATCTTTCACTCATTTTCGTCAATCAAGTGTTGAAAACCACTCTTGTTTTGGTTGGTTTGCAACATTATGAGAAAATCTCTTGGTACCTTTGATTTGTATGTTATTGTGTAGGAATTAGGCACAAAACAAGTGAAGAGTAAGATACAAGAATTGAACAAGGAAACCAAGTTGTAACAACCTACTATCTTCCTTTTTCATTCGCCCCAACTTAACTTTTACTCAATCCTCAAGTGAATGCTCTTAGCTTTTTATGGCAAAGAAGACAATTAAAACAAGTTCACGGGTTTAAGAAAAAAGTTTAGAATCTCACACAAACTCAAACTGAGATCCATACTGTTTAGGCTCAAGGGGGTTAACGAATTCTCTCTACTCACAGGTAAGTTACATTTGGAACTGGTTGTGCTCAATAAAAACAAGTAACTTGATTATTTCTAATGCTTCCACAAGTTTACAATGATAACAAGATAAAGAATGAATCACATGAATCAACAAAGTTTATCAGAAATCCGGCATTTAGTAAACAATGGAAGGTTTCTCACAAATTGTTAGTTGAGTGAAATTGTCCCCGCGGTTGCAAACGCGTAATTTCTTCAATCCTTATTCGAAGAGGAGAGATAGGGTGATTCATTCATGAAAAACATAGTTGTTGATTGATACATGGCTTTATATTTGCTTTAAGAATTTAGTTCTTGTGCATTATTTGATTCTAAACATTTGAAACCATGGCTTGTTTGCATCATTTGTGTTGAGCCAATTTTATCCATTCTTGGGTGAATCTTGGTCTTGAGCAAATCCTCTTATTGCGAAATGAGAGGCATACTTTGCTTGAGGAAAATCAAAAAGCTAGTTGGGGCGAGTTGTTAGACACCAAATTTCACTTATTTGATCTATCAAATGTTGGCATCTTTCACTCATTTTCGTCAATTAAGTGTTGAAAACCACTCTTGTTTTGGTTAGTTTGCAACATTATGAGAAAATCTCTTGGTACCTTGGATTTGTGTGTTATTGTGAAGGAATTAGGCACAAAACAAGTGAAGAGTAAGACACAAGAATTGGGCAAGGAAACCAAGACAACATGCAAACCACCAAAATGTTGTCACGCTCGCTAGGCGAGCAGGTAGCGAACATGCCAACAAACAAAGTGCTATCATGCTCGCTAGGCGAGCAAGATAGCGAACAAAATGTTGTCATGCTCGCTAGGCGAGCTGGTAGAAAACAAGACAGATCCTGAATGTGTATTTAAGTGTTTTTCTTGCTTTTTTAGGTAAGAATTCCATTTTGTAACATTTAGAAACATCAGAACTTATCTCTCTTCATTTCTTCTAGAGAGAGAAACATAAAACCCTAAGAGGGAGGAGGTAAGATCTTCGATCTCTTGTTGGGGCTTGGATTGTAATCTTTTGATACCTTATGTATTTCATCTAATTTATGTTTGTGGACTAGTTTGGATTCTCTATTGATTGATTATCTTTGATTATGTATTTGTGGGTCTTGACAAAACCTTTTCACATCTTTGATCTCAGATTTTCTTCTATCAATGAACAAACTTTTGACATGGTTTTGAAGTTGATATTCATTGTATCTTCTATGGTGTTGTGTTGATTAAGTAGCATGGGTAGCATGGGTAGGATCAACATGATATTGTGTGGGTATGTGATAATAGTGATGAAGAACGATGTTCACAACCATTTGGAGGATTAGGTGAATACATGTAAAAAGGGTTAAGTATGTGTACGTATTTTGATCATTGTATTTTATGCAAAACAATCGTTTTTCCGATATGGGTGTCGTCTTTGCTTACCTGTTTATCTTTGATCTGAACCGTGATAGAGATGTACTCTTCAGATCTGGATCTAAGATGATTGCCTGTTAGGTCCTAAATTCTAGAGATAGGTTTAGGCTTAGCATTTGCTTGAGTATTAGTTCTTAATGCTATGTGTTGTGTTTTTGTTGGATGAGAGATCACAAATGAGACAACATGGTTGTTCTCTCGATGCTGCATTAAAGATAAGCTTTGTCGAGAGTGATACGCAAGGGTATTAGGTGGATGATTGCGCTGTGTTTAATTTGATCAGAAGAATGCATATGTTATCAATTGATGAAATCCAATCCCAACAAGGCTCCGTTTATATTTCAGTCTTTATTTTATAATTTCTATTTTTATTTATGGTTCTCTGAACCTTTTAAACTAAAACTTTTGAACAATAAGCTTAGAAATGTAGAGGTCGTTGAACGGCGTTCATATCGCACTAATCCCTGTGGAGACGACAAAACTGGGTACTTAATATTTTTTGCTTGCTGCTTTACCGCATCCAACAGTTAACTGGTTAACCATATTGGTTAATCGGTTAACACCTTAAAATTTTGAATTTTGGCGCCTTTTGGAGGGAAAAGTGCACATTTGTCCGTTTTCTTCCGTTCTGAGCTCTGTTAAGCCTTTGAAACTTGCTTTCGAATATCAAAATTGTGAGAATGCCTGAGATAGCTTGAATGTTGCCTCCTAAGCTACAAATTATCCTGCCAAATAAAAATAAAATCGACTGCTCGACCGCCGGGTAAAATAAATGTCAGAGCCTCTGATGCTCGTTGTTTAGTCTCTTGCACTAAAAAAAGAAACCTGAGCCACATAAATGCCTAGATCCCATGCCTCAAGAACAAATGCTATGATATTCAAAAATACAAAATGTAGAGAAACAAAAGCCAGTTAAGGTTAAAACAGAAAGGTAAATTTTGGGGTGCTACAATGGTAGAGAAGGAACTTAGGAGTATGACTACATGTTCCATGTGAAGCATGTATGCATCGGACAAAGAGTAGGAGATAAATCAAGTATTTAATATAAAGGTTATGATTTAGGGTAAGTTAAAAAAACTTACTTTTGGAGTAAGTTGAACACCACTCTACATGAGTGGGTTTCAACTTACTCCAAGAGTAAGTTTTTTTAATCTTACTAGAAATCATAGCCTTTAAATTGAATTTTTATCTAATGGGTAAATTAATATTTTTGCTTAAATAACCAATCAATTAAATCTAACTTAAAGATTATGATGTGGAGTAAGTTAAAGAAACTTTCTCTAGAAAAGGCCATAGAAGTTAGGTTATCCTCGCATTGATTGCCTTTCTAGAAAATGTGAGGGATGAAGAAAGACATGGACCTAATCATAACTATATTATTGAGCAATTTAGTTATAATATTTGAATGCACCGCCTTCGATACTTGCCATGCAAACAACACCAATATCAAACTTGTTTCTAACGAGAGCTTATTCCAACCAAAATGATTGGATATATCAGTAGCTTTTATGACACCATAAGCTCCTCATGAATGGATGAAGATGAAGGTGAGAAAATTACACAAGAAGGGGGGATTGAATTGTGTTTTCCTTTTTCTTAATTTGTGTTTGATCAGATTTCAAAATCTAAACTAGTGTTCAGATTCTGGATATACTCAGTAGTGGAATGTTAACAAAAGCAAATAAATAATAGCAGAAGACACAAAGATTTATATTGGTTCCTCCCAAATTTGAGTAGTCAGGTTCCCTTGCTTCATAATAGATTTTTACTATAATCAAATCATGATTACAATCGCTTATGTATTCTGCATAATATTTTTACAATGCTCAGACCCTAAGTCTGAGACTTCTTGCTTAAACCCCTAAGGCTCAAGACTTCCTTGCTCAAGTCCTACAAACTCGAGACTTCCTTGCTTAGACCTTCATCCTAAGAATTTCCTACTCAAGTCCCTCAGACTCGAGACGTCGTGCTCAAGCCCCTCAGGCCCAAGTCTTCTTGCTCTGACCCATGGTCCAAGACTTCCCTGCTTAGGTTCCACAAACCCAAAAATTATTTCTTAAACCCCTCGGGTTCAAGACTTTTGCTCATACCCTCGATCTGAGACTTCCTTGCTTAAATCTCATAGATTCAAGACTTCTGCTCAATCAATAAACTTGATTAAATCTTTCATTGCTCTAGCATATAGCAAGAGACTTACATGGCTCAAGCATCTTGGCAAGAGACTTGGTTGCTTAATCAATCCACTTGATTAAGACTTTCAATGCTCTAGCACATAGCAGGAGATTTACATGGCTCAAGCATCTTGGTGAGAGACTTAATCTAAACTGCTAAATAACATGTTCAGGAGAATAGAGAATAAGGTGACTTGATATAAATATCAGAGGTACAGGGAAATTACCATAACAAATACCTAAAGCTCTTAAGATTTCTAAGATATTCAATGTTTTAGAAATCTTAAGGATTTTACAAGTACAACCTATAATAGAAATTCTGCATACTCGATTGTGTTGATAATTACTGACCTTGTTACTCCTCCATCAGGTTGATCAGTGTTAAAGATTCAGTTTAGACCATCAGATACTTATATATCATTTGTAGAAGACTAGTCATTGGAGAGATAACTTGATCAAGTGTCTTTGCTTTCTCCATAGTACAAGAGACGTTGAAGTAGATACACCAAAAGATCTTGATCCATTGTGTAACGTGTTTAACCATTGAGTCTTCAAATAGATCATGTACTATAGAGTAGTTGAGAGTAGATATCCGTAAAGCATGCCAACTTTTTCTTGAGCCTTGTGAACTAAGACTCTAGCTGACAAACTGATTTGACAATGCAGTTTGCTTTCTGCAATACAGATAGCTTCAACTTTATCACTAACTCTAAATAATCACCAAAAGACATTTACATTCACCAAGTGTAGAGACAATTATGTTTCTTCTTTTGATACTGAGTCCTTCAGCTTTAAAGTCTACACCATACATCATTTAAAGAGTGTTTTTCAAATTCTACACCACCAGAAGCTAGCAATTCAGCTTCTCTCAAGTGTGCCTTATATATCAAATTCTGAATATATATCTGTAAGTATTAGAACTTTAATACATGAAACACACATCAAATATAACCATTTTTCTTTTAATACTTTGCTATCATCAAAACCCAATGAATATATGCCATGAACAGATCTTGTTCTAACAATCTCCCCCTTTTTATGATGACAAACATAAGTATTTAAAGGACAATGTTGTGCAGTTATAATTTTCTTTTCAACATCAGAGTATGAGGTTTGTAAGCTCCCCCTGAGTCTAATAGTCCAAAGTTGAGTTTTGTAAACCCACCCTAAGTACTAATTTCAAGAAAAAGTATTTTAATTTTCTTAACATCAGATTCTGAGGTTTGTAAGCTCCTCTTGAGTCAAATAGTCAAAAATTGAGGTTTGCAAGCTCCCCCTTAGATCTATATTTAAGAAGACTAAAAGTAATATTTTAACTTCCTTTGGCAACATTAGAATACGAGGTTTGTAAGATCCTTCTGAGTCTAATAGTGTAAGGTTGAGGTTTATAAGCTACTCCTTAGTTTTATGTACAAGAAAGTTAAAATGTGTCGTCCGGGAAAAATAGCCATGATGTACAAAAATTTTAATACAAAAACTATAAATGACCATTATGTACAAACTAAATGGGTTCAGTTTCTAATTAAATAATTACTATATTTTCTCTCCCTTTTGTCACATCAAAAAGAATAAAAAGAGAAAAAAGAAAAGAATTACAGGTCATAAATGCATAGCAGGCGATCATTACAAGATCAGTTTCTAAGGAAGAGAAAACGATTAAGTAACGCGAATCAATAAAGGATTATGTAATGCATGTTAAATATTGATTGGTCGTAACATTCCTAAGAATCATGTAAAGGATCTTATTATGTTGATTAGGTTACTCATAAGTCATTGTAAAAGCAACCAAAACCTAGTTTATTTTCATCAACAACCACCAATACATCACGGAGTCATCAACTGAGATCAACAAAAACTCTTTTGTGAGAGAAGTCACAGAGAGCTCTACAAATCTGAATATCCAAAACCTTCAGAAGCCAGCAGCTTTAGAAGCATCTTCTACTGAGCCTATGCCCTCTACCATAAACACTTCAGAAGAAGGTCCTCTGGTAGCTGTGATGAAGCCAAAGAAGAAGTCCATGAAAAAGACAAGGAGGAAGAGGCTCGACGAGATGTTTTATTGTCTTGTTATCCCAGAGGCAGACGAGGAGGACATAGGTGAAGATGAACCAGATATTGATTATGGAAACTTCTTCTCCTACAAGGAAATGGATGACTTAGATAAGGATTTATTCTAAGTTCATACCAAATCCTTTTGTAATATTTATTTTGTAATCCTTTAACCTGATCAATGAAGAAGTTTTGACCAATTTATTTCTATATACATTGCATGAAAATAATAACTCTATTTTTTCCTTAATGGTTTTCTGATAAAAAAACTAATAAAGTAATAACATAACCAAAAGCAACAGTTAACATGTCAACAATACTATTTACAGCTAATAAAAGAATCTTAATATGTCAGAATACTAGACATCATTTCCAAGAGTCGGTATTTAAAATTGATTTGACTTAATCAATAATAAAATAATGAATACTCAAAGGTAATGAATGTCACAATTCTATAAGCAAAATGTATAAGCAAAAGCAAATTTGGGTTCCAAGCAGAGATTTCAGAAAGATAGCCATGCTTAATGCAGCAACTCGACAAGAGTGATGCAACAATTGAAGGATCTACAAGTAAGCAGATGGCTTTAGAAGCACACACTTCTTCAGCAACCTTCGTTGAGACACATAGAAGAAGAAGAACTTCTAGGTCAAAATGTAGAGATCAACTAAGAAACAAAGCTATAGATTTTGCAAATGAAGAATGGCGAGATTATTTAGACAATATAGATATGTCAGATGATCCTAAGGAATAGCTTAGGGAAAATCCAAATGCCTAAAAAGTATTAAAATTTAGTAATAGCTTCCAGTTAATGAGAATATTGCATATTTAGAGTTTTTGATCCTTGTTGCACCCTAAAATTTGACCAACCGGGTCCCGTATCTGGTTCGATGTTTCGGTGCATGACCGCATTCGCATCCGCATATCGCATACAGTGCATTTTTCAGTTATTTTGATTTTATCGGGATCACAACCCTCTTCTCGCATTTTAGGTGTTTTTTTAATCAGTTTAGATAGGTAGAATCGTATTTTTGGAGGTCGTGCTCTTCCCGGTGTTTTCAGCTCGCGCTGTTGTTTTTAGGGGTATTTCGGTGTCCGTTTATTTTTACCGGCTATTTTGTTGCGCTCTCGCGGTGTTTTTTTGTCGTTCGGTGCTATTTTTGTTCCTTCGGGAATTATTATGATTTTTCCGAATTTTATTGGCTATTATTAGGGTTTTAATAGAAAAAATATTTCTTTTATAATATGGTTTTTATAGAATATAGATAATAAATAGGTTTTTCTTTTAATTAGGTTAATAGAGTTTTAGATATATCTTTGATATAGGTTAAGTAGATATCAATAGGTATTATTTTCTTTTAGATTTAATATAGATTTTCTTTCTGTTAAATAGGATAATAGTTTTTTTAATAGATATTATAGATTTTATTTCTAGAATTAATTTGGTTTCATTTTGTTTATAGAATTTTCTAGATTTAATTAGTTAGATATAGTTTTCAGATTTAATTAGATTAAGTAGGTCTTAGCTAATTAGGATTAATCATTTTAGTTTACTAATCGTTCAGTTTTATCAATTCCATATTAATCCAATTATTCAGCTAATCATTACCGTTAATCATCATAATCCATATCTGTCCATTAATCAATTCAGTAATCCACGTTAATACGCCATTAGTCCATTTTAATTTTTCAGAGTTTCTAACTGGGCCTTATTATCAAATTCATCCAAAGCCCATTCATAGAGGTCTAGAAAATATCACATGTCATATATAAAGTCAGCTACACGTGTAAACAGGAGGAGAGGCCACCACACTTATTACCACACTCAGAATTCACACACGTGGATTCCACTATCTCTCTCCACTCACTCTCCCTTCCACGCGTCATCCATGCGCTCACCCCTCCAGCCACTTGGCGTCACCTGAGCCACACCGGTTGCATGGCCGGCGGCCATGCAACCACCGCCACCAACAACTTCCGGCGACCCCTAACCAATTCCGACCACCGTCTAGCTCGCCGGAGACACCAAAATCTCCCAGATTTCCTTCAATCTTCATCATCAATTCTCGTTTTCCAGAAACTTTCAACATGCAACTCCAGATTTCAAGAACCACCATCATCATCTGTACCAGTTCTTCCAGGGGTCAATAGATTTCTTCATTCGCACTCACGAACCAGATGCTCCAGGGATTCGCTACCTTCAAGATCCGTCTAGGAACTCCAAAGATCCTCATACAAGATATTCGCTACCTTCAAGATCCGTCCACGAACGTTCATCAACAAACGTTTCCAGGTTACAGATCCACGCGCATCTCAATCCATCTTCGTAAGAACACTGAAGACCTTCAACGCCTCATCATCCCAGGAAACCCTCGTCAACAACAATATTCAACGAAACACGCATCAGCTTCCAAACCTCCATCAAGTTCATCAGCGAATCTCCAGAAGCGCAAGAAACTTCCACGATCTTCTTCAGAGTTCGTCATTCTTTCAAGAACGTCACCGGTTCTTCTTCAACAAACGCAGAATCTTCAAAGACGCTCGAACATCGTCATCCATCCGGTAATATCAAGATCTCCGCCAATATTTTCAAGTATCGTCATCATCTGTTCTTCTTCAAGCATTTTCCTTTTGAAATATTCACTAAGCCTCAGTAGATCTTCCTGATTCGTGGAGATTGGAGGTGTTTGTTGTTATTCTGTTGGAATTGAGGATTCAGAGTAGAATGAAGAAAGTTGATAAGACCTAAGGTTTATGATGCAAAAGGAGATTGGGAGATTGGAAAAACAAAATGATGATTGAATCTGAAGAGAGGAAGGATCTGGGAGATTGAACGAAAGAGAGAGGGTTCAGAGAGTGAAACGGCGCAGTAGAGGCTTAGGTGAACAGTAAAATGGAAAACTAGGGTTTTGATCTATTTTGTTCAGAATAAGTGGACCTAAGGCTAGGCTTTGCTAAGCCCATTAGTTTTTTTCTACATACACCTGCGTTTCTCTTCTCATCACCCCCCCTGCGTGTGTGATTCTGGATTTGGGCTGGGCCCTGGTGGATTCTTACTAATTAAACACTCTCATTTCCCATTTCTCCCCCCCCCCCCTCTGTGTGTTCTTTGATGGGTACTGGGCTGGGCCCAAGGCAATTACTAGTTGTACCCCCTGTACAGACTGCGCCCCCTCCCCGTTTTCTCCTTATGTTTTTGTTGGGCTGGGCCCAATACTGTTTGTTCTTTTTCCTGCAGACTGTACCCCCTGTAACTATTGTACCCCCCCTCCCCTTGTATTTTTTCATTTTTATTTTAGTTACTTTCTTTATGGAAAAAATAATATGAAAAAATGAGAAAGAATATTTGAGAAAAATATTGGAGAAAAGAAAGAGAAAAAGAAATATTAAAAAAAAAAAGAGAAGAGGAGAAAGAATATTGAAGGAATAATATTGAAAAAAAAGAAAGAGAAGAATATATGAAAAAAAAAAGAAAGAGAGAAAAATATATGAAGAGAAATAGAAAAAGAATATTTGAAAAAAAGGGAAATACTTGAAAAAGAGTAAAAAAAATATTATATGGTAGATTTAATATTTTTTCTTTTAGATATTTTCTTCGTGGATTTTATTTTAGAGATAATTTTTAGAAGTCCACTTGTTAGGGGACTATTTTCCATTTGATTTTTCAGGATAGGATAGGATAGTATTTCCTAGGGGTTTATTTTCAGTATTCAATCATTGTAACCATTTTTCAGAATGTTAATAAAATGATATTTGAGTTGTGGTCCCGAAGTAGCCGAACTACAGCTGCTCTGATTTCTCGTACCAGACGAGAATATGTAGGCATAGGATGCAATATCCTAGCGAGCACACTAACAATTAACCTTTTTCTCTCTCGCTGCTGCGCGATCGAGACTTTCCCGCTGACGACTAATTGTTATCCCTTTTCTCTTGCCCGAGGGCATTTGAGACCAGACCATAGTTTTTCCCATAGGTTCCCGTACCTGTAAAACCAGTTTGATTTCTCACTGCTGTGTGAGAATACCCAGCCTAGCCGTAGTTAGCCTGAACTACGTAAGCTCTGATCTTCCATGCAGTGTGGAAGTACGTAGGCACAAGACGCGAGGTCTTGGCGAGCCAATTTCCCCGTAGTCCCGAACTACGTTGACTCTGACTTTCTCTCTTGAGAATACGTAGGCGTAGAGTGCGACGCTCTATCGAGTCAATTCCCTCCCGTTTAGATTTAGCAGCCTTAGATAGATTGTTTTGCATCCTTTAGACAACCCAAGCAAGCGTGGATCCCGTCGAGTACGACGGACGTGAGGGGTGCTAATACCTTCCCCTTGCGTAACCGACTCCCGAATCCAGGTTTTGGTTGCGATGACCATACCTTTCCCGTTTTTTGAGAGGTTTACTTAGAGCGTTTCCTTTCCCTCCGTTGGGATAAATAACGCACGGTGGCGACTCTTCTGTCAGCCGGCGCCGATTTTTCGCAGTAGCGACAATCCTATTTGTTATAATGATGTCAAAACTAGGATATTTAGTACTTGTGTATTTTGGACGATATCACCTTGTCTAAGTCATGCATTCATCTCTTGAAAATGTATATAAATATCCTTATACATGTATCATACATATAGGATCACACACAATGTCAAAATTTGGCTTTTGAGTTATATTTAAAGTTATAGGTCGACTAACATAGGTCATAGGTTGACTCACACTTAAGGAAAATGATTTTTGAAACTTCCATCCTTGCTTGCGCCGACCCAGGACTCCTACAGGTCGACGCACATTGTATGGAAAAGGTTTAAATTTTTCTACCTTGCATGCGTCAACGCATGGCCAGCTGTAGGTCGACGCGTGGAACTCTTTGTTTGTGCATTTTTGGTCACTGCCTTGTTCAGGTTGACTCACAGATGCCAGTGGTCGACCTCTCGCGTGTGCTTACCCATTTTATGTGTCTTTGTGTTCCCAAATTCAATTTTTTTCTGTTACTCATTCATGTACATATATATACTCATATGCATCACTTTGGAAAAAAAATTGAAAAATACATTATCTTGCTCTTCATCTTCACTCTCACAATTGCATTCATCAATAATCACACATAATCATCTTTATTGATTGTGCTTTGTCAAAAGTGATAACGTCTAAACGTAGGATTTATAAATTAAGTTTGGGTAGAGATTCAGTGGGATTTTTTTTGAATAAAACTATTGGGGTTTTATCCTCCAAGATCTTAAGAGATTTGGGGGGTTCTTTACACAAATCTTTGCATCATAGATTCAACCGAGTGAAATCCTTGAAGAACGGTGGGTTCAGTCAAGCGAGTAACGGTAACCGGAGGATTATTTTGAAATATTTGGGGTCAAACATCTTGCGATTGAAATCAACTGAGTGAAATACTTAAAGAACATATGGTTCGGTCAAGTGAGTAGCGGTAATTAGATGTTTGTTCGAAGTGTTTGATGCGCTTTATTCAGCTGGAATCAAGGGGAGGTAAGCGGTTAGGTTTAACCTCAACAATTGGGTTAGATTGTTAGTTAGATAGGACTTCTCTTGTACTGAATATTGCACGCAGATATTATACATATCTCAATTCTATTTTTAGAATTGAGGGCAGACGTACCCGAAGCGAGGGCTAAATGGGAACTGCCTAAACAAATCGGGTGTCATTTTTTCTCTCTCTATCTCTTTGCTTTTACATTGTTGATTTTATGTGAAATAAATTGTTAGCAATATTTAAATTGATTTTTAGTGTTCTAAAACTGTTATGAAAAACCATTGCATTCACTTTGATTGCAAGTGTGAAAAAATTCTGCATTACAAAATCAAAGGAAATTTGACTTGGTGTATTTTGCACACCAAGTGTTTGATATATTGATAACACACAAATTGTTTGATATATTGTAAATTAAAATTCTATCCTCAATTAAGCATTGGAAATTGGTTCACCTTAAGTGGCTTTTATCTGAATTGTTGATTGGGAAACTTATTGATTCTACTATCTCATCAAAATCATTTCATTCGGTTTTGCATATCTAATCTATCCAATAAAGGTTCGTTTAGACGAGTTCTGATCTGAGGTCGCTTTCGCATATTTTAGAACAATTTTTTAAAAGCGCAAAACATTAAAAATTAGTGATCTATTCAACCCATCTTCTAGATCAGTGTCATCATCTAACAAATAAAACAAATAGGATTAAAAACTCAAAATGTGCCACATTCTCATTAATAATTGGAAGCTATTGCAAATTGTTAATACTATTTATGCATTCGGATTTGCCCTAAGGTATTCCCTATGATCATCTTACATATCTAGATTGTCTAAATAATCTTGTCATTCTTCCTTTGCAAACTCTATAGCTTTCTTTCTTAGCAGATTTATGTGTTTTGACCTAGAAGTTCTTCTTCTTCTATGGGTCTCAATGAAGGTTGCTGAAGAAGTGTGTGCTTCTGAAGTCATTTGCTTGCTTGTATATCCTTCAGTTGCTGCATTACTCTTATTTGCTTGAGCTGCTGCATTTAGTATGGTTGTTTTTCCGAAATCTCTCTTTGGGACGTAAACTTGTTTTTGCTTATACATTTTGGTACTCAGAAGATTAAGTGGTTATAAAAGTATATCTTATAAGGTTTTTATAGAGTATTTATATTCATTTCCTTGAGTATTCATTAAATTAATATTGATATAGTCAAATTAATTTTAAATACTGACTCTTGGAAATAATGTCTAGTATTCTGACCTATTAAGATCCTCTTAACAGCTGTAAACTTTATTGTTAACATGTTAAAATGGTTGTTTTGTTTACTACTTAATTAATGTCCATATCAGAAAATCTAAAGGGTAAATGAAGTGTTTATTTGATTGCATAATATATATACTGGTTAAAATAACTTTTCATTAGTCAAGAATAAAGGATTACAAAAAGATAAGGAACTGGTTTGAACTAAGACTAAGTTATATCTATATCTATGTCTCTGGGAAGATAATGTAGAGTACTATGATGTAGAGAAAAGTCTCTGTGAGTTATTTCGTTGAATATTTTCCTCTTGAGTTTGGTGAACCCTCACCATAGGATGATCAGACGGGTGTTCTATGAGACCGGGAAGTGGAATAAGATATATTGAGGCGGATCGTGTAATATCTTTGCATATGGTCCTTGTAGCATGTTATATTACCATGTATACTTTATGTATATTACGAACAATTTTATGATATATGATATGTTAGAACAAGATTTTTTCATGACATAATCCTTGAATTTTGATGATAACAAAAGTATTAAAAGAACAATGGTATTATTTGATGTGTGTTTCAAGTATGTAGGTTCTAATGCTTAAAGATATTTATTCAGAATCTGATTTGAGGACGCACTTGAGAGGAGATGAATTACTAGCTTTTGATGGTGTAGAATATGAATAATACTCTCTAAGTGATGTCTGATGTAGACTCTGAAGCTGAAGGTCTCAGCATCAGAAGGAGCAACATATTGTCTCTACACTTCGTGAATGTAATTGGATTTTGGTGATCATCCAGAGTTAGTGATAAAGCTGAAGTTATTTGTACTGTGGAAATTAAGTTGCATTGTCAAATCAGTTTGTCAGCTAGAGTCTAAGATCACAAGGCTCAAGAAGAGTTGGCATGCTTTATGTGTATCTGTAGCACCCCAAAATTTTCCCATCCTTTTTCTTATATCTTGACTTATGTTTCATTTCATTTTTCATTGGCATTTATACATAGCATTAATCTTAGACAGTGGATCAAGGTATCTTATCCAATAATCAAGAGAAAAGATTCATCTTCAAAGCTAAATCAAGAGTTCATGCTCAACTTTGTGGCAACCTCAAGTCACAAGGTCTTCATCAGCATCAAGGCATGTTTCACAACCATGTGAATCAAGGACACAAGCATTGATCTCCTCCTCTTATCTTGTGAGCAACTGGATTATGATTTTGGTCCAAAAAGCATATGTGGTTAGTTCTTTGGGCAGGACATGATTCTAAAGCTTAATACACACCATGAGGGTCCTCTACATGGGTTATGTGTCATCATAAGCCATCAATAGAGCTTCAATCAGTGGAAATGATCCTAAGGTTTCATCTAGTCAACAAAAGTCAAATGTGATTCAATGGGGGCAAAATCTTGGATCTCAAGGTCAATCAAGGGAATGATAGGTGTTTTCAAATGATTTCATGTGTTTGGAACAAGTGAAGTCAAGAGGAAATATAAAATCAGGAGTTTAGGTGAATTAGGGTTTGAGTGGAATATTTTCTAAGTATGGAAAACCCTAATTCTAGCCATTTTGCAACTTCCATAACTTTATCATCTTTGATCAAATGGAGACAAACTTGTTATCAAATTAAAGAGGAAATCGTGAACTAAAAATTTATGGAAGGAAGCGTGTCCAAAATATCCATAGTTTGAGAGATATGATGAGCTAAAGTTGAGAAAATGGAGATTTTGACATTTCAACACTTAGAATTTTTTCCCAAGTATAGAAATTCAACTTGAAGTACCTATTTTCAAGCCTATCTTTCATGGTGATACAAGCTTCAAATGGATTTTCCTCAAAAATGAAAATTGTAGAGCATCTTCCAAGATTTCTTTTGAGTACTAGATCATCTCTATTGGATATGTAGAGCTCAAGTTATGATGCTCCCAAGTTAGGGCTTCAAAGATGTCAAATTTGGCAAGTTTCTAGGCAGATTTTTGGAGCCACTTTCCAAGACATGTTTCACAAAGTTCTTTACCTCAAATCAATTTCCCTTAAACATGAAAGTTGAAGACCATTATTCATGCTTTCCATAAATTACTAGAATTCATCCATTGGATCAAAACTCCCCAAGATATGTGGCATCAAAGTTGAGGTTTTAATGTTGGCAAAAGATCATGACTTAGAATTTTTTTCTAAGTCATTAGAGGCATATTTCAAGGCATGACTTTCAAATCATTTTTCATGATCATACAAGGATTGTTTCAAGTTACCATCAACATGAGATATGTTCATCATTCTTACTACTTTCATTTGATACCAATTTCTCATCAATTGATCCAAAGATCACTAAGTTGTTTGTGTAAAAAGTTGATTACTATCTTGCTATCATCCTTGGGCACCTTATGAATATGTCATGCAACCTTCATCCCATTTCATTTCCTCACGCATAGGTCTCAAGTTCATGCCACAAAACTTTGCCTTAAGTGGTCCAACAAAGTCTTACATACCATGTACCCCATATACCATGTTTTATCAAAACAAGGAAAGGAAGAATTTGTTGCAAAACCTGCCCTCCACTCACTCTGCCATATCACATCCTTGCAGCCACCAAAAGGATAACAAAACATCACCAAAGGATGTACATTTCGTGTCAATCCTCCCACAATCCACATATTCAGAATTTTCACCTAAATATTTACCAAGAATCATTAACCATAATAAATTTTTTTTCACTCACTCAAGCTTCACTATATAATCTAAAAAAGGGGGAAAAACCTAGTGGTGGCTGCTCATTATGCTCAGAACCAAAACCCTACAGCTCTCTTAATCAAAAATTCATCCCTTCGAGTAACCGCTGGCCAACACTTGTTCTCTCATTTTTGGTTTCCATTTTCATTCCTGAGGACTCTTGGAGTTAAAGAAAGAAGGTTGTGGAAGGTTTGAGCAAGTTCAAAGGGTACCCGAGCTTTTCATTTTGGTAAACTTTCTTCACTATGTTTCTCTTGCATTTTACGTATGTTTGAACCTGTTGCTTCCATTTTTGAACTTCTGAGATCATGTAGAACACATTAGCATACGTGTTGTTCTTGTTTACTTAAGTTACAGAATTTGTGTTTAGTTTTTGTGTTTGGTTTTAATGGCGTTATAAGTCTCAAACATGGAAGACAATGGTGGAAACGGGATCTACGTTGAAAAATGAGTGAGGTAGTGTCTTTGTTGTGTTTTTTGGTGAAGTTTTCAGAGAACTCTAGTGAGGGTCACCGGAGAAGACGACCGGAGCCCTAGTTCCGATGTCTGATGTGTCTCTGAGGTTTGAACCTTTGACTTGCTGAGTGTGCGCCCGTGTGGCGCTGAGTGCCAGCCACTTCATTTAATGATACTTGTGTGGCGTGTTTTTTTATTACCTAGTTTCTGATTTGGTTTGGGCTTGACCATTATTGTTATACACACCCCACCAATTTCTTGCCCAAATGTGTGTAACACCATTTCAGTTCATTCTGGATTGCTTTCTCACCCCCTTTGCCTTGTTCTTGCACTTTTATTTTATTTTTATTCCATTTTCATTTTGATTTTATTTTTAATTGTTAAAACCTTTGTAAAAATTAAAAAAAAATATGTTTCTGATTGATTGATGTGTTGAGTTATTTTTCATATTTTTATTTTTATTTTCAATTTATTTCACTATTTTTAATTCATTTTATTTGTGAAGTGATTTTCCATATATACCCTTGAATTAGGGTTTGTAGTTTTGAGACCTTTTGATCACCTTCTTGAGCCAATTTTTCTCAAATGTTTGGACACTTGATTGATGAATCTTTGGATGTGGTTTTGATGCTTTGATGATCATTACTTGATTGTTTCCCAATTGGTTTTATTGAGCCTCGATTCATGCTCGATTGTTGAACATACTTAAACTTGTTGAATTATTTTGAGGGTGCACTTGTGCAATTCTTTTGGGGATATTTTTCTCACACATTCTTAATGTTTTGGCATGAGATATAGCCTTGAACCCATATTTGTTTAATCATCTAAGTTCCTTGAATTGATGTTTCTTTGTGATTTTTCTTTGACATGATATTTGCTTATCCTTGACCTAGTGTTTTGGACTTGTTTCATGTGTAATAATATCCTTGATGCTTGGTGCTTTCGTATGAGTTGAATGTCTTTTTTGAGCTTCTGAACTTTCATGTCTCAATGTCCATTGTATGATCATTTCTCATCTTTCTCTTCACATGATCTCTTTGTCCTTGTTATGAATGATTTGAATGATGTTTGTCTAACTTTTTGGGCATGATGCTTGTTGAACTTGTGTGATATATTAAGAATGAATGTGATGTGAATCCTTTGGGTGTGCTTCTAACCTTGATTTTATGGTATGTATCACTTTACCATTTGTTCCTTGTGCCTTTCTTAAATACATGAAAATGATCATAGTTGATGTTTGCCTAGTCTTGGTGCTTATCTTGAGCTTGAAATTTGAGACTTCTCTTTGTGATTCATGTGTTAATGATGGATTGATATGCATGTTTGTGTTGCTTCCCATTTTGATTCATGCTTTGAGTTTATATGTTTACCTCCTTGAGGTGTTTCTTTATATGATTGTTCGTGTGACAATTGATGGTGTTTGGATGTTGATGCATGATTTGAATCTTTTTACTCATCCCTTGACCATTGAAATGAGTTGAGTACATCTTGGTATTGCTACTGCCCTACTTTGGTTCTCACATCATTTGAATTCATCTCACTATGCATGATGTTTGAAAATGCTTCTTGATTGATCTTAAGTCATTTGAGTGTGTTTTAACACTTTCTCTTGTCATTCTGTTTTAACCTCCAATATTTGAGAGTGGTTTGATATGTATGCATTTTGGTTTACTTTGACATGATGTTAGTGTTTAATTTGTATGGTTGAACATAATGTTTGCATTTGTGTGATGTTTATGTCTTATCAAGTGAACTACTTGTTTGTTTACATGTTGATGCATCTTCTTCTTCATCTCCTTTTCTTCTTTCTTTTTCTTGTCTTGAGACTTGTTTAAGTCTTGAGTTTGTTTTCATTTGTGATTGATTAGTATGATGCTTACTTGTGCTTACTCACATGATCCCTTAGTATTATTGGTCCCATTTAATTTCTGATTAAGGTGGGAGTAGAAGAGACATTAGGCTTTCAATCCTTTGCATGATAACAATTAGGATAGTCCCTTCTTGACCTCAACTTTAGGTCCATCATTTGCATGATAACATTAGGTAGACTTCCTTTTTATCCTAACCTTAGGACCATTTTGTATAATAACATTTGTGAGGGAAAAGGGCCTCATACTTGGTTATACTTGTTTTAATGATGTCAAAACATATATAGTTTAAAAAATGTACTTTGGACGATATCATCGATTCGCATATGCATACGTTATCTTTTTTGTGTCAAACATTTGTCAAAACATGTCTAGGTACATATAGAAAGATCACTATGTGTGTTTTATATAAGGTTTATCATGTTGGTCAAGTTAGAGATGCATTAGGTTCTCTTAGAAGTAGCTAAATATATGAAAATCTGCATTTTTGCAAGTTCTGAGTCTTTGAGTCGACTCACAGCATGCTTAGGTCGACTCATACAGAAGTCAATTTTCATGTCTTGCTTTTAGGAGAGCTCGCGTCGAACTTCCCGTCAACTCATACTGCGTGCATTTGTGCTTGTCGGAATTAGGGTGCTTTGCTAAATTCGGGAGAGCTCAGGTCGACCCTCCTCTTATTTTAGGTCGACCGCTCACGCGTTTCTCACAGAATTTCGACTACGCTTAACATTCTAAGTGAATGTTATGTTTATTTTTTGGTTTCAACTTTGCATATATATTGAGTTAGTTCATTCTTCACAAAGAACAAAAAAAGTGAAAATATACATTGATTTGGTTCTCATCATCTTCATGCTCTTTATTGCATTTTCTCAACAACTACACATAATCATTTTTATTGTGTATTCTGCATTATCGAGATGATAACGTTCAAACTTAGGATTGGTGTATCGGGTTTGGGTTGAGAAATCAGTGGTTTTTTCTTGAATAAAACCTTGAGGGTTTTGTCCTTCAAGAATCTTGGATTTTTGGGGTTTTGCACAAATCGTTCCTTCACAGATTCAGCCGAGCGAAGGTAATTGAAGAACGGGAGGTTCTGCCAATTTAGTAGCGTTAACCGGAGGATTGTGGTAGGAAGGTTTGGGTTCAAATCATTGGTGTTTGAAATCAGACGAGCAAGATTTAAAGACCAGAGGGTTGTTCAAAGGCGGTGCCATAATAGGAGATTTACTCATCACGCTCGAAGGACTCGGCATCAACATTTGGGTTTGATTGTTTGAATTCTATTACTTCTCTTGTAAAAACAATTTTCAATTGGTTATATACAGGTCTCAATTCTATTTTTAGAAATGAGGGTAGACGTACCCCGAACGAGGACGATGGGGGAACTGCCTCAATAAATTGGTGTTCTCTCTTTTTACTATTTTCATTGCTGAATTTTGAGTTTGTGTGCAAACATATTAGTTAATTAAAATTTTGGTGTGTTTTAGTGCTGAAACATTTTTAGAAACCTCATTATAATCTTTTGATTGTAATTGAAGAATATAACACTTCATTCACCTATTGAAATTTACTTGAGGTGCTTTGTACACCAAGTGTTTGACTAATTGCGGGAACACAAACACTTGAGTTGTTTTTCAATTGGTTTATATTTCACACAAATTGGAAACTATCCAACTTTAAGTGAACAAGATCTGATTGATTTGTGTTCAAACTGTTGATTCTAATTTTCATCGTTATCGGTACTCCATATAGGCTTTTGTGTATATCTGATCTTTTTGGTAACGCTTCGTTTGGACGAGTATAGTTCCTCGGTCGCTTCTACTTAAAAGATTTTAAAATCCAAATCTTAATAAGCGTCGGCTCTGTTTTAATAAGTGATCTATTCAACCCCCTTTCTATATCATTGTCATCGTATAACAACATTAAGGTTTTCAGTTTTCCTTTGTGTTTTCTTTTGTGACTTTTCTCTTTATCTCAAACAACTCTAAGACACTTAATAAAGAATGACGAATGTTGTACGCCATGAGCCTTAAGTATATAGGAAGTGATGAGTGGAGGGTTTCTCCTCACTTGTCTAGAGTGTTTAGTGTATGCCCCTTGGGCAATATGCGACACATTCGCTCCTATGTCATAGTCTTTAGTGCAACATGAATCTCAAATCCAGTTAATTCACTTTTTTAAAACTCACGAATAAAATTCAAACCTTTTTATCCTTCGAGATTTGTTTCAAAACCATTTTCAGAAAAGAGTATGTTACTTTTCCGTTCTACCGCAAACAGGCATCGACCCTAACTGTTGGAATGGGAACTTAACATCACTCACAAAAAAACTTAACCATTTTGTGGTCTAGTTTACCTGAACTATGTTTGCTCTGATTTCTCATACCATATGAGGATATGTAGGCACAAGACGGTGATGTCATGGCGAGAAACCTTTCCCCCCATCACCCGTAGTTTCCCGAACTACGTTGACTTTGGCTTTCCCATTGCATGAGAGAATACGTAGGCATAGGGTGGCAATGTTCTATCGAGTCTCCTTTTTCTTTTCCCTCCCCGATTAGCAGTAGATTTTAGATAAATACACCCTTTGATTAGACAACAAGCATGGATCCCGTTGAGTACAACGGACGTGAGGGGTCCTAATATCTTCCCCTTGCGTAATCGACTCCCAAACCCAAGATTTAGTTGCGATGACCTTGTCTTCTCATTTCTTTTAGGTTTTCTTCGATCGTTTCCTTTCCCTCTCTCTGGGATAAACGACGTTCGGTGGCGACTCTTATGTTTGTTTCTGTCGATTGTTTTTCGCAGTTGCAACAACATATACTCTCAACACCTCTATAATATAAGATCTTATAGAAAACGCAATGGTTAAACATGTTACACAATGGATCAAGTTCTTTTGGTGTATCTATCTTCAACGTCTCTTGTACTATGGAGAAAGCAAAGACACTTGATCAAGTTATCTCTCCAAACAACAAATCTTCTGCAACTGCTATATAAGTAGCTGAAGGTTCAAACTGAATCTTTAACAAGAATCAACCAAATGGAGGAATAACAAGATTAACAATGAAGCAACACAATAAAGTATGCAGAATCTTCTATTATTTGTTGTAAATTGTAAAAGTATTAAGTTTTTTAAACATTGGATATCTTAGAAATCTTAAGAGCTTTAGGTCTTTGTGTAGTGGTAAAAATTGTGAGATTAAGTTGTTGATTAACTTAACTCATAAAGCAAGATTAGTCACCGCGCTTTTATTATTTTTAAAGGAAAGGGAAAAAGAACGAACAAAATCCTAAGAAATTTTAAAACAAAACAAAAAAAACAGAGAGAGGGTAAGGGGGTTGGTTACGCAAAGGGTAGGTGTTAGCACCCAAAATGTCTATAGTACTCTATAGGAATCTCTTTGAAATTTCTACGCTTTTTGGTTTGAAAATAATTTTCTTTTAAAATATTGGGGAGGTGAGAAAAGAAGTATTTTTTATAATTTTGTGTCTGACAAGACTTCCCGAGTCTTGTGCCTACGTACCCACAAAGTGAAATGGAGGATTAAAACCTCATAGTTCATGGTAAAAATAATAAAATGGTTTATTTTGATTCATTTTAAATGAAAAGACAACTTATCATTTTAAGGATAAAACTACAACTAATCACCCACAAGTATGAGAACTTTGCATCACAAGGATAAAGGCTCCAACTTGGATAAAAATCAACAAGTATGCCACTAACTCTCACAAGTGGAAAAGAATTATCATCAATACCATGAGGATAGGAGAATTACATCTCAACTATGGAAATGACTCATGTCTAAACTTTATGAAAAGTTTTAAAAGGAAAAGTGCACAAAAGGCACAAAATGATTTGAATGACTTTATGTATTTCTTAAGTATTTTGAAATGGTTTCCATATGCTTAAGGTATCTTAGCATTTATTAAAGAAAAGAAGTTTGAAAATCACTTGTCAAAGTCAAGGTTTATTATGAAAGTGGTTCAAGTTAAAAAAAACAAGAAGGTTTTGAAAAATAGAGAAGGCTTTGAAAATTAAAGGGGAGAAGATGAAGTGATTATCCTATTGCATAAAATAAAAGATAGGACAAAGAAAGATCTAACCGAGATATCAAGCCCCATGACATAAGTCAATAAAGAATTTCCCCCTTTGGATTAATCCTCAATCAAAACAAAATAAGCAATAACAATCCAAGCTTGAGATAAAATCAATAATAACCAAGATAGAGTCTTCAAGAGAATCCTTAAGCTAAGGGTACCAGATGAATCCAAATTTGTCTTAAGATGTACTTTCAATAAAATGTCAAGGTCTTAATTCTAAGTTCAAACTCCATATCAAAGCATAGGGTAGTAACTCAAGTCCATTAAAGTAACCAAGTTTTTTTAAGAGATTGATATTTATTAATGTCTTAAGAGGAAGTTCAAATGGACAAAATGAAAAGAGATAAGCATAAACATAATTCCAAGTGGAAAAAGAGAAATAAATATGATAATATGATATGGTATGCTAAAGTAAAAGCATAAAATAAATTTCAATAAGTAAAGAGTATAATAAATATTAAATAAACAAGAAGTTAGTATGTTAATGACTTAAAATAAAAGGTCAATTTGTCATTTTTTGGAGATGTTGCACCCTAAATTTTGACCCCTTAGATCCTAATCATCATTTTAGGATAATATTCATTTGATTAACTAACCTTAACCCATTTTCAGTTTATCTTTGTCAAGATGCAGATGAATTAGGGTTCCGTACCGTCAAAATCGGGATTTCAATGGTCTGATCAATCAATGTTTTGGATTGATTCAACTTCAAATAAGTACCCATAAGATAAAAAACACTACATTGGATCAAGTATGAATTCAATTTGAGGTGGTCACCCGGGAATTGAGAACAGTGTAATTTAAGATACCCGATTAGGGTTTTTGACGAGAAAAAGTCAACTATAGTTTGACTTTTGATTTAAAGAATGTTTCAATGGTGGGATCAAGGTCCATTAAGCTCATATGGATTATTAAAGTCCATTCAAAGAGTTTCAAGTCCTCAGGATGTCCGGATCATCGACAGTCGACTCGGTAGTCACCGATTGATCGAACGGTTGACCGAAAAGTCAACTCTTCAACAATAAGGAAATTGACTTCAAGGTGTGAATAAAAAATGTTCCTTATTTCATATTACACCTCCCCATAAAATTTCATGACCATTGGATCAAGGGTTAAGAAGTAATTGCAAAAATCGGGAATTAGGGTTTCAAAATGGGCAAGACAATAACTCCTCAACAACACATCCAATTGGAGTGGTTCAAAGCTCATTAGAAAGATATTAACAAATCTTACAAAAGCCTAAAAGTGGTCCATGATCAAAAATGCATAGAATTGGAGTTATGACAAGATTCATTTTAGGAAGGTAAATAACTTGGAAAAATTCTAAGTTATTTAGCCTTTTAAGTGGTTTTTTCAGCAACTTTGAAGGGTTTTTCAACCTAGTTCCATTAAGAATTTGGAAATTCCCAAAACATGAAAGTTATAGAGATACTTAAGGGCTTTCCAAATTGTGGTAGAACTCATCAATAGCCTGTGTGAGCAGAAAGTTATGCACCATAGAAATTGGGGTTGTCAACACTTGAAACCACAATCCAACACTTCCCAAAAATCAGATTTTTACAACTTGGACCATCCTCAACCCTTGGATCATGATTCAATATGATATTCAGATGTGTAGAGGAAAGGAAATGCAGAAAATGTAAGGTTTTGAGAGAGAGAGGCAAGTTGCAACTTGTGTAATAAAATATTCAAATGTAAGAAGGAGAGAGAAACTTTTCATGCCAAGGGCTGTGCAGCTGGCTCACCCTACACTCTAAACTCACCTCAGTCACTTCATGTCCATATCCACTTGATTTTTCTGATCCTCTTTGGTCCATGGAGCTGATGGGAAGAGATTTTGCAAAGATTCATTTGAAAAACTTCATGAAAATCCCTCCAAAAGTGGTAAAAGACCAAGGCTTCCCTCACTCTTGTTTTGGCTATAAATAGAAACCTCTTCCATGAAGTTAAACACACCAGATCAATCTCAAAAACCAGAGAAACAACAACTCTCAATTCCCTGTCATTTCCTTAAGAATTTCAAAGTTTCAAAATTCCATTTTTCACCAAAAAGTTGTCTTGAGCAAAACTCTGCTCAAGATCAGTTCTACCATCTCCAAGTCCTTCAAAATCATCCACACAGTCCCTAAACATTGTGTAGAATGTGTCCATACACTCAAACCTCTCAAAAATCGCATTTTCACAAAAGTCAACCTCCACACCCTAATAGTTTGACTTTTTTCCACTTAGAAAGCCAAATCCTCACTCAAAGCACTTCCTACCATTATAATACTCCTAACACCTCCTATACATCATATCTCAAGTGTCTAAGCCATAAAAAACCAGCTGGAAATCACACAACTCCAACTATCTTGAAAGTTGGTTTGTTGCTTCAAGAGGAAGCAAGCTTTATCTCTTTGCAAAGAAAGGAGGATCTCTGGGTTTCTAAGCTTCCTAGCTTTCTCAAGGCTTATCTACAAGAGGTATGTGACATTCCAACTCTCTACTAATCATACATTATCATGTTTTGTCATTTTGAGATGATTTTGTGAAAATATAACCATTGTTGCCCCATTGTGGTTTCTTTGTCAAGAACTATGGTTTCATGGTCATGTTACTTGTTTTATTAATATATTGTCATTTGTAAATGATATGTGGATGATATGTTACCATGTTTTTACTTTGATGTCATGATATGCTTGTGTTGTGAGATTTTGGTCATGTGGTAGTTTTAGGAGCCAATTTTGAAATATTGATGAAACTTGCCCTAGGCTTGTTAGACCTAGTTCATTAGTGATGTGTGGATAACTTGTAAGTTGCTCATAGATTTCCCCTTGCCCTTGATCATGTTTGAATCAATGTGGCCCTTGTTTTCACATTATGCTATTTTCATGTCTTTCTTGCCTATCATTACTATGAAGTGGGTGTTGAGTTGTTATGCTTGCTATTTCTTGTATCTCAAGTATTTGGTAAATGTTTGATCTTGCTCATGATGTTTGTTTTGGTGGAGATGTGAGAAATTTGAGTTTAGTCATTATGGCTGTCTTGAGATATTGATTGATTTTGCTGTCAAAACTTGGTTCAACATGTCATTTTTGGCTTGAAGCACTTTTGCTTGACCTTAAGACTAGAAACTCATTTGTTTACCTATTTTGAGAATGTGTATGGTGCTTTTTATGCTCAAATCTCTTTAAATGATTCCAACTATTTTGTCATGCTTCAACTGTTGTTTTTTTTCCAAAATATCATGATACCAACACATCACATTCTGTTTCAATCCATGTCTACATGATTTATGTGCATAATATCATTGTCCAATCTATTTTAACTTTGTGTATGCTACCAAAACACCCCATCTGTCATGAACTTGCTGGATGCATCTCTAAGTTATTGTTTTGTATGACATGAGCTCCAAAAGTGTTATTTTCTGTTTGATAAGGTTTTCAACCATTTTCTGAGCTTGGTCTCATCTTTTAACATATATGTGACATGTGCATAACATTGATTCCTTCAAAAAACTCACTGTTTTAAAAATCACCTATTGCCACAAGTTTTGCCAAGACAGATCTTTTTCACTTTTCACTATAGCATACCATTTTTCATTCTAACAGTCCTATGTATGTCTTGTGAGTTAAAACATATTCCTTGCCATGATAATGAGGTGTATACTTGGTCACTTGATCTATTCTTTCTTGTTTTCACAAATCCTCAAACTTCACTCACAATTGCATTTTACACCAAATCTGCCACAACATACCAATTTGTTATTCTGTTTGTATATGCCTATTGTTTTGAGTTGTAACTCACTTATATTCATGAGTTTAAGGTGTGTGGATGATTGAATTGATCTATGTGTACCTATTTTCTTATTTCACCTCAAACTGCTCTTTTTCAAGCCAAAACCACCATGAACATGCCAATATCTTTCTTGCTTGCAATGTGCATCTTTTCTGAGTTGTAACCCACTCTCATCTACATTTATGGTGTGTGTATTGTTTGTTAAACATGAGATCATTATCACAACTGAACCATGTTTGTGCCATGCTGCTGCAGCTGTTTTGAAAACCACTTGGGCACACACTTCACTTTTTGTGGCTTGATTAGTTGTAGGGTAACTCATTTATAGATTGGACTTCTATTGGTATTTAGGACCTGTTTGTACATGACTAAGGCTGTTAACAGGAATTTGTGTTTGGTTTTCTGTTGGATTATTTTTCAAGCCTGCTGATAGGCCACTGTGTTTGATTTCATCCGCTCTATTTGATTTGAGGCATTTTAGAACTGGTAGTCCACTGTTGTTTTGGAATCTGGTGCTAGCAGGTGTTGGGATGATTAAGGCTTACATTTTTGTAGGGGTTTGATAACTGACCTGTTTGAGGGCTGACAGGTAGTTTTTAGAATTTGTAGGCCAGATTTTGATTTTAGGATCAGTTGTGGTTTTGCTTGAGGGGGTGTTGTTGGTTGATAGGGGCCTATTGGCATAAGGTGGAGGTGAGGTGAGGACTGTCACCATATTTTGTTTAATTTGCAAGCAGATTGTTGAGGTTTTAAAGTGTTTTCCCCTTTTCTAAGAGATTCAAATATGATGAGATGGGGATACTTTATGGATAACTTTGTCATGTTAGAGATCATTTTGAGTTTGTGAATTCATCATTGCCTTAGGTTAGTGAGCTTGTTTTTATGATTTAATTTGGACTGAGGTATAGGTAGTACCATTTATGCCAAGACTGCTGGTATGCTTTGCCTCCTGATCAGATTATGTATTCACCAGTTTTTTACTCTTGTTGGATAACTTTGTAAAACCAGTTAAGTCTAGTTCCTTTGAAGTGAATTAGTGAATTCATAGTGTCAGTTCTGTTTTGCTTTGGCAAATGATTAGGTGGTGGATGTGTGATCCTAGGACTGTCTTTGTGTTTAAGTTTGCAGTTTTTATTTCTTTTGAGGTGTTTGGCAAGGTTAGAGTTAATGATTGGTTAATGTGGTATGGTTCTGTTCAGACCTATTGTTAGAAGTAGCAAACCTATCAGCTCATGTTTGGGGTATGTATGCCTCAGTATCTTTGTGTAGCCTGTTTGTATTGTCGAGCCTTTGCTTGAACATTGTTGCTAATGTTGTCATGTCTTGAGATACTGCTCTGCTGTGGAAAAGAGTTGTTGGCATGAGGCCTAAATTCTGTCACTGTCAAGATCATTGGTGAATGATGTTTTTTAATGCCTATGTTTCTGCCAGCTTCTTTCCAAGATTTGATAACTTCTGATTTCATCAGGCTCAATCTTATATTGAATTCTCAGTCTGTTATGGTAGGGATTATTGAAATTTGCTTTATCATTTAAGTCACTTGTTTTAACTTTGTTCAAATGCCATGTCTACTTTACACCAATTTCACCAAAGTGGCAACTTTCATGCCATTTTTTCATTCTGAGATCTTTTGAACATTTTGCCTGTCATAATCTTTTCCATATCATATTTCAAGTGTGCTCAGACCTTTGCATACCCTCAAGCCCACCTGTTTTGATCTCTTGAACTCAAGATGCATATCAAAAAACCATTTTTGCAAGTTCAATCGAATTTCCTTATGTGCACATCATTTTAAAAAACCAACTGTACCATCATGATCCTTGTTCAATTCTACCCAAGTTTGATCTAAAGTTTGCTAAAATTGGTGAAGAATTGAGCAAGTTAGCATCAAAATGCATTTTGTAAAATGTCTTGTTCTTGGTTCTTTGTGTTTGCCCAGAATTCATGAAAAACACGCCTTATATGTTTATGGGGGTGGCTATATCAACGGATGTATAGCCACACCAGTGGTAATCAACTTACTCTTAAGCATGCCTTTCACTAGCCAGACCTGGGTTCGATCCCTGAGGAGGATCAACCCTTTTGTCCTTTTTATTTTTCTTGCGCGCGCATGTGTGAGCTGAAGGGCATGGGTTCAACTCCCACCCCTTGCTTTTGTTTTACTTTATTTTTACTTGTTAAATTTGATTTGTTCATAAAACTTTCAAAATTCATATCTTTCTCATTTTTCATCCTTTTTGGTCCATTCTTTTTGCAACATGCGTTTTTCAATGCCTATTTTCATGTGATGTAATAATATTGCAAGTTGTTCTCAAATATGATGCACTTTGTCTATAATAACTTTGTTATTTTGTCGAGATCGTTATCTTGCTTACTTCTTTAAACAATGAATGAGTTTTTCTTGTGATATTTTTGCACCCCATGTTAGTTAGCATACTAGGATCTATTCTTGGTTGTCACCATGATCTCATATTGCATTCCTCCTAAATTATGAGGTTAAACTGATTTACTTGTGTTTGATTATCATCAATGCATATTGTTGTTACATTTGTTCCACCTTGAGTTCATGACATGATTACTTTCAAATTGTGATTTGATTATATGGTTGTTGCCTTCATGCTTTCAATCTTTATTAAGATTATGCTTTCTTTGTTAAGATCATACTTTCAATCTTTGTTAAGATATGTTTTCAAATCTTTGTTAAGATGTGCCTTTTATCTTTGTCAAGATATGTCTAGGTCTTTACCTTTTCCTTAAGTCTTGTAAGTACTTATCTCTGCTTACCTATTGTAATATGCTTGCATAATTTGGTTGTGACCATCTATCTTAATTGCAATCATTGATACTATGATACCATGCTTTGGTTGTAACCATTCATCTCACTTGAAATACTTGCTTATTGTAATATGCTTGTTCATTCTTGATTGTAACCTTTATCTCTTGTAATCATCATGTTTGAATGCTTATTGCTTTGTTAAATTCATCTTTCCCCAAGTGATGGAACTTTTTAGTTCTCATCTAAGTTATCTCTTTCTCTCCTTCCAAAGGAAAAGTCTCTCCCTTAACCCTTGTGTTATTGGATAGCTCATTACCTCTTCCCCTTGACTTTGTGAAGTCATCCTAACCCTAGCTTAGTTAAGTTAGAACATTTAAGCCTTAGACTTTGCTTTGAGTCTAAAATACCCACCTTCACTAGGAGTGTTTCTTTAACTAGAACCCTAGGATAGAGTTTGGTTAACTCTATGTAAGAATCATGGAAATGATTATTTACTCCCCTTTCTTGAGAGTTCAACATAGATCTAGAGAGTTTCGTAAAACTCTACACAAGCATGGATATGTTTGTTCCCCATTTGTACCTTGATCATAATCAAGTGTTCTTCAACCCTAGTGAGGTGAACTACGATTGCTCTGATTCTATCCTAGTTAGGATACGTAGACAGAGGACGCGACGTCTTTGCGAGCAAGCTTAGAAACTATCTTTAGGTTTTAACCTACACCTTTTACCCAATTCCAAACCTTAGCAAACATTTACCAAACTTAGCATGCAAACAAACAAAAGGTTCCTGTAGAGTACTACAAATGTTTAGGATGTGAAATACCTACCCTACGCATAACCAACCCCCGATCCCCGAATCTCTTAGCGTTGTCGTTACATCGCGCAAAAGGTTCTTTCTTTCTTTAAACCTTTCCTTTGGATAAATTAAAGTCCGGTTGTGAATTTAAGAATTAAAGATTCAAGTTAATCAATAGCTTGGTATCACGATTCTCACCGCAACAGGAGAACACTCAACTAAACATCCATAAGCCTGAAAACATGGTCTTATACATTACCAAGAGAATAGCTTCAACTTGGATAAAAATCGACAAGTATGCCACTAGCTCTCATAGGTAACAAAAGATCCAATCTATTTAATACAATACCATGGAGAATAGGAGGCTAAAAATCTCACTCATAAAAATGACTTAGTTTCCGATTCGGGACAAGTTTACCTTTATGTTAAGCAATCGTAATTTGACTTATGTAGAAGTCACAACTACCTGAGGTCGGGCAATAACAATTTATGTGTTAATACATGCTAGAGAAATGATATGTAGATCATTTTCCTAAAGCATGCCACACAAAAAGAAAAGGGGATGGTCTCATCTTAATCAAGAACTTAAAAAGTTCCATGATATTTAAAGATGGTCATTGACCAAAAGAAAAGAAAAGAAGAAGGGAGAAGAAGAAGAGATCCAAGTTGAAGCACAAAGCTCAAATAACTATCCTAAATATCCATCAACCATTTTGGTACGTCAACATGACAAACATATCATAAAATAAAACTATCAAAATTAATTCATAATTAATTAATAGTAAGCTTGAATTTATAAATGTTTAAGTTCAAGTTGTCCTACCCAATTTCCATGGAGATTGAGGAAGTTTGGTCAATGTGGAGCGTATTTCAAGTCAAGTCAAAGCCAATCTCAAAATAAAAACACAAAATATCAATTATACAATTAAAGAAGCAATTTAAAATTGATATTTAATGAATTTTAAGGATGAAAATAAACAAAGGTATTCAAACATCAAGCAAAAAATCCAGTAAAATCACACAAGGTCAGAAATGAGTCAAGAAAAGTTGACAAAAAAATTTAGAATTTTTAAAGTCAGAAAAGCATTTTTAAAATCAATTAAAACAAAGCAAATATCAAGAAAAATAAGAAATATATCAAATGATAAAATAAAAATATGAAAAAGAAGATAATTCGAACTATTTTTGTGAGATTTTTTCAGAATTTTTGGAGTTTAAAACAATTTTCTACAAATTTTTGAAGTTTAAAACAATTTAAAACAAAATTAGATAATAAAAATATAACAGAAAATATGTGGCACGTTGGATGGATGTTGACTATTGAAGATAGCCAGATCCAATTATTATCAATGTGTGCTCACGATGGAAAATAGCGCAAATAGAGCAGCGGATCATTTTAAAATAGTTAGCAGATAAGTCAGCCACACGGAGGGATGCGATTGGACGGGGAAACCATGTCATCGTCTTCAACCTCTCGCTCTCGTTTCAAATAGATTTTTGCAGAAATCATGAATTTTAAAATGGCAACAAAAGAAGCTGAGACTGTTAGAACACAGATTGGTTCTTAATATATCTCAATGTTTTGATGATAACATTAATGAAACTTTGTATAAAGAAAATATATACTATAATTTTGTTCAAGTGTTTTTGTTTCAGATATTAAATAAATATTCATCTGAAGATAAAAAGAATTCCTCTGAACTTTATAACGCAAAGCTCTGAGCGTAGAAGCGCAGCACAGAAGACTCTGAAGCGCTAGCTGTAGAAGACTCTGAAGCGCTACCTACAGAAGACTCTGAGCGCAGAGTATATAGATTCAGAATATTCAGAAGACTCTATGAGAACTAAACGCTGCAAGTACAGAGGCTTTGAGAATCAAGTCAACTCTGATCATTCATTCACGCTAAGCACTTTGCTGCAAAACTCTGGATAGAGTGACTCTGATAAAAAGAACAAGGAACAACATCAAAGGATCTGATGCAAGACTAGTTTTCATATTTGTTCATTTGAAAAAGATATTGTTCAAGAAAGATACGTTGCCAAACCCAATGTCTACCAACGGTATTATTTCTCATTCGTGTATGGCACAAGAATTCAGGCAAAAAGGGAATGTCAAATCAAGACGAAAAGTATTTGTCCTTTCTATCTACATCCTACAGTACTTTCATCTACACACTTTGAGAAAATGGTGTATATAAAGAAATCTCCATCAACACTTCAAACACAACGATTTCCATAAGAATTCAAAAAAGCAAACAAAGAAAATATTTAAACATCTTTCTACATCAAACACTAGTTTTATTTGTTCTTCATTTTGTGTAAAAATCACAGTTGTGATAATAGCTTTTTAGAAGCAACTAAACACATTGTATTTTCTCTTTCTAAAAGTTCCTTGAGAGACCAAGTTGTGGTCAGGATTCTTGAGAAGACTAAGACAGTTGTCTTAGTGATATCACTGTAATCAGCTTTTGATTTAGTGGATTAATTCCTTGTTTGAGAGAGGCAAAATCACCTTGGCCAGGTGGACTGGAGTAGTTTGAGTTTAAACGAACCAGGATAAAAATAACTTGTTATTTTCTATTGTCATAATTGTTTGAAAACCCCTTATTCAACCCCCCTTCTAAGTGTTTTCCTACCTTCAGTTGGTATCAGAGCTCCGGCTCTAAAGTGATATCACTTAACAGTGACAGAGAAATATCCAGTTGGGAAAACTCTTGATTTATTATCTTTGATATATTATGGCTGAAACTTCAACTTCATACAACAAATATGATGATAAAGATAGAATTAGCACAAAGCCTCCAATGTTTGATGGAGAAAATTTTGATTATTGGAAGGATAGAATAGAAAGTTTCTTTCTAGGCTATGATGCTGATCTATGGGATTTGGTCATTGATGGATACATTCACCCCACTGATGGTGAAGGCAAAAAGATTGACAGAAAGTCAATGACTGATCAACAGAAGAGAGATTTCAGAAATCATCACAAAGCTAGAACTATTATGTTAAACGCTATATCTCATACTGAGTATGAGAAAATCACAAATAGAGAAACAACGTTTGACATGTTTGAGTCATTAAAGATGACACATGAAGGAAACTCTCAGGTGAAGGAGACAAAGGCTCTTGCGCTTATTCAGAAGTATGAAGCTTTCAAGATGGAGGATGAAGAATCTGTGGAAACCATGTTTTCAAGATTCCAGATTCTGACAGTTGGTTTAAAGGTCCTTGACAAAGGATACTCCACTTCAGATCATGTGAAGATCATCAGAAGTCTACCAAAGAAGTGGAGACCCATGGTCACACTGCTGAAGCTATCAAAGGATCTTAACAAGATCACTCTGGAGGAACTCATCAGTTCCTTAAGGAGTTATGAGATAGAGATGGAAGAAGACGAGCCTCTGAAGAAAGGTAAGTCTATTGCTTTGAAATATAATAAAAAATCTGACACGAAAGCTTTTCAGGTACTTAAGGAAAGCTCTGGAGAATCTTCCTCAGATGAAGATCAACTATCGTTGTTTTCCAAAAGGATAAATCAACTCTGGAAGCATAAGCAAAAGAAGTTCAGAAACTTCAAAAGATCAGAACAACATGGCGAATCTTCTGGACACAAAAGATCTGGCAAGAAAGAAGTTGTGTGCTTTGAGTGCAAGGAGCCAGGACACTACAAAGGTGAATGTCCCAAACTTCAGAAGGAGAAACCCAGAAAGAAGTTTGAGAAAAAGAAGAAAGTCCTGATAGCCACGTGGGATGACTCAGATGCTTCTAAAGCCACATCAGATTTTGAGGACGAATGTGCAAATGTTGCACTGATGGCTGACACAGAAAACCATGAAGAATCATCTGAATCTAGATCAGAATCAGATTCAGAAGAGGTATTTTCTGAACTTACCAGAGCTGAGCTAGTTGAAAGCTTATCTGAGATGGTTGAAAACTATAGTAAAATCAGACTCAAATACAAGAAGCTTCAGAGCTATCTTGCATCTGAGACTGATCAGATGAAATCAAAAATTACTGAGCTAAAAGCAAATAACTATCAAATAAAAATTGATTTAGAAAAAGCTCAACAAAAGTCTGATTTAGATACTATGTCTTGCTCCAAAAATATTTTAGAAGAGTACGACTATAGTTTTCAGAAGTTCCTGTCCAGAGGCCTAGATAGAAGCAAAATGGCTTCCATAATCTATGGTGTTAGCAGGAATAACAGAAAAGGAGTTGGATATGAATCACCCTCTGGGAAGGATTTAAATCCAAAACCTGTTGATAAGCTGATCATCAATTACACTCCTCTGTACACTCACGTTAAATATGGTCACCTAAATGACATAAAGCACACACGTACAGATTAGATCACAAAAACCTTTATTAAACCAAAACCTCGTCAGAACACGAAAGTTTTTAAGGAACAAAAGTTCAGGCAGAACTTCAGACCAACTAACCCCAGAGGACCCAAAAAGATATGGGTACCTAAGGATATAATAATCTATGTTGCAGATGTCCTTAGCAGCAAAGTTAAGACACCAGTCATGGTACCTGGACTCTGGCTGCTCACGACATATGACGGGAAGAAGTTCTATGTTCCAAAGCCTGGAACTTAGATCTGGAGGATACGTGAAGTTTGGAGGAAACCAAAAGGGCAAAAGCATTGGCTCTGGAACAATTGGTAATAGTGACCTCCCTTCTATCTCTAATGTTCTGCTTGTTGAAGGATTAACACATAATCTATTGTCCATAAGTCAATTAAGTGACAATGGTTATGATATAATCTTTAATAAAAAATGTTGTAAAGTTGTTAGTCAAAAAGATGGTTCAATCCTCTTTAATAGGAAAAGGAAGAACAACATTTATAAGATAAACCTTTCATAACTGAAAAATCAAAATGTTAAATGCCTTATGTTTGTTAATGATGAGCAATGGGTCTGGCATAGAAGATTGGGTCATGTTAGCATGAGACGTATATCTTAAATTAACAAGCTCAATCTGGTTAGAGGACTTCCTAAGTTGAAGTTCAACTCAGATGCTCTTTGTGAAGCATGTCAGAAAGGAAAATTTTCAAAATCTTCTTTCAAATCTAAAAATGTTGTTTCTACCTCTAGACCATTAGAGCTACTTCATATTTATCTGTTTGTACCAGTCAAAACTGCACCCATCAGAGGCAAGAAGTATGGATTAGTCATTGTTGATGACTACAGCAGATGGACATGGGTAAAATTCCTGAAACACAAGGATGAGTCTCATTTTGTATTCTTTGACTTGTGAAATCAAGTCCAAATTGAAAAGAATTTTAATATTATCAAAGTCAGAAGTGATCATGGTGGTGAATTTGAAAATAAATATTTTGAAAAATATTTTAAAGAAAATGGCATTGCACATGATTTCTCTTGTCCTAGAACTCCTCAACAGAATGGAGTTGTAGAACAAAAGAATAGAACATTGCAAGAAATGGCCAGAACCATGATCAATGAGACTAATATGGCAAAACATTTTTGGGCAAAAGCAATTAATACAGCATGTTATATTCAGAACAGAGTGTCTGTAAGACCTCTTCTGGAGAAGACTCCTTATGAATTGTGGAGGAATAGAAAGCCTAACATTTCTTATTTCCATCCTTTTGGATGTGTTTGTTTTATTCTGAATACTAAGGATAATCTGAACAAGTTTGACTCTAAAGCACATAAGTGTTTTATGATTGGATATTCTGAACGCTCAAAAGGCTACAGAGTATACAATACTGAGACACAGATTATGGAGGAATCATTTCATGTCAGATTTGATGATAAGCTTGGCAATCAAAAGCCAAAGCAGTTTGAAATTTCTGCAGATAGAGAAGTTCTTCTCACAGACTCTGAAGAATCAGAGGCATATAGAGTTAAAGCAAAAGAACCAGAAGCTACTTCAGGTGCTACTCCGTTAGCTGCCTAGCTGGACAATTTAACCATTTCTGAAGAAACCCCTCTGAAAGGATCCTCCAGAATCGAAGCTTCTCACCCAGAGGAAATGATTATTGGAAAGAAGGATTATCCCATCAGAACAAGATCCTTTCTCAAATCATCTGGAATATCATTGTTTGGTTTAGTATCACTTATTGAACCTACCTCTATGGATGAAGCTCTGCAACACAATGATTGTATACTTGTTATGCAAGAGGAGCTAAATCAATTCACAAGGAATGATGTTTGGGATCTGGTTCCAAGACCAATAGGATTTAATATTATTGGAACGAAATGGGTTTACAGAAACAAGCTAAATGAGCAAGGAGAAATCACCAGAAATAAAGCTAGACTGGTTGCTCAAGGCTACAGTCAGCAAGAAGGTATAGATTACACAGAGACATATGCTCTTGTGGTAAGGTTAGAATCTATTTGTTTGCTTATTTCTTTTACTGCACAGAATAACATCACTTTGTATCAGATGGATGTTAAAAGTGCTTTCTTAAATGGCTTAATTGAAGAAGAAGTTTATGTTCATCAACCTCCTGGTTTTGAAAATGAAAAATTTCCAGAACATCTTTTTAAATTAAAGAAATCACTTTATGGCTTAAAATAAGCTCCCAGAGCTTGGTATGAGAGGCTGAGTAATTTTCTTCTGGAAAATAATTTTATCAGAGGAAAGGTTGATACAACTCTCTTTCATAAATCAATTAAGAAAGACATTTTAATCTGTCAGATTTATGTAGATGATATTATTTTTGGAACAACAAATATTACGCTTGGAAAGGAGTTTGCTGAATCTATGCAGGCAGAATTTGAAATGAGCATGATGGGAGAACTCAGATTCTTTCTGGGAATTCAAGTCAATAAAACTCCAGAAGGCACTTACATACATCAGACAAAGTATGTGAAGGAGCTTCTGAAGAAGTTCAATATGACAAAGAGCAAGTCAGCTAAGACTCCAATGCATCCAACAAGCACTCTGGGAAAAGAAGAGGTAAGTAAAAAGGTAGATCAGAAGCTCTACAGAGGTATGATTGGTTCTCTTCTGTACTTGACTGCTTATAGGCCTGATATTCTTTTCAGTGTTTGTCTTTGTGCTAGATTCTAATCAGATCCTAGAGAATTTCACTTAACAGTTGTTAAGAGAATTATGAGGTATCTGAAAGGTACTACTAACGTGGGTTTGTGTTACAGAAGATCTAATGATTTTGAATTAGTTGGCTTATGTGATGCTGATTATGCTGGAGACAGACTTGAATGTAAAAGTACTTCTGGAAGCTGTCAGTTTCTGGGAGGCAATCTGATCTCATGGTACAATAAGAAGCAACCCATAATAGCACTCTCAACTACAGAAGCAGAATATATTGTTGCTGCTGGTTGTAGTACACAGATGCTCTGGATGAAGAGTCAGCTAGAAGACTATCAGATATATGAGAGTAACATTTCTATCTTTTGTGATAACACTTCTGCTATTTGCCTCTCTAAAAATCCTATTTTGCATTCTAAGGCAAAACATATAGAAATTAAACATCATTTCATCAGAGACTATATTCAGAAGGGAATTTTAAGTTTAAATTTTGTTGATAGAGACCATCAATGGGCTGATATTTTTACAAAACCCCTTGCTGAAGATAGATTTAAATTTATTCTGAAGAATATTAGTATGGATTTTTGTCCAGAATAAAAGTATTATTCAGAAGCAAATTTATTCAGATGAAAAATGATTAATGTCTATACTCTGAAGTGTTTCATCTGATTTCTTTTGTTACCTTATTTATTTTGTGAAACTCTGATCTAACAAGCTTCAGAGGATCTGAGCGTTGTTTAACGTTTCATATTCTAAAGAGCTTCAGAGGAAAAACAATATCAAACATGTGTCACATGAAATCTGAAAAGGTGGAGTGTACAAAGTGAGACGCCGTTTGAGGTACTGTTTGAATTATTGCAATTCTCGTCCCCCCCCCCCCCCCCCACACACACACACACACACACTTTTGTCAAATCTCATTAAATGCTAAAATCATTTTCTTATTTTTTAATTAATGTGATTAACTGCTAAGTGTTGGTTGTGTTTTTTTGTGCCCTAATTTTTCTCTATATATTCCATGCTTTCACACTTCTCACACTTTCACTCTCTCTCTCACATTTTATGCAATTTGGCCTTCTCCATTGTTTTCTCTTCTCTGCTAAATCTAAAAGAAGATCATTTAATCTCAAAAGTTCGTCTATGGCAACTTCATCATCTTCGTCTCAAAAGTTAGCATCAACAATGGTTGGGGCATCAACATCTGAAAAGGGTAATGAAACCTACAAAGCACCAGAACGAACTCTTCTAACACCGGTGGATGATCTAGAAGTTCTTTGTGAGTTCATGGTGAACTTTGAATGCATTGCGAAGAACGGCTTTAATCTTCGTCCAACGGTATCGTCTCAAGGATGGGTAAAGTATTTTGATATGCTGTTTGGTTCAGTCTTTCCTCACTTGGTTAAGGAATTCTGGATGCATGCAAGGGTTTTCCCTAAATTCATATATTCATATGTTTTGGGTAAAGAAATCATAATCACTGAGGAGTTGATTTGAAAACTGATAGGGTATGAAGAAGTAGATGGTGTTACTCATCTTTCTACAGGACGGGTACACATGGATGAAGTCTACAGATAAGTTTTCGCTTCTGGGATGCCTTCCAGCAAGATCAAGGATCTGAAGGTGCATTACAAGATCTGGGCAAAGATCTTTCTGGGTTGTATTCACCATAGAAAAGCATCTAAGTCTCCACACTACATCAACGCAGAGCATTTGTACTTTCTGTATTGTTTGGGAAACAATGTCAAGATGGATTTGCCATATTTGTTGTTTAATCATCTGTGGAACCACGTCAAAATGTCCAGAGAAGAGATCAGAATAAAACATCAGAAGATCAGAAATTGGATCCCAATGGGAAGATTGATTTCAGATGTTCTCACAGAGAATGGATTAGTTGCACATCTAACAGAGGCAGGTCAGACAGCAGAATTGGAAAAAATTATGGGAAAGCCTCTGGATGGGAAAATTTTGCAAAGGATGAAGCTGGTGGAGGAACTTTCTTCTGATCCAGTTAAGGTTAAATCAGATGAAGTTTTCAGAATAAGAGTCCTAGTGGAAGACTTTCCACTGTTTACTGTAGAGGAGCCCAAGGAAGCTCTGCTCTTCTATATTGAATCATGTCTAGCAGATGGCACTCCCATACCAGCAGATTTGATAAAAAGAGCATATGAACATGCTCCAGAAATTTTTGAGAAGAAGAGAAGGAAGAAGAGCAAGGTTTCAGAAGAAGGTCCTTCTAAGAAAGGTTCTACACGCACCAAGAGGAAAGCCTCTGAAGAAGTCTCTTCTGTGAAGGCTAAGCATTCTAAACTTTCAAGTAACACTTCTGTTGTTCCTGTTTTAAAAACTATAACTGAAATTCTAACATATGAACCTTATACTCCTCCATATGACCCTATTCCTACTCCCTCTCCTCCTCACACCACTTTTGAACACATTTCATCTGAAAATGTTCATGACTATGTTCCCTCTCCTCAACCACAACCACAAATATCACAACCCTCTGAACCTCAACCATCTGAACCATAAACTTCTGAACCACAAACATCTGACCCTCAACCATTTGAACCTCAACACTCTGAACCTCAACCCTCTGAACCACAACCAGATGAACCAAACCCCTCTGAACCAAACCATTCAGAACCTAACCCCTCTGACCTTGATCATGAAATCCTTGATATCCAACCACTCATGACCGTACACCCTATCTCATCTGGATCATCTGACTCGTCAGATTCATCTGACTCTGACCTATCAGATGTTACCTCACCAACACATAATTCCCTAAACCATCCTGATGATATTCCTACTCCCATTCCCACTCCTACTCAAATTCCCTCTCCTACTCCAATTCCCATTCCTACTTCCATTACCATTCTTACTCCCCTTCCCTCTCTTTCCTCATAACAACCCTCATCTTCTGATAAACCATCACCTTCTGTTGACCCTAAGGAATCCTTCTTAGAGACTCTCCTTAAACCCACACCTAGGTTAGATGTTGGGACTCTGTTATATGGTTTCGAGACAGAAATGTAGATGTGGATGTATGTTGCTAGGGAAAGGTGCCTGAATAAAGTGAATCCTCATGATTCTGAAGTATTTTGGACTACTTTCAGAAGAAGGTTCAACTCTATGACTAAGAACCTTCAAGCTGCTTGCTCTGCAGATGCTCAAGAAAATTTTTCTGAAGCTGTCAAATTCGCTCTTCTGGGTGTACGCAGAATCCCTACTCAGTTTCTGGAAAACACACCTGCAAAGGTTGTGTGTTCAGCATCTGAAGAAACTGTTGCACTTCAGATTAGTGTAATTCCTCAGCCTGAAGAAATTTTCACAGAGGCTGCTATCTCTGAAGAGACTCTTGCATTTGATAAGCCTTCTGATATGGATTTAGAGATAGCATTTGCTTCAGTGGTCATTCCAGAATCAACAGTTTTGAAGAAAGCTTCTGAAGAAGTGAAAGTATCTGAAGACGTGAAGGAAAAGCTTGCTCAGCAAGAGGCTGCAACAAGTGAAATAAAAACCTGGATGGTTAAGCAAGAGAAGACAACAAAAGAGATCAAGACTTGGATGGCTAAGCAAGATGAATCTACTTCTGAGATCAAGACTTGGATGGCAAAGCAGGAAGCACAAACTTCTGAGATAACTGAGCTTCTGAAGATTATAGCCTCTCGACCAACTTAATTGTCTTGTCTGTGCACATCTATGTTTTTTGCTTGTTTTTGTTATCTTCTGAGTTCTTTAAATGAATACATCTGATTGATTTTCTTCTGCTTATCTGTTATAATTGTTTTCTTGCTCTGATATTTTTTATCTTAAATTTTTTTTCTGAAATCACTTTTTGATATGACAAAAAGGGGGAGAAAATGGAAATTTTGATTATTCATATAAACAGATACAAAATGGTAACTCATACATGATAAAATATAACTAATGTTGAATTAAGTGTTTCCGAGCTAAAAACTTCTCATCTGATAATATCCTTAGAAGTAACTATGAACAAGGTCTGAGAAAGTCTACAAAGCTAACTCTAACTCTGGAAAGAATACAAGTGCTGAAAGGGAAGTATTTAATTTTTCTAGCAGTATTCATTTCAGGGGGAGAATCATAATCTCAGGGGGAGATATATTTTTTTCTTGGTTTGAACAAAATTTCGTATAGTTTTTGTCATCATCAAAAAGGGGGAGATTGATAGAGCACATATTGGTTCTTAATATATCTCAATGTTTTGATGATAACATTAATGAAATTATGTATACAGAAAATATATACTCTAATTTTATTCAAGTGTTTTTGTTTCAGATATTAAATAAATATTCATCTAAAGATAAAAAGAATTCCTCTGAATGTTATAACGCAAAGCTCTAAGCGTAGAAGTGCAGCATAGAAGACTCTGAAGCGCTATTTGCAGAAGACTCTGAAGCGCAACACAGAAGACTCTGAAGTGCTAGCTGCAGAAAACTCTGAAGCGCTACCTACAGAAGACTCTGAGCGCAGAGTATATAGATTCAGAATATTCGGAAGACTCTGTGAGAACTAAACGCTGCAAGTACAGAGACTCTGAGAATCAAGTCAACTCTGATCATTCATTCACGCTAAGCACTTTGCTGCAAAACTCTGGATAGAGTGACTCTGATAAAGAAGAAAA
The DNA here is from genome assembly GCA_963859935.3 of Lathyrus sativus. NCBI lineage: Eukaryota > Viridiplantae > Streptophyta > Magnoliopsida > Fabales > Fabaceae > Lathyrus > Lathyrus sativus. The sequence continues at coordinate 500,646,822 of OZ012737.1, forward strand.
AGGAACAACATCAGAAGATCTGATGCAAGACTAGTTTTCATATTTGTTCATTTGAAAAAGATATTGTTCAAGAAAGATATGTTGCCAAACTCAATGTCTACCAACGGTACTATTTCTCATTCGTGTATGGCATAAGAATTCAGGCAAAAAGGGAATGTCAAATCAAGACGAAAAGTATTTGTCCTTTCTGTCTACATCCTACAGTACTTTCATCTACACACTTTGAGAAAGTGGTGTATATAAAGAAATCTCCATCAACACTTCAAACACAACGATTTCCAAAAGAATTCAAAAAAGCAATCAAAGAAAATATTCAAACATCTTTCTACATCAAACACTAGTTTTATTTGTTCTTCATTTTATGTAAAAATCACAGTTGTGATAATAGCTTTTTAGAAGCAACTAAACACGTTGTATTTTCTCTTTGTAAAATTTCCTTGAGAGACTAAGTTGTGGTCAGGATTCTTGAGAAGACTAAGACAGTTGTCTTAGTGATATCACTGTAATCAGGTTTTGATTTAGTGGATTAAGTCCTCGTTTGAGAGAGGCGAAATCTCCTTGGCTGGGTGGACTGGAGTAGTTTGAGTTCAAACGAACCAGGATAAAAATAACTTGTTATTTTCTATTGTCATAATTGTTTGAAAACCTCTTATTCAACCCCCCTCCCCCCTCTAAGTGTTTTCCTACCTTCAGAGACTACCATCATTGGATTTGTCTCTTCATCGCCATCTCAGCCATAGCCACCATTAAAATTTATTCAACAGCACAAAACGTGAAAAACCAAAAAAAGTTTCAAAAAGGAATTTAAAAACAGACATAGCAAACACATAAATTAATGAAAACTAAGGTTACCATGATCATCAGTGAGTCAAGAACTACATTGTAGCAAGAAATTTGAGTTGAATTGAAGCTGAATTCTACCTGAACCCAAGTGTGTCGAAAGCTTATGCAACTGGACCTTGGTAGCTCAAATTAGTGAACGGTTTGCTTTGGTTTTAATTTGGTTAGCTTCAATGAAGGTCAAGGAAGCTAACTGAATGGATAATTTGAGTGGAGAATGTGTGGAAATGTGAAAATGAAGTTACAAGCTAAGAGTTCAAATTGGATCTTAGCAGGGTGAAATTAGCTATCAAAAGTTTGAGAAATGATGCATGCATGACCCTCTATTTATAGTGAAGTGAATGGTGAGTTTTAGTGAAGAAATTGGGGCTCAAATTGTGTTATCCAAGTTTGCTCGATCCATGGAAATTGTGTGACTTGCACGTGCTCAAAACGCGTCTTAAACTTGTGTTTTATGACTTAAACAACTTCGTGAATCTTGCTAATCTTGATTAGAGGCAAAAACACATGATTAAATGGATTGTAATTGAGAAACAAGTGAATCAAAATTCTGACCATGGTGTGAAACTCAGTTCCAAGTGACCTTATTCAAATTTATAGAGCATCAAGCACAAGAGGCTTTTGTGATCATTCTTTTTGCAACTTGTGGATTTCATCACAAACTTTACAATGTGCTAAGAAAGAATTGATTTGGATGTTTGTACCAAAATTTATGGCTTGTTGAATTTTTCAAAAACAACTTATCATCATACTTAGAAAAATTCTAAGTCTTTGAGGCAGAAAATGACCTATAATGTTCCATCAAATTCCATGGCCTTTCAAGCATAATTTGATCTTAATCCTTGAAGCAAACTTGTATAGGGAATTGTTAATGATATTATGTAAAAAGGATCCGCCTCAAATGATAAAAATTGGAGAAATTATGATCCTTGAAAGATGAGAAAAAGTCACTTGAAAATAGGTCAAATTTCACTAAGTCCACAAATGATCTATAATGTTTTCAAACTTTTGATGGTCCTCCAAGCATAATTGGCTCTTGTCATGTAACGAGGAGTTATGGAGGATTTTGATAAGAGTAATATGCAAAAACAAAGTACTCAATAACATGGAGAATTGAAGTAGTTGTAGTCTTTGGAACCTTGATTTGAAAATGTTGACTTTTTGGACAAAACTTCTTGAATCAACTTGTATACTTGAGATTTTCTTGCACTTCAAGATACGTGGATGATCATATGAACTTAAAATAAGATTTCCTTGAATTCACTTTGATTAAATTGACCAAGGCTTAAGATAACTTGTTGAAGAAGGCATGTAAATAAACACATGAACCTTTGACTTTCTTGAGAAACAAGTTATACAACCTTGAGGTACTCTTGCTCAAACTGATATAGGATGATGCTTAAGAACTAAGAACTTGATATTAGAAGTCATATCTTGAGAAATAAGCCCTTGGGAGTCAATGGATGTTCAAAGTTTGACTTGAGGGAACATATAAACATAAAGATAAATACACACGAAAGGGTGCTTGGTGATCCTAAAAGCAAAACTCAAAGGATGGGAGGGGGAGAAGCAATATGTGACTTGCTTGTGTAAAGATGCAAATGATAAGTGGGATCCTAAAGTTAAAAATTAGGGTATGACCGATGCCCCTATTTAAGCTTCTTCTATCTGGAGATATAAAGATTGACATCTTCGTCTCGACGAGATCGGAGAGACTTAAATATAACAACAAACTCAATTTTTGGCTCTAAGATGCCACAAATGCACATGATATGACATGAATAAATGCTCAAATTTTATTAATAATAATGGTATCCCGCAAATGGCATGACTCAATGGATTATTAAAAAGTTGAAAAGTGGTAAATAAATGGAAAAAATGCTACATTGAAATACGATGACCACTATTCTCCCTAAAAACTTTGAATTCCACTCTGCTCAAATCTTTGGTCGAGGATGACTAAATGAGAATCTTTAATAGATATCATTGTTTCAAACGATCAAGTCTGGTCTGATGCAGTTACTTCCCATAATCCCTAACTTTTTCCTAGATTGCCCTCTTGGGTTTTCAATCTACCGGGATGATTATTTCTGTTTATGTCTCTAATTTTTTCCTGGACCGCCCTTTCAGGTTTTCAATCCACCGAGACGCTCATTTTTGCCTAAGCGGCCTTTCAGGTTTTCAACTTAGCGAAATGTTCTTTTTATTTTTTAGGCAAGTATTTTTTGACTTCATCGGCGTTCATAGGATGAGGGAGCTCCTCAGCATTCATAGTTGTAAGAATCAACGCACTTCCAGATAAGGCTTGCTTGGCAACATACAGGCCTTCATAATTGGGAGTCCACTTTCCCCTAGAATCAGTAATGAAAGACAAGATCTTCTTGAGAACGAGGTTGCTTTCTATGAATACGCGAAGTTGAACCTTCTTATCAAAATCTTTCTTTATCCTCTGTTGATACAACTAACCATGGCACAACATCGTCATTTGCTTCTCTTCAATCAAATTTAACATGTCATACCTACTTTGACATCATTCAGCCTCAGGACAACTCATCTTCCATCAAGAATCTCATTGGCGGTATTTTAATCTCTATCGAAAGCAATACATCCATACCATATACAAGAGGAAAAGAGGTTTCCCCTATTGAAGTGAGGATAGATGTACGATACCCATGCAAAGTAAAAGGGAGCATCTCATGCCAGTCCTTATAAGTTACAACCATCTTCTGGATAATCTTCTTTATATTCTTGTTAGCAGCTTCAACAACCCCGTTCATCTTTGATCTATACGGAAAAGAGTTATGGTGTTTAATTTTGAACTATTCATACATCTCTTTCATCATTTTGTTTTACAAGTTAGATCTGTTATCATTAATGATCTTACTTGGAACACCATAATGGCAGATAATTTGATTCTTGATAAATCAGACAACCACTTGCTTGGTCACATTGGCGTATGATGTCGCTTCAACCGACTTGGTAAAATAATCAATGGCCACCAGAATGAAACAATGTCCATTTGAAGCTTTAGGCTCAATCATGCCAATCATGTCAATTCTCCACATGGGGAAAGGTCATGGAGAAGAGATAACATTGAAAAGAGTTGGAGGTACATAAGTCTTGTCAGCATAAACTTGACACTTGTGGCATTTCTTCACAAATTTGTAGCAATCAGACTCCATTGTTAGCCAATAGTAACCTGCTTTTAACATTTTCTTTGCCATTGCATGTCCATTGGCATGGGTACCAAAGGATCCTTCATGAACTTCTTTCACTAACATGTCTGCTTCATGTATATTCATGCATTTGAGCAAAACCATGTTATAAATTCTCTTGTAAAGCACATCTTCATTTAGGAAGAAACTGTCAGTCAACCTTCTCAAAGTCTTTCTATCCTTCTTGGATGCCCCAAGTGGGTACTCTTTACTCTGGAAAAAAAATTTGATATCATAATACCACAACTTATCATCTTTGATCTCTTCTGTTGTAAACACATGAGTTGGTCTATCAATACGCATCACATTAATTTTGGGCACATCATTCCAACAATTCACTTTAATCATAAAAGATAAAGTTGCTAGTGCATCATCCATCTGGTTCTTATCACGAGGTATGTGGTGAAACTCAACTTTATTAAAGAAAGTTGACAACTTCCTTGCACAATCTCTATAAGGGATCAAACCTAGTTGACGACTTTCCCACTCTCTTTTAATATGGTTAATGACCAAATTAGAATCACCATACACATCAAGAATCTTGATTTTTAAATCAATAGCCTCTTCGAGACCCAATATACACACTTCATACTCTTCCATATTATTTGTACAATTGAACATCAACCTTGTGGTGAAAGGAATATGAGAACCATGAGGAGTAGTTATGGTCGCCCCAATACCATTGCCATAAGTGCTAACAGCTCCATAAAACACCAAACCCCAGGGGGATCCAGGCTCTAGACCTTCTTCGGGTAATGGCTCTTCACAATCTTTAGCTTTCAAATACATCACATCCTCATCAAGAAAGTCAAACCTGATGGATTGGTAATCAATAATTGGCTGATGAGTCAAATGGTCAGCCAAAATACTTGCTTTTACAACTTTCTGAGTTTGGTATTCGATATCATATTTTGATAATAACATTTTCCAACGGGCAATCCGGCCAGTTAAAGAAGGCTTTTCAAAAATACTTGATTAGATCCATTTTGGATATTAATCAGGTAGTATGATTCAACATTGTCGCAACGCGAAAAACAACTGGCGGAAAAACAGAGTCACCATCGAACTTTATTTATCCCAATGGGGCAAGGAAAACATCTAGAAAACCCCAAAAGGGAGAAGACATAGTCTCGCGACCAAATCCTGGGTTCGGGAGTCAATTATGCAAGGGGAAGGTATTAGCATCCCTCACGTCCGCTGTACTCAACGGGATCCACTCTTGTTGTTCTAATCAAAGGGTGTATTAATCTAAAGTCTACTGCCAAATAGAAACTAAATAAAAGGTGACTCGATAGGACATCGTTGTCTAATTATGCCTATGTATTCCCTCGTGCAATGGGAAATTCAGAGTCAACGCAGTTCGACCTACCACTAGTTGGTTGGTGTCTTTTATGAGCGATGTTAAGCTCACGTTCCAGCAGTTAGGGTCGATGCCTGTTTGCGGTAGAACGAAGGTAACATGCCCTTTCTAAAAAAAAGTTTTGACAGAAAGTCTCGAGGGACAAAGTGATTTGTGGTTTGTTTAAGGATTTTAGAGAAATTGATTGACTTTGTTTGTGACATGTATCACACTAAAGTCTATGACATAGGAGCAAATACTTCTCGCTAACGATCCAAACGGCACGCGCTCAAAGTACCCTAAGATGAGGTTAGAAATACATCCGCTTGTCTTTTCCTATGTGCTTAAGGCTCGTGATGCAATTTACACATCGTCTTTATTAAATGTTTTATTTGATTTAAGAGAGAAGAGAGAGACGCCACGTCAGATCTATGGGAGACTTGGTCCTAGATGTTGTCATGTAAAGTGGCCCTATAGTTAAGGTTAAGAGGGAGTTAGCTTAACGTTGTCATGTTAGAAAAAATGGTCCTAAAACCTAATGGCTTGATTCAGTTTATCGATGATAAAATTTGATCAAGAAACTAAGGGAGCAGAGAAGTTAGGCAAATAAACACTCGCATGCCACTCACACGCCACAGGGATCATAAGTTACCAAGCAATGTATCAAGGTCAAAACAAAGTTTATCAACCAAGACGCATCAACTCGTCATATGATAATTCCTTGCCCTCTTTTAGAATTTGTCGATATTGCTTTGACATTTAGATGCTTGCAGATTCTCGCAATGATTTCATGCCGCAAATTTCCTTTGATGATTCAGTTTCCAACACATTTACCAAGGGTGGAATACGTTGCTCAATTGTCGAGATTGTCGTCGATTACGGTTGTGGTAAGGGCATTAACAGTAGTGTACAACATGGCTACTTTCAGAATCATTTATCTTCCCTTTTAAAACTGCTTTATGGACCATGGCTTCCTTGTGTATTTGATGACATATTTATTTGATGACATGTTAGCGTAGTTCCTTTTTAGCATAGGTTTGACTCTCTACCATTTCATCATAATTTGCCGTATCAATGTAGGCCCTGAATGTCGATCTGGCAGAAAAGTGTCGCCTTATCATTTAGTTCAGAATTTTTATCCCCCAGCTGCTACTCACTTTCGTCCTGGTTAGCAGAAGTTGAATAGCATCCTGCTGGTCCATGCTCTTAGAATACTGGCAGTTGTAATTTCAATACGTAGCTCTTGAACTTTATGAATGAGATAGGCATGCGGTTGTTTCTTCCTTACTTTGTGGTTGTATTTAATCATTCTTGATCTTGCAGGGAAATAGGTACAACATGAGAGTGGTTAATGAGCTATCAACACTTTCGCGCGCGGTCTAAAATTTGGATCAACTTCGTCAATTTTTAAGGTATTCCAACCAAGCAATCTACCCACTCCTTAACATACTTGTACTAGGATGTAGCTTGAAAATACTGCGACTCTTTATGCTTGAATTAGGACAGCTTGTATCACGTTTTGTAATGTCAAAGTGCACCACTTGGAGTTTATAAAACTTGTATCATGAATGACTTGAAACTCTTGGTTTTTTGTTTTGGTGTTAAACTGATTTTTCGTGACCTATGTGGTTGTTCATGTGTTTGGATTATTCTTACTTGTAATGAAACTTAAGAATTTGTTAATCTTGAATGTGAAGTTCTCCAATGGAATATTGAATCTTAAAAATAATGCCTTGAGTTTAAATTTTGTATCTTAGTATGAGCTAGAATTTTGTGAAGATTATGAACCTTACACTTTCAATCTTGAATGAAACTCTCTTGTAACTTGAATCTTTGAATTTGAACTATCCTTGGAATGACTTATCAGAATCTTGTGGTGTACCCTTAAACTTAGGAATTTAATCCATCCTTTTTTAGAATTTATATCACGCTAAAGTATTTGGTTTTTATTTTGAATTTGAATAAAGAGAGTGATACTTTTGAGCCTTAAAAGTTTACATCTTCATCTATCTTGACATAATGACTTGAATTTGAATTTCTCGCATGGTAAATTCATCACAACCTCGAATTAGTGAGATCTGAATCATTTTTCCTTTCTTCATCCAAACTCCTGAATTTTGCAACTTGGACGAATTTAATCAAAACAATGAATTAACTTGAGCTTGGTTCAAGGTTTGATTCAAACGCGTCACTTCACACTTTGTTACCCATACAACCAAGGGGGTATAACTTATAGCATCACTTTCCATGAAAACTGTAACCAAACTAGAAATCTTGCAGGAGGTGATATTGATATTTGACAAATCTGAAGGGAGAATAGCCTTATGGCTTGCGTAGAAAGAAATTTGTGATGCACATAAATTCATGCCTTGACTTCATAATCCATTGATGCGATCCTAAGAACTTGACGACATTGAGAAACCTTGAAGAATATAACACTGTGACTTAGAAATATGCTTCTGATGACGATAGTCCAAACCTTAATTCCAAAATCCATGAAAACATCAGTGAAATTGTTCTTTAATGAAGTATAAATCATAAACCAATAGAACACCGTGATTCTTCATAAGGCCCTGATCCCGTACCCTAGAAACTTACGCAAATAGATGCTTACAAGTGTATGACCTAATGAAATATGCATATGAATGTGGAACAAAAGCCAATCAGGGTTAGGTACAAATGTGGGCAAATTTTGAGGTGTAACAAACATATACTGGCAGAGGCGTTTAGCAGCCCAATCTAAAGCACAACAAGTCTTTTCAAGCATAGAGTATTGAGACTCACAATCAGTGAATTTTTTGCTCAGATAATAAATGACATATTCCTTTCGACCAAATTCATCTTGTTGACCAAGAACACAGCCCATTGAATCTTCTAGCACTGTCAAGTACATAATCAGAGGACGTCTTTCCATTAGAGGAGACAAAATAGGAGGTTCAAACAGATATTCTTTGATGCAATCAAAAGCCTTCTGACAATCATTTGTCCAAACACAATCTTTATCTTTACGAAGCAGCTTGAATATGGGCGCACATGTGGCATTCATGCTGGATATAAATCTAGAGATATAATTCAAACGTCCCAAGAATCCTCTTACTTGTTTTTCAGTTTTGGGCGCAGGCATTTCTCGAGTAGCTTTGACTTTGTCAGGATCTACTTCAATGCCTCCTTGGCTGACAATGAAACTCAACAATTTTCCAGAGCGGACGCCGAAAGCGCATTTATTAGGATTCAAACGGAGTTTAAACTTCCACAAGTGTCGAAACAGCTTCAGCAAATGTTCAACATGGTCTTCTTCAGACTTTGATTTATCAATCATGTCATCAACATAGACTTCAATTCCCTTGTGCATCATGTCATGGAAAAGAATAGTCATGGCTCTCTAGTACGTCGCACCAGCATTCTTCAGACTGAAGGGCATCACTCTATAGCAGAATATTTCCCAGCGTGTAATAAATTTCATCTTTTCCATATCCTCGGGTGCCATCTTTATTTGATTATATCCGTAAAATCCATCCATAAAGGAGAAGACATTGAACTTAGTCGTATTGTCTACCAACATATCAATGTGTGGTAACGAGAAATCATCTTTTGGGCTAGCTTTATTCAAATCTCTATAATCAACACACATATGGACTTTTTCAACTTTCTTTGGAATAGGCACAATATTGGCCACCCATTGAGGATATTCAGATGTTACAAGAAAACCAGCATCAATCTGCTTCTGAACCTCCTCTTTAACCTTCACAGTCACGTCAGGATGAGTTCTTCTCAACTTCTATTTAACTAGTGGATACTCTGGCTTCAACAAAAATTTATGCTCCACAGTATCAGTATCAAAAACAGGTATGTCTTGGTATGACCAGGCAAATACGTCCACATACTCTCTAAGAAACTCTATCATCCTTTTCTTAACCTCTGGACAAAACAGGGCCCCAATTCCGACTTCTTTCTCAATCTCTTCAGAACCCAGATTAATTACTTCTAATGGCTCTTAATGAGGCTTAATGATATTTTCCTCGTGCTCAAACAAATGGTAAATTTCATCGAGAATATATTCAACATCCTTTTCTTCTACTTCAAACACAGGGAATTCAAAGTTGGGAGAGGGCAGATAGTCATTGTTTTCAATGGGTTTAACAATCAATCTGCACAATGATTTTATGTTTGATTTTAGAATATGAACAAATGAGTGAGAAAATATATGCAGATATAAAAAGTGATTATTATCTTTTGGTTTTTTTTATGTTACCATTTTTCAGAAAAAAAGCAAAAAGGAAAAACACAATATGGATAAACAAAATAACATTTTATTGATGATGATAAAAACTGAAACAAAGCCCACATTAATTCACTTTCCACTTGGGCAGAGAGAAAAAAAATTTGGAAATAAAAAACATATTACTTTGATAAATGAATGACAGAGGGAACGTCAACGGAAATCCGATTCTGGCATGTCAATCTGTGTGTTACGAAGTTGCGTACTTCTTCCTCTTGGTCATCCTCAAGAATTGCAGCAGCAGACTAGTCTCTGGCATGAATAAACTCAACACTATGGAAAACTTCTTGAATATTCTTTAGAGAAGACATGGGTGACCCATTCTTCTGAACAGCATTAATAATAACAAAAAGAGCTTAGAACAGAGTTCCCTCAGCTTCATTGGCATTAATGTATAAGAAAGACAAAAGATGACTGACTAGCATGGCCTGTTCTCCTCCAACAATAACCAGCTTCCCATTCTTCACAAATTTTAACTTCTGGTGAAGGGTTGACATTACAGCTCCAGTTTCATGGATCTATGGGCGACCCAGAAGACAACTATAGGCTAGATGGATATCCATTACTTGAAAAATTATTTGAAAGCAACATGGTCCTATCTTAATGAGAAGATCAACTTCACCAATCACAGTATTTCTTGACCCATAGAATGCTTTCACACCCACTCCATTAAACCTCATGGGAGTACCCTGATATGAAAGTGTGGCCAGCGTAGATTTTGTCATGAAATTCAAATACGAACTTGAGTTAACCAACACATTGGACAGCGCGTCTTCTAGGCAGTTCAATTAAATGTGGAGAGCAAAATTATGGTTCCTTCCATGTTCAGTTAATTCCTCATCACTAAAAATCAAGTTGTTACAGGAAGTTATGTTGGTCACTATACCATCAAATTGATCAATTGTTATGTTGTTGTCTACATAGGCTTGCTCCAGCACTTTCTGCAATGACTCTCGGTGAGCTTCCAAGTTCATCAGTAAAGATAAAACAAATATCTTTGGTGGGGTGTATAATAATTGATCTATCATATTGTATTCACTTCTTTTAATCAACTTCAAAACTTTATCACTGTCTGACTTCTGGTTTACATTGCTTGATTAACCAGCCTCAACAAAATTTTCTAAATGATTTTGCTTACCTACAACGTCTTCAATCTTCTTCGGGAGTACACTAGCAAATACTCGACCACTTCTAGTCACACTACTCACATCTGCAATATTCACGACAGAGGGAAGAGAATGAATGGGAACCTTATTTCCATCCTCAAAAATAGTAACATTGCACTTATAAGGAACAACTTTATCTGATTCATATAGTACGAGACCAGGAAAACGAATGGCCAAAGGTGTCACAGCAGACTTTTGGCTGTTGTAGGGGATAAAAACTCGCTCTAGAATTTTGAAAGGTGGAACTATGATGTTCACACCATGATCTTCATTTATATATCTGCAAATCTGAATGATATTCTTGTTCAATATCTCTTGTAAATCTCTTTTCACTACAGCACACCCTCGGGGACTTCTCAAACAGATATGACAAGCAGTATGATCATGTTCATAATAGCTTAGCTCGTACAGGGTAGCATGAATCTCAACTAGAGATTGTCTGATAAAACAGACATCAAAGATATGATATATGTAAGGACACTCATCCACCATATTAATAGTGGCATTGCCATGCTTTGGCAACGAATTAGCTTGTATGTTAGGACTAGTGTCTTCGATGTTCAAAATACCGCTCTTCACTAATCTTTGTACTTCTGATTTTAACGGAAAACAATCTTTAAGATCATGTCTAGGTGCACCCTGATGGAAAGCACAACGAGCCTTTGGTCTATGCCACCATGAAATGTCCTTTCAAATAGCGGGCGAAACCCTAGTTTGCACCAAATTCTTCTAGATAAGAGCTGGGTAAAATTTCGTGTAAGACATCGGAATTGGATCAAAGTATATCTTCTTTTGCACATGATTTTGATGATTATTTTGCTGTGGAGCACGTTGTTAGAAACTTGGTTGATGGTTAGAAGTTGGTTGAGCAACTAGAGCAATGTTAACAACAGGAGTAATTGATGCTACTTGTTGATGATGTTGACTTGTTATATGGGTTCTCCTAGGCTTCTCTTGCGAGATGGCATTGGTGTCATGCTCTTTCTTCTTCGATAAATTGTTCCCATACTTCTTGGTACTGCTTGATGAACCACTATCTTTTACCAACCGTCCCTCACGGACACCTTCTTCAATCCTCATTCCCATATTCACCATTTCGCTGAAATATGTAGGAGCACTAGAAATCATTCTCTCATAATAAAAAGGACCCAAAGTCTTCAGAAAGATTTTAGACATCTTCTTCTCCTCTAACGGAGAGCTAATCTGAGCAATTTCGCGCCAACTCTGCACACACTCTTTGAAGGTCTCTTTGTGTTTCTGAGACATTGCGCAGAGTTGATCACGGTTCGGCGCTATGTCTATGTTGTACTTGTATTTCTTCATAAAAGCATATGCCAAGTTGTTGAGCGTACGGATTTGGGCATTATCAAGTCCCATATACCTTTTCAAAGTTGCACCTATTAGACTATTTTGAAAATAGTAGATCAGCAACTGGTGATTGTCATTCTGGATGGAAATTTTACGAGCATACATCACAAGGTGACTTTGAGGGTAATAGTTTCCTTTATATTTCTCCAAGTCCAGCACCATGAACCTATGTGGAATTTTGACATTGGGAACCAAACAGAGATCAGAAGCATTCTTGCCAAATAACTTTTTACCTCTCAAGGCTTTGATTTCCTTCTGCATTTCTTGGAACAAATCTTGGTACTCATCCATTCTCTCATAAATACAATACTCTCGCTTATAGCAGTGTGGAAAATCTGGTCTTCAGCATAAGGAACAGTGTGAACCATGGGAGGTGGCTCAAACATAACAGTGGGAACAACTTGAACTTCAACAGTTGGAGGTTGATACCCTTCTGGCACATAGTTGAGAGGCATACCCCAAGGAAAATCAGGAAGCATTTGATGTTGAGATACATTAAATGGGGCCATAAAAACAGGCGTTAAGACAATCTCTAATATCACTATTCTTTGAAGCAGAGTCTGAGGAGGAGAAGGTGGTGGCTAATTCTGAGCAACCACCAAAGCTTCCACCATAGCAGATAGCTTTTCCAAACTGTCCTTCAAAGTGGTTACTTCTTCACAAAGTTCACGATTCTCTTGTTATAGCTAATCCATCTTTCTTAGTTGATTTGCACGAGTATTATACCAGTGAGACAGCTTGTCTGAACCCAAGACCAAGAAAATGAAGCAAATAAGACACCTGGCAAGAAAGACCAACAAAATGCAGCATGATGTTTGATATCCAAATGTAAAATGCAAAATTTTCAAGGAACTTCAAGATATAAAGCAAATTGCGAACATCATAAAAGCATAACACAATTTGGAATACCGAAACCTCATTTTATTAATAGCGAAAAAAGGATTACAAACTGAAATATAATTTCAAAATCTTAATACATGAGAGGAAAAATCTAAATTTATGGAATCATGTCAAAAGATGATCCAACTCCAAGCTGATACTTATTGTGAAGCCTCTTGATCTCTCTCTCTCATAGTTGCTCTTCATGGTGTCTTTCTCTGACACGAGCCGGTCCACAACACCCTTCCAAGCACCAAGAGTAAGAAGATGAGTAAATGATAAAGTGCCAGAGGAAAATAAATTCTCTGACTCCCTTGATCTCTTCATAGCACATTGCTCGAGTAGCTCTATCAAAGCATCTTTCTTCTTTAACTATTTATGCAACTCTTCCTTCTCTAAGTTTGAAGCATGAAACTTGTCCTCCCAAGCATCCTTCTCTTACTTCATCCTATCTAGAGCTTCTTGGAACTCCTATGCACCTTCGATGGGAATAGCGGATGGTTGAGTCACTACTAAAGACATAGGTCTCTCTTAAGCATAAGGCATCTTAAACTCGTTTGCTCTCTTCTTCATCCAACACGTGTAAGGTTCCAAAGCTACATAATTCTTCAATCCAAGTTCATTCCTCCATTTCCTATTAATATTATGCCAAGAATGCACCATCATAGCCTTCACTCCTTGAGTATTTTTCCCTCTTGGAAAAATAAACCATCTAATAAAATGTTATTAGATTGTTCTTCAAAGCATACTCAAGTTGGCATCTAGCCAAAACTGGATTGTAGTTAATTCCCCCTTGTGTACCAAGAAGAGGCACATTAGAGAACTCCCCACAACTATCAATAATATTGACATTATCATAAACAGAAGAATACCAAGTGATGTCATCATTGGTGAGAGACATAAGTCTCTGAGACCACCTTAAACAACCTTTGTTTTCCTTGAAGATAGGAGACTGCGACAAGTGAGAAATAAACCACTTATATAACAAAGGTGCATATTAGACAATAGTTATGTTTCCTTTAGAAGTCCTATGATGAACGGAGAAGTAAGTGTCACCAAGCAACGCTGGAACAAGATTCCCAATCAAAAAGATCCTTATAGCATTAACATCAACAAAATTGTCAGTGTTAGGTAACAAGACTAATCCATAGATGAGCATGGCAAGAATGGCTTCAAAGGCAATCATACTTCTAGCATTAGCAAAAGAATAAGCTTTCTCAAATAAGAACTTAGAGTTCAACCCTCTGATACCTCCCTTACTAGTCAAATTAGCCTTCATATCAGCTTTTCTCATATGAATGGCTCCAGCAATGACTTGGGGTTCAAGAACACCTTCCAAACCACCTATTAGAAACTGGTATGCCCAACAGATAAGCATACTCCTTCAAAGTAGGCAATAGCTGATAATCCGAGAAAGTAAAACATCGGAAGACTGGATTATAGAACTGAACCAGAGTATAGAGAATACCATCTTCAACATCAGTAGATAGAATAGACAAAAGTCTTCCATAACAGTCCTTGAATCTTTTAGGATCATCCACAAAAGATACTATCTTCCTTAACTCCTTAATATCAGGACATCTGAAACTGTATTTCTTAGTATTCCTTCTTCCAATATCCATGGTCAAAAGTATATGCGATGTTTGCAAAGAGAATCTCTAAGTTCCTTGAAAACTAATGGGAAAATACTCATGAATGCATGAGTGCATGTAATGCAACAACCACAAACAAGATCATACAAAGCACACAAGTCCAAAGGTTCAGAGTCACGAGCATGGAGCCAAGGATAAGAGCCAACCCACATAGGTATGTACTAAGGGTATAATCACCTGTAGAACAAGGTTCTAAAAGATTCTCAGAGTCATAATTCCGTATTTTGGATATTAATGGTTTAAATTACTACTCACCAACCAATAATATTCTCAAGAGAAACTCGTCTGAGTGTAGTATCGCGTAACAACTAATTCAAGTCTACACCTGAATAGTCACCACACTACACCCTAAAAGGCCAAGATAGGTTAAGCGTTCTAAGGTCTTCAACTTCTCAGGCTCCCAGGTCGAATAAAGTAATGTCAATTACGACTGCTCGTCATGACTTCCAAGTATAGGATTTATCTCACCACACAGAGGATCACCAACTACACAGACAGAACAAGCAATAAAAAACAAGTCAAACAGAAGAAAAAAAAAATCAAGGAAGGCTAAACCCATTAAGGCCTACTCCCCAGTAGAGTCGCCACTTTTCCTGTAGCGGTAAAAATTATGAGATTAAGTTATTGATTAACTTAACTCATAAATAAAGAGTCACCACTGCGCTTTTATTATTTCCAAAGGAAAGGGAAAAAGAACGAACAAAGCCCTATTAAGTTTTAAAACAAAACTATAAAAACAAACAGAGAGAGGGTAAATGGGTTAGTTACGCAAAGGGAAGGTGTTATCACCTAAAACGCCTATAGTACTCTATAGGAACCTCTTTGAAATATCTACACCTTTTAGTTTGAAAATGGTTAGCTTGTAAATGATTGGGGAGGTGAGAAATGAAGTATTTTTTATACTTTTGTGTTTGACAAGACTTCCCAAGCCTCGTGCCTACGCACCCACAAAGTGCAATGGAGGATCAAAACCTCGTAGTTCATGGTAAAAGTTACAAAATGGTTTGTTTTGATTCATTTTAAATGAAAAGACAACTTGTCATTTTAAGAAGAAAACTACAACTAATCATCTACAAGTATGAGAATTTTGCATCACAAGGAGAAGGGGCTCCAACTTGGATAAAAATCAACAAGTATGTCACTAACTCTCGCAAGTGGAAAATAAGTATCATTATACCATGGGGATAGGAGAATTACATATCAACTATGGAAATGACTTATATCTAAACTTTATGAAAAGCTTTAAAAGGAAAAGTGCACAAAAGGCATAAAATGATTTGAATGACTTTATGTATTTCTTATGTCTTTTGAAATGTTCCATATGCTTAAGGTATCTTAGCATTTATTAAATAAAAGAAGTTTGAAAATCCCTTGACAAAGTCAAGGTTAATTATGAAAGTGGTTCAAGTTAAAAAAACAACAAGAAGGTTTTGAAAAAGTGAGAAGATTTTGAAAATTAAAGAAGGGGAGAAGATGGAGGGACAATCCTATTGCATAAAATGAAAGATAAGACAAAGAAAGATCTAACCAAGAGATAGAAACCTCCGTGATATAAGTCAATCAAGAATTCCCTCCTTTGGATTAAGCCTTAAGCAAATCAAAATAAGCAATAACAATCAAAGTATCAGATGAAATTAATAATAACCAAGACGAGTCTTCAAGAGAATCCTTAAGCCAAGGGTACCAGATGAAACTAAATAGGTCTTAAGATGTATTTTCAAGAAAATGTCAAGGTCTTAATTCTAAGTCCAAACTTCACATCAATGCATAGGGTAGTAACTAAAGTCCATGAAAGTAACCAAGTTTTTTTTAAGAGTTTGATATTTATTAATGTCTTAAGAGGAAGTCCAAATGGACAAAATGAAAAGAGATAAGCATAAACATAAGTCCAAGTGGACAAAGAGAAAGCAATATGATAATATGATATGGATTACTAAAGTAAAAGTATAAAATAAATCGCAATAAGTAAAGAGCATAATAAAGATTAAATCAACAAGAAGTTAGTATGTTAATGACTTAAAATAAAACGAAAATTTGTCATTTTTTGGAGAACACTCAACTAAGCATTCATAAGCATGAAAACATGGTCTTATACATTACCAAGAGAAGGGCTCCAACTTGGATAAAAATTGACAAGTATGTCACTAGCTCTCTTAGGTAACAAAAGATCCAATCTATTTTACATAATACCATGGAGAATAGGAGGCAGACAATCTCACTCACAAAAATGACTTGGTTTCCGATTCGGGACAAATTTAGCATTATGTTAAGTAATTGTAATTGGACTTATATAGAAGTCACAATTATCCGAGACCAATCAATAACAATTTATGTGTTAATACATGCTAGAGAAATGATATGTAGATCATTCTCCTAAAGCATGCCACACAAAAAGAAAAGGGGGATGGCTCATCTTAATCAAGAACTTCAAAAGTTCCATGATATTTAAAGATAGTCATTAACCAAAAGAAAAGAAAAGAAGAAGGGAGAAGAAGAAGAGATCCAAGTTGAAGCACAAAGCTCAACCAATTATCTTCAATATCCATCAACCATTTTGGTACATCAATATGGAAAACATATCATAAACTCAAAGCACCAAAATTAATTCATGATTAATTAATAGTATGTTTGAATTTATGAATGTTTAAGTTCAAGTTGTCCTACCCAAGTTCCATGGAGACTGAGGAAGTTTGGTCAAGGTGGAGCGCATTTCAAGTCAAGTCAGAGTCAATCACAAAATAAAAACACAAAATATTAATTATACAATTTAAAATTGATATTTAATGGATTTTAAGGATGAAACTACACAAAGGTATTGAAACATTAAGCAAAAAATCCAATAAAATCACACAAGGTCATAAATGAGTCAAGAGAAGTTGACAAATTTTTAGAACTTTTAAATTCAGAAAAGAATTTTTAAAATCAATTAAAACAAAGCAAATATCAAGAAAAAACAAGAAAAACATCAAATGATAAAATAAAAATATGGAAAAAATAACAAACAGAAAGATAAGTCATACTATTTTTGTGAGTTTTTTTTCATAATTTTTGGTGTTTAAAATAATTTTCTACGACTTTTTGAAGTTTAAAACAATTTAAAACAAAATTAGAAAATAAAAATAAAACATAAAATATGTGGCACGTTAGATGGATGTTGACTATTGAAGGTAGTTAGATCCAATGATCATCAATGCGTGTGCACCATGGAAAATAGTGCAAATAAAGCAGCGGGTCATTTTAAAACAGTCAGCAGACAAGTCATCCACATGGAGGGATGCGATTGGACGAGGAAACCACGTCATCGTCTTCAACCTCTTGCTCTCGTTTCAAACAGATTTTTGCAGAAATCGTGAATTTGCAAACAGCAACAAGAGAAGCTAAGACTACCATCATTGGATTCGTGTCTTCATTGCCATCTCAGTCATAGCCACTATTAAAATTTATTCAAAATGTGTGAAGCACTAAATGTGAAAAACTAGAAGAAGTTTCAAAAAGGAATTCAAAAACAAACATAGTAAACACATCAATTAATAAAAACTAAGGATACCACGAGCATCAGTGAGTCAAGAACTACACTGTAGCATGAAATTTAAGTTGAATCGAAGTTGAATTCTATCTGAACCCAAGTGTGTCGAAAGCTTCTGCAACTGGACCTGGGTAGCTCGAATTAGTGCACTATTTTCTTTGGTTTTGATCTAGTTAGCTTCAATGAAGGTCGAGGAAGCTAACTGAATGGAAAATTTAAGTGGAGAAGGTGTGGAAATGTGAAAATGAAGTTACAAGCTAAGAGTTTAAATGGGATCTTAGCAGGTTGAAATTAGCTATCAAAAGCTTGAGGAATGATGTAGGCACGACCCTCTATTTATATTGAATTGAATGGTGAGGTTTATGAATAAATTAGGGCTCAAATTGTGCTATCCAAGTTTTCCCGATCCATGGAACTTGTGTGACTTGTAAGTGCTCAAAACACGGCTTAAATTTGTGTTTTATAACTTAAACAACTTCTAGAAACTTGCTAATCTTGATTAGAGGCAAAAACGCTTGCTTAAGTGGCTTGTGATTGAGAAACAAGTGAATCAAAATTATGACCATGGTGTGAAACTCAGTTTCAAGTGACCTTATTCAAATTTATGAGGCATTAAGCACAAGAGGCTTTTTGTGATCATTATTTTTGCAACTTGTAGATTTTATCACAAACTTCGCAATGTGATAAGAAAGCATTGATTTGGATGTTTGTACCAAAAGTTATGGCTTGTTGAATTTGGAAAAAACAACTGATCATCATACTTAGAAAAATTCTAAGTCTTTGAGGCAGAAAATGACTTATAATGTTCCATCAAATTCCATGACCAACCAAGAAGGAATACTCTTCCAATGTAGGTAACAACTGAAAATCTGGGAAGGTGAAACAATGGTAGAGAGGATCATAGAACTGCAGCAGAGTGGCAAGAAGTCCTTCATTCACTGTGCAATCCAACAAAGATATCAACTTCCCATACTTGTTCTTGAATTCTTCTTGATCTTCGATGAAACCCCACAACTTCTTTAGGTCATCCAATTTGGGACTCTTAAAAGTATATTTCATAGTATGTATTTTATCTGAAGCCATAGTGACCTACAATGTCCATAAACGAGAGTAAATCCCATGAAGTCCAATGCAGAATGATGTAATATGAATGCAGCAAACACAAGTATTCACATAAGGACAAAAAGATAAACAAACAAAAGGGGCGCCCTAGGTTTGCAATGAGCATGGAGTAAAGGTGTACCCTTCCCAAAGGTTTAAGGACTAAAGGTTGTTTTGTACCTGCAGAGCAAGGTTCTAATGGGACTCAGAATCATCAGCCCATCTATCGGATATTATCAATTTTCCCAATTACTCGAGGATTAATAATATTCTCAAGAGAACTTCTTTTGAGTGTAGCTTCGCGTAGCACTATTTCGGAAGTACTTCCTCATAGTCTCGCGCTACGTCCTAATAAAGGCCAAAGTTGGGTTAAGGTAACTACGGTCCTCAATATCATAGGCTCCAAAGCCGAAAGTAGTGAGTGTCTTCACGATTATTCGTTCAACAGTACTATTTCGAAAGGGCCTCAACTGAGCGGGATTCTCGATTCAACTTAGTAGGGATTCCACTCCCTACAAGCCTCCTCGAATATATCACCATCCTATCTTAATTTCTCTCAAGTTCGGGTGTAGAACTTTATCTCACCACTCAAAGACAACAATCCCAAAAGAAACATAAGAGAAATCATGTAAACAATTAATCAAGTAGGCAGATATATAAAGCAGTAAACAAATAAAATAAGATAGGGAAACCCACTGAGATCTCCCCAGTGAAGTCGCCATTTCTGTCGCGGTGAAATTTGGATACCAAACTATTGATTAGTTTGAATCTTTAATTCATTTTGCAACCGAACTTTGATTTGTCCAAAGGAAGGGATAAAGGTCGAAATTCCCACTATGCAATGCAGATGCAAGGTTAGTTTGTTTTAGGTTCGGGGGTAGGTTAAACTTAGGGAAGGTACTAGCATCCTAAGTTTCTGTAGTACTCTACAGGAACCTCTTGTTTTATGTTCGTTTACTGCTAAGTGTTTATCTGCTTAAGGATTGGAGACCCTAGTGGTTTATTTCTAAGTATACTCGATAAGATGTCGCATGTTATGCCTACATATCCTTACGGGAGTGGAATCAGAGTATGTTGTAGTTCACCCTAAAGGGTTAGAGGAGTTCTTTGACTGTGGTCAAAGTTCCTACGGGTTTAGGGTAGTTGATTGATTGGGTCTAGGAGAAGAGATGAGTCTTCATTTTAAGGGAGAGATAACCGCCACGAATGTAGAGGGGTTGTAGGAAATGGTCTTTGCATCGTCTTAAGAAAAGGTCTTACATACTCGGATGGTCGCCAAGTATGCCTTTATCGCTCTTAAGGCAAAGTCCCTACATGTTTGATTGTATCGTTGTGGGGTGGAGATTATATCTCACTTAAGATGATTAACATCTATTCTCTAAATGTGTTTGAAAAGTTGTATTGTTTTTGATTGTGTTGTTTCTATGTTGTAGAAAAATAAAGACAAGGTCCTTCCTATGGGGTAGGATCTATCTTAAGCGATCAACTTGAATGGAATCAAGGATCGTGGGGAAATGATGCATATGACGTGCAACTACACACAACGTTGAATTATGTGTAGGTTTTTTCCTTTGGACGGATGCGATGCAATAATGTAGATATGATAATGTAAATTGCAATAACTAAATTGCGGAAATGTAAAGCCATACACACGCATGAAAGCGCTAAGTGAGTGTGTGCATTGTGGATAACTAAAAGCTGATAAAACACACATGTAAATACGCATGAAAGCGCTAGATGAGAATTGCGAATGTGTCGTGAAGTGCACGATTGATTAAGTTTTACGATGTGGTTTGATTTTAGTTGTTTGATTTGAAAAGAGTTTGATTTTAAGGGGATTGATTTTTAAGTGATATGGGATTAGATTGAATTTTAAATAAAATGCTACAATGGTATTAATTTATTATAAAAACTTAGGCGCAGTGATTATTTTATTATCATGGTTAAAACCAAAAGTTAAATTATTGATTTTTTATTATTTACTTCTAGAATTAATTAAATAAATTGTCAAAAGGTGTAGTTATTTATAAAAGTTCTAATGTGAGAAAATATTATAATAAAGGTTGTTTTTATTATACTCTTAAGAGTTTTAATATTAGATATAAGCTATATAAAAGATTTTTGTGAGTGGGCAAAAGTTTAATAAGATGTTTTTTTTTTTTAAGATTAATTAATAATTAGCACAATAAAAGATTATTATTATTTTAAGGAAAAAGGCCAGATTGATTAAGATCTATTAATTATAAGATATATCTAATAAAACAAACTAAATTATTTAAATTTAAAAATCATTTTTAAGTGGGTTAACTGATTTTATATAAAAAAAACTCCAAGAGTCAATATTAGTAACATTATAAAATAATTTATTAAATAAAAGTTGTTAATTAAAACAGTTATTAGTTATATGAAAATTCAATTAGTGGTTGATTAGCGTGGATTATTGGTGTTGTGTGTGTAGTGCGTGTAATTGCAGGGTAATTATACAGGTAATAAGACAAATAGAAAAGAACAAAGACAATAAACAAAAACGGAACCCTAGGTTCCCTTTCCCCAAATCGGTCACCCTAGTTCATCTCCCTCCGCCTTACTCTCCTTCGATGCTTCCATACTTCTTCCCTCAAGTTTCGATTCTCTCTTTAAACCTGCAACACAACAACAAGATCAATATGCTCAATGAATATTACGAAAGAAAGAGTGAAACTCTACCAAAAGAAGCGGCGGCGGTGAGGATGACGGGAACGGGATGCTTCGTCGGTTGAACTTGCGGCGGTTGTGAAGATGGCTCCTTCAACGGAAAAGATGAGTTTCTTCCTTCTAGGGTTTTTCTTGCGGTGATCTTTCTCCGATGTGTTAGGGTTTCGTGGAGTCTTTTTTCGGTCTTGTGGAGTAACTTTTTTGCCTAGGGTTTTTGTGTTGTCTTCATCTCTTTATATAGACTTGGGGTTTGAAAACGATTTGAATGTTGGTTGAATGCTGATTGATTTGGTTTTAAAGATTTCCTATTCTGCTCTGATAAGATTTAACATAATTTCCCTTTTTGTCTCAAAACCCTTAATTGCCTGCTGAATCGAAAATCATATCCTTGATTAACTCATTAATTGTTCAAAGTTTTGGTTTTGGATATCCTTTTTTTGATCGGTATATTCCTCAATAACTTGCTAACTTGTATCCTGATGTTTGATAGGTGTAAATAACGGTTGATTTGGGCCAAGAGATGGATTAGAAGCCCAAAAAGGGGGGTGTTCGTGTTTGGGTACGAGAATGCTGGTGATGCCCTTGGTTATTTGACTTTTCTCTTCTTCTTTCAGGTTGTTACTTGATTTGGAAGCTGCCAGTTCTGGGTCATTGCCGGGGAAGGTATAACTGCGATGATGACTCATGAGTCTGAGCTTGTGGCTGTGTTGTTGGTATCTCGGTTTGTGTCGGAGAAGGAATTCTGTAGATGGTTACCCTGCTTGTCTAGTTTTCGAATTTATCAATGCCCGGTGATGAGTTAGTCTGAGGGCCATGTTTGCCTTGGTTGCCGCTTTAGGTCCTGCGTTGCCGTTGTTTGCTTGTTCTAGCTAATGCTTCTTATAACTGGTTTGTGCCCGATGTGGGTACTGCCCGTTTGGGGTTGATTGCAGTCTTGAACTCGTTACTTTGTTGCAGCTTGAGGTTATTAATTTGTTGGTTTGTTGGTTAACTCCATCCTCGTGTTTTGCAGGCGTACGTAATAGAGATATCTTCATCAGGAAAACTCAGGACCCCACCATGTATTTGTTGCTCCAAAGGTGGATTATTGCTACCGATAAGAATTGGGGCGAGGCAGTCTGGGATGCTCTCTCTCTCTCTCTTGTGCTGGCTGCTGATACATACTTCTTATTGTGTTCCAAATTGACTGCGACTCGTGCTATCAGTTGTTGTTGTTCACCTGTTGTTGAATGTTTGCTCGCAGTTAGCATTGTTGCCTTGATAACTTTTCTATTCTTTCTTCAGGTTGCTTGATGATTGGTTCAGAGCCCATTTGGTCTTAGCTCCGGTGCCAGGAAACGTATAACGGTGATGATGACTTGCTAGTCTGAACCATATTGGTGTTGTCGAATGTAGTTGCCTTGCGAATTACATTGAGTTGTTCGAAACAGTTGCCTTATTTCAATTTCGATGCTCGGTAGGGAGTTTGATAATGGCCACGGTCATAGTCCTCCCGGCCGCTCGAGTCTCATGCCCGATGATGAATCGAACTGAGGGCCAGACTTAGATTCTCTTCCCCTTAAACCTCACTTTATTTTCGACGGCAAATTGAATAATGGTTGCGTTTTGACAGGTTGAGAGGGAGTCTCGGTCGCGGTAACTGAGTGGATCTCATGTACGCCCGGCAGCTGTGGGACTGGTTGTAATTGCGACTACGGAGTCTATCGAAATATGATAACGAGCCCATGTTCAATCCGTCGTTAGCTTTGCAATGGTGTTTGGTTCTGCTATTGAGAGGCGAGAAGTTCGTTGCTATCAAGTTATGGAAGGAATTGTAGAAGTCTAGCTTGTGTCTTTATTTATGAATATCGTATTTCCGTCTTCATGATTCTTCATATGTTGTTGATGTTTCTTTGATTTCTTATGCGCAAAAACACTTTGTTGCAGGGGCTGATATGGAGAGATGGTGCATTTCGTGAACCACTTGAAAATAAAGAGCTCTTCCATGGCTAGCATGGTTGCGAGAAGAAACGGCAGCAAAATGGACCTTTCACACATTGGAGACTTTGCTTGTTGAACTATTGAAGGAGATCAGGAAATGGTTGTTGCAGAGAAGCTGATAAGTTATAGTGGCCATGTCGTTAGCAATCTCGTAATCCTCAAATGTTCCTCTCTCAAAGGGGATATGTTGGTGGCCGGGATTGGCACAACCGTGAGGTTTGTTACAGTCATGGTAACGTGAGGTTCTAGTCTTTCCTTGCCTGTTAACACAACTTAGACTAGTTTTATTTCTTGAAAAGCATCCAAATACCCCTGAATGTTTCGAAGTAAATTGACGTAAAACAGGTTGCATCCCTTGTAATGCAGGTATCGAGTTCGAGGAGTTAATACCAGTTTCAGAAACAGCTGCATCCGTGACTTGAGGCGGAGAATGATTTGTGCTACCATGTTGGGCATGTAATTGTTGCCTGGATGCAATTTTGATAGTTACTCTTGGGCTTTGGATTGTTTTGACTTTCTGCTTGTATTTGGATAGTGGTAAAATATGAAATTGTACATTCCTTGTAACAATTATGAAACTGAATCCAATTGGTAATCATTGGCTAAAGTGAAACGTATAGTATTCTTGAAACTGAAGCCAAAAGCAACAATGTAGTGAATTATTTTTAACCACAGTGTTCTTGTAAAGTTGGTCCAAGTTGGTCTGCTATTGCCAGTTGTGTAATTGAGTAGGCAATGTATAGGTATTATATGAGTTATGTTGTAGGACACCAAAAGGTTATTATAATGATGAGGAAAAGTGACTGGTTTTCAATATAAATAAATATGTGTTTGAAATGTTCTTCGTAACCGTAGACTCTACTTGAAAACCAATGCTTTGGTAAGAAATCCTAACAAGCTTCGAGTCTCAGAACGCTTTGGATAATATGCTTCAGTCCAATCCGAATTCCAAATGTTACCGGTATTGACATGAATTTGTTATAACCTGTCTTCACCACCTTTGATAATAAAATGCACTCAAATTGGTTTTTCCGCACTTTGAAGGTTTAAAAGGATCTTGAACTCGTTATATAAATAACACCACTTGATATGTCGCAAATGTTGGATTTAAAGCACATATGGATGATCCTCAAATATTGAATCCTCACTATTTTGTACTAGAAAGCTTGATTTTAGGGGATGTAGACACGAGAATCAACCTGAGACATTTTTAAGAAAAAGAAGATCCTGCATACACTCGTTAGTCATGATAAACGCGCGCACAAAAGTATAAGGATAAAAATGTAAGAAACGCACAAGGAGGTGGAATCTTAGGGTCAAAAATTAGGGTGCAACAGATGCCCCTATTTAAGTTACTCCTATTCGGAGATATGGAGATTGAAATCTTCGTCTCGACGAGATAGGAGGGACTTAAATACAAACATTGCGCGAATTTTTGGCCATAAGAAACCACCGAATGCATATGATATGCAATGATATGAAAATGCAGGGCGGACAAAATCTGTAAGGAAGAGGTCATAGGGGATGAACTGGACGCGACATGCTAGACAGAAAAGCAACAGATCCAACAAGGCGGGACCCTACGAGGACATGAACAATCACTCATGGGAAATCTCCAAACGTGTAACGGTAACTCATGCATTAGGGATGCGGTGATTTTGACGATTTGAGGTCGAAAGATACTTTTACTACCAAGGTGGTGGTCAATAGTAACTCAAAATGGATCCTTTTTTATTATTTTATATTTTGTAACTCAGCTGAAACGGTAAAATGTATAACCTCTCCTGGCATCATGGTACGGGGACCATGAGCTGGTCTCGGTCTTTGATGTCATTGTAGTTGTAGATGTTGTTGTAGTTGTTGAGCTTCCCCGAGCATCATGATATGGGAGTCATGCGCCGGTCTCGGTCTCTGATGTCGAACTTCCCCTTGCACCATGGTATGGGAACCATGAGCTGGTCTCGGTTTCTGATGTCAAACTTCCCCTTGCTCCATGGTATGGGAACCATGAGTTGGTCTCGGTTCCTAATGCCGAACTTCCCCTTGCTCCATGGTATGGGAACCATGAGCTGGTCTCGGTTCCTACCCAAAATGATGGAAACTCGCGAGAGCGTCTTCAAAGAGGGGTTGTAAATTTGTAGATTGTAGATGTAACTGTAGTTGTAAATTGTAATGTCGATGTAGATTGTATGTTGTGAATTGTAGCACTGTAGAGTTGTTGATGTAAATGTTGTCGATGTAATCTGTAATTGTAGAATTTTGTAGATGTGATCTTGTATTTGTAATTGTAGATGCAATTTGTATTGTATTGGCAATTTGTAGAATGTGCACCGGGGATCTTCAAAAGAGTTGTAAACCGGTTGATACGTGGAGTGTCCTCTTGTAAGGAGATATGTCATTGATTGTACTCATAATGAACTCTCTTGGGAAGACCATTTTTGAGGTATCTTTGATGTAATCGTAGTAGTAGAAATCCTCAAATGGGGAAGTATCTGTAATGTCCTTTGTTTTAACTTGATAATCTTGAGATAACCCACTGGGGAAGGACAGATTGTCTTGATGAAATTGTTGTTCGTCGTTTTGAATATAGATCTGCCCAAAGCGAGTTGCTCAAATAAAGAGATCTTTTGTCATTCCGCTGTAAGTTGTTGAGGAGATCTTGTAGTGTTGCTGAAGAAGTGCCACGTCTTCAATGGTGATCCTCATAATGTCAAAGCGCAAAATAAATGCACTCTTGATTTGTGTTCGAAGCTGGAGATGTTCATAGTGTGATTGTCAAAGACCGAAGTTCAATTCGGGAAATAACCGAAGAGAAACTGTCAAGCAAGACTCAACCATAGAGGCATAAACTCCAATGGGAATGTACTGAAACAACTGTCTTCCACAAGGATCGAACTTCGTGGGGAAATAGAAATATTGAGTTTTTTCTGCTTAGGGCTGACAACTCTATTTGGAAGGAATAAGACACGCCCAAATACCCAAGGGTAAACGCAATAGAAAAACATACAAAGGGTGCACTAATGCAAATGAGTATGTTATCTACTTATATGATATGTGTATGCTTATGCTGACAAGACAGACGAAAGCAACGACCGGAGATGGGATAAATGTCTCGAAACAAACGTCCGACCAATCTTCAAAGATAGAAGTATCACTGAGGATAGATGGAGAACCAAATGTAGGATCCCAATCCTGCTTCAAAACTTCAAAATTTCTCTTGAGAAAAGGTGACCAATCCATTTGGGGATGTATCATCTTGATAAGTTTGACATGTTGTATGAAATTGTAGACGGAGGTACCCAAACCGAAGTTTCATAGGGGATAAAATAAATATCCTGGGTCTTCGTAGTTGCTGAATATGTTGGGGTTGAGCTTCCTGAGGATGAGATATACAATCTTGCTCCAATCTTCAAATGCCCCAAGTCACATAGTTTAAGAGAAAAGTCTCGAGAGGATTTTATAGAAAACATGATGTCCAAATGCCCCACTGTTTTCAAACTCTCTAGAGATTCGCCGAACCTCGACGTAACTGCCCCTGATTGGCGGTAAGTGAGTCCTTGAATTTCTTCTAGTTGAACTCAAGACTTGCGCGGATGAAATTTTCTTGGGGAAGAATGACTTGCCCCAAGTCAGCAAAGTCTTCAAATATCGTCATCAACGTTTGTATGTGGTCTTTCTAAGATGTCAAGCGTATTTAGCACATTTGAAATATCCATTTTGAAATGGTTAATGCAACACGCGTTTGTCTTGAAGTTTTGAAAAAGGATATCGCAATAACTTGTGATCGAAACCACTAGTTAGGATTCAAATTGAATCATTATTTATAAAGCCGATTTAAATTTGAGCATAGCTCAAGGAGTCAGGAAACAATATCTCATCGAGTATGCTTTTGAATTAAACCTTACTTCAATTAGGACTTTGAGGGACGTATATGGGTTTAATTTGTGACTGATAAAATGGAGGTAGAAAGGGTTAGTATATTTGTGCCCACCCAATTTTTGAAAGATGTTCATCATTTTTGATATTACCCTGCCCCAGGTTAAGAAAATGATGTTTCGGTTTGGGAGAAAGAGAACGGGTCCTCAATCAAGGTTTAAAAGAAAGGGTTGACTATATTGGTGTTTAGATGGTCGAAAGAAAAAAGAATGCCTTACATCATCAGTAGGGTATTTATTCGAAGCATACAACAAGAGATCATGTGTTTTACTTCATCATCCTCCTTCCAATTCTCCGTCAGAGCGAGAGATCGAGTAAAAGTCGGCATTATAAATAATTTTGAAAACTATTTGAGTGAAAACGAATGGATTTCTTCAAGACAAACAGTTATTGCATTATTTATTCAAAACAGAAAGTTCTTACATGCAAAATATGCTTTCAATCAAAGAAACAAACATGGACAAAATGAAATAAACTTCTTCGGGGAGTCCTTTCCAGGATCCTTATTGTGTTTTTATGTAGACGGGAAAGACATGCAGAAATGTCTGGTGCGCAGCTTTCAGACACGACGTTGACGATCTTGAATCATGCCTGGGGAGGACGAACCTTGTCGAGATATGGGGCTATCTCGCACATAAGGGACGGAACCCTCAAAGAATAAGACTCCACTTTTGACTAAATTTTGAACGTCTGCTTTCATGCCATAACAGCTCTCGATGTCGTGCCCCGGAGCGCCTTGATGATACAGGCAAAATCTGTTGGCTTTGTACCAGTATGGAAACTTCTTAGGTACCTTGGGTGGGGCTTTAGTCTGGATATGCCCTCTTTGAATTAGAGCTGGAAACAAATCAACGTACTTCACAGGGATGGGATCAAACTGATGAATTGCTTCCCTTGGTGCATCTGGAGTCATCCTTTGATACCTTTTCCGAAATCGTCGATTCTGTGGTTGATCTGGAGAGGCCAGCCTCTGCCTAGGATGTGGTTGTTGTTCACGCTGAGCGGGCATCGCATATTGGTGCTGAGGATGGGGTACCGGAGCTATGAATTCTCTGGAAGGTCCACAGCCATCGTTATTGTCTGGGGCTATACCCAAGTTATGATGGTATTGCTTCACAAAAGCAAAAGTCTTCCCAAGACTGAATGTGATTCACTTGTAGCTTCATATACCATGTTAACGGTGCTCTACCCAAACTTTCTTGGAAGCAGTGAATCAATAGTTGGTCGTTCCCAAGATAGGCGGTCATCTTCTGACAAAACATCATCAAATGATACCTTGGACAAATTGTACCTTTGTACACTTCAAAGGCGGGCATCTGGAATCCTGGGGGGATAACTAAGTTTGGAACTAGGTGCGGGTCATGAGCGTGAAAATCAGGCGCACGGTTCCTCTTCATCATTTTCCATCGTTCCTCGAAGTCACGAAATTCATTCTTGAATGCTGTAAGCTCTGGATCGTCCATTTCCTTTTCTTGCATAGGCTGAAGTTGCATAGGAACAAAGTTGTCGGAGGGACGGCGAAGTGTCGGATTAGACCTTACTCTGAAGCTAGTCATGCGATCCATGTCTTTGTTCTCCTCACTATCCTTTAATGATACTTCCGGCTTGGTCAGATGGTAGAGACGGCGACTGACAGCAAAAGATGGAAAACCGAAATGAGCCACAACAAAGGAAGGACACATGCACAAGATGTAAAATGCCATGCAGAATGTTAATGCATAATGCAGATGCAGGAGGAGACTTCAAGAAACTCAAAGTGTTTTTCAGTATTATAATATAGGATAATTGAAAAACTTTTTATTTTTGAGAAACAATGTAAAGCAAAGTACTCTTTTAAGAGTTTATTACATTGAAAGCAAAAGAAAACTTAGGACTCTACTCCACGGTCTTCTCCTTTGTACGGAGCTCCTCGGTCAACTGGTCAATGCGATCCTGTAACGCTGCTTTCTCGATGATGAGCCGTTCCACACACTCCTTCCAAGCCATGGTAGTTGAGGGGAGATCATCACTGGTAACAGCGCTTGAAGAGGCATGAGGAGAAAATAAATCCCCTTGTGCCTTTCTCTTTCTGGCAACTTCTAATTCTGGAGTCTTCTGAAGTCTTTCCTTCTCTACTTTGAGGGTGAGGAACTTATTCTTCCAAGCAGTCCTCAATTTCCGGGCCTCATCTAAAGCAATCTTTACTTGTTCTATTTCCTCTTCCTCGAACCAGTCGGGGTCATGAGGAGACAATACCATCGGTTCATGAAAAGGAAAAGGCATCTTGAGATCGAGAGCCCTTTCTCGCACCCAGTGTAGATAATCTTCAGAAACAGCACAGTTGGGGTATCCTGAAGCAGTTGTTCCTTCCCTATCAATGTATTTCCATGCGTAAATGATGACAGTCCTGAGATCTAGGTCCTCTTCTCCCTTGAAATAGATCTCTTCCAATGAAGCCGGGTCAGGCACTTGGATCATAGGGTGTCCAAACTGTCTACGGGCCAAAGCGGGATTGTAACTTATACATCCCACTCTTCCAATAAGCGGTACGTTAGGGAATCCTCCGATGCTAGGAATCATAGGCACGCCTCCATAGGCGAGATCATACCAAACAACGTCCGAATGGGTAAGGGCCATAAGTATCTTGGACCATCGAGGTGTTGCTACTTCATCCCAAAGGGACGGATACCAAGTCAAACGAGCGATGAACCATGAGTACAGCAAAGCGGTACAACATACAATGTGTCCTCCTCCTTCGGCATTTTTTGAGTGAATTGAGAAGTACGTATCAGCAAGCAAGGTGGGTACTGGATTCTTGAGTATGAACAGCTTGATTGCATCCATATCAACAAAATTGTCAATTTTAGGGAACCAGAAAGTCCCATAGACCAATAAAGCGAAATTGGCTTCCAAGATGAGAACCTCCTTTCTTTCAGCATGGTAACGGACTTTTTCGATCAAAAAGTCGGCGGGGAACCCAAGGACTCCTTCCTTGGTGATCAGGTGTGCTTGAACATCTTCAAGGCTAAGATGAGTGGCATTTGCAATTTCTTGGTGACTAGGCGTGTCTTCCCTTCCGGTGAATAGCGGTCGAACAGTCACAGGCATCCTCAAGAGTTCTGAGTATTCTTCCAAGGTCGGCATCAATTGGTAGTCTGGAAAAGTGAAGCAGTGATACATCGGGTCATAAAATTGGACCAACGTTTCCAACAATCCTTCTTTTATCCTTAGCTCGAGGAAGCGGAAGACTCCTCCATATTCTGCTGCGAAGGCAAAGCGATCCTCGACGAGTTTGGCTAGTTCTCTCAAGCTTTCGAGGTTGGGACTCTGAAAAGTGTACTTCAAGGTTTCTCTTCTGAAATCCATGATTACAACACCTACAGAACGAATTTGAGTTTCTTGAAGTGAACAATGGAAAAGAATGCAATGCAAGATGATTAGGACTTCATGGGATTCCTCTATTTATAGGCATTGCGGTAAAAGAAAACGCTTTATTAAATTTGAAACGGACTACATAAATATTCTTTTAAAGAGTCCCAAATAAAAGCTAAATAAAAGCTAGTAAAGACACTAAAGAAGCTTTGAATGCTGCTGCTCGAGCTGCTCTTCTAGTTGCGCCTTCTCACGGATAAGGTTGTCCACAATTATTTTCCAAATAGTGCATTGTGGGTCGGAGAAAAATAAATCCTCCATGACTTTCCTCTTCTTTCAGGGGAGTAGCTCTTCATCCTTCAATTGTAGCTGCTTCTGAAGTTCGTCCTTCTCCTTTTGAAGTTCAGCCTTCTGCTTCTGACACTCATCGCTTTCTGCCACTGCCACATGGTACTTGTTCTTCCAAGATTCCAGCTCATGCTGAGACTTCCTTAAGGACCCCCCTAACTCCTCGGCTTTAGACATAAAGACATAAGTGGGCTCTCTCCTGGGAGCTATGGGATATTGACGGGAATAGGGCATCTTTAGATTGGTTGCCCTTTTTCTGACCCACTGGAGGTATGGTTCTAAAGACACACAGTTAGGCTTCCCTAGACTTCTCTTCCCTTTCTTGTGTACACTACGCCATGCATGTAGAATCTTTCCTCGGAGTTCCACATACCCTCTACTTGAACACTCTTGGGAGGTTCCTTCAACGGGTATCCCAACTGTCGACGAGCTAAGATAGGATTGTAGCTGATTCCTCCATCAAAGTTGAGCAATGGTACATTAGCAAAGTCACCGCAGCTATCAATGATTAATACTCCATCATACACTCGGTTGTACCAATCAATGTCATAATGGGTCAAAGCCATAATTCTTGGAGACCAATGTTCTTTGCCAATGTTTGTAAAAGAGCTAGACTTTGGCAAGTGCGAAATAAACCACTTGTAAAGCAGAGGTACACAGCAAGTAATCATCCCTCCTCCACGAAGGTTTCGGAGATGTATAGAGTGATATGTGTTTCCCAACAAAGTCGGCACTGGGTTGTTCTTCCTAAAGATTTTAAAGGCTTTGAGATCGATGAAACCTTCAAAACTTGGAAATAGAAATATCCCATAAACAAGTAAGGAAAAAATCGCCTCGAACTGAGCCTTGTTCGAATGTTTAGCATAAAATAAAGCCTTCTCGACTAAGAAAATTGTCTTCAAACCAAGGATTCCATCCTTAGTGACCATGTTGGCCTTGACGTCAGCTGCCTTTAAACGGAGGGCCTTAGCAATGTCTTTCTCATCAGGGTCCTTTTCCAAGAAGGGAAAAGGAGATTCTTCCAGGACGGGTAGACCAACCAAGAAGGAATACTCTTCCAATGTAGGTAACAACTGAAAATCTGGGAAGGTGAAACAATGGTAGAGAGGATCATAGAACTGCAGCAGAGTGGCAAGAAGTCCTTCATTCACTGTGCAACCCAACAAAGATATCAACTTCCCGTACTTGTTCTTGAATTCTTCTTGATCTTCGATGAAACCCCACAACTTCTTTAGGTCATCCAATTTGGGACTCTTAAAAGTATATTTCATAGTATGTCTTTTATCTGAAGCCATAGTGACCTACAATGTCCATAAACGAGAGTAAATCCCATGAAGTCCAATGCAGAATGATGTAATATGAATGCAGCAAACACAAGTATTCACATAAGGACAAAAAGATAAACAAACAAAAGGGGCGCCCTAGGTTTGCAACGAGCATGGAGTAAAGGTGTACCCTTCCCAAAGGTTTAAGGACTAAAGGTTGTTTTGTACCTGCAGAACAAGGTTCTAATGGGACTCAGAATCATCAGCCCATCTATCGGATATTATCAATTTTCCCAATTACTCGAGGATTAATAATATTCTCAAGAGAACTTCTTTTGAGTGTAGCTTCGCGTAGCACTATTTCGGAAGTACTTCCTCATAGTCTCGCACTACGTCCTAATAAAGGCCAAAGTTGGGTTAAGGTAACTACGGTCCTCAATATCATAGGCTCCAAAGCCGAAAGTAGTGAGTGTCTTCACGATTATTCGTTCAACAGTACTATTTCGAAAGGGCCTCAACTGAGCGGGATTCTCGATTCAACTTAGTAGGGATTCCACTCCCTACAAGCCTCCTCGAATATATCACCATCCTATCTTAATTTCTCTCAAGTTCGGGTGTAGAACTTTATCTCACCACTCAAAGACAACAATCCCAAAAGAAACATAAGAGAAATCATGTAAACAATTAATCAAGTAGGCAGATATATAAAGCAGTAAACAAATAAAATAAGATAGGGAAACCCACTGAGATCTCCCCAGTGAAGTCGCCATTTCTGTCGCGGTGAAATTTGGATACCAAACTATTGATTAGTTTGAATCTTTAATTCATTTTGCAACCGAACTTTGATTTGTCCAAAGGAATGGATAAAGATAGAAATTCCCACTATGCAATGCAGATGCAAGGTTAGTTTGTTTTAGGTTCGGGGGTAGGTTAAACTTAGGGAAGGTACTAGCATCCTAAGTTTCTGTAGTACTCTACAGGAACCTCTTGTTTTATGTTCGTTTACTGCTAAGTGTTTATCTGCTTAAGGATTGGAGACCCTAGTGGTTTATTTCTAAGTATACTCGATAAGATGTCGCATCTTATGCCTACATA
The DNA here is from genome assembly GCA_963859935.3 of Lathyrus sativus. Lineage (NCBI taxonomy): Eukaryota > Viridiplantae > Streptophyta > Magnoliopsida > Fabales > Fabaceae > Lathyrus > Lathyrus sativus. The sequence continues at coordinate 500,680,856 of OZ012737.1, forward strand.
TCCTTACGGGAGTGGAATCAGAGTATGTTGTAGTTCACCCTAAAGGGTTAGAGGAGTTCTTTGACTGTGGTCAAAGTTCCTACGGGTTTAGGGTAGTTGATTGATTGGGTCTAGGAGAAGAGATGAGTCTTCATTTTAAGGGAGAGATAACCGCCACGAATGTAGAGGGGTTGTAGGAAATGGTCTTTGCATCGTCTTAAGAAAAGGTCTTACATACTCGGATGGTCGCCAAGTATGCCTTTATCGCTCTTAAGGCAAAGTCCCTACATGTTTGATTGTATCGTTATGGGGTGGAGATTATATCTCACTTAAGATGATTAACATCTATTCTCTAAATGTGTTTGAAAAGTTGTATTGTTTTTGATTGTGTTGTTTCTATGTTGTAGAAAAATAAAGACAAGGTCCTTCCTATGGGGTAGGATCTATCTTAAGCGATCAACTTGAATGGAATCAAGGATCGTGGGGAAATGATGCATATGACGTGCAACTACACACAACGTTGAATTATGTGTAGGTTTTTTCCTTTGGACGGATGCGATGCAATAATGTAGATATGATAATGTAAATTGCAATAACTAAATTGCGGAAATGTAAAGCCATACACACGCATGAAAGCGCTAAGTGAGTGTGTGCATTGTGGATAACTAAAAGCTGATAAAACACACATGTAAATACGCATGAAAGCGCTAGATGAGAATTGCGAATGTGTCGTGAAGTGCACGATTGATTAAGTTTTACGATGTGGTTTGATTTTAGTTGTTTGATTTGAAAAGAGTTTGATTTTAAGGGGATTGATTTTTAAGTGATATGGGATTAGATTGAATTTTAAATAAAATGCTACAATGGTATTAATTTATTATAAAAACTTAGGCGCAGTGATTATTTTATTATCATGGTTAAAACCAAAAGTTAAATTATTGATTTTTTATTATTTACTTCTAGAATTAATTAAATAAATTGTCAAAAGGTGTAGTTATTTATAAAAGTTCTAATGTGAGAAAATATTATAATAAAGGTTGTTTTTATTATACTCTCAAGAGTTTTAATATTAGATATAAGTTATATAAAAGATTTTTGTGAGTGGGCAAAAGTTTAATAAGATGTTTTTTTTTTTTTAAGATTAATTAATAATTAGCACAATAAAAGATTATTATTATTTTAAGGAAAAAGGCCAGATTGATTAAGATCTATTAATTATAAGATATATCTAATAAAACAAACTAAATTATTTAAATTTAAAAATCATTTTTAAGTGGGTTAACTGATTTTATATAAAAAAACTCCAAGAGTCAATATTAGTAACATTATAAAATAATTTATTAAATAAAAGTTGTTAATTAAAACAGTTATTAGTTATATGAAAATTCAATTAGTGGTTGATTAGCGTGGATTATTGGTGTTGTGTGTGTAGTGCGTGTAATTGCAGGGTAATTATACAGGTAATAAGACAAATAGAAAAGAACAAAGACAATAAACAAAAACGGAACCCTAGGTTCCCTTTCCCCAAATCGGTCACCCTAGTTCATCTCCCTCCGCCTTACTCTCCTTCGATGCTTCCATACTTCTTCCCTCAAGTTTCGATTCTCTCTTTAAACCTGCAACACAACAACAAGATCAATATGCTCAATGAATATTACGAAAGAAAGAGCGAAACTCTACCAAAAGAAGCGGCGGCGGTGAGGATGACGGGAACGGGATGCTTCGTCGGTTGAACTTGCGGCGGTTGTGAAGATGGCTCCTTCAACGGAAAAGATGAGTTTCTTCCTTCTAGGGTTTTTCTTGCGGTGATCTTTCTCCGATGTGTTAGGGTTTCGTGGAGTCTTTTTTCGGTCTTGTGGAGTAACTTTTTCGCCTAGGGTTTTTGTGTTGTCTTCATCTCTTTATATAGACTTGGGGTTTGAAAACGATTTGAATGTTGGTTGAATGCTGATTGATTTGGTTTTAAAGATTTCCTATTCTGCTCTGATAAGATTTAACATAATTTCCCTTTTTGTCTCAAAACCCTTAATTGCCTGCTGAATCGAAAATCATATCCTTGATTAACTCATTAATTGTTCAAAGTTTTGGTTTTGGATATCCTTTTTTTGATCGGTATATTCCTCAATAACTTGCTAACTTGTATCCTGATGTTTGATAGGTGTAAATAACGGTTGATTTGGGCCAAGAGATGGATTAGAAGCCCAAAAAGGGGGGTGTTCGTGTTTGGGTACGAGAATGCTGGTGATGCCCTTGGTTATTTGACTTTTCTCTTCTTCTTTCAGGCTGTTACTTGATTTGGAAGCTGCCAGTTCTGGGTCATTGCCGGGGAAGGTATAACTGCGATGATGACTCATGAGTCTGAGCTTGTGGCTGTGTTGTTGGTATCTCGGTTTGTGTCGGAGAAGGAATTTTGTGGATGGTTACCCTGCTTGTCTAGTTTTCGAATTTATCAATGCCCGGTGATGAGTTAGTCTGAGGGCCATGTTTGCCTTGGTTGCCGCTTTAGGTCCTGCGTTGCTGTTGTTTGCTTGTTCTAGCTAATGCTTCTTATAACTGGTTTGTGCCCGATGTGGGTACTGCCCGTTTGGGGTTGATTGCAGTCTTGAACTCGTTACTTTGTTGCAGCTTGAGGTTATTAATTTGTTGGTTTGTTGGTTAACTCCATCCTCGTGTTTTGCAGGCGTACGTAATGGAGATATCTTCATCAGGAAAACTCAGGACCCCACCATGTATTTGTTGCTTCAAAGGTGGATTATTGCTACCGATAAGAATTGGGGCGAGGCAGTCTGGGATGCTCTCTCTCTCTCTTGTGCTGGCTGCTGATACATACTTCTTATTGTGTTCCAAATTGACTGCGACTCGTGCTATCAGTTGTTTTTGTTCACCTGTTGTTGAATGTTTACTCGCAGTTAGCATTGTTGCCTTGATAACTTTTCTATTCTTTCTTCAGGTTGCTTGATGATTGGTTCAGAGCCCATTTGGTCTTAGCTCTGGTGCCAGGAAACGTATAACGGTGATGATGACTTGCTAGTCTGAACCATATTGGTGTTGTCGGATGTAGTTGCCTTGCGAATTACATTGAGTTGTTCGAAACAGTTGCCTTATTTCAATTTCGATGCTCGGTAGGGAGTTTGATAATGGCCACGGTCATAGTCCTCCCGGTCGCTCGAGTCTCATGCCCGATGATGAATCGAACTGAGGGTCAGACTTAGATTCTCTTCCCCTTAAACCTCACTTTATTTTCGACGGCAAATTGAATAATGGTTGCGTTTTGACAGGTTGAGAGGGAGTCTCGGTCGCGGTAACTGAGTGGATCTCATGTACGCCCGGCAGCTGTGGGACTGGTTGTAATTGCGACTACGGAGTCTATTGAAATATGATAACGAGCCCATGTTCAATCCGTCGTTAGCTTTGCAATGGTGTTTGGTCCTGCTATTGAGAGGCGAGAAGTTCGTTGCTATCAAGTTATGGAAGGAATTGTAGAAGTCTAGCTTGTGTCTTTATTTATGAATATCGTATTTCCGTCTTCATGATTCTTCATATGTTGTTGATGTTTCTTTGATTTCTTATGCGCAAAAACACTTTGTTGCAGGGGCTGATATGGAGAGATGGTGCATTTCGTGAACCACTTGAAAATAAAGAGCTCTTCCATGGCTAGCATGGTTGCGAGAAGAAACGGCAGCAAAATGGACCTTTCACACATTGGAGACTTTGCTTGTTGAACTATTGAAGGAGATCAGGAAATGGTTGTTGCAGAGAAGCTGATAAGTTATAGTGGCCATGTCGTTAGCAATCTCGTAATCCTCAAATGTTCCTCTCTCAAAGGGGATATGTTGGTGGCCGGGATTGGCACAACCGTGAGGTTTGTTACAGTCATGGTAACGTGAGGTTCTAGTCTTTCCTTGCCTGTTAACACAACTTAGACTAGTTTTATTTCTTGAAAAGCATCCAAATACCCCTGAATGTTTCGAAGTAAATTGACGTAAAATAGGTTGCATCCCTTGTAATGCAGGTATCGAGTTCGAGGAGTTAATACCAGTTTCAGAAACAGCTGCATCCGTGACTTGAGGCGGAGAATGATTTGTGCTACCATGTTGGGCATGTAATTGTTGCCTGGATGCAGTTTTGATAGTTACTCTTGGGCTTTGGATTGTTTTGACTTTCTGCTTGTATTTGGATAGTGGTAAAATATGAAATTGTACATTCCTTGTAACAATTATGAAACTGAATCCAATTGGTAATCATTGGCTGAAGTGAAACGTATAGTATTCTTGAAACTGAAGCCAAAAGCAACAATGTAGTGAATTATTTTTAACCACAGCGTTCTTGTAAAGTTGGTCCAAGTTGGTCTGCTATTGCCAGTTGTGTAATTGAGTAGGCAATGTATAGGTATTATATGAGTTATGCTGTAGGACACCAAAAGGTTATTATAATGATGAGGAAAAGTGACTGGTTTTCAATATAAATAAATATGTGTTTGAAATGTTCTTCGTAACCGTAGACTCTACTTGAAAACCAATGCTTTGGTAAGAAATCCTAACAAGCTTCGAGTCTCAGAACGCTTTGGATAATATGCTTCAGTCCAATCCGAATTCCAAATGTTACCGGTATTGACATGAATTTGTTATAACCTGTCTTCACCACCTTTGATAATAAAATGCACTCAAATTGGTTTTTCCGCACTTTGAAGGTTTAAAAGGATCTTGAACTCGTTATATAAATAACACCACTTGATATGTCGCAAATGTTGGATTTAAAGCACATATGGATGATCCTCAAATATTGAATCCTCACTATTTTGTACTAGAAAGCTTGATTTTAGGGGATGTAGACACGAGAATCAACCTGAGACATTTTTAAGAAAAAGAAGATCCTGCATACACTCGTTAGTCATGATAAACGCGCGCACAAAAGTATAAGGATAAAAATGTAAGAAACGCACAAGGAGGTGGAATCTTAGGGTCAAAAATTAGGGTGCAACACCAAGGCTTGAGATAAATTATTGAAGAAGGCATGGAAATAAACACATGAACCTTTGACTTTCTTGAGAAATAAGTTACACAACCTTGAGGTACTCTAGCTCAAAATGATATAGGATGATGCTTGAGAACATAGACCTTGATACGAGAAGTCATATATTGAGAAATAAGCCCTTGGGAGTCAATGTATGTTCACACTTTGACTTGAGGAAACAAAACCCTAGCCGAGGAACCAAGCATGGTGCTCTTGATGAAATGATATACCTTGCACAATGAGCTTAAAGAAACAAGACATATTTATTTTGCATTTTGATTAGTGGTTAGTTAAATAATAAGCATATAAACATAAATATAAATACACACAAAAGGGTGCTTGGTGATATTAAAAGAAAAACCCAAAAGATGAGAGGGGGGGAACTAATATGTGATCTTGTTTGTGTAAAGATGCAAATTATATGTAAAAAAAATAGTGTTAAAAATTAGGGTATGACACTATGTTATGGTGATTTCTCTGTACCTCTGATGTTTGTATCAAGTATACCTTATTCTCTATTTTGCTGAACATGTTACTTAGCAGTTTAGATAAAGTCTCTTTCTATGTGCTTGAGCACCTAAGTCTCTCGCCAAGATGCTTGAGCCATGTAAGTCTCCTACTATGTGCTAGAGCATTAAAAGTCTTAATCAAGTGGACTGATTGAGCAAAAAGTCTTGGACTGTGAGTCTAAGCAGAAGTCTTGGGTTTGTGGAATCTGAGTAAGGAAGTCTTGGACCGAGAGCCTAAGCAGGAAGTCTTGGATTTGTGGAATTTAAGCAAAAGTCTTGGGCCCGAGGGGCTTGAGTAGAAGTCTTGAACTTGAGGGGTTTAAGTAGGAAGTCTCGGGTCTGAGGGACCTGAGCAGTAAAGTCTTAGATTGTTGGTCTAAGCAAGGAGGTCTTGAGCCTTAGAGGTTTAAGAAAGAAGTATTAGGCTTAGGGTCTAAGCAATGTAAAGTATTATGTTGAATTCATAAGCAATTATAATCATGATTTGATTATAAGGAAAATCTCTTATGATGCTAGGGGACTGGAATACTCTCATTTGGGAGGAACCAGTATAAATCTCTGTGTGTTATGTTATTATTTATTTACTTCTGTTAATATTCCACTGCTTATTATAATCAAAATCTGAACACCGTTTTAGATTCTGAACTCTAATGAGAAGTAAAATAAGAAAATAGAAAACACAATTCAACCCCCCTCCCCCCCTTTCTTGTGTACTTTTCCTCACCTTCATACTATATATTGTTGGTTGTGATGTTTGTGTATGTATGCAAAATATGTTTAAAAGCCTATGATAATGAGTGAGGAAACCTTACGAGTATAACTCGACTAATGATTTAGAAAGATCACTTAGGTTGTGAAATGACTTAAGTGGTGATGCTTGGACGTAAAGGTACCTCGATGTGTATCATGGACAAGTAGTCATTTGATTAACGAATCAATGTGCTTTGTATTTAACATGTAGAATAATATGTGAGTGGGTGAAGATGAACACCTAGTATTTGATGAACACTGTGAGAATTGGTTTGACATTTGGTAAGAAACCTTTATTCCAAAAGTCCTATTTAGTGAGGAGTTTTGCTCTGAAAGTCCTATTGTTGTTGAGACCTAATCACGTGTTCGGATGTGTTTGTGCACATGACACTTTAAAGGCTTAGATAAAGTGGTAACTGATGATGTGGCATCAATGATTCGTGCCTCAACTGAGTTTGAGTCTCAACCATGGAGGACAAGGGGAAAAGGTGGACACCTGAGTGGGTTAAAGTCTCATACAGTGAAAGATACTCAAAGTGGGTTAGAGTCTCATACGAGTGACAGTCGCTTGAACTAGACTTGAGTCCCATAGAGGGCCTGATATGCACCGCGAAAGTCAAATCATAAGAGAATGTGTGAACCGAGCTTGACCTAAACATAGGCCCGGATGGGGATTAATGTTTTATGAATCCAAATAGTGATTGTTTGAGTTATGAGAACTCAATGACATGTTTCCGTACATTGTAAATATCCCTTAGACACTTAAGTATTAGTTATCTTGTGTGAATGATACACAAGTAATGAGAGATGAAGAATTGAGTTAGGAATCGATTAGAAAATCATGTAGAAATGAGTGGACCCATAGAATAGGGGAACTCACTAAGATTATTATCTGACCCCAATATTATTGTTGCTTTTTAGGTGTTGTTTGCAGGCTATATATACAAGAGGAGATATGCATTGATGTTTCAAAGGATTACGATTAGTGTGATCTTTCGTTGTGGATTGTGTGCAATGAAGAGATTGCACCTAGATGTTAATTTTTATTTTTAAGCACTATTGTATACCATGTGCCATAGATGTATTTAGTTTGGACATATGTATATAATGATGTTATTAGACTCTTATGTTGTATTAGAACCAAAAATTAACACTTGTATGATACATATATCCTTTTATAAATATTTTTATTTTTATTTTTGTGTAGTACCTACATTATTTATGTGAAACGAGGCATATTCCATGTACAATTATCTACTCTATCAAATTTATTTTTTTTGTTTTGAAAATAAAATATTATATTCTTTTACAAATAATGATATTTATATTAAGTTTTAATTTTTTTTCCTTTACTTTTCTAATTCAAGATAAAAGTAAAATATTAATCAGACTTTATATGTTAAATCATCGTTTAAAGAAAGACTATATGTTAAATATTTTACAATAGGTAGTTTTTTCAATAAATAATACCTATATTATTTATGTGAAACAAGGCTTATTCAATTAACAATTATCTTCTATATCAAATAATATATACTTTTGGTTTGAAAATAAATGATTGTATCATTTTATAAGTATTTATATTTTTAACTCTAAATAAATTTTATATTAAATTTAGAACAACTATTATAATTTACTTATTTATAATAATAGTAAAAAGAGCTACTATTTTATTCGGACGATATAGACATTCCATGCTAAATAAGTGTGAAACATCAATATTCAATCTACTATTATATACTCTAATTAAATTTTATGTACTTTTAGATTCAAAACAATTAATTTACCTTTCCAAAATTCATTAATTATATTTTTGAGAAAAAATTTCTTATGAGTTCATGATATAATATTTTTTCAACAATATCCAAACAAACTGTGTCATCTAGATACTTCTAGAACTATCTTATAAATTAATCTAAATAAACGCAATTGAATTGAGTGCATTTGAAAGATGTATTTACAGTAGTACAAATTAAATTGTAAGAAAAAAAAATACACACACAAATATATATATATATATATATATATATATATATATATATATATATATATATATATATATATATATATATATATATATATATATATATATATATATATATATATATATATATATATATATATATATATATATATATATATATATATATATATATATATATATATATATATATATATATATATATATATATTCATTTACTCTAAGAGTACGTTTTTATAACTTACTCCACAAATTTAAATTAGATTTAATTGAATGATTATAAGTAAAAATGCTAATTTAATTACTAAATTAGATTCAATTTAAAGGTTATGATGTGGAATAAGTTTTAAAGATTATGATTTAGTATATATATATATATATATATATATATATATATATATATATATATATATATATATATATATATATATATATATATATATATATATATATATATATATATATATATATATAAAAGCATTCATATATTCCAAAAGAAAAAGAAGGGATAAATGGAGGGGGGGTCTAACCAAACCTAATAATGGTTAACAAATCTATAACTAAACATGTCTAATTTATTAAGGCAAACGAGAGAAACAAAAAAGTGAAGATGTCTTATCCAAACAAGAGGGATGAGACTAGGAAGGGCCATAGAAGTTAGGTTATCCTCGCATTGATTGCCCTTCTAGAAAATGTGAGGGATGAAGAAAGATATGGGCATAATCTTGACTATAGTATTGAACCATTTAGTTTTGATATTCAAAGGCACCACCTTCGATTCTTGCAATGCAAGCAACACCAATATCAAATCTATTTTTAACCAAAGCTTGTTCTAACCAAAACGATTGGCTATAGGGTTAGTCTAAGGAAACAAGTGCTTCTACATTCACCTTCACAATTAGCAGGCCAAGTATTTTTCCGTAATCTTTTCTGAAAGCTTTCTCATTGATAATTGTTAGTTTGGTGCTCAAGGCTTTCAAACTTTTTGGTCTGGGCACTTTGAACTTGAGTGGAAATGTACTTCTCCTTTCTTAACTCATTTTTCATCGAATTCTCACAACTAAGTCCTTAGATTCCCCGAAAATAAAAAACCTTATTCTAATTTTTTTTTTTTTATGTATGCAATGAAATACTATGCATATTTTGGGTTTATAGAGCCATGTGGTTCTAAATAAGTCTGGGTATAGATTTTTCCAAATGATTCACGTTGCTTTGCACACATTGATATCATGAAATATGGCTTTTAGGCTTGAGAAGGTTCCTAAAGTCATGAATCCTACATGAGAATATTTCCCCCATTAGCAAAATTGTTTGCTAGACGATAATACCCTCAAGAGGATCTACTCTAGGTGAGGTTTTCATGCCAATTAAACAAGGCAAGTACATCCAAATGGCCAACACTACGCAACCGTCGACTCTAAGTTTCTAGATACAGTTCACATAGTCATGGATCTTTCTCGAAAATATTGCCCCCACTGGAAAAATTACTTGTTGGACGATAATACTCTCAAGAGAATCTATTTTGATTGAGGTTTTAATGTCATTCCAACAAGACAAGTACTTCCAGCAGGCCAACACTATACAACCATCAATCCAAATAGCCACAGGTTTAAGATTCTAAAAATATTTCTAGACTCATAGACCCAACATGAAAATATTGTTTCCTACAACAAATTACTTGCTTGACAACAATACCCTCAAAAGGATTTACTCTAATTGAAGTTTTTATGCCAACCCGACGAGACAAGTACGTCCAGCAGACCAACACTATGCAACCATCATCCTATCTTATGTTTTTTCTCTCAACACTCGGGTGTAGATCCTTTAATGTGTTCAAGCAATCGAAATATCCACCATAGAACATGATAATCATACAAAAGATAGCAATAATAACACAAAAGATATAAAAAGAGCAATATAAGAAAGTGAATAAAAAAACTAACACTCATCGTAAAGTTAACTAAACAAGGTTTGACTATCTTACAGCTTATATCCCTAGCAGAGTCATCAATTGTCCCGAAACAAAAAATACCACGGGCATTCGCACGCTCAAAATAATAACAGAGTCGCCATCAAAGTTTATTTATTCCAAAAGGAAAGGGAAAATATCGATAAAACCCTTCAAGAAAAATGAAAATAGTCATCACAACCAAATTCGTGTTTGGAAATCGGTTATGCGAGGGGAAGGCATTAACACCCCTCACATCCATTGTACTCAACGGAAACCATTTAGTTAGATTTGTGAATAAGAGTGTTAGCTTTTATTTATTTGTTTTTCTTCAAGTTATTAAAATTTTTTAATAAAAAGTACTAAAAATAAGTTTTTTATTAAGCTGTTTGACAAGATTGCGAGTCTTGCTCCTACGTATTTTCAGGTGCGATGAGGAATTCAAAGCTACGTAGTTCTGGGTAGAGAGCCATGTATGTGTTGGTTAATTTTAATGAATGGTGTTTAAGTCGCATTCTAATTGTTAAACGTTGCTTGAATGCTCGCGCGTGGGAGACTTAAGCGTATATTTTTATCGTAGTAGAATGGATAAAACATTATTCATTTGTAAAAAGTTTGATGTCACGCTGAGGTGAGAAAAGACAGTTTGATGGGTTGGGTCGTTTTTAGGTGGATGATGAGTATTCGAACGATAGGATAATTACGGCCATCATCCAAATACTCGGGGACTAGGATGGATAATTACGTCAAACTAATCCTTTTTTTCTTCCAAGTTATTTTGAAGTTTGTGAGGCGAGTTAAGTCGTAATTTATTAACGGCATACGAGTATTTAAATGGTAGGCTAATTACATCCATTTTCCAAATACTCGGGACTAAGATGGATAATTATGTCCAATTAATCCTTTTTCGTTCACTAAAGAGATTAACTAAATTCAGTTATTTATTGTGTTTTGAACAAAAGACGAGCACTCGAATGGGAGGCTAATTACGACCATCATCTAAATACTTAGGGACTAGGATGGATAATTACGTCCAACTAATCTTTTTTCATCCGATTTTTATTAAGAAAAAACTTTCAAAACGTTTTAAGTTTGAAAAAGACTTTATGTTGATCAACTGTTTGATTTGTGTCGTTTTGAAAATGGTTTGATTTGGTGGTGAAAGGGTTTTATAGAAAATACACTTGATGTTTGATCAAGTGTTTTAATTTAGAAAGGTTGGTTTTAATTGTTTTTTATTTAATTAACATCATTAATATGAACAATTAAATAATAAAAAGCTAGATTTTCAAACACCAACTATAATTTTTTATCAAAATTTCCCTCATATTCTCATCATAAAGTTCTAGGGTGTCTATGTTTTCCATTAATCTCTTTCACTACTAGAAATAAACTTCAGCCAAGGTCAACACCATGTATCTTCTTAGAATACTCCTCCAACCATAGAGGATATAAGTATCTTGAATTGTCTAGTCGCAAAATAACCATTTCTAGACATGTTATTTTTTATGAAAATATTTTTCTCTTCTCTACTTCACATGCTCTCCATTCCTCATGCTATGAATTTTTTAATACAAGCGAAAAACATTCTAGTTATCCTTTTAATAAGTTTGAATTTTTCTAAGGTATGGAATAATATTTATTGTAGAATTTAGTTTAAGGAAGGAAAACACTATTAAATAAGGCTAGCATAATGATCTACTGTATTTACTAAAATGTTAAAAAGAAACACACAAAAAGTGTGCAAAAATAATGAAAATTCCAAAGAGTATATTGAATAAAGTCTGTGTGCCTGAAATTGGAGGAACGGTGTATGCATTCACCATTAGTATCTGGTTGGACACATTATAAGTGAGATCCCATCAGGTAAAAAGGTGGAGCATCTGGCAAAAGTTACTAAGAAAAGTGATGCAGGTAGAATCCTCAAGTTCAAAATGAACCAAAAACTCAAAACAAAAACTAGGATAGTGAATCCCCCTACTAAAATTGAAAATAATAAAATCTTGGATCATGTGATAGAATAATCAAACTAGAATTTAGGCTAATTATCTTGAATAAGGATATTTGGCATGGCAGACAGCATCATGAAACACACACACACGCTAACAAGGTTAAATGTAACAAAGTTGTGCAAATTTTTGGATGTGTTCCTCTTAGATAAATTATGATTTGCATGAAATGTGCTACTAAAGTAAGAGATAAAGGAAGTTTTTTTTTCTTCTGATATTATTTGTCATATCACCTAAGGATAGGTAATGATTCAAGTTTGAGGGTGTGACAACTCACAATGTGTGAGATATTCTATGCTTTAATGCTTTATTTTATTTTGTTATTAAGTAAGTTTGTTAGGTCAATTTAAGTTTATTTTGTTGTTTGTAGTAATTTTGTGAAAAGCAAAATAGGTACTCTCTTTTATGAGTTTTTATGTGTTTGTCACATGTATATGAACGCTTTCTAATAAGTTCTTGCATGACAGAACTGGCGCATCACTTTAACCTCGACTTTCAGTTAAGTGTCAATTGCAAATAAGGTTACAATGTGTGAATGTCCATGGAATTAGAGCACACATGTCAATAATCAGAGAACTGAAGTTTAAATGTGTTAGAAATGAGAATGAATAAGATCAAGCACTACAAGACAAATTCTGCAAAATATGTGATGTCCACAATGGTGCACATTATGTGTAGTTGTGCAGCAAGCCTTCCACATAATGTGTTGTCCCCTACAGGATGGAAATTATACTACCTAGAGCTTATTCAAATGTAGAGAGAAGGAACATGTTATGATTAATGGGCCAAAACCAACGAATATCCACAAGGCATGTGATCCAATGACAAGACAAAAACCCTAAAAGTTAGAGCGTATAAAAGATCCCCTTGGACTTAATGGAGAGATGATCAGAAGTTAAAAACTTGAGAAATACATTGAATAATTATCTTACTGAAGAAGATGTCTGAACCAGAGTGAAGAGTTCCTTCCATCCACCATTGAAGAGGTGTTGAGCATCCATGTGTGACAGAACTCTTCTCCTGCCGATTAAAAGATTGCAAGAATTGCAGTGTCATACTTAGACTTATATTTTTTTCATTTGTGTTTATAAATGTTGAATGTAAGAACTTATGTTGTTGTATTTATTTTGCTCATCATGAGATAAAACTCTTTACGTTAAGCAATGTGAAGTTTAATGAAAACTAGTATTTTGTGTTAACATGGTGTGATTTGAAGTGGTATATTTTGATATGTGAAGTAATAATATACATCTATTTTTTTTATTGATCACTTTAGAAATAGGTCAAAGTTGGTTAAGAGTTGAGAGATTCATTACTAACGGACTTCATAAGAAAATGTGGTTGAAAATAGTAGGATAGACATATTCACTAGATTAGTCATTTTAGAGATAAAAGACTACAGCCATAGGGGAAATCAAAAGATGGAAAAAGATATGCTTTAATTTTATTGTGAGACCTCGAGATTTGTTCCTTTGACTTATTGTGTATGCCTTGATGTTGTAGACATACACCTCTAAATCATCTTTTGTCTCATCTATAACAACAGATCTCATCAAACACACACACAAAATATGAACTTCATTGGATGGATTATTGTCCAACATGGCTCTTACTATTGATTTAATTTCTTTATCTTCACTTATATTTTATTGTATTTCAACTTGAACTTGTGACAAACCAATATTATTGTTACCCATTTTGCTCATGGCTATTCATAAGCTTTGGAAGAAAGAATCAACTTAAATTATCACAGTCTTTGTGAGATCGATATTCTTATTTTTACATCACTTGCTACTATTTGACTATGTAAACTTGTACATAACAATAGTTCACACAATACACAACAGTGGGGAAAACGCCCAGATGGCGATAGATAATATCAAAAGATTTAATGATTTCCCAAATGTTAGGCGTGATTTGGGAGAGGGTGGTGTTAGCAGTCGCCTAAAAGCCTGCTTCAAATGGTGCAAAGGGTATCAAGACCCCCAATTCATGAATGACAGGGGGTGCGAGTAAAAATAAGGGGTGGATAAACCATCCAAATTAGTCATGTTATCTTTATCCGTTTTTGAACATGGCTCCAAAATCACATCCTCTCCGTGCCTTGTACTTGAGAACCTAATTTTTCGGTAAATTTTTGTGATCCTTTCCGAATTAGAACATAAGGATATGATATCTCGAATACGACACATTTGGTATTCTTCCATACCATTAATTCCGAAGGAAAGGAGAATATGTTAGAAAGTCGTGGTACTTGGATCCCTAGAAACTTAATGAACCCCGTGATTTTCTCCTTTCTTACCTAAATTTAAAGATTAGAAAAGCGCTACCGCGCCTAACTAAGGGACTCACTCCTAACTAAAAGACTCACCCCTAACTATGGAAGTCTCGCCTAACTAAGATACTAACACACACACGCGCGCACACACACATGTGTGCATGTGTGTGTGTATATATATATATATATATATATTTGAAAGTACTCTTAGAAGTAATGTGAAACTTAAATATTATCATCAAGTAGGGAAGGTTGATATATTTTCAGTAGAGTCTTAAGCTATCAAAATTTTTCCTTGAGGACAAGGAATCATTCAAGTTTTAGATTTATTTAAGAATTATTACTTCTAATAGTTTATGTTTTTGTAGCCTTTTATTTTGATTTCGAAAAAATAGGGAAAAGATCCACCCGTGCCCAAATCACTCTAATTAGACAAAATCTACGATGTTTTCATTGTAGGAAAATGACATGGACACAAGAGTTGGAAAAAATATAATAAAACTGAATAATTTTGAAATTTTCCCAAAGCTGAATTCAATAGCAAGCTACTATGTGTCACACCCTATAAAGAAGTGCGTCCCAATGTGGGAAGTTGTTGAAACATTGTTAGCAAAATCACCGTGACAGAGTGTTGGATGAGAAACACAGCGCGCTCACGCAGGATCAAAATATTCTCTATAAATTGGAAGTCTCTTCAATTGTTAGGGTTGATAATTTTATTTGTAGGGATAATTTTATCTTTTGCAATTTTTCACATTATGTGTGAGGAATAAAACAAGGATGAAGAAATGTCTTCATTCCTTTACAGTAGTGATGTTCGGCTTGGTCGTAGTGATACTGAGCTTGGTGGTGGTACAGGTGATGCAGCTTCAGAACTTGTCTGGCTGATGATGGAAGTGACAATAGGTTCATTTTATTACCACAACACAAACAATATAAATTGCACCAGTCATTTCAACTCAGATATAATAGTCAAATTTCCAACATTTACAGTAATAGAAGCTTTGGTTGATACTAAACAGAGATGTCATATTTATATATTTATATAAGGCAACAACCCTTTTAGTTTCCTACCCTGACTAGAAGAGAGCATTTAAATGAACAAATTTTAACTATTGTAGTTAATAATAATAAGTTTTTAAACCTTATTTCCTAGAAGTTTTAGCAAATCCGAGTTCCTTACGTAGCTGTTCATCAGGTTGCAAGCTATCTGGAATGGCACCAAAGATTCTTCGTGATATTTCAAACCCAGAAGCTACATGATGTACATATGCTGATGCATCCTCGACTGTTTGTTGCAAACCTAACGAAGTAGAGAGATAGTTTGAGGTACTTCTTGACATTAATTTTCTATCAGATGGCTTGTCAAGGTCAGCAGCCTTAAGAAACCGTTCTGTCGCAGCCTCCCATGAAAGGTCATGTATCTGATCATCAGTAAGCTGGTCAGGCTTTTCAGCCAATGCCTTAAGTGTGAGTTGAACAAATTCCTTGTGGTTTGTATACGTCCAACAATTCGGGAACTGCTTGAAAAATTCATTTGAGCAATGGTCTGCGCACACAACGATTTTTCCCATTGCCAAAGCTTCTGCTGTAGTTGTGCAAACCACGTCTGTTGTGCTCGGATTAAGAAACAATTTGAAACTGAGGTACATGAAACATATACATGCTCCCATCATCAGAACATTGTCAATGAGCTTAAAAACAACTTTAACACATCATTCAGACAAAAACAAAACACATAGTGCAAGCAATAAATATGAAACTTACTCGTGAAATAGATCATCAGCATGATCACGGCCAGGATGAACTCTAACTGTCATTTCCAGCTTCTTAGCAGCTTTTTGAACTTCATCAGAGTCCTCCCCACTTCCAAATAAATCAAGCTCAAGAGCAGATAATTCCTTTTGATGATCATTAAGAAGTTGGAGCAGCTCTTTGTAGCCTTTGCTCCATATCATTTTCCCAATAAAATAGGCACCTTTGGTAAAGACATTGTCTTCATTTTGTTGTTGATTCCTTTTTTTCTTGCCAATCTCAAGGAACTTTGGATTAACTCCATGAACGTTACAGACGATGGACCCAGGGTAATCCTGAGTGGCAGCAGATAGTCTGATTACCTACAATCATACAGTTAATCAGTTCCAAAAGAGCAAGCGCACACAATGGTTGCAACAAGTTCATGATTGCATAAAATATTTTCTTTCACAACTAAGCATTAGAGCAAAGTCTCATTTCCACTGTGATGATGATTACTCACAAATGAATACACCAAAAAACATCATTAAAGCATTGCAAACGTAAACATTGGATTCATTTTTAATATTGTCCGTGAAAATAAGCTAACTTACCTTGTGACAGTATATACCAACAACCCAGTTGTTTAAATATTTGAGTAAAAATGCTTGCAGTTTTCCATTCTTCTCCCTCTTCACATATTCTAAATAATTTGTGTGAATAATTCCTATAACCAGCCTGAATTTAGTTTTCCATCTTTTCCCATGGTGATACCAAGTCAGATGCTCAGGCTCCTCTAGAACAGCAATATCTGCATCTTCATCGGGGATAATTTCTGAAATATCGCCAACAGCAAGAATGCTCCTTTTATCTCTAGAAAACTACATGGTAAGCATATCGTAAATTAGCATTACTTCTAAAATAAAAAGTATCGTGAAGTCAATTGGAAAACACTCAAGCAAACGATAATTAAATAAAGCATAAATAGAGATTCTTATTAGAGTAATCAATCCTACGCCAAAAACGACTTCGACACTGAAACGGCGGCACCAGTAATAATTTAAAAAATTAAATAAATTAGACGTAATCACAAGTGTCAGTGCATGTGTAGGACACTGATACAGACATGGGCACACTTTTTTTCAGAAGTGTCGGTGCTACATAGATCCTAGATAGTGGCACAGAACGACCGACCCCAAAAATGGGATGGCGGAATAGCGTATAATGAGATGGCCGCTATTTGATCATTTTTTTGGACAAATTACATGAATGATAATTATAAACATATGAAGTGCAGAGGAAAGAACGGAGTGCAGAGAGGTGAGGTGAGGGAGGAACTTGTGATTTTTCTTTGGAATTGTTGAATTGCAAGGAAGGATAGGGCTGAGTATCAACTCAAACTTGATTGAAAAATCCATAATTAACCTTAAAACCTTTTTAATTTAAGGGGTAAGTTCAGTTCTTAGGGAAAAAGATAGCAGAACAGAAACCGCGCCGAAACAGAAACTGCTCTGCCCCTGTACCCGTTCTTTACCTTATAGTGGCCATTATAGTGTTTTGCACCGCTAAGGCTCTTCTCCTAGCAGCCTCCGCGCATCTCCACTTCGCTATAGCGGCCACTATGACTACTTTTATTCTTACAAACCAACTAATGTCCCAAGCTATATACCAAGTATGTCACAGAAAAACATATTACTAATAAAACATTGGTGACTTAGGGTTGCAAGTCTTCATTACAAACCTCATTCATTAGCAAATCATTTCACTAAACTAACATTTTTTCCTTAATGGTTAAACTTAAACTATCGTCTTTACTTGAACGTGTTCATATTTCCGTGGTTTTGTGCGAGTTTACATTTAAACAAAAAATGTAGAAACAGTGAGAGAAGTCATCACCTTTCCCGGATAAAACTTTATGCTAAAACCAGATGCAAACCCAAGTCTATCCTCAAGCCATTGGCGAATATACTTCTCCTGCTCTTCCGGAGAATCAAACGTCATATTATTTGGATATACTATTTTTTGATCTTTCAAAGATAACCAAGGGATCAACAATGTAACATTCCTTTCCCCGGCTTTGTAAAGATATGCCGCACGGAAGAGTGGATTCACTGCAGTCCCGGTCAACCACGGAAGGCTAGCAGTTGTAAAAATTGCAAAATGCTGTTTCTTATCCATCTGTTAGTTGGATTTGAAACTTCACAATATCATAGTAGTTCAAAACTCCCTAGCACGTGAGAATCACCAGCCAAAAACAGCTTCAGAAGAAAAACTAATCGAACACTTTAACTGCAATAAATCACATATATTATTAACCTATATTGAAGCATTATGAAACAAGCTAGAATAAAAACTAAACATTACGCATAAAAAACACAATCTTGAGAGGGTTCCTTTTCTGTTATTTCAAACATAAACAGTCCTAAACTCAAATTCTTCAAACAGATTATCCAAGAAAAACGAAAGAAAATAATTGAAATTAACGGCATAACAGTGTGAAATCGTTGATGGAAAATGGAATATGTACCTTGAAGGAAAGAAGACGAAAGATTGGTGAAGAAGGAGGGACTGTAGAGAGAGAGAGAGAGAGAGAGAGAGAGAGAGAGAGAGAGAGAGAGAGAGGAATTTGTGTGAATGAATGGTGAAGAGAGTTAAGCGAAGGAAATTAAGGAGGTAGAGAGAGGGAATATTTTCTCTCTCTTAGGCTGAAGTAAACGGTGTCGTTTCGCGTACGCTGGTTGCCGAGATCCTCTGGTTCGATATTCAACCAATGTAATGCGACGAAGAATTGACCAATCTTGAGGAAAAGGAAACGACCAATCTAGTTTTAGAATCATTAATTATGAATATTTTGTTAACAAAATGTGTTGCGACCAATAAAATTTTACTAATTTTGATGCAATTTGAAAATTAATTTTACTTGTTAATACATCAAAATCAATTGTGTGTAATTTCTAGTAAATTGAGATTTATGACTATTTTGTCGGTGTATATTTTTTAATAATTATCACTCTTTCTATTTTAGTCTTAGATTATAAAATAATTTTATAATCATGTAAATTGTTTCAGTTTAATTTTTGAAGAGTTTTTAGTTTATAGTTTTTCAACGATTAAAAAAATTTATTTGATAACTGATTTTTAGCTTTTAGTTTATAATTTTTTAATTAATTTTTAGTTTTTTTCAAAAATTATTTAAAATAGTTTTTGAGCTTGTAGCTTTTAACTTATGATTTTTTATTTCAACTATATCCTTATTATTTTAAATATATATATATATATATATATATATATATATATATATATATATATATATATATATATATATATATATATATATATATATATATATATATATATATATATATATATATATATATATATATATATATATATATATATATATATATATATATATATATATATATATATATATATATATATAATATTTACTATTAAAAAATTGATTTTAAAAGATTGAATTTAGGGAGATTTTAAAGAATGTTATAGAAAATTTTTCCTATTTTTTTCTACTTTATTAGACATTATTTTTATTTATTAAATATAAATTATATAATTAATTTAGAAATATGTTTATAATTCTTAAGTTAGGAGAATCAATGAAATCAACAAAGATGAAGAGAATTTAGAATATTATTTAAGTTTTATTGTAAAATATTAGACAATAACTTACTTTTGTTATTATTTTAGATTAATATAACTAAATTCAAAATTACAATGTTATGATTTCACGTATTTTATTAAATTTTATTATAAAATTAAGAGGAAAAAAATTATATTATACGAAAGAATGAGTTAACCAGACTAAATATTGTTTTTATTAAGATTACTTTTATTTTTACGTCCTCATAAATGACTTTATAAAATACTCCTACTTCATGTATGGTTTATTGGTTCTTTTATTCATTGAATTTCGTTGTCAATATATTTATACTAAATAGCAAAACTTGTAAAACTTATATACAAATTTATATATTTTGATAATATCTTCAATTTTTCATATATATTAAAATTATTTTGCATGTTGTTATTGATACATTTACTTTTATAGAATAAACTAATAGGATAATGAAATCACAATTTTTTTAATTAAAAAGGTTCTTTTATGTCATTTTATAATTATCAACTAATGTAACAGTTAATTTACCAAACACTCAAATTAACTTATCAGACATCAGATAAGAGCTATAAGTTATAAGCTATCAGCTATCAGCTAACAACTACCAGTGTCAGCTATAAGCTAGTTTTACCACAGAGCTTTAGAATTTTGGTGAAAACTCTCTTATACGAGAGTAGTGTTTGGAGGATTTTGTATATGTTCGACTTAATAATATTTTTGGTTTTGTAACTTAATTTCGGAGTTCATTTTGGTCCCTTAATTTTAAAAAGGTTTATATTGGTCTCTGAACTCTTCAAAACGTTCCATATTAGTCTTTTTTTATCTAATTAGCGACAAATTTATCGACTAATTTTTTAATTTTTTCGTCGCTAATAGGACAAAAAGGACTAATATAGAATGTTTTGAAGAGTTAAGAGACCAATATGAACCTTTTTAAAGATAAGGGACCAAAATGAACCTCGAGATTAAGATACGAGACCAAAAAGGGTATTAAGCTTATGTGTTCTTAAGAAGAATTTTAATGAAATACTTTACACTTATACGATTCATGTTAGAGGAATTGTGTATGTGTTCATTCTTATGGAGGATTTTAGTGAAGCACTTCGCTTTTATATGTTTCATGCTTGAGGAATTGTGTATATGTCTGATTTCTTAGGTCGAGTCTTAGAGTAGGGTGGAGTCAAACCAATTTCATTAGAGTTTGCCCCGGCTTGAAGTAATTTATTTAGAATAGCGTGATCGAGCTAAGATTACTAAGGGACAAAATTGGTTATGTCGGCCCAACTCTAGCATAGGTCAATATTTGATGAAGATATAATTGAGAATACATTTATTACTAATGAAGGATGTCAGGAACTGTGAAGTCACTACTAAGGAAAATACCTAGCACAGCGGTTGGTAAAGGGATACCACCATGTTGGTCCAACTGTTATGAGGTAAGGTGTAATTAGAGGTGGAGAGAAGGGTGGTTGAAGAACTACAATTACTTTGCAAAATCATTTCGCCCAATGTTATTTACTCTGCAAATAAAATTATTACTCTGGAAAGAGGGGTGGTTGAAGAACTACAATCATTAAACCAAGTTCTAACTGCCAAAGAACAACATGCAGATAACGGATTGAAGAATTCTTGTCGAAAATTGAATGTGTATTTGTTTTCTAATACAATTTTATCTATCATATTATAATTTTCTAATGCAATTTAAAAAGTTATATATTCGATAAGGGATCGAAAAAACACTCAAACAACATAATATATAATAAACTCGTCTTTTAAACAAACATTAACAACAATGTTCATCAAAAACATTCATCAACCACATACACGATGCAACAAACATATCAAGTCATATAATACTTCAAAAACGTACCGTACATATCCCATAATGGGGTGTCCATAATGAAATAAGGATGAAGCTGAAGTTAGAGCTTCCAACTTGTGTATATTTCGAATGGGTGTCATTCTGGATCTTTCACACAAGTTTGGAATGTTAACTTTAACTTCGTCATCTTTATTTAAACAAGCATTCATACCTACAAGTCAAAACAAGCAGAGAGTTCAAATATTGTGAAACAAGCTATTAAAACATATTTTGAAGAAAAAAAACTATAGTGAAAACAAACATGTAAATATCCATTGACTAAGATTTGATGTTATATATTTCATTTTGGGATTTCCATATGAGAGATACGAGTGACAGAGTTGTTAGGGTTTTGTTTTGAGAGAGACGAGTGAAAGAGTTGTTAGGATTTTGTTTTAAGAGAGACGATTGTTATGTATTGAAGCAATAGATAATTTTTCTTATATATAAATAAGTATCACCTTTCACCATGGTTGAAAATAAAAATCATGGTGATATACAAGGTCAATCACATTATTATCACGATACATGGAAATTGTTGGTGATAGGATTTGAACCATTTCACTACGGTTGTTACATATGACTGTTGTGATATGTCCTTTAGTAAATACTAAAAAATGTCCAAAAATAAACTATTACCACGGTTAATATGATGACCCTTGTAAAATTGATGTCACGAAAGGTTTATTTTGTATTAGTGAGTCAAGTTTCTCCAACATTGTGTTTTGATAAAGATAATTATACCATCTCTAGCTCATGTGCATTATTAAAGGATGAGGAAAAAGCTTCATGAATCAAGCTATAGTATCGAGACTTGTATCTCAAGCAACATTGTCAAGATATTCTTAGAACTTTGAAGATTGATCACTTCATTAAAGGTACAAATTATAATTGATCATGTGTGTTACCATAGTGCTCATAAATTTCATTATCATTTTCACCATGATGCATACAAATAAAACTCAATCTTTCATTTTTAAATCAACTGCCTTGTGTCATAAGTTTTTTGAGTGAAACTTTATGCATTCATTTTCATTGCATTAATCAAAAGTTTCATCAATTTTGCTATGAGCACTTATGTAACACTTATGAATTGTCTACTTGGAAGGGAAGATAAATTCAAGCAATTGATATACATCTTACAACTTCAAATCTCTTGTCAAAACTCGGATTTTTGTGTATACCTTATTGTCAAGGATTGTTGGAAACAAGAGAGAGAAAAAGAAAGGATTGATTTCTTTTTCTACTTTCTAAAATCATAAGGAAGTGTGCCTTATTGATTTAGTAAGTAAATTGTGTATAGAAGCTAGGATTAGGCTTGTGTAAGGTTCTAATAAATAGTGAAATCTTTTACATGTGGTAAGAGGACTAGACGTGCTCTCGGATTGTGAGAGAAACTAGTATAATCCTTCGGTGTTCTCTACTTTTCTCCATTTTACTGCTTTCATAAACATCGTGAAACCAGAAAGTTAAAGTAACATTTCACTAAAACCAAAAATCAATCGAAGTACCCAATTCACTCTGCCCTTCTCTTAGGTTCACCTTACACATACAATTGGTATTAGAGCAGTTTATAGGCAACATGTTCCTAAATATCCATAATGTTTTCCGCAAATCCAGTTTTCAAAGACGATGGTAACAACAATAAACCTCCACTGCTCTCTGGTGAATACTTTGATTTTTGGAAAATTTGCATGAAGGCTCACTTGGAAGCGTAAGGAGAAGAAATATGGGATGATATGCAAAACGGTCTATTTGTTCCTACTAGTGTTGTCAAGGATGTTGGGACAACAAAGATTAAGAGTTCATGTGATGAATATATAATAAAAAGGTCATCTACGACAAGAAAGCAATAAACCTACTTCAAAGTGCACTTAGCATGGACAAATTCTTTCTTCTATCTCAATGTACAATGACAAAGCAAATATGGGATACATTGGTAGAAACTCATTAAGGAACCGTTGAAGTGAAGAGATCAAGATTGAATACTTTAAGTAAAGAGTATGAGTTATTTAGAATGCAGCCCGAAGAATCAATCATTGCATTGCAAAAGAGATTTGTACACTTGGCTAGTCACTGGATTGCTATCGCTAAGACTTTTAATAACGATGAAATTAATTTTAAAGTGCTTAGATCTTTAACCACAGAATGGCAACCAAAGGTGACAGCAATTTCGAAAAAGAAAAGTCTTTCTACTATGACGTTCACATCCTTGTTCGAAAAACTTCAAGAGTGAAGACTAGAAAAGGATGAGAATCAAGAGAAGAAATCAAAAGGCATTGCTTTGAAAGTTGACACAAAAGAAAAAAAAATAAGAAAATGTTCCATAAGAAGATGAAAACTTCATGCTCCTTGTGAAAAAAGGCTTGGCAATATTTTTGGCAATAATGAAAAATCCTTGAATTATGCAAAAAGAAAAAAATTCTTCAAGAAAAATGTTGCTTCCACTTCAACATAAAACGTCACTTGCTATGAATGTGGAAAGCAAGGACGCATAAAGACAAATTGTCTAAAGCTCACCAAGAAGAGCGACTTCAATAGAAAAGAGACAAAACCCAAAAAGGTCTACTGTTCCGGACTGGCCTAATGGCTAGGCATGCCCCAATCTACTTCTACTCCCAGAACAGTCCAATTGCCTAAGTCTGACAAATTTAGGGCATCATTTACCTTCCTACCCCTCTACCGGTGGAGGCTAGTCGAATGACCTCTAGGGTCCAATGCCCATCATGCACGGTTCCACCATCCAGAAACAGTCATGACGCCTATGCTTGTTACTACGCCTCTGCCCATAGCAACAACTAGTTATGGGCACCCCTGCCTGTCCCAACGACTAGTTTCTGGCAGTCATCTACTCTTCAGGGAACGATTATTTCGCCCAAAAGATAGGGACCAGTAGCCAAGTGTTGGGGGAACTATAAAAACTCTCTCATTTGAGAGGGTCAGATATTCAATAATCATCCTAACACACACATACTCTGTACTTTCCTTCTTTTCTCCTGATTCTCACTTTAGCATCAAAGTGCCTTGCAGGTACAACCCTCATCATCTTTCACACTCAGTATCGCAGACGTTGTCTCTGGCCCACTTCAGATTCTGATCAGCCGGTAAGACCACCTACATTGCATGGAATGACAATGAAGTAAGTTCATCATCCGACTCAAAAAGTGAAGAATATACAAATCTTGCATTGATGACATCACACCATTCTGATGATGAATATGAAGAAGTTAGTAGTGAATTTTCCTCTTATGATAATGATGTTCAAGGTGTAATAGATGAACTACTCAATGAATGTAAAATTCAGTACAAAATGGTGTCAACACAAAAGAAACAAATTTTATCTCTCGAAGAAAATATTGACACCGTGAAAAAATATTTTGAAGTTGAAAAACAAAACTATGTTGAAAAATAAAAACAAAATTTTACATGCAAAGAGTGTGAGTCACTTTCTTTCCAAATTGTCCAATTGAAAAGAGTTCTTAAAAGAAATGAAAAGGGACAAATTGGATTCACTACTACAAAATAGACCTTTTGTAACACCAATTTTACAACGGCCATAGTGTTAACCGTGGTAACAGTTTATTTTTGGACGCTCTATTTTTGTTGGTATTTACTAAAGGACATGTCACAACGGTCATATATAACAACCTAGTGAAATGTACACGAAGTGAAATGGTTCGAATCCCAACACCAAAAATTACCCATTTATTGAGATAGAAATGTGATTGAACTTGTATATTACCATATTTTTTATTTTTAATCGTGACGAAAATTGATACTTATTTATATATAAGAGAAATTATTTCTATCTTCAATATATAATAGTCATCTCTATCAAAATAAAACTCTAACAACTCTTTCACTCGTCTCTCTTAAAGCGAAACCCTAACAACTCTGTCACTCATCTCTCTCGTATCTAAACCTAAAATGAAAGAATAGCATTAAATCTTAGCCAATGGGTATTTACAAGTTCATTTTCTCTATAGTTTTTTTTTCAAAATCTGTTTCAATAGCTTGTTTCATGATGTTTGAACTTTTTTCTTGTTTTGACTTGTCGACAGGGATACTTGTTTCAATAAATAGGATGAAGCTAAAGTTAGCGTTGCAAATTTGTGTTTAAGATCCAGAATGACATTCATTCAAAATATACACATGTTTGCGGCTCTAACTTTATCTTCATCCTTATTTCATTATGGACACGCCGCTATGGGACATGTATGGTATGTTTCTGAAGCATTCTATAACTTGATATGTTTGTTATGTATGGTTACCATACACTTGCGCTGCATTCTGTGACCTTTTTCATTAAGTGTAATCGGTTACCCCTTTCTGAGTAACCAGTTACACTGTGTTATTTTTCAAATTTTTTGTAACGTTGGCTTGGGTATAATCAGTTACACCATATAGGGTAACCGATTACCACTAAACCAATGGCTGAAAATGTTAATTTTTTTGATTCAAATGGTTTTTAAAAAAAATTGAAGCATGGCATCCTTTCACATTTTGAACTCATTTGTAGAGGTGTATAGAGGTTATTTAAACACCAAACTTCAGATTTTCTAATCACCTCTTTAATCTACAATTTCAAATA
This sequence comes from Lathyrus sativus, assembly GCA_963859935.3. Lineage (NCBI taxonomy): Eukaryota > Viridiplantae > Streptophyta > Magnoliopsida > Fabales > Fabaceae > Lathyrus > Lathyrus sativus. Next base: position 500,707,146 of record OZ012737.1, read on the forward strand.
AATTATTCTCTTCACTTTCAAAATTCTTAAATGTTCAATATCAGAATTTTTAGTGAAACTTTCTGCACTTAATTTTCTTTGAAAATAATCATAAGTTTCATTCCATACATATTTAAACACTTGTATATTACTAAAGAGATTGTATGCTTGAAGGAGAAGATCAATCAACAGGTTGATACATTGTACTTTTCATTTCAAAACTCTTGTAAAAATTCAGATTATTTGTTGTAATCCTTGTTGTCCAGGATTGTTGGAAACAAGAGAGTCATTAAGGGATGATTGTTCTCTTAGTGTACTTAGTGAAAAATCCAAGAGAATTGTTTTGGTGGTTTTTGTTAGTGTTTGTATAGGAAGACTAGGATAGTCTTGTATAAGTTCCAACAATAGTAAAATCTCTTACTTCGTAAGGGGACTGGAGTACTCTCGAATTGTGAGAAGAACCAGGATATATCATTGTGTCTTTTATCTTTCTGCATTTTACCGCTTTTGTCACTTAGAAACATAAAGGAAAAAATTATAAGACTTAACTTTATTATAGGACTGAAAGTTGTTCAGGAAACTACGAAAAAGATAAGAATGATACGTGACAAGATGAAGAAGGCACAAGACCGTCAAAAGAGTTATGTGGATAATCGAAGAAGACCTTTAGAATTTGAGGAAGATGATCATGTATTTTTGAAGGTTACTCCAAGATTAAGGTTGAAAGGACCATTTAAATCGCGAAAGTTAAGTCCTAGATACGTGGGACCATATCAGATTTTAGAAAAGATTGGTGAAGTTGCTTACAAATTAGCCTTGCCGCTTTCTCTATCTGAGATGCATGATGTTTTTCACATGTCTTAACTCCTAAATTTCATTCATGATTCTCTCCAGTCAATTCTTCCAGATTTAATGAAGATAGAAGCAGATATAACTTTTGAGCCTCAACCAAGTCGTGTTGTAGGGAGAGAGACTAAAGTATTGAGAAACAAAGAGATTCCTCTTGTTAAGATTCAGTGGGATGAAACAAATCTGGGTGATGCTACTTGGGAACTTGAGTCGGAGATGAGGGAAGAGTACCCTCACCTTTTCAAGTAATCTTTAAATTTGAGGATAAATTTTTATTTAGGGGAGGTGTAATACCCCATATTTTGTAAAATAATCTAAATAATATTAGTTGAGAGCAATTGAGTTCCTGTGTGCTTTGAGAGTTATCAGTTAGGATAATTGGAGTAACTAGTAAGCTTAGATTGATTTAATTAATATTATTCAACTCTGACCTTTTATTAATTAGTACAATTGAGACATTTTGATAACATTAATATTAGACATTTTACCACTTAATATTCATTCTCTACCACACGTGCCTCTCTTACCAACTTTTCTCTTTAATGATATTTTCTATGTATCATTTCTTTCCCTTGCCTTTCCAACAAAGTGGGAGAATTAGAAGAAAAAGATAGAAAAGAGAAAGAAAAGGAAATGGAGAGAAAGGAGATGAAAACCTAAGAGAAGAAGGGGAAGTGAAGTTTTTGATCTTTCTTCACCAATATTATCTCATATTCATCAACCACAACTTCTTCATCATCATTCAAAGGTGGGTTCTAATTAGATACTTTAGGTTAGGATTATGAGAAAGAATTAGTGAATATTGGATTTTGATATGTTTGCTCCTAATTCCATAAAAATCTTACACAAGTGTTGTTGTTCATGTTGTATATGCTGAAATGTTGCTTGGTGTGTTGTTATTTTGGTTGGTTTTAAGACTTGTAAGAGATGGGGTATAAATCCCCTTTGTTGTTGTCAGTTCTGCTAGTATTTCTGCAGAATTCAACGCGGTCACAAAGTGAGCTTAGGCGAGCCCAAAGCGACCTGTTTTCCGCTTTGCTTTGCGAGGTTGAGTGAACGGAAACTGAGCGCCTCGCTTTGAGTTTGCTAGGCGACCATGGTGCCATTTTGATTCTATCTGCACCCCGCCTTGAGTTCGCTAGGTGAAGTGAAAGCGAGCCAACCTCGCTGGGGGCGCTAGGCGATAGTGACAGGATTCCGGAAATTGCTTTGTTAATTGTTGGGTTGCTTCACACACTTGCTTATTTATGCTATGGGTCACTTTATATTGATTATTATGGTTCTTATGCATGTTTTCCAACCATGAATAATTGTTTGTAAATGTGAGATAACATGGCTAAAGTGATTAAGAATGGTGAAGAAACCTTTAATAGGAACTAAAGAAATGAACTAGTAAGGTGATTAGGACATGATATATGACTTAGAGTCTGTTTGGTTCAATCGAGGGGATGTGAGGGGAGGGATTGTTACCAAAGGGAGGGGAGGGGAGGGGAAGGGAGAGGAGGGATTTTAATTACATATATGTTTGGTTCAAAATATGAAAGGGGAGGGAGGGGAGACATTTTATTTATAAATATGTTTGGTTCACAAGGGGAAGGGAGGTAATTTAAAGCTAATTTACTTTTTTCTCCTTCTACTTTTATCATAAGACTTGTGATATTTACCGTTTATAATTCAAATACAAATTTATTGACGAAATATAAATATTTAATCAGAGATCATCATGAAATACTTTATAAAAACGCAATGATTATAATATATAATTGACTAAATTACAGTTTTGGTCCCCTTATTATTATAAACAAAAACATTACGATAACTAAAATTAACATAAAAATATTAAAAATAAAATAAAAAATTTAAACAGATATAATGATAGTAAGATGAAGATATAAAAAGAAAGATTAAATTTGTTTAAAATAAAACTTTTAACATTGTTATAAGTTAAATTTATATTTAAATAAATAATAAGGGTAAATATGTAAATATAATTATAATTAAAATCAAACATCTTCCCTCCCCTCCAAATCAGGGGGAAGCAAAAAGTGGCTCATGAGGGATTTTGGTCCCCTCCATCTACCTCCCATCCCCCTCTTAAAATTTGAACCAAACACATAAATCATTAAATATTCCCTCCCCTCCCCTCCCTTCCATTTATCCCCAACCAAACAAACCCTTAGATAGCAATGCTTGTGCAATTGATGCATATGTGTGTGTCTTTGACAAGTAGTTGTCTAGTGGAGAGGTGAAGCATTATATGGAACATGTGGTGTTGTTGTGAATGTTAAGGTGATATGATCCCCTTGTGATTTTCGAATACGATCACATTATGTTATATTTATCACGTAGTCAGAAATAACCCCATATTTTGTGTCGTCCCATGAGATGGGCAGAGTTCCCATGGGAAGCGAAGATTCATGTGGGAAGCTCCTTGAATCCGACTTCATTTTGTATGTCAAAGTATGACACAAGGATCTGCGCCCCGTGTAACGCCCCGATTCTGATTTCCAATTTTGTTGAGTCTTTTGATTTATTTAGGTGATTAATATTTTAATTGTGAAATTGATGTGTTAATATGTTATGTTTGCATATTATACTATTTTACCGATTTTGAGAGTTTTCGGGGAAAATAGATTGGAGGGTATTTTAGACATTTCTTATTTAATGTTAAGTTGGATATTTTGTGAGAAAATGGATTAATAGATGTTTGGAGAGAAATAGAATAGAAAGAGATATAAGTGGATTAGAGGAGAGAAAAGAAAAGGATAAAAATAGAAAGAAGAGAAAAGGAAGAGAAAGAAAGAAGGAAGAAGAGAGAAGGGGAGAAAATAGAGGAAAAACTTGGATAGCTCAAGATCAACATCTAGGATTCGATTTAATCGGGTAAGGGTGTGAAATGTTATTATTTTCTCAATGTGTATGATTATGTATGCTTTTGTTGGAGTGTTTGGATGTTTTTCCTCATTTTCCATTTTTAGGTCGAAATGGTTTAATCGATACAAACCAATGTTTTAACGGTTAGAATTTGGAATAGATGGTGTAGTTTAGTCGAGGAATGTTAGGCTAAGACTATGGAAACTTGTTGGAATTAAATCGGGTGATTTGTGAGCTTCTGATGATTTTTTGGACAGTTGGAGTTTTGGTGTATCGCGGAACTCGCTAGGCGAGCAGCTAGCGAGTGAGGTGGGGAGTGGTTCGCTAGGCGAGCTGCTAGCGAGCCAGTAGCGAATGGTCCCAGACTTTGATAGAACCAAAATGACCCTTGTTCGCTGGAGCGAGTGAGGTAGCGAGTGTTCGTTAAGCCTTCGCTAAGCGAGCTAGGTAGCGAACACTTCCAGTAGCTAAAAGGCAGGCTTCGCTAGCACGTTCGCTAGGCGAGCCAGTAGCGAATGATCGTTATGCCTTCGCTAGGCGAGTGAGCCAGCGAGCATGACAGCATTGTTTTATTTCTGTTGTTTCCATCCAATGTTGATATTTTGATTCTTCAACGCATAGCTTGTGTGTTGTATTATGATATGTTGTGGGTAGCCATATGGCGTGAATCCTAGATTGTGAAATGTGGACTTGTTGGCAAATATATGCATTGTTTAAATTGATTAAAAGTGCATGATGATTGTAATGGAGTTCGTTGCCGTTTGGCGCGATATTGTGAATGCATATTGATTGTATGCAATTGTATGTGAAGCACCATGATGTGTATTCTTGTGCATTACTTGATAAATGTAATGATGATGTGTGAAAGTATGAGTACCTTGGTGATTATGAAATATGTTGTGTGTGCAATCAAGTTATAATTCTTGTGTGATGAATTATTTGAGAATGCATGGGATTAAGATGCGGAAACGGTCTTAAGTTCATTTGTTTGTTGATTGCATACGCATCATTTGTTGTCAAGAGGCAATACTTGCTAGTTTCGTGGAGACTAGTGACTTGTCCCAAACCTAGAGTGGGGTTTGAAAGCTTAGGGAACGGGCTTTTGTTTGTTATTGGTCTAGAGGACAGACCCGGTTTAAATGTAAAAACCAAAATATAATAACAAGTGTTGGTACCATATGGCATGAGTTGCATTTGTTAGAACACATATTGGTTCTTAATTATATCTCTATGTTTTGATGATAACTCTTACGAAATTTTGTATTAAGAAATTATATACTCTAAAATTTGTTTAAGTATGTTTGCTGCAGATATTGAAGTGAATATCATTCTGAAAGCAAATTAGATTTGAACATGGAATTATGCAAGGCTCTGAAGCGTCAGAAGCATCTCCTAGAAGAATCTGAAGGCTGCCTATAGAAGATTCTGAGCGCTGCCTACAGAAGCATCTGAAGCAGAAGCTACAGAAGGATCTGAAGCAAAAGCTACAGAAGGATCTGAAGCAGAAGCTACAGAAGGATCTGAAGCAGAAGCTACATAAGCATCTGAAGCATTGAAGACTTTGTATGAAGAGTTTCAAGCTTAATTTATTTCAGAAGACTCTGATAGTACTATGTTGCAGTACTGAGGATCTGATCTCAAACTCTGCTCTAATGAAATTACAAGCTGAAAGCACACTTGCTGCAATATTCTGATTCAGCAAACTCTGATGAACATCACAGACTCTAATCATTCAAGGCTCTGATGTTATCTGCTGAAGTATTAGAAACTTGTTGAAGAAGAATTCAAAGTTATGTCCATTGGATAGACCAAACGACTCTTTCCTCATTTATGCTAGATACTAGAACACAAGCAAAAAGGATTTATCTGAACATTCTACTTCTAAAAAAGGTCAAGTGATGTGAAGACAAAAAGGTTCCAGCTACTTCGTAGACACGGTCTTCAAAGCATGCAACGTCTTGGATCTTTAAGCCTATAAAAGCAAGTCTCCATCTCTCTTCTTCAGTTGACGATATTGAAAGAATTCAAAGAAAAGCTCTCATACAATTTATTGTCATTGCTGAATTTATTTCATAGTTCTTAAACTTAATTGTAAAATCACAGTTGTGATATAGCTTTCTTAGAAGTATTCAAACAATTGTTTAGTTTTACATATTGATTGTAAAAGTCCTTAAGAAGACCCAGTTGTGGTCAGTAGTTCTTAAGAAGACTAAGAACAGTTGCTCTTAGTGCTTGCTATTGTAATCAGTTTGATTAATAGTGGATTAAGTCCTTGTTGAGAAAGGCAAATCACTCTTGATAGGGTGGACTGGAGTAGTTGAGTTCAACGAACCAGGATAAAAATCTTTGAGTTTTTATTGCCATAATTATTTTCTGTATACTTATTCAACCCCCTTCTAAGTATTTTCTCACCTTCAGCATTGAGTTGCATTCAGTCACATGGCATATGTATAATTGTTGTATGAAAGTATGCATATGTGTATGAATTGTTGAACCGAGAGTTGTGAATTGATGAATAAACATAATTGTAAATGTTTATGTGGAAATGAGTGAATTATGGATGTATGTATGATGAATGTGCTTGGTGATTATCCATATATTTGTATATACATTGTGATGTATATGGATGACTTGTGGTGAGAATGTTGATTATGTGTATTCTAGGATTGTATATATATATATATATATATATATATATATATATATATATATATATATATATATATATATATATATATATATATATATATATATATATATATATATATATATATATATATATATATATATATATATATATATATATATATATATATATATATATATATATATATATATATATATATATATATATATATAATTATATGCATTGATTATTATGATAATATTTCTCACCCTTCTGTTGTTTTATGATGCCCTATGAGGCATTGCAGAGTAGGTATGCTGGAGGTCTTTTTGTGAAGCGTGTCTTCATTCTTTTGTCGGTCAGCTCTGATATGCAGCACCGGGTAGCTAGGATATATGATTCTTTTGTGATACATTGTGTATGTATCTTGGTGTGGAATGTTTATGAAAACATGAATTATGTTGTGAATCAAACTGGATGATATCTATATATGTGTATATGTGTGATGTTAATCAATATTTAGTTGTTTCCGCTTTTATTCTAAATATTGAGATGTGGTTATGAGGACTAAGTTCCTCTGTTGAAAGTTACTCCACTGTTGCATATCTTTATTGAGTAGGTGTTGTATGTTTTAAATTCAAGTATGATGTGGCACACCTCTTTTATACCATAATTTTAATTATACTCTGATGGATTTTTAATATGTGCCTACATGATTTATTTGATTACTTGGGGGTATAGAAAGGGGGTGTTACATTAGTGGTATCAGAGTAGGTCGGTCCATCCGGCCAGGTTGTCTAATGTTGTTTGTTCCCTAGTATGCGACATGTATGTGAAAACACTGAGATACGCGCTTGTTTTTCTAAACCTTTGTCTTCAGGAGTGGGATTGAAATAAGTGGGGGAGAAAGTTGTGCTTCTCCAAGATGCTTCAAGTGTGGAGTGGTGGCTCAGTATGTCGTTGAACGCTATTATAGTTTGGTTAAGATAGTTTATACCCCATTATGATTGTCGACTGTCTATTGACAAATTGAGGAACTGATCACCCTTAATCTCTTGTTGATAGTAGACGGGGTCATGTTGGATATAATAAACGCGTCTTGCGAGCTTAGATGGTGAGTGTAGTGAATTGTTTGGAGTTAAGCCAAGTTCTTACAAATTGTTTTGATGAGTTGGTGCAAGATAGTGCGAAGGTGTTTATGTTGATGGCAACTTTGAGTGTTAATGGAAGTGGTGAAGTTAGTGGTTGCCAATTATTTGTGATTTTTCTGGAAGTTTTTCCTGATGAGATAAGAGATTTACCGTCGGAACGAGAAGTGAAGTTCGCGATCGACTTAGTCCCTGGAACTAGTATGATATCGATGGCTCCATATCGTATGTCCGCATCAGAATTGAAAGATTTGAAGAGTCAACTTGAAGATCTACTTGAGAAGAGGTTTATTCGTCCGAGTGTGTCACCGTGAAGTGCACCAGTTTTGTTGGTTAAGAAGAAAGAATGTTCTATGAGACTTTGTGTGGACTACAGAAAATTGAACAAGGTGACCATCAAGAATAAGTATCCACTTCCGAGGATTGATGATTTGATGGATCAGTTGATTGGTGTGAGTGTCTTTATTAAGATAGATCTGAGATCTGGGTATCATCGGATTCGTGTGAAGGCCGGAGATATTCAGAAGGCTGCCTTTAGAATGAGGTATGGACATTATGAGTATTCTGTGATGCCATTTGGTGTGACTAATGCACCAGGTGTATTTATGGAGTACATGAATAGGATTTTCCATCCTTATTTGGACAAGTTTGTGGTTGTGTTCATTATTGATATTTTAATTTATTCAAAAAGTGAAGGAGAACATGTCGGGCATTTGAGGATTGTGTTATCTGTGTTGAAAGAAAAACAGTCATATGCTAAACTTTCTAAATGTGAATTTTGGTTGAAAGAAGTGAGTTTCCTTGGTCATGTGATTTCGAGTAGAGGTATTGCAGTTGATCCGTCAAAGGTTGAAACAGTATCACATTGGGAGGCTCAAAAATCAGTTTTTGAGATTAGAAGTTTTCTTGGTTTGGCAGGTTATTATCGAAAATTCATTGAAGGATTTGCCAAGTTATCATTGTCGTTGACGCAGTTGACTAGGAAAGGCCAAGCTTTTGTTTGGGATGCAAAGTGTGAAGAAAGTTTTCAAGAGCTTAAGAGAGAGTTTTGTGGTTGTGTCGCGGTGAAATTTGGATACCAAGCTATTAAGGAGCTTGAATCTTTATTCATTTGCAACCGAACTTTGATTTGTCCAAAGGAAGGGAAAAAGATCGAAATACCCACAATGCAATGCAAATGCAAAGGTTAGAGAGTTTTAGGTTCGGGGGTTGGTTAAACTTAGGGAAGGTGCTAGCATCCTAAGTTTCTGTAGTACTCTACAGGAACTTCTTGTTTTATGTTTGTTTTATTGCTAAGGTTTATCTGCTTAATGGTTGAAAGACCTAGGGGTTTATTTCTAAGTATACTCGATAAGATATCACATCTTATGCCTACATATCTTTACGGGAGTGGAATCAGAGTATTTGTAGTTTCCCTAAAGAGTTTGAGGAGTTCTTTGACTGTGGTCAAAGTTCCTACGGGATAAAGGTAGTTGATTGGTTGATTTTAGGAGAAAAGATGAGTTGTCATTTTAAGGGAGATTACTTGATTTAACCGCCACAACTTTGTAGAAAAATAGTCTTTGCATCGTCTTAAGAGAAAGGTTCAAGTACTCAGAAGTTAATCGACAAGCATGCCACTATCTCTCTTAAGGCAAAGTCCCTACGAATTGATTGAATTGTTATGGGGTAGGAGTTTTATCTCGCTTAAGATGATTAACATCTTATTCTCTGATATGTTTGAATAGTTTGAATTGAGTTGTTGAATGTTTTTGTCTAAGTTGTAAAGGAAAAGGTCCTTCCTATGGGGTAACTTAGGAGATTGACTTGAATGGGATCAAGGATCATAGGGGATATGATGCAAATGGGATGCATACGCACAATCATTTAAGTTATGCGCAGGTTCTTCCTTTGGACGCAATGCAATAATGCGATAAAATAAATTGCAAGAAGGTAAATAGTGGTAAAGTAAAGGCGAATAAATAAGAACATACATAAACACATGAAAGCGCTAGAGTGTGTGAATGTGCAAGTGAACATGTGAACGGATCGGGGACGGCAGCGTGCACGATAGATTAATTTACGATGTGAGATTGTTTTTAGAGGATGGTTGAATTGATTTATGAGAAGGTTATTTGACTGTTTTTAGTGAGATCAATTTGTAGGAAAAAGTTGTGTTTTATTAGTTTTGATAAAAGGTTGGATATATTTTATTTAGTTTTAGATAAAAGTGGTGTGAATTACGTTTTAAAAAAAAGTCACTTGATTATTTTAGTGAGATTAAATTAGATTAAAACAAATTTCTAGATTTTAGAGAATAAAGATCTATTATTAAATAAATACACAAATGGTTACTATTATTAAATAAATAATTAAGTTTGAAATAAGTTTTTAGTCATTATTGCTAAATAAATACAAATTATGAATTAAGGAAAACTGATTTTTATTAAACAAATTATACATTATTAAATAAAAGTTTATTGAGTTGATGGAATAGAATTAATTGAAAATAATTTGAGTTTTATAAAAAAGGGTAACTTAATTAAATAGAAAAAGAATTGATTAAGTAGATAAACTAAATAGAAAAGAGTTTATAAATTGGTTTTAGATAAAAGTTGATTAAAGGATTAGTTAATAGGTTTATTAATTAAATTGGTATATAAAAGATTAAAATAAATAAATTGGTTAATTAAAGGTTAAGTTGAAGTTAAACAGTTAATTAGGGGAAGATTAAGAGTTAATTGGGAAGGGGCGTGTAATTTGGTATGGTAGGTCCGCGAGGCTTATGGTGGACATGCGAAGGATGATCGCATGATGAGATCAGAGAGTGAGTGAACAGTGAGGCGTGTGGGGTGCACCTTTGGTGTCGTGGGTGCATATTCACTTGATTATATTACAACAAAAACAAAATTAAAAAAAGCACATAAACCCTAATCCCAATTTGCTCCCCCCGAGCCGTCGTCTCCTCCTTCCGTTGATTCCATCGCGTCTCTCTCTCTCGTTTTCCCTTCATTTTCTTCTCGATTTGTGATTCCTTCTTCCCTTGTTCTCTACTTCTTCATCCTTTTCCTTGTTTCTATCAATCAAAATAAAAACAAAGAAATGTTAAAACGTTAGCGACAGAATCTTACAATCAAGGGTTTTGATACTCGATGGCGCGTGGGCTTCGACGGTGAGCTTGTGAGGCTTTGCGGACTTCGACGGTCTTGATGGCGACAGAAGATCCTCTTGGCGGTTGAAGGGTGGTTCGCGGTAGTTCCAGCGAAGGCGAAGAAGGCAAAAGATAAGTATCCAAATTCCTTTGTGGTATGAAACTTTTGGTTTTCTGAGATTTTGTTCTCCCTTTTCGATCCGGGTTGGCTCTCTTTTTATAGCCTAAATTTCCAAACGAAATGAAGAGGAATTGAAAACCTTCCATCTTCAGCTGATCCTGTCTAACCCCTGTTTTATAAATACTTTGAATGCCCTGGTGTCTTGTTGTTTTGGCTTGGTGATAATTAACTCAAATTCTATTGACTTGGCAGGTTGAAATTGTTTCTGTTTTCGTGAAATCATGTTTGCGACTCCTTGAATACGTTTAATGAAAAATTCCTTTTTTACAGGGACGGGTCAGTGGCTGTTTTTTTGGAAAGGAAAGGGAACTGACGTGATTGCTGCTAGACCATGTTGGAAGGGATTAATCCTTGAAGCAAGCTCAATTTAGTTCTTCTTCGAATACCCTGTTTCTGACTTATTTTGATGTTTATTTTCCTTATTTCTCTCGAGCAAGTCATGGGTCGTTGTTGTGATAAGGAGGAGGTTCTGCTTTAATGATCAAAGGTGAGCTTGGTCTTGTAACTCTTGTGGAATTCTGTCACGACTCAACTCTGTGGTTAATTTAAACAGGAAACTGCTTGGGGTTGGGTAGGCGGGATTGACTGTTGAGTCAAGGGTGCTTGCTGCTATTAAGAAACAGGAATTTGTTGCTGCCAAGTAGTTGGAGGAAATAGATTGGGATGCTGGCGCTGCTACCTCTGTTAGAGAGTACTCTAATTATCTAAAGTTCTTTGCTTGCTTGGTTATAACTTTAGTTCTATCTTAGCTCTTGCGTAACAAACTAAATAACTGATTCTTTATCTTCTCTTACAGATTACGCAGGCTGCCGCGACCGGATGAGTTCTAGGAATCTTAACAGCACCGATGACCATAAAGTTTCTTTGCGTTACGGTAGTCAATAATATCAATAGTTCTCATGCTCAATCCAATATGTATCCATTTACTTTGCTTATAGTTTTAATGTTCTCTTAATTTCAGCAATGTCGGAGTGTCAGACACACTATCCTGGGCTTCATACATTTTTTATTTTTGTGCAGAAAAAATGAAGTTTCAAATCAGGACCTTGGGTGAGCGGTTCTTTGATGCTTCCCCATTGGTCTTTAGGAGACTGAAACCCGGAGTAAGTCGTATCATCATCTTTATGAATGAAGATTAATGATGGTGACCTATTGCACGTTTGTTTCCCAGCAACAGAAAAAACAAACTTTCTTCGATCTAAGAGGTAACGCCGCCATTTTGGGACTGTGATAATTATTACCTTTTTAAGTTGTTTACTTGGTATAAGTGAATTAATACTTCGCACGTGAATTGCTTCTAATGTGCTCCTTCCTGTTCTGTGCATGATTTTGGTGAGAGGAATGCATACGGCGCTGAACTTTGTGACATATGTCTCCATCCTCCAAAACACGAGGACCACTTGTAATGGCACTGTTTTCACACTTTGGTGAGCCCTGCGTTACCTTTACGGTTCTTTCGTTTAAAATATGATTCCCTGGTCTTATTTCATGATAATATCCAGTTTTAAGTACGTGAGCCACAATAACGATTCTCAGCGGATGGTGAGCGTGTCGATAATGGATACATTTCTTGCTTCCTTGTTTCTTCACAACAACAAACTCTTGACTCGGCTTGGTAAGGAAGAACACTCATCTAGCAACACATAGTTTCTTAGGAGCCGAGTGTGTGTCTTGATAGAATTAAGCTCGTGATAATCAAATGCTTGAAATGACCCATTAGGCTTTCCATGTTTACTCTTATTCTATGATTCTTCGAAGCCTTGTAAATTTGTAATATGAAGTAATGGAAATGGTAACAGGGTTCAACATAAATTTAAGCCGTTATTCTGGACTTGTGGTTATTTGGGGAGATTACGTTGAATACTTCAACTGATATGTTTGGTTTTCTCGAGGACTCATTCAGGTGGCATAGGCGTGATATTTGAATTGGTTTAATTGTTAGCTTGAATAACGGATAACCTTTCTATTTTCTTTTCAGGAACATGTTTGGTTATGATTTTGTACTCTGCTATTTTCCAAGCAAGAATGAGATGGACGCCTGCTGCCGTATTGATCGTCCTTGTTGCTGGTATACGGATGTTTTCTGATATTGTCTACCATAAAATATTGCAGTTATTGAATCTTTGTTATTTGTTTAAATGTAGGTAATTGTTGTAAGGTAAATCAAGCACCATAATAGTCTCGCATTCACCCGGTGGAGTCTTCAATGTCCACAACTTATTTAAGCAAATGATTGCTCGTGTCCTTGACTGCATTAGTAATTTAGGATTTTGTAATAACCCTGCAGTGATTTGTACTTTGAAATCAAGAATTGTTTCGCTTACTTACTCAAAATGGATAGTTCCGGATGGATTTGTCTTGTGAACCCAAATTGAACAACTTTGAATACCACTTTCCACGTGAGCTTTGATGCAGATAGTGTAGTGATAATTTGATAATTGTAGCTAGGATATAAATTGTCTCTTTTCTCAATTAATTGCAGCAGGTCTACAATTTTGACCTTAATTGAATTGATCCAAATTAGTCCAATAACATGTGACAATCTTAATGTCTATTTTCCCATGCCAGTGCTGAGTTAGGTATTCTGAAGAATTCCAGCTTTGACGTTTAACTTCTTTCACTGTTATATGTAGCCCAAATTGGAGAAGACTTGGCTTGTAATGAATTTAGAACAACATGTATTATTTCTCGTACATACTCTTGTGAAACAAAAGTGAAGGTAAAAAGAACCGAGTGTTGGCATATAGAACAAGCTCCTCGTGGGCATGTAGGAATATAAATACACAGTTAACCTCTTTATGAATTCACCAATCCGAATAACCTCTTAATGAATTCATCCATCCAAATTGTAATCCTTGCGAGAGCCATTGCACTTGCGAAGAGGTTTTGAACTTTGTATTAAATTCGTTGATTGGTATATGCACTTCGCGCCTAATCTCATCTGGAATGCCTTGATGAATCTTAATTTTCTTAGAACTGGATCCGCACAAACAAAGCTTCTGATAACAAAGGAAATGGGTACATCAGAGGGTATGTAACTTCGTAAAATGTTGCCACAAAACCAAGATCGCCCTTAAAGCCTAATCCTTTTCCCGTTCGAACTGAAATAGTTGTCTCTGCACAACTTGGTTAGTCGTAAAACATAAATATTAAATAAAAAAACACGAAAGTAGGTGGGATCTTATGGTCAAAAATAAGGGTGCGACAGGTTGGACCCGAGATAGTCCAGCAGACTACCGATAAGATTAAGATGATTCAAGAGAAGATGAAGATTTCTCAGAGTCGTCAGAAGAGTTATCATGACAAGAGGAGGAAAACACTTGAGTTTTAGGAGGGAGATCATGTGTTTCTTCAAGTCACTCCTATGATTGGTATTGGTAGGGCATTGAAGTCGCGTAAGTTGACGCCACATTTTATTGATCCTTATCAGATTTTGCAGAAGATAGGAGAGGTAGCCTATCGGGTTGCCTTACCGCCGTCGCTTGCTAATCTCCATGACGTGTTCCATGTATCTCAGTTGAGGAATCACATTGCAGATCCGTCTCATGTATTCCAAGTAGATGATGTGCACGTGAGAGATAACCTGACTGTGGAGACATCACCTATGCGGATAGAGGATCGGGAGTTGAAGCAACTTCGAGGCAAAGAGATTGCTTTGGTGAAGGTCGCTTGGGGAGGATCGGCTGGTGGAAATGTGACTTGGGAACTTGAGAGTCAGATGAGGGAGTCTAATCCAGAGTTGTTTGAATCAGGTAACATTTTCGAGGACGAAAATTCCTAAAGTGGGGGAGGGTTGTGACATCCCAGTTTTAATTAATTAATTATTCATGTTAATTAATTGATTTATTTGGATGATTTTAATTGTTGGAATTATTGGTAGATAATTGAGAGAAGAAATATAATGGAAGGAAATAGAATAGAAAGACATATAAGGAAAAGTGGAAGAAAAAAAAGGGAAGAATAGAAACACAAGAGAAAGAGGAAGAGGAGAAAAGAGAAGGAAAAAGGGAAAAAACTTGGAAAGCTCAAGAATAACTTCTATCTTTGATTTAATCAAGGTAAGGGTGTGAAATCTTATTATCTTATCATTGTGTATGATTATGTATGTTTTGGTTGGAATTGTTTGGTTGTTTTCGACACATTTCAGTTTAGGTCAAATTAGGAAAAATCGATAAAAACCGATGTTTTCGCGGATGAAACTCGAAATAAATTGCGTAGTTTAGTCGGGTAATGTTTAGCCGTGATTATTAGATTTCGTTTGATTGAATTTGGTTGAATTTGTGAGTTTTGACATTTTTGGACAATTGGAGGTTAAGATTTTGGATGAAAATCGGAAGTCGTAGAATTTGCGCTTTATGATCCTAAATTGTTACTATATGATTGGTAATGATGAATAGGTATTTAATCGGGAGAAAATAATTAAATCGGTCGGGTTTTTGGAGGTTTTGGGCAAAAACCCGTAACCTTGTTTTTCCAAAATTTCAGCTGTTAACCAGTTAACAATATCTGTTAACCGATTAACAGAGTGTTAATGCGCCAGGATTTTGAAAATCTGGGTGTGTTAACCGGTTAACAGAAAGTATTAACCGGTTAACACTGTAAGTGTGAGAAAAATATTATTTTTCAAAACTTTGAAAATTCATAACTTCTTCACCGTTTATCGGATTTTGTCGTTCTTTATATCAAACTGAAGCTAATAATATGTTCTATAACTTGGTGAAAAGAAATATTATTTTTAGCCGAATTTTAGCCGATTTTACCGATTAACCGAGATTAATTATTTTAAGTAAGTGAGGCTTATAGAATAGGTATTCTATAACTTGTGTGAATATATGAAAATATGTATATGTGTAAGGCTTGTACTCACTGGGGTAGAATAACAAGATGTTGTTCCTGGAGTAATCACTGGGGTAGAATAACAAGATGTTGTTCCTAGTGGAGTAATCACTGGGATAGAATGACAGATGTTGTTCCTAGTGAGGTAGAGTGACATGGTCGTATACACTGGGGTAGAATGACTAAGATGTCGTTCCTAGTGGAATAATCACCGGGGTAGAATAACTGAGATGTTGTTCCTGGTGGGGTATAAACGATGTACCCATAATCCCAAATAGGGATTGGTGAGAATTGATGAGTTTTATATGAGTCACATGGCATAGATATCATTTTTATATGAAAGTATGCTTGTGTATGAATTGTTGAATTGAGGATTATGGATGTGTGCATGATGAAGCATGTTTGGTGATTATCCATGTTTGTTTATACATATATTGTGATGTATATGATGATGATAATGAATTGTGGTGAGAAATGCGGAATATGTGTATTCTATGCTTGTATATAATATATATATATATATATATATATATATATATATATATATATATATATATATACATATGTATATATATATATATATATATATATATATATATATATATAATTATATGCATTGATTATTATGATAATGTTTCTCACCCTTCTGTTGTTTTATAATGCTCTATGAGACATTGCAGATTAGGTTTGCTGGAGGTCTTTTGTGAAGTATAGCTTCATTCTTTTGGTCGGTTAGCTCTGATATGTAGCACCGGGTAGTTAGGATTATATTGCATTCTTTTGTGATACATTTGTATATGTATCTGCTGACAAATGTTTAGGTAAACATGAATGATGTGGTGAATCAAACTGGATGATATGTATTTATATGATTACATGTTTAAAATGATTCAATGTTTAGATTTTCCGCTTTTAATTCTAAATATTGAGATGTGGGTGTAAGGACTAAGTTCCTCTGTTGAAGCTACCCCACTGTTGCATGTCTTTTATAGAGCAGGTGTTATATGTTTCAATTTGTGGATGATGTGACATGCCTCTTTTATACCATGTTTTAATTTTACTCTGATGAAATTTTAATATGTGTTTAATTGATTTATTTGATTATTTGGGGGTGTAGAAGGGGGTGTTACAACCTATGCATCCAAAATTGCTCCTTCTCATCACCCATCTCCTCATAAAACCAATCAAAGAAGTCACAACCAGCTTGCATACCTCCCTGTAAGTTTCATTGTTTAGAGGATGATGGATAATGAATTTAAAATTAAACAAAAGTATAACTTATAATTTAGACAGAAACAAAAACATAACTTAATCAAAAACAGAACTTCAACAGAGAACAAAACCAGCTTGCATACCTTATAATTTGGACAACCCCAAAAACGTTTTCCCATATTCTTAACAGTAGTTGCCCTTTGAAGAACAACCATGTCTCCACAATGGCACATGGGCTTCCATCGTGACCGACTACAAACATCCGAATCCCGACTTTTCGTTTTTGAAATGGAAGAGGAACATCCAGATTTCATGCTTGCCAAATGAAAAAACCCTAGATTAACGTTTACAGATTTGAGATTGGGATTGGGATTTGGGATTTGGGATTTGGAATTATTTTAGGGATTTCAATGGAAGGTGGAGGGAGAAGGAAGCCACATCATGAACAAGATTGCCATGTCATCTGCCATATATACAAAACTAACGAACGTTTGGGGATAACTGACGGTGAGGACTAAAATGACACCATTTTCAAAGTAAAAGGACCAAGTTGCCACTTTTTAAAGATAAGGGACCAACATGGACCCCGAGCTAAAGTTAAGGGACCAAAAAGGTTATTTTGCCAAAAGTTAATGCATCAACATGTAATTTAAATAGGTCATTATAGTATAATGATTAACCGTTTGACAATATTGAAAAATGCAGGAATAAAAATCCATGAGATAACTTAAAGAAACCAGAGAAAATTAAATATACCAAATGCATATTTTTTCTAGCAATAAGAAAAATTATCTTCAGAGAGAAAGTGCATAATATTTACTAATATCACAATGGCATAAATGAAGATTCTTAATACGAAATTTATGAAGAGAAAAATAGTGATTGTCAAATTTTGATAAACTTTGTATCCATCCAAAAGACATCAAACCAATATTATTCATGAGATTTGGTACCAGAATGTTGGTGCTGAAGCTTCCTTCCATAGCTTATAGCCTAATACTTCAGCAACAATGAACACACAACTCACAACAGATCCGGCAGAATGTTAGGGTTGAAGCCTCCATCCATAACTTAGAGCCTAATATTGCAGCAACAACAAACACACAACTCACAACAGACCCACCTAACGCAATTGCGACAATTATGAAAATCAAGGCAGTATTACATTTAATTGGTAAAGACAATTTGAAATCAATCAAAACAAATAGAGATCCCATAGACCACAATCAAACCTTCGTTTGACGTTATCTGATATCAAAAACAAGTTTTAAACCAACCACAACACTGTCGTTAGGAAATTTTACCCCATACCTCTACAATTATACTCATACCCCTACAATTTTAAAAAAATACCAACTTTATTCCTGTATATTTTTTTATTATATTATTCTTTTTTTACTATTTACTGTGTTGTGTCAGATTTTTAGAGTTCCGAGATATTCACCAATCGAGTCTTCCGAAACACTTTTAAAATGACTTCCGGTATGTTGTTTTTTCCAAACCGGAAGACTTTGGCAAAGAGTTCCGGTTTATACACAATATATACCGGAAGAGTTTATCAAAGACTTCCGGTGTGCGTTTTTCGTAAAATTTTACCAGAACACTTTTCTTAAGAGTTTCGGTACTTGTAAAAAGTGTACCGGAACACTTTTTACAAGTCTTCCGGTTTAATAACATTGGCTACCAGAACTCTTTTCCCGAGTCTTCCGGTTTGCATTTGTAATTTTTTTTAATTCCTTTACAAATATGCGATAAAGTTCAGATATGCGTAGATACGTCTGATGTTTTTTCAACTACTCAAAGATTTGGTACACGAGAAGAGGTGATAAGATGGATTAAATAGATCGAAATCCGAAATAAAGTAACGGTTATCATCACTCATTCAGATATTGAAACAGGCAAGAGAGAAAGAAGTAACAAATTAATATTTGGATGTGATAAAGGAGGAAAACACAAAGAGATTGATAGTGGAACCCAGAGTGCGATGAAAAAATGTGGATGTCCATTTAGAATCAGATCAATTCCAGCGATTGGTGGATCTGGATGGAAGATTGATGTAAAATGTGGAGTTCATAACCATGATTTACCTGATAGATTAGAAGGTCACGCATTTGTTGTTAGGTTGACAGCGGATCAGAAGCAACATGTTGTTGATTTGACAAAGAGAAAGGTTCCACCTAGACATATATTGCTTTCATTGCAAGAGCAAGATCCAGATAATGTTACTCGGATCACACAAATATACAAGCAGAAGAGTATGATAGAAAAAAATATAAGAGGTCCTAGAAGTGAGATACAACATTTGTTTAAGCTTATTGAGGATGCAGGTTATGTTTATTGGAGTAGAAAAAGAGATGACTCTGAAGTTATTAGAGATATATTTTGGGCTCATCCAGATTCAGTTAAGTTGTTGAATATTTTTCCTATTGTGTTAGTTATGGACAACACTTACAAGGCAAACAAATATAGACAACCTCTGTTTGAAATTGTTGGCATGACATCAACCGAGTTGACTTTTGCTGTCGCATTTTCCTATATTGAGTCTGAGCAAACTGAGACTTTTTGTTGGGTGGTAGATAAGCTTAAACAATTGTTGGTGAAGAAAGAGTTTTGTCCACAAGTGATTTTGACAGATAGAGATCTTGCTTTCATGAAAGCCATTGAAATTGTATTGCCAAGGTCGATCAATTTGCTATGTCGATTTCATATTAACAAGAATGTTAGTGCAAAACGGAAACAATATGTGGCTAGTGACATGCAAAAGAAAATTGACGAATTATGGACGAATGTTGTATGGGCTAGTGATGAGGTTGAGTATGATCAAAGGTTGAACCAACTTGAGCAGGCGTGTGTTGATTGTAATGAATTTATTGATTATGTGAAGGACACATGGTTGACACCACATAGACAAAGATTTGTCGGAGCATGGATTAATTAAAAAAAACGAAAAAAAATATGAACCGGAAGACATACATAAAGTCTTTCGGTGAACAAACGAAAAAATACAACAAACTGGAAGACTTACTATTGGAGTTCCGGTATATGTTGGTGAAAAATGTAGTTCCTACTGACTTGTTGGAAGACTTCCGGTTTGTATGTGAAAAAGGGTGTTTCGGAAGTGTTGAAGTGCAAATGAAATAAAAGTGTAAAATTTTTTACATTATAACTATTTATACAAGGGCATTTTGGTCCAATATTTTTTAGTGTAAAGGTATGAGTATAAGTGTAAGGATATGAAGTAAAATCTTTACGTGTTAATCCCAAACAGGATTTTCAGTATTGTTAATCACAAAAGTTTTACCAACTATAACATTTAACAAAGAAATCAACACATAAGGATCACTATGAACCAAGGTCACTCAACCATGGTCTATTGTCAATAAAAATACATATATTTTTACTATCATTTGCAAGGAAAAAGCTAAGATCTGCAAAATAAGATTGCAAGTCTCTGCAAACATAACCCAACCACAAAAAAGTTTAATATAATTGCTAAGTAAAATATGTAAATAACAATCAACAAATGTGAAACATCATGTCCGCAACCCGCGCATCAGTTTTCAAACAGCAGATTATATTCTTAACCCATAACCATGGTATTGTGAATTTATGGCCATCTATTTGACTTGACTGTAATGCATCAATCTTACATAGTAAAAAGAACGAAGTTTCCAACTTATAATAGTGACTAATGCAACTACAGCCATCCTTTGAATTGAATGTTTGGTGATATTTTCAGTGTTTTCCACTTCAGTCACGCACCCTACCGTCAAGAGATTACAAAGAATCAGACCACTGAATCATCACTTTCGCAGCTCATATTTACATACCCATCACACCATTTCATCACATTTCTCCCAAGTCCGAGGTAAATAGTTCAACTTTATCTTAGATTTTGCTAATCTGTTCCTTTCCCATCATTTTTCTTGGAAAAGTCTCTAAAGGGTCGTAAAGTAAAGGGATTTGATAATTGATCTTCAGGTGCTATCCCTTGTGAGTTTTTACATTTCACTCTGAAAGATTTATTTATGTCTTTGCTCTAGGATAAAGGGTTTTGTAATTTTTTTCGGGGCTAATATTGTTATATATGTTCCTTTCTTCTTGATTGATTTGTAGTTGCGGAAATGTTGGGTCACACTGATCGACTATCAGAACTGAGAACATCAAAGGACCAAATACTTGCAGACTCTGGGTCTGAATTTGGTGCCGATGAAGAAGAGGAAAATTGTTCGGAACAAATACTTTACTCGGCTTCCTTTGAAGAACTTGCGAGCAATAGTATTAAATATGATACAATCATATGGGTTTCTATATCATTACTACTTGTTTTAGCATGGGGAATTGGCTTTTTAATGTTGCTTTACCTTCCCTTTAGGAGACATGTACTTCGAAAGGATTTCGCTTCTCGCAGATTATATGTTACACAATCTGAAATAGCTTACAAGGTAATATATGTATGGATTGTTATGTGTTCATGATGTTGTATTATGAGTTTGATTGAGAAGTGATTTTTTTTCCTTCCCTTTCTCCGTTGGTCTAGGTGTCAAGGCCTTCGTTTATGCCGTTTTGGGGGACCATAACAATTGAGAGACGCGTACCTCTTTCTTTGGTGATTGATATTATTATTGAACAAGGTACTGATGTAGGTCTTACCCGATTATTTTCTTGCATCCTACTCTATGTAGCACCGAACCTCTGAAAAAGGTGTGTCAGTGTCAGAAACCGACACTGAACTTGTGATACCCGTGTCAGTGTCGGTGTTGTGTTTCTGGTATCTGTGTTTCATAGATCTACTTCAATATCCTTTGTGTTATGTCTCGTAGTACTCCTTTAACTAGATTTCCTATTTTCTTATTCAGGTTGTGTGCAGTCTATATATGGTGTCCACACTTTTCGAATTGAAAGTATTGCTCATGGAAAGGCTGCTCCGGTTGATGAACTACAACTTCAAGGAATTTCTGACCCTGATCTTTTGAGAAAGGTATGAAACAAAACATGTTTTTAGCACAATTTTGTACTTTTCCTTAATATTTACTGCATTGTTGTGATTCTTCAACATTATACTAAATGCGTCCAACATTGATTTGCAGGTTATCATAACAGAAGCTTCAAAGATCTCAGGAGATTTAAGTAAAAATTGGAAGCAAATCGCTCCAAGCATGGCTCGTATACCAACAACAACCGAGGGGCCGGGCGTTTTGAAATCACAATCTATAAATCCAAAGGTAATAATGGACCCTCTCCATCCACCATAACAAAGAGACACTCCTGGCAACTAAAGGGATTGAATTAGTAATGTAAAAGACACAATTTGCAATTCTAAGAGCCATGCAAAAAATTATATGGTCTAAAATTTATAACCTATAATTTTTTGCTTAAATTTCAGTCATATAAACTTGTATTTTACACTAATCTGCAGGTGATAGGCTCGACGCATTCTTCTTTAGTAGAGCGCAGAATAGGCGGCGGATTGCTTCTTAATAAACTAGAAGAAGTCAATGAATCAGTAAAGGTTTGTATCTCATCTTAATGAAATATTGATTCTATTGAAGAACTTATTCAACTAGATGGAATGTAAACACAATTTTCTGTCTCCAAATTCATAGCTCGCCCTTATTGAGTATTTTTTTTGTTGCACAGCCAAATAACAGGCCTAGGGACTGTGCTATTCAGTTTTGTTTTTGACTATATGCGTTCATACTTTAATCGCCTTTTCTTTTTTCTGTATAATGATCAGAGACTCGAGTTGCTTATCGAGAAGTCGCTCGGTTCCCTCATCGCTAGCTGAAGTATGTCATATGCCAGCCCTCCAAGATTTGAATTGAGTTGTAGTTTCCACATTAGTAGTGTACCTTGTTTATATATATATATATATATATATATATATATATATATATATATATATATATATATATATATATATATATATATATATATATATATATATATATATATATATATATATATATATATATATATAGAAATATGAAATGATATTGTAATTACTTTTGTGCTTACCCTCTTGATTGATAGTAAGAACAATGGCTAAAGAACTAGTAGTTCTAGATGTTTGTGATTGCATAATTGTTTTCCTAGTTTCTTATAGGGGTGGCAAAACGGGTCCAACACTGCTCAACACAATGGCGGAGCCAGAAAAATTATGAAGCCTGGACAAAAATTTAAAGACCGCATATTCACATTGTCCGGTAAGAGCATTTAAGGAAAAAGATATTGCACTATCAACGTCCCAATGCTGATCAACTCTATTATAATGTCTAGCTTTGTGAGAAAAGAGCAATTGACGCCGTGCAAAATCCTGCGTAAACAAAGTCAAACTCTTATTACTGAGTCAATACTTAAAAGACTTACTTAAGATATCGACGAAGAAAAACAAAATGCTTACGCGAAAAGATAGTTGCAACCAATGGAGTACCTGTTGAAGGATGTATTTTGGCTAACCAAGATGGAACAAGCCTTGTCCTTCCTGTAACACAAAGATATCTTGCTTGTCCTAACATTGCAACAAGAAGAGAAGCAACTATACCTAAACTTGCACCTGCTCCAACAATGTTGCTTGTCCAACTCCAACCAATTTTGAGAAAAGCCATTGAATAGGAAGCTTTCTCTGATATCTATTAACCTCTTCAGCCATGGTTGAAGCTGAATCATAGCCTATATAACTAAAGTAAACTATTGTTGCTCCATCAAGAATACCTCTAACACCATAAGGAGCTATCCCTTTTGGATTAACCATGTTCTTGGCACTTCCATTGCAATAGCCAGCCACAATAATGAATCCATAGAAAAACACATGGAACACTGTCATAATTAGGTTCAATATAGAGCTTTCCTTTGTACTGAAATGAAACCAATCAAATATTAAGAATCATTGTTAATTTGAAAGAATCATTTTCAAAATAAACTAAACTAGTTAACCAAACCTATGACACAATCAGAGAGTAAGGAGAAGAATGAGAGCTACCTGGAAAATCAACATGTTATAATCCTTTGGCAATCCATGAACTTCTACTCCCCATACATTTGGATTCTTTTCTCCAAATGCAAAGCTAAGATATTCTGTAAAACTCCTAGCTACAGCAGCATTTGAAAATATGAACAAGAACTTTGACCTAATTCTTTGAAATTTTCTCTAGGGATTAAACATTGAAAAGATGTGATTAGCATCCTCAAAAGCACTGAAAGAAGTGAATGAATTGAAGTGGAAAGAGGCGAGAAATTGGTTAAAGCATTTTATCGAACATTTTGCGGGCAAGACTAAAAGCTGTATTTTTCTACATTTTTAACAAGTAAATATTCATCAACTTAACTTCATAATGTTGTATGCTAGTATTTTGAATAAATACCAAAATCGCAACAAAACCAAAACTAAATTGAAATTGTGTCGAAAAATTAACTCGAAACGAACAGTAAAAAGTAGCTTACTATAAAAAAGAAATCAAAAAATTCGGGCCAGAGCCTAGGCATGTGTCCAGCTTGCCCGGGCCGTAAAACTGCCCCTTGCTCGACTTGTCTGCATTTTTTCACAATATAGACCAAGGTTTTAGATCTGCGTTAATATAAATTTTTTAAATTTTTAGATTTTAAAGGTATAATATCTACGAATCAGTTTCCTTAACATCCTAATTTTTTGTGGGACGTATAGATTTTAAATTTGCACCTTTAATTATGTACGTATGTCTCACCACGTTTTTTTAACATACATACGGATTTGCCACCATAAATTCTCCATTTCTTATTTAAGAAAAATCGTAGCCGTTCAATTAATCTAATGTCTAAGGATTTTGATCTCTCAACCATTAAATTAATCCAACGAATTTAACATTTTACTAGAGAGGTAGACGAGTTTGTAGAGGATCCACCTGCCATATACTTTTGTCCACATGTATTTTTTTTGGATAAATGTAATCGATTTCAACCAACCACCTATAGAATGTAATATGTAAGATATTAATTTGTGGTTAGAATTACATGAGGAATCTATTCATCAAGATTTTTGAGCTATACATCCAAAACTCATTAACATGTTTAAGAACATTACATCATAACTATTTCTCTTTTTCCACCTAACTTCACTTCAAAATGGTTACTTTTGCTACTCTTCAAACCCTTAATGGTTCTCTTCTAAGATCCCAATTCCTAGGCCAAGATCTTCACTTTCCTCTCATAAAAACATCCAAAAGAAATCATAGAAATCTAACTTGTCAACCACAAACATGTGCTGAATTCAACATACTAAAAATGATGGGAGGGAGAGGACTATGCAATGGAGAACTAGGAGTTGAAAAAGAGCTGAAAAGGAAAGTTGATCAAGAGGAAACACCACCACCACCACCACCACCATCGTCATCATCCAATGAAAAAGTGCAAGAAACCTCAGAAAAGTTTACTGTTGAAGTTCCAGAAGATGGTTTTGAGAAGGAAATGATGGGGCTAACAGGAGGGTTTCCAGGTGGTGAAAAGGGTTTGATCAAGTTCATTGAGGAAAATCCACCTAGAAAAATTTCTCAAACTTTTAGTATTGAAGAAAGAAATAATCAAAGTGTTGTTAAAGAATCCAAAACATCATAGTTCAAATCTCTCTCTATCCACTTGGATAAGGTTTCTTTCTGATGAGATGAGACTAGATTTTTGTGGAGAGTAATAATATTCTTTTCTTTTGTAGCATCTATGTATATCTATGAGAAATCAAAATGAAAATTAACTAGTACTATTATTTTTATTATTGTGACAAATTGAATTGATCATAGTGTTCTATTTTAATGAACTTGAAGAGAATGATAAAATAGCATCACATGATTTAGAATCCAAAAATGTTTTGACAACTTACAAGTTGGCTATATTCTGTTGTTCACCACAAAATGTCTAAACGTGTCCAATGTTTCATTTGTTGGAATGCCCAATACGAATGTTTTCCATTTAGATATGGATTAATAAATAATCTGCAAAATATCTTAGTTAATATAGATTATTGCATATAAATATAAATTATTAATAATGTATTATATATTTTTAACTATAACTAGAATAATTTGTAACATTAAATTAAATTTAAAATAGCAAGCTTAAATATTAATGTAGAAAATTAATTAATTTATAATTTATTGATAATAATTAATAAAATTAAAATTAAAGAGTATTTTTTACTTTTTAAATTATTTTATATTTTATATATCATATAAGGCTTAAATAATTTTTTTTCCCTGTAAGTAGGGCTGGCAATGAACCAAACCAACTCGAAGATAGTTCGGAATTCGACTCGACAATTAAATCGTTGAACTAGGTTCATGAACCAAATGAGTTGAGTATGAGCGAAAAATTAAGTTCGTTAACTAAATGAGCTGAACTTGAACTATACATAGTTCGACTCGTTAGGTTCATGAGTCAACTCGATTACATATGAAAATAATTATACTGTCTTTAAGATTAGGTTTAAATATTTACTTCAAATCTTAGACAAATTTAATCTTCAATTTAGTAGTTTTTGAATTAGACTCTCAAATGTATCTCTTAAAAGTTGTGTAGGTTTTGAATTAGTAGATTTCGAAGATAAAGTTAAATTTCAATATGATAACTTTTATTTTATTTTAATATTTTATTTAAAATATATATATTTATTTAAAATGTCAAATATACTAAAAAATATATATATTTAAAAAAATAGTTTTTAAGTTCGTGAACCATGTGAGCTGAACCTAATGAGATGAACCTAACGAGTCGAACCGAACTGTTCGTGAACTTATAACGAGTCGAGTTTGAGCTTAAAAAAAAGTTCGTGTCAAACTCGAATTCGAACAATTCTTAACGAGTCGAGTCGAGCTGAGGTTAGTTCGACTCGACTCGACTCATTTCCAGCCCTACCTGTAAGTTACCGTGTTTTTGGCTTTCGTCCCTGAATCTTTTTTTTTTTGGTATGAGTTTTCATATGTTCATTTCTCTTTGGCTTTAGTCTCTACTGTCAATGGAACGTTAAAAAAAATTGAGGTGACAGACGGTGATGATCTAGCCTATGTTTTATCATTTGTTTTATTTTTTAAAGAATACACGTGGATACAGTTTTTAACGAGGGATCAAATTAAAAAGAAGTACATTTTTGTTTGCTTCTCCTTCCTTCCTCCTTCCATCAGTGGCTTCTTCTTCATCCTTTGCAATTTTCCCTCTGCTCCATCGACATCCATGGCCTCTTCTTCATCCACGACCTCTCTTCACGTTTAAGCATCGATTTGTGGTTGCAATAGAAGCGTGAAAATGTTTATGTCAAATTCTATTGAAAACCATAAAAGAAGATTTTGGAAGTGTCAAAATTCAGGGTTAATGTCTGGTTGCAAGTTGTTCATTTGGGATGATGAGTTTGAACGAAATCCAGTCAGTGATCTTAGAAGTTCAAGTGGTTGCAACTGCTCGAAAATGTTGAAGGACTTAGGGTCCATTGTTAAAGAGATTGAGATTGATAAAAAGGCAAAGATGAAGAATAAGTTGGAGAAGGGGAAGAGGAAAGCGTCTCTGTTGAAGATATTGTTGGTTGTGTCATGTGGGTTCTTCTTTGCTTATCACAAATGGTGGTGAATCTCATTTATTTATGTCTGTTTCTTTTTTTTTTGTTAGTCCTTGTAACATTGATATATTTTGAGATTGGTCCCTATACAATATGATGAATGAAAAGGATGTTTTGGTTTTGGACAGTTTATGTATGCAATTAAATCAATTAAGGTATAAGTCATGTCAAATTGGTATCAAATTGGTAATAGGCCATGTCAATTGTCCATAAAACTAACTTGAGCCAATTTATGTATCAAATTGGTAATAGGCCATATCAATTGTCCATAAAATTAACTTGAGTCAAAATACTGCATTAAACAAACTTGATAATGTATCATAAAACAAACCTGATATACTGCATTAAACAAACTTGATAATCACTATGTCATAAAAGACATTTAGCAATGCTTTTTTTGGTCTTTAGCAGCGCTTAAAAGTGCTGCCTAAAGTGGCATTGCTGTAGGTAAAGGCGACGTTTTTTTTAAGACAAAAGCGCTGCTAAAGACCCCCTTTAGGCAGTGCTTCTTTTTAAAAGCATTCTCTAATGTCACCTTTAGAGAGTGTTTTTTCATGGAAATCGCTCTCTTTTCCCCCTCTTTAGGCAACACTTTCTTATGTATATTTTCTTCATATTTTAGGTAGCGTTTTTTCATGAAAAACGCTCTCTTTTCCCCCCTTTAGGCAGCGCTTTCTAATGTATAGTTTTTTCATATTTTAGGCTGGGTTTTTTCATGAAAAGCGCTATTTTTTCTCCCCCTTTTGGCATCACTTTTGAAAGCGCTTTCTAATGTATATTGTATTCATGTTTTAGGCAGCGCTTTCTGTAAAAGCGTTGTCTTAGGTCCACTTTAGGCAGCGCTTTTCTTAGAAAGCGCTTTCTTTTCTACACGTCATTGGATGTTTTCAAAAACACTTTTTTAGGAAGCGTTTTTTTGTTATAAGCGCTGTCTATTGTGCATTTTTTTTAAGAAGACTTTTTATTAAAAGTTTTGGTATAAGTCTTATTTTTTACTTATAAAATGGAAGCACAAACCATTAAGCCTTTATAATATTTCAACACATATAGGCCTTATATACCATTATAATTCAACACATAAACCTACTTATAACCATTATAATTCAACACAGACCTTTATTTCAACACATAAGTTATATACCATTATAATTCAACACATAAACCTGCTTATAACCATTATAATTCAACACATAGGCCTTATATACCATTATAATTCAACACATAAAACTGCTTAATTCAACACAAACCTCATAACCATTATAACTAAACACAAACCTCAATATAAACCTCCATAATTCTAATAAAACATATACACTTCTAAAACCCTTAACTTCTAAATATTCACTATACATAATTACAAATTTCATCAATCCTCACAACAACTTCTAGAAGTATATATACAACAACTTCCAGAACTATTCCTATTTAGTAGTACAAAACATCACAACAACAAAAATCTGTAAAGACCATAAACTTCACACAAAAGAAAGAAAGACAATATACCTTATATAATTCTCATCTCAAGAATGTATTGACATCATTCCTCCTTAATTTCTTCCAGTTTATCTTTCGAGTAAGTAGCACACTTGAATTCATCAAAGTACTACATAATATAACATAATATGCATGATTTAGTTAAAACTAATTAATTAGATGAAATATCCTTTAAATATTAAAATAAGTCCTAATTTATAAATCCATACCGTGTTTGGAATCTCTATTTGACCCAAATGAAGAGTTTGCTTCATAAACCTCAATACAAAATAACCGTAACCTATACCATTATGCTGACGAGGACACTACACATAGAATACGAATATATATCAGGATATATAGTTTAACTTGTTTTATCAAGTAGCATCACTATTATAATCAAAATTGTAAAAATATACATGCACTCTAATCCATCTAATATTGTTTGCTTTATTCTTTGGTACTCGAGCTTGCCTCTATGATCAGAATATTTGTATAGCTCTAACATAATATAAACAAATATTTAGAACAATCTCACATAATAAATAAATATACATACAAATATTCAGAACAATCTCATCATTTACGTATCAACCATCTTCTTCATATCTGGGTATTTTGTTTGATCACTATCTAACGAATCCAGATAATGTACTATTTCTTTTATCAAATTAATCGCAATCAACAACCAGTGTCTACTGCAAAATAATATAAAAGTTTAGATAGAAATTTTCTATACAACGTTAAAAAACGAATAATTATAATAAATGAAATTAGAATAAAATTTAACCCATGGCCAGTATTATATGACAAAAAAATTTATGTATCTCTATTGACCATAAATGTATCGATTAAGTGATTTTGGACTGCATTTGGACTTTGATCGATTAACCGTGCGTTGATACAGCTGAAAGATAAGAATGAGAATCTTTCTGTCAATTGACGTGGGAGCATCAATTTGTCATACAAGTACCTTAAACAAAAATATAATTAACATTAGAATATTCATTGAAATGAGTAAATAAATTGTTTAATTATTTAAATAAAATTGATCGGAGCACCTGATGCATGAATTCATAACACCGATGCCTAATTCAGAATGTTGAAAAATCTGATCCAAATCCTCTTTAGCAATTGTTTCGGTATAAGCAAAACCGAAAATACCTTCCTCCATAGGTTTTTCACGAATACCACCTTCCATCAAATATGTTGTTCCTACATATGTTTCAAGGCACAACCTAAATCGAGGAACAAATGTTTTTTTAGGCTCGGTCTTCGCAAGATCCTTTTCTTTTACACATTGCTAAATACAGACATGATATTCTTGATGACTTGTTGCAACTCTTGAGCATGAATCTAAAAATCATATAAGTTTGGTAATTAATGTATAAGATCACAACGCTTTTGAATTCAGAGGATATAATTGACACTTTATATGCATATATATCAATGTACCTGTTTTTTTGATGCAGCTGACCCGGTGTGCCGCACAGTCTCCTTATCTTTTGATTTAAATTCTGTAGGAGTCTAAGATTACCATGTAAATAAAAGGTATGTAAATGTAAGAATAACTTACATGCATGGCTCGTAAAACATTTTAATATTAGAAGGTTCATAATGGTGTTCAATACACCTCATCATCTATGAAAATGAGGCTTTATGGCCATGCAACATACGATCCTATTGCGTCTCTCACCAATGTTGCATCTGAAACATCGTCTGGTATAGGTAATAAAGCATCCCCTCTAAAGCAATATTAATCGATACTTTCAAAAATCCAGTAGGGGGAGGTTTATGGTGAAGTCTCCCAAAGTGTTATGCATTTTTCCCTTTCCAACCATGCGATAAGTCGGTGGCGATAAATAGAGCTGACAAGGTGAAATGCCCTAAACCAACAATAAATATGATTAAGTGTAAATATGGCAATTAAAAAAATTGTGCTAAATTAATTTCAAGGTAATATATATAATTACCTTGGGAAGTTTTTGTTGAAAATTACAATTGATACTATCTTTGTCACTAGTATCTTTAAATTTTGAATCGCGCATCTCTGACATATATTTTTCTTTATCCTTTTGCAGTTTACGAATTTGAGCTTTTAATTCTTCCAACGATTCCATCACTTGTTTATTGCTAGGACTTTTACTCTTTGGATGCTTATACAATGTTGTTAGAGTGACCCCAAATCCCTTACCCCTCACACGACCAAAATACTGAGGAACATTTAATACGTGACTTAGTACGCTCTTGCAATGATGGTCTTCAGCTGGAGTTAAAGACTGAGATAGATTCTCCTGAAATTCATATGCATATAGAAAAAGATTAGTGGGGATTAAAAAGCATAAATATTATATGTTAATGAACTTTTGGTTTTATTAAAGAAATAATGTTATACTTACAATTGCTCATAAACTTATTGAACATCTTCCTGAACAACTTCATCCTTACCCACACGAGCAGTCTTCCACAAAACATGTTATGGAAGATATGTTTCTTCACTTTCTCCTCTTCTAACTACACATTAAGACAAATAATAAGATCAATTATAATGTACATGTTCCGGAAGATATGTTTCTTCACTTTTCTCCTCTTCTAACTATATCATTGTAAAACATTTATATATACTTACTATTCTTTGTTGTAAGCATGCATATTCCAAACACCCTTTTTTGTATGGATACGTGGATTTTGATGCTCGTTGGCGATTTATATCACTCACAACCTGGATAAACAAGTTTAAGTCATATTAGAACACATGTGGAACAAGTATAAATATTATACAATGTTCATGATAAGTTAAAATTACATGGAATTCTTGGGTTCTTCGTTTGGCAACAAAAGTTTCCCATTCTTCAGGTGAAATCAAATCTGCATACTTCTTTGGACGTTCTGATTCAACAAAATTTCCATGAGAATCCTTAAGAAACTTGTTCGTTAAAAATGCTCGAAACCCTCTGAGTCTTTTTCCGGCCAATTGAAGATAATATTTTTTTCGCTCGTCACCAATGTTAAAAGACCTCTGCGAACAAATTAACATACATAGAGTGTGTTAGTATAAATAATTTAAAGACATAATCATCAACAAAAACAAATAACATCGCATATGATACCTGTATCTCACTCCATATTTTTTTAGTGGGTTTCAACGATGGAGTTCTCTAATTATCACAAGTGATTAGAATTTGCGAACGAACAAGCGCCCCAATGTAACTTGTCAATATTGCACCGTTAGGCTCAACTAATTGGTCTGTTTCATTCCAATGTACGTCATATTTTATACCTTTATCTCTTGCACGAATTATTCCCTTCATAATTGTTATTTCTCGTTTAATATCTCCTTCCACATCATGTACTGATTCGTTTCCATCATTTTTAGAAGTATCATGTTCGTTTTCCTCGTTGCTAGCCATTTCACCTGTAATAAAGAAAAACATAAATATGAAATGACAAATATCAACATCCATAATCCATAATCCATTGAATATATAAAATGACAAATATATAATTTTATTGAATGAAAGAATATATAATTTTACTAGTACCTTTTTCATTAACATATCTTTCTTTTTTTGGTTGGAATATGGTTTACTTGTCTCTTAACAACACGGACGGATGGATTGATATAAATTCCCTCATTATGATCATTTCTAATATATGATTCATTCACTCTAATATTCTCATCTTTATCATTTATGATATACGACTCATTCTCAATATCAATATCACCTTGATCTCCAATGTTATCATCAATTACTTTGTTATATAAAAGCACTATAGACCATTTCGTACTTGTCGAATCAGTGACATAGAACACTTGTTTAGCTTGTGTGGCTAGAATAAAAGGCTCATCTTTGTACCCCATCCTATTAAGATCCACTTGCAAAAATACTGACTTATCCATTCGTATGCCACTATTATTTTCAACCCACTTGCAACCAAAGATAGGAATCTGAAACTTCTCATAATCAAATACCCAAATGCGCTCGATAAACCCAAAACATGACAGATTTGCATATTTGGGGTTTAAGTCTTTCACACTTGAAATATGCATTGCTTCAGCTACCATGGTGACACCACCATTTTGCATAGTACTTTTATCATCTTGCTCTTTGGTATAAAATGTGTATCCATTAATTGCGTATGCGCTATAAGAAAACACATGCAAACTTGGACCATATGCTAAACATCTCAACCTTTATGTTATTGAAGCGGGATCTAAATAAAGCTTTGAATAAATATGATCCTTGAACCATGGTATAAAACTTCGATTGTGCTCTCTTACTATCCAGTTTTCATTTCTATTCAGATTTAAACCTCAGAGTTCATCCTTGTGCATATCAACATACGGCTCAACCTCGTTGTCATTGTGCAGAACATACAAATGCACTTACTGCCGTGCAACCCTTGATATTGTCACAATTTTATTTCCAATTAACTATTTTCCTTTTTTTTTCCCGACAACATGAGATTTGGGGAGTCCAATGGATTGAACATTGAACAAATATTCAGTACAAAACTCAATCGCTTCTTCAATAATGTATCTTTCAACAATACATCTCTCTGGTGGACTTTGGTTTTTCACATACCCTTTTAATATTTTCATATAACGTTCAACAGGGTACATCCATCTCATATAAGTTGGTCCACACAGTTGTCTCTCTTTCACAATATGAACAACTAGATGTACCATTATGTCAAAAAATGAGGGAGGAAAATACATTTCAAGCTCACACAAAGTAATAACTATTTCTTCTTACAATGATGATAAGATTGCAGGATCGATCACCTTACTACAAATTAACCCGAAGAAAAAACACAATTTAGTTATTGCGCTTCTTACTTTTTCTGAAAAAATAGAACGTATACCTATTGGTAGAAAATGTTCCATTATAACATGACAATCATGTGTCTTTAAACTCTTTAACTTGAGGTCTTTCATATGCACGAGTCTTGTAATATCTGAAGAGTATTCTTCTGGAACTTTAACTTTACTTAGAAACTTACACAATATCTTTTTCTCCATTCTAGATAGAGTATAAGCAGCAGGTGGTAGATATGTTCGTTTTCCTTTCTCCAAGGGTCCTAATTCATTTCTTATTCCCATCGCTATCAAGTTCTTTCTTACTTTAAGGCCATCCTTAGACTTTTCTTGTATATTAAGTAATGCACCAATAACACTTTCAAATACATTTTTTTTCAATATGCATAACATCAAGAAAATGTCTTACATACACCGAATTCCAATATGGCAATTCAAAAAAAATTGACCTCTTCTTCCACCCACGCGTGACAATAGTATGTGCAAAAGGCTTGCCAAACTGAGTACTCACGTCTTTCACCTTTTTAAAAATTTGGTCGCATGTCAATGTAGGTGGAGCTCTACCTTGTTTTGGATTTCCATTGAATTCTTTTCTCCACCCATGGTAGTGATGCATAGAATTTAAGAATCTACGATGACCGAGAAAGACATTCTTCTGACAAAATTCCAATCGTGTTCAATTTATGTTTTCTTCACAAATAGAACACACACATTAACCTTTAATGTTATACCCTGATAGATTTCAGTATGCTGAAAAATCATAAATTGTGCCAAATAACATCGCCCTCAAATTGAAACTTTCTTTCCTGTATCCATCATAAACCTCCACACCGTTCTCCCACAAAATCTTTAAGTCTTCGATTAAAGGTTTGAAGTATACGTCTATGTCATTCC
This sequence comes from Lathyrus sativus, assembly GCA_963859935.3. Lineage (NCBI taxonomy): Eukaryota > Viridiplantae > Streptophyta > Magnoliopsida > Fabales > Fabaceae > Lathyrus > Lathyrus sativus. The sequence continues at coordinate 500,741,740 of OZ012737.1, forward strand.
CTGGTTGTTCAGGACCAGAAATTAACATAGATAACATCATATACTTACGCTTCATACATAGCCATGGAGGTAGGTTATAAATCATAATAATTACAGGTCATGTGTGTTGCACCCCAAAATTTGCTCAACCTTTTCTTGCCTGATTTATGTTTCATTGCATTTCATTTGCATAGTTACATCATGTACATAGTTCAATCATTAGCATATCATAGCATATCACTCATCCAACAGGGGGTCAAGTGTGATTCTTATCAGAAGAAGCCTAGCAAGAGGTCTTATCCAAGTATGAGAAGTCATCCAGGCCATCAAGAAATGATTTGAAGTCTTGAGAAGTTTGAGTGCCTACATGTGGGTTTTGCTCCTATCTTGAGGAATATTGAGTATCATCAGTGGGATGTGAAACATGGGATGTGAATTTGAGGTGTGTATGGATCTCATGGGATGCCTAGAGGGCCCTATTGAAGCTGAGACAAGTCATTGATTCAAGTATGAGAGCCACAGTTTAGGTGCAGTCAACTAGGGTTTCATCTGGGTCAATCCTAGGTCAATTGAGTAATTGAAGAGCATCAAAGCCTACTTTGAGGTCAGGGGGTTCATGAGTTGATATGTTGATACATGTGTGGTGTTGTGCCAAGATTAAGCAAAGAAAGATCAAGAATGTGGGAAGTTGCTAAATTAGGGTTTCAGTGTAAAATCCCCTATTTAGTGCCTAACTTCAAAGCCACATAAGTCAAAATACAAGTTTCAAATGGATCTTTGGCCAACATGAAACTTGTAGAGCTCCTCAATACCTTTAATTTGAGTACTATAAGTCTTCAAGAATATTTGTAGAACTCAAGTTATGGTCTTTGCAAATTACAGGTCACCATAGGACATTGAAATTTATCTGTGAAAGTCACTTGACTTCCAAGCAACTTTTTCCCCTCAAGGAGTTTTCAAATTGATTCTTGGCCAACATGAGAGTTGTAGGTCTTGATCTTAGCTTTAATTTTAGTACTAGAAGTCTTCAATAAGATTTGTGGAACTCAAGTTATGATCTTGGCAATCCAGGGGTATTTTGGGAAAGTTGAATTATATGTCATTTTCAAGCATGTGCCAAAATCTCTATTTTCCATGCCTCAAATGGAAAAGTGTTCAACATGAAATGTGCTTAGAGTGTTGTTTTTAGGTCAAAGGAGTCATCATGGTGGATTGAATTGGCTTACATCAAGAGTCACTCAAAAATGGCCTAAAATGGAAAGAATTTCAAATGGGATTAAAGAGGGAAAATGTGATTTTTGAACTATAGGTCATAAACATGTCATGTGAGTAGTCATTTTGACCAGAAATTGGATTCTAAACACAATGGTATTTCCACATTTTTGAATTGAGGCTTAATTTCATGACTTGCTTTGTAAAGTGGTTTCTTCATTTACAAGTCACAATGCCAAATCAAAAACCAATGCAATTCAGGCTTTCCTACTGATCCAAACTTGCTCACAAGATGTTTTGCAATGAGTTAGAACATTCTGGAACAAATATCAAGCTTGTATGGCATGACTGATATGTGCATTTTCAAGAGAAAAATCAGAAATGGTGGATCACTGAATTGGGCCTCAAACTGAGTTCAAAAGCCCACAAAAATGCTCTATATATTGATCAGAGTAAATCCAGATGAGGGTTGGTGCTGTATTCGAGCTGAAGAGGAGAATTGCAGTTGGTTTCACAAGCTCCCAAGTCAGAATCGGTTTTTGAGTTGCAAGCGCGTTCAAGCCAAATTGAGGGTTGGAGAAGCTCTAGGGTGTATCACTGATCGTGTCTGGAAGGTTTGGAAGGTTGAATTGAGCCACAACTACCTCTGTTGATCAAGATTCAGCAGGTATGTAACTCTCAAATTTCATGTTGATCTAGGAAGAATTAGATAGGATCTTGCATGTGGTTAAGGCCTAGGATGTATGAGGATCGTTTATGGATAGGTTTGGGAGCCATTAGAGACAAAATTAGGGTGTTGCCATTTTCTGTTGGAGCTTGAATCTCTGTGTTCTTGAGGCTTTAAGAGTGTTTGAATGTTGAGAATTGATCAGGGAGATTTGTAGTACACAATAGGATCATTAATTTCAAGAACTGAGTTAATCAAGATTGGATGTTTGTTCTCAACTTCTATCGGGTTTGGAGTTGTAGTGAGAATCATTGGAAATGGAGGTGGTAATTAGACTCAGGGTGAGGAAACGAGCAAGATTGAGTGGTTAGGGTTGATATTTGATGCACTTTTGTGGTGTTGGCGATCGGAGACGACGGTGGCGCAAACTCAGGCCACCGTCCTGTGAATCTCCCTCTCATATTTGAAAAATGAAGAAGATGATGGATTGACCCTTAGATTAGGTATTAACCCTTGACCAAGCTTGGATCCCACGGCCACGATTGTGTCTTAGTTTGTGAAGGAGTCTGAAGCATCAAAACTCCCCGTTTCATTAAGTGACTTTGGGTGGGCTTAGTGATTTGTTGCTATTAACACCCTCCATCCAGGCCCATTTGAGGATTACACGTGAGTTTCTTGCTATTTGCCACGACGTTTTTTTAATTTCCTTTTAATTTCTGAATGGTTTTAATATGTGGTTTGGGCTTAAGGCGCGCTTGCTAACCACATCCCGCATTTGGGCCCAGTCTGGAAAGTAACATGATAACTTTGCTATTCAACACGCCACTTTTACCATTTTTCATTGTTTTATTTTAAATTTCATATTTCCATATAGGTTAGTTTTAAATTCATAGTAAATAGAAAAATAACTCTTTTTAGATGAGGTTTTTTTCCCTGGTTTCCTTAGAAGTTGTAGAATTTAATAGGACAAAAAATATTAAACTCATGCATTTTATATTTTTAATTGCATTTTTATAGTTTTATTGTCTCTATTTTGAACATGTTTGATGCTTCTTCTTTCTGAATCTAGTATGAGAGATTGGTGGGGTATTTTGAGATGATTCTTGTTAGGTTGTTTATATTAGGGAAGCATGTACCCTTAGAATTTTTTTCATATTTTTGTGAATAAATTTTAGGCTAGTTTGGGTGGTGAACATAAGGAGTGTCAGATTTAGGGTTTCAAAACAACTAGTTGTAGTTTAGAGCATAGTTTGGGGACTTAGTGTTTGATTTAGGTCCTGGGATTTATATGGGGTATTGGGTATAGGCTTAGGTCCCCTTAGAAATTTAATTAGGATTTTATAATCTATTTTAGCATTTTATTTGTATTTTTCAATTGGTGTGATGTTTGTGGGTTTCTCCCTTGATTGTTTGGCTTGTTCAACTTGGTTAGCCATTGTGCTTTGGCTTTTGGCTTGGTTTCTTCTTGGTGGAGCTGTGGGAGGCATTGAAGTTGCTTTGGATAGCTTGAAGGAGCTTGGAGTTGAAGATTTCTCATCTGTTTGAATGCTTGTCAGGAGCTTAGGAAAATTAGGATTTTAGGAAGCGCTTTTTAGACTTAGTTCATTTCTTTCCTCAAACATGGAATGCTTTGTTTTCTTCCATCCTATCCTATGATTCAAAGTACTCTTAAGGAAGCCCCATCTCTCCCTTGGAGGGATGAGTGGCATGCCTTAAAGAGTAGAACTTTTGAGGATACCCTTCTTTGCAAATGATGGTTTCTAGTGATCTCCTTTGGTTTTCACTAGTTTCTATTCATTATAACTTGATCTCAATAACCAATCTTTCTTGGTGGAGCTTGCTAGAGCTTGGAGATGAAGATCTAAGATGTTGAAGATGCCTTTCATAAGGTTTTCTTGAAGATGGAGTTATGTTACTGTCAACTTTGCTGTCAGGAGCTGGCTGGAGGATTGAAGCTAGGGTTTACTGTTACTGTCAGAGCTGCTGTTTGCTGTAGGAGTTCGGTGCTGCTGCTTGGGGCTGCCTCCTCTGCTTTGGGTTTTGTTTTCTGTATTGTTTGTTGGCTTGTGTAGCTTGCCCCTTAGGTTTGAAGTGAATGTTGATTCACTTTGCCTGTTGTTTTCTCAGGTTCGAGGTCGAGTGAGACTCCTTTACCTCGCTTGTATTGCTGCATTGCATGCATTTTACTGTATTTGCTTGCTTTCTTTTCTGTTTATCCCCTAGGATCTCTGATTTCCTCTATGCAGGAGGGAATTATGACAGACATTAGGATTCTTATCCATGCATGACAACATTAAGTTAGTTTTTATTCCCTTTTCAACCCTAGGCTTTTTAGAGCTTCTTTCTCAAAACAACTCAAAAATACAGTAATAAGGTTAATCGATGTCGTACGTTACGAGCCTTAAGCTATTTGAGAAAGGGTTGCTGGAGAGCTTCTTTCCAGTAGTCTGGCTGCTTAGTGTGGTACCCTTTGGGTGACACGCGACGCAGTCACTCTCAAATCATAGTCTCTAGTGCGTCGGAGATTGCAAACAAACTAAAAAAACATTTCTTTCGTAAAAGATTCAAACCAACATCAAAGTGTCATTTTTGTCCGTTTGGACTCTTAATCAAGAAAAACCATTTTTTAAGGTAATAAAAAACTAGACAAACAAGCTTGTGTCTTCCGTAGCCCGAACTACGTTTGCTCTGATCTTTCATGTTGTATGAAAGTACGTAGGCATAGGATGTCGTATCCTAGCGAGCAACGTTCCCATCCTTTCCTGTAGGTAGGCGAACTACGTTGACTCTGATTTCTCGTTCCAGACGAGAATACGTAGGCATAAAGTGCGATACTTTGCCGAGTCATTTTCTTTTCCTTTTAACTCAGACCCTTAGAGTAGAATAACAATACGTACTAGAAAACAAGCGTGGATCCTGTCGAGTACGGCGGACGTGAGGGGTGCTAATACCTTCCCCTTGCGTAATCGACTCCCGAATCCATGATTTGGTTGTGATGACCATTCCTTTCCCGTTTTGCGTTAGGTTTACTCTGAGCGTTTCCTTTCCCTCCGTTGGGATAAATAACGCACGGTGGCAACTCTTCTGTCATAGCCGGCGCCGATTTTCGCAGTAGCGACAGCTGGTGACTCTGCTGGGGACTCCAACGGTTCCCTACACGAGTCAATCCTAGCGCTTGTTTTCCCGTCGTGGGTTTTGTATGGATTTACATTTCTGTCTTTACTTTCTGCATTTTATTGTCAGCTTTATATTGTTATTGCTGTTGCGGGGAGGGGGTGATCTGTTGAGAGATAAGCCGGACCTGGGCTTGAGTGCACCTAGAATTAGTTGTGGAAAGTAGTGGGCGCGTGCATGCCTTGCATGTATTAGTGTCCCACAAAATCCACGCTCGGACGAGGTTCTTCTGGTTGACTTCTTTTTCAACCCTTTGGGTTGAGGGGGTTGTTGGTTAGTTGGATTGTCGACTCTGGGGACCGATCAATTGGAAGTTGGCTAAGTGAGGCCTCTTCAGGATATGATGATGCCACACCTTCTGGGTATCATATCATCTGTCTTGAAAGTCTGTGACGCCGACGACCGCATAGGATGTCGTACCTTGTGTCAGTTGATAGGACACCTACCTGTGAGAGGGATTGGGGCATGCAGGAAACTTGACCTCCAGACTACCCGGGTTTCTTAATTTTGGATCAGTATGTGTGGTTACCTGGGGTTCTTCAGCTCAGAACAGTGTTATGGGTCTGTTGAGACCAGGTTTGAGCAGTATTGCGGGTCTGTTGAAACAGATATTGTGGATGGATCTCTTCAGCAATATATCACTTGATCCCTATTGCATGGTTGCATATTGCATTGTTGCATACTCATTTTGCATATCATTAACGTGTGTCTGTGCTGTAGGTGCATTTTCATACCTCTGATTCTAGTTGCCCGGATTTCTGTCTGCTGATATTATGGATACTCTGAAGAAGACTGTGGCTTACAAGTTGCCTACTCCAGATGTTTCTTCTTTGCTTGGTTTGATATCTCTAGCTGATGAGGATGTGAAGAGAAGCTTCAGGAAGAGTTATGGGAAACTGCTTAGATTGGTTTGTAAACCATCCATGTATGAGCGGAACGGATTGTACGCGCTGATGCAGTTCTATGATCCCCCGCTGAGGTGTTTTACTTTCCCTGACTTCATTCTGGCTTCGATTATGGAGGAATATGCTGAGATCTTGGAGGTAACCATTCAGAACAGGGTACCCTTCATTCATATGGGTGTTGAGCCCAAGCTAGAGGATTTGGTTGTTGCTTTGCATTTAGACTCCTCGGAGTTGCTGTTGGCCTCGTGGAATGGAGTTTCTGGTTTTTCTCTCAAGTTCTTGGTTGGGAAAGCACAAGAGTATGCCAAGAGTGGCTGTTGGATTGTGTTTAATGCTATCCTTGCTTTGTGTATCTATGGCATTGTACTGTTCCCTAATATGCCTGACTTTGTTGATTTGGATGCATTCCATGTATTTGCTTCAAGCAATCCTGTGCCTACACTGATTGGAGACTTCTATCACTCGCTGTATTATAAGAACGAGAACAGGAGGGGCAAGAACGTCTCTTGTTGTGTGCCTTTGCTGTATATGTGGTTTGATAGTCACCTGCCTAAGAAGGGTATCTTTGCTGAGTCTGCAGCTACGGTGGATTGGTCTGAGCATCTGATGGGACTTTCTTCAGAAGATGTTGTCTGCTTTGATAGAGATTTACTGGGATCTGAGATTGTCTACAGCTGCGCCGGATATCCTAACGTTCCTATGATTGGGAGGAAAGGGTGCATTAACTACAATCCTTCATTGTTGATTAGGCAATTCGGTTATGCTTTGAGAAGCCCGCCAAAAGAGGAGGATGTGCAGGAATCTCTGTACTTCACAGGTGATCTGAATGGAGAATTATTGTCCAAGCTTCGACATGCTTGGAATAATATCAACAAGAGGGGTAAGCTGTTTTTGGGTAAGAATGATTGTCAAGCCTATCCTCTGTACAAAGTCTGGATCCAAGATAGGGCAAAGCAAGCGCTAATGCCGTTTTCTGCAGTATTACCTCCTGCTCCCCTCGTGATTGAAGAGCCAACTACCGTGCCTATTGAGAGATACGAGCAGGTTGTGAAGGAGAAAGAAGAGCTGATGAAAGCCAACGAGAAGTTGGAAGAAGAGCTAGTGCAACTCAGGAGCGAAAGAAATGAAGTCGTACACTCCTTCAAACAGCAAACAGAGCTGGTGAACCAACTAGGTGCAGAACTGACTGTACAACGAAAGAAGCGTGAACGTTTGGGGATAGATTTCAAGAGCTCTCACGACATGCTGAAGTCTAAGAAGAAAGCACTTGATGTAGCCTACCGGGAGATCTTTGCATTCAACAAAACCTGGAACGCCACGCTGACCGGCAATAAGGAAAGAGAAGACAAACTGAAGCTGCAGCTCTCTGAGCTGGAAGGTCAGTTGAAATCTAGCCAGAGGAAGTTTGAAGAAGAGGTTATGCGGAGATATGACGTTCAGAATGCCTTGAACAAAGTCATCAAGCGTAAGAAAGAGTCTGCATCCCAGAAGCGGAAGCTAGAGGAGTGCTTTGGAGAAGGTGCTTGGGAGGAATCCATCGGTGATCTCCAGCGTGTTATCAGGCAAAGAGACTCACTCGTCGAAGGGTTGCTTTCTCATCCAGACCATCCCAAGACTAAGAGATTGTTAGAGGAGTATCAGGCATATGGTCGCACTTGATTACCTTATGTACTGTCGTATATGCTTTATTTGCATTGTGCTGGCCATCACCAGGATTGTTGGTTGAGGTCATGCCTTTTTGTTGTACACTCAGTGATATTGTATTTCTGCCTTGTTGGGCCCTTTTCAGCAATATATGAGGAACTTTATCCCCGTGAATGGATCCAAGCTTCTTATCACTGTCAATGTCACTACACTGGCACTTTGGCACTAGAATCAGGGGTTGATCTCCCTAACGCACAGACACATATTGCATCTGCATATTCATTTTGCATTGCCAGTTACTTGTTGAATCTGTATCTTATTTCCTGCATCTCGCACGTTTTGCAGGATTGACGAACAAAGAGTCCACCGCTATTCAACCCGAAACAACTGCAAGAAGATAATGGATCAAGTCCAAGTCAAGATGCAGGAAATACGTGAGAAGTTGACTCTGTTCATGCAAGCTATGGAGAGCATGGCCAAGGGCCAGGAGAATCTCCAGACCTTGGTGCAGCCGCTGCTGACACGGGCAAACAGAAATGGCAATACTGACCACATCTCTGTTGAAACTCCTCGTCGGGAGGATGAGATACCGGCAGTTGTTACTCCACATGTTGTGACTGTCAACGGAAACACTGGTACTGGTGCGGGTGCTGGCGCTGGTAATGGCAACACTGGAAATGGTGGTGATGGGCATGTTGTTAACAACAAAGGCAACACTGTAGATGCCGATCAAGGATTCGTTGACAATGTTGGCTTTGGAAATAATGGGTATGGCAATGTCAATCAGGACGGGAACTTCGGGTTCAACAATCAAGGCTTCGGTAACGATGGTTACGGCAACAATCAGGGGTATGGCTACGGTAATGGTGGATTCAGTAATGTGAATGTGAACGGCGCTAGAGCATTTCCTTTCAACAATGGTTTCGGACCTACTGGGGTCAATCTAGGGTTCGGCAACCGAGGACAGGGTCCTGTGTTCAATCAGCAGGGATTGGGCCGTAATATGGGTTATGATGGGTACGGCAATGACTGGAATGTGGATCAACAGGATGACGCTTTCTCAGGAAGAGGTATGGGACCTGAAGGCCCTATTGACCCTGTTCAGAGGATCAGGATGCTAGAAGAGCAGATGAAAGGTGTGGTTGATCAGAACTCCGCTGGGTTAGATATGACTACTATGGGGTTGGTACCAGGGCTGAGGGTGCCATTGAAATTCAAGGCTCCCACATTCGACAAATACAAAGGGGACACCTGCTCAAAGGTCCATGTACGTTCTTATTATAGAAGGATGTCTGCGTATTCCAATGATGAAAGGATGCTTATGTATTTCTTTCAAGACAACTTGTCGGGACCATCATTGGAATGGTACATGGGACTGGAGCCCACTCAGATTAGAAGCTGGAAGCAGTTGGCTGATGCTTTCTTTATGCATTACAAATATAACAGCGATTTGGCACCAAACAGGGTTCAGTTGCAGAGTCTGTCGCAGAAAAATGGTGAAAGCTTCAAAGAGTATGCGCAGCGGTGGCGCGATATGGCAGCTCGGGTGCACCCTCCTTTGGTTGAAAGGGAGATGAATGACATGTTTGTGGGGACATTCACCGGAATGTACTATGACAAGTTACTCAATGTTTCGATGGGTAGCTTCTCCGATATGATCCTTATGGGAGAAAGGATCGAAAATGGAATTAAAATTGGAAAGATTCAGGCAGGCGAATCTACTCCAGCTGGCGGTGCGAGAAAAGCGTTCGGTGGAAGACGATAGGGTGATACAAGCGCTGTATTTGGTGGCAGAGGTCGGGGCAGAGGCAGAAATCAGTACATTCAACCTCAACAGATAGCCAGTGTTACTATTCTAATCCAGCAACAACAACAACAACAACAACAACAACCGCAGCAGCAGCAAAGGCAGAATCAGAGTCAAGGAAGGTTTCAGAATGTAAGGCCGAATAGGGTATTTGATAAGCCTCCGTCGACATATGCAGAGCTTCTTCAGACACTGCTGGGGTTGAGTTTAGTCGAGAAAAGAACAATGGAACCGCCTACAGGACCGGTACTTCCTAGGGGGTATGATGCTAATAAGCAGTGCGAATTCCATTCCGGGGCGCCCGGGCACGATATAGAATCTTGTCATGCCTTCAAGCATAAAGTTCAAGTCTTGTTGGACAGTAAAGCCATAAACTTTGGCCAAGTGGGGCCCAATATTGTACAACAGCCTATGCCTAATCATGGGGCAAATGTCATCTTAACAGAAGAAAATTTGAACTTGGTGTTGGATGTTAATGAGTTGAAGACACCATTGAGTGAAGTGAAAGGCAGGTTTCTCAGAGGGGGAGTATTCCCCGGTTGTGATGAATACTGTTTAAAGTGTTGGTGTAACACCCCATTCTAACCCAACGCATATTTAAAATAAATCAAAATCAGAGTGCACGAATTTTGCAGGCATGACGGCCGTCATGGAGTCGTGACGACCGTCACACGCACAAGAACTGAGACGCAACAGAGGTGTCACACATTCAACTTATACAAACATACATTTTACCATTTAATTGGACAACATGCATTTAGTGATGATACATAGCACATAATCTTGGATGAACATCTAATAACAACTCATATAACATCTTAATCACATAGCAACATATTCATTTGCAGCGGAACATCATGCACTTTCAACATTTATGATAATCAACGTAATACCATAAATTACAAACAAAACTCCATTAAACTTCAGCAAGTACTTTAGCTTGCATATATTCATTAAAACAACTTGTTTTCCATCGAAATTCAGCACTACCGATTCTCCGGCTTAGTGCGTACAACCAACATTCGGCGCATTAACAAAGGCACCCAATGCAATGAAAACATTTAGTAAAATGCAGCAACAAGAAGATAAATAAAACAATGACTACAATCGTTCATCCCCCCAAGAGTACTACGTATCAGAGCGACCAACGACAACTTAATCGACAAAGCTACACTTTATTCCGGATTACCTGCAAATTACCACCAACGGAGGTAACATACAACATAAAGGGTGAGATATTAACAACATAACATAAGGCATGATAAAAGTCATGTTAGAATATTATCACAACATTACAATTCCAGCAGTTCGCATAAATATTAGTAATTATAAACTACAACCACTCTTTATTCATAACCACAACCATTATCATCATATCTCGGCAACTCATCAAAACGACTCAACAACGCAACTCAACAATGCGACTCAACTGTGCATATGCATGTGGTACCATTTTGGGAGACAACACTCCACAATAATCCGGGAGACAACTCTCCACAATAATTCGGGAGACAACTCTCCACAATAATTCGGGAGACAACTCTCCACAACTCGGGACAGGGCCAACACCCCGAACCCATCTAGGAGCCAACACTCCAAATAACGCCAATACAGGCACAACCGTCACCAATCCAAGCCAAATGATATGCTATGAGATGCAACTATTATGGACTATAACGCAACAACAACAATTGTGCAACAACCGTGCAACAAGGCATCACGCCTACAACCAATTATCCATAACAGAAACATCACATTTTGCATATATTATGGACTCACCATTTCAATCTGTTCATATCAAATAACTACCAACAGTATCGTTCCTACGAATAAGACTCTAACACATTTTCGCAGAGAACAATTAAAAACAACCTCATCTCTACAATCGAGAACTCAACAGCATTTTCATGTCAGAGAACAACTGACAACATCATTACTACAAATAAGAACTCAACACATTTTCATATACCTTCATACGGGTAATATAACTACAAATTATCCACGTAATCCAAGGAGAAAATTATAATAACATTTCCTCAACAAATGAGAAATTAGCGCGTGTCGGCGCCGATTCCCAACATTACTACATAAACTAACGACATAAACATTAATGCAGGCATAGACAAACATTAACCCTTAATATTTCTCAACCTACGGGAACATTTACCCTTAATATTCCTTTAATATTTCTCAACCTACGGGAACATTACTACGGTAACGTTACTACGGGGACATCACTACGAGAACATTACTACGGGAATGTTACTACGGGAACATTAATCTTTAATATTTCTTTCTTCAACTTACGGGAACATTACTACGGTAACGTTACTACGGGAACATAACTACTGGAACATTACTACGGTAACATTACTACGGGAACATTAATCTTTAATATTTCTTTCTTCAACTTACGAGAACATTACTACGTATTTGCCCCATTAGGGAAACCTTAGAGCATCGTATATAACGCATTCATTCTTACGTAGAAAAACCTCGTCCCTAACATTTATCGATTAACGGAAATTATACCTATGAATCAATTCCCTACATGAAATTGATCATACCCACGGTTATAGAATTGAACCCCACCCTTACCTTAGAATAGAGGCCAATTCCAAGCTTTCGGTTCTGGTTCTGCTCTCCGGCGGCTTTTCTGCAACTATCTTCCAATTCCCTGATGGATGATTCTCTGCTCTCCATTTCTCTCAACGGCCACGTTCCTCCTTCTCTTCAACCTTTTTCCTCAAATTTGGTTTTCTGAGCAGTTTATCGTGATAACCCTCTTTCTCCCCCAACTTCTCTAATAACTCCCTAATTCCCTTTATTCCATCTAATAATAATAATAATAATAATAATAATAATAATAATAATAATAATAATATTACTACTAGTTATTAAATTATCATCATTATTAATTATATTATATTATTATCAATCTCAATGATTTAATAAATGGTTTCCTATACTTTAAGGATACCCACCAACGCTCTCAGACACACTCCCACGTAAAGGCACACCGACAATTCATAAATAATTTAATTAAAATGAACGGGCGTTACAACTCTCCCCTACTTAAAAGAATTTCGTCCTCGAAATTACCTCAATCAAACAACTCCCAACCATACCACTTTCACCAAAGCAATTTCTTCACCTCGAAGTTGCTTCTCTTTCATCCACCCGAACTAGCAACACCTCAACAGTCAAATTACCTTTCACTTGTACACCATCCATCCGAATTAATGTACTTCTTCAACCTAGGCACATATCACATCATGTAAATTCCCACGAGTGACAGCGGTAAAACAGTCTAACCTGCTATTTTTCCCACGCTTCCGCTGCGCCACTCTGATACAGATCACAAAACACAGTGTGCTCCCAAGACCTCAAGCTCGATCAACACCAGTTACTATTGTAACTCTCAAAACACGTCTTTCTTGGATCTTTTCAGTCGTCTCTTGCACAATCTCAGCTAGCTTCAACATAGAATGATTAATCTCACTTATTAGGAAAAGAGCCAAATTAGTCATTCTATCCAAAATCACCCAAGTAAAATCATATCCCTCAAATTCTCCAGAAAACCCAACACAAAATCCATGGGAATACTATCTGATCTCCACTATGGAATATTCAACGGTTGCATCGGACCCAACGGTCTCCGACGTTTATTCTTCGACTTCCAACAAGTCTAACCAGCATATACAAACTCAACCACTTATCTCTTCAACGATCAAAATAATTTCCTCAAATCCGGTTACATCCTCATAGCACCGGGGTGGATACTCCATCTACCTCAATACTCTCATTCCACTTAATAATATCTAGAACGCAAACTCTATCACGACATCTCATGATACTATTTCCATTAATTTGAAAATCATCCCTTCGACTTTAGTTCCTCAGATTCAACCAATCTACCAACTCAAACCAGAGTTCTGACCTTATCGAATCTCGCCAAGAATACTCTTAGTAAGGTCCAACATACTAAGCTAAACTCCATAAGAAGTCTCTTCACAAACCAACTCATACCACAAAATTGCTTAATCAGTCCTAACTCTTTTCACCACCATCATCGGCATATGCAAGGATTTCCAAGTCAATGCATAAGCTACCACATTCTGATTTCCCCGAATTGTAATTCAATCTGAAACCATAATCCATTCCGGAGTACCAATTATTTTCTCTGCCTCATATTCAACTCTTCCAAATCAAATCAATGCCTTAAGCTCTTGAGGTCACCAAACATATCAAATCTCAAACTAACTAATTGAAGCTTCCAACTCCGGCACAACCACAACAACAACCAACTCTAAATCACTTATCAGATGATTCCTCTTATGTACTTCAAGTTTCCTTAAAGCATAACCAAAACTCGCTGAAGTTTCACTTAACATATCTCCCTATCGCATCAACAAAGCATCACAAAACACAATAAATGGTCCTATCGGGTTCGGCAAAAATCAGCACACGATACGCTTTCAATTTTCTGCTATAATTGAACCAGGTACAGACCTCAAAATTTTTTTTCCTAGAATGAGCATCTCGTTAGCTTTCCAACACTTCGAACGGGGGTCAAAACGGACATACAGTTCAAGAGTTATGAATTTTCGAAGTTTTTCCAAAACAGAATTTTTCTGCATAAAAACTGCTACGGGTTTGAGCATTTTCGCCCGAAAATCTGACCGATTCAATTATTTTCTTCGAAACAAACACATACTCATTCACACCAAACATATATTAGTGATTTAGAACCATCAAACGTGAAATCTACGACTTTCGATTTTAATCCGAATCTTAAATCCTCAAATCTCCAAAATGCAAAAACTTACGAAAATCAATCAAATCCGATAAAACAAGTATGCTCGATCACGGCCTAACATCACCCGACACAACGGCGTAATCTATTCCAACTTTCATCCGTAAAAACATTGATTCCGTAACAAGCTGCGATTTTGGAATTCGACGTACGACAACAATTTCACACTCAGAAGGTCATTCAACACATCTTCAACTCTTGGAATATTTAAAGGTCTAATTATACCAATATTGCATTCCACATCTTACTTTCTTTAATAATCATCAGAAGTCACTGCCCAACTTTAATCTACTTGACCTTACAATCTGCTGCTTAATACACACACCAGACACAAGTCTCAAAGCTACTCAATCAATTTAGTCCTTTGACCATCCAACGAACATATAATATGAAGCTCTCAATATCGAATTAGTTTCTGTAACTAAGTCGATCACAACTTCACTTCACTTCTTGGTTGTATATCACTATCTCGCTAGGAAAGTTTCCAGGCAACCACAATTAATTGGAAAACCACCAACTTCTCCACTTTCATCAACACTCACAGTTTCCATCAAAATTAAACATCTTGGCATCATCCTACACCGACTCATCAAAATAATTCTTAAGCACTTAGCTTAACTCAAGACAATTCGTTGTTCACGCCATCTAAGCTTGCAAGACACGTCTATCCCATCCAACATAATCCCAACCACTATCAACAAGAGATTAAGGGTGATCATTTCCTCAATTTGTCAACAGACAGCCAAAAATCATGATGGGGTATAAACCACCTTTACCAAACTATAAGAGCGTTCAACCACACACCGAGCTACAACTCCACACTTGCATCATCCTGGAGAAGCACAAGCTTCTCCCCCACTTGAATCATTCTCACTCCTGCAGACAAAGGTTCCACAACACAACATGTACCGACAGTGTTTTCACACACATGTCGCATACCAGGGAATACACAACATTAAACAACTTGGTCGGACGGACCGACCTGCTCTGATACCACTATGTAACACCTCACTCTAACCCAACGCATATTTAAAATAAATCAAAATCAGAGTGCACGAATTTTGCAGGCATGACGACCGTCATGGAGTCGTGATGACCGTCACACGCACAAGAACTGAGACGCAACAGAGGTGTCACACATTCAACTTACACAAACATACATTTTACCATTTAATTGGACAACATGCATTTAGTGATGATACATAGCACATAATCTTGGATGAACATCTAATAACAACTCATATAACATCTTAATCACATAGCAACATATTCATTTGCAGCGGAACATCATGCACTTTCAACATTTATGATAATCAACGTAATACCATAAATTACAAACAAAACTCCATTAAACTTCAGCAAGTACTTCAGCTTGCATATATTCATTAAAACAACTAGTTTTCCATCGAAATTCAGCACTACCGATTCTCCGGCTTAGTGCGTACAACCAACATTCGGCGCATTAACAAAGGCACCCAATGCAATGAAAACATTTAATAAAATGCAGCAAAAAGAAGATAAATAAAACAATGACTACAATCGTTCATCCCCCCAAGAGTACTACGTATCAGAGCGACCAACGACAACTTAATCGACAAAGCTACACTTTATTCCGGATTACCTGCAAATTACCACCAACGGAGGTAACATACAACATAAAGGGTGAGATATTAACAACATAACATAAGGCATGATAAAAGTCATGTCAGAATATTATCACAACATTACAATTCCAGCAGTTCGCATAAATATTAGTAATTATAAACTACAACCACTCTTTATTCATAACCATAACCATTATCATCATATCTCGGCAACTCATCAAAACAACTCAACAACGCAACTCAACAATGCGACTCAACAATGCGACTCAACTGTGCATATGCATGTGGTACCATTTTGGGAGACAACACTCCACAATAATTCGGGAGACAACTCTCCACAATAATTCGGGAGACAACTCTCCACAATAATTCGGGAGACAACTCTCCACAACTCGGGACAGGGCCAACACCCCGAACCCATCTAGGAGCCAACACTCCAAATAACGCCAATACAGGCACAACCGTCACCAATCCAAGCCAAATGATATGCTATGAGATGCAACTAGTATGGACTATAACGCAACAACAACAATTGTGCAACAACCGTGCAACAAGGCATCACGCCTACAACCAATTATCCATAACAGAAACATCACATTTTGCATATATTATGGACTCACCATTTAAATCTGTTCATATCAGAGAACTACCAACAGTATCGTTCCTACGAATAAGACTCTAACACATTTTCGCAGAGAACAATTAAAAACAACCTCGTCTCTACAATCGAGAACTCAACAGCATTTTCATGTCAGAGAACAACTGACAACATCATTACTACAAATAAGAACTCAACACATTTTCATATACCTTCATACGGGTAATATAACTACAACTTATCCACGTAATCCAAGGAGAAAATTATAATAACATTTCCTCAACAAATGAGAAATTAGCGCGTGTTGGCGCCGATTCCCAACATTACTACATAAACTAACGACATAAACATTAATGCAGGCATAGACAAACATTAACCCTTAATATTTCTCAACCTACGGGAACATTTACCCTTAATATTCCTTTAATATTTCTCAACCTACGGGAACATTACTACGGTAACGTTACTACGGGGACATCACTACGGGAACATTACTACGGGAATGTTACTACGGGAACATTAATCTTTAATATTTCTTTCTTCAACTTATGGGAACATTACTACGGTAACGTTACTACGGGAACATTAATCTTTAATATTTCTTTCTTCAACTTACGGGAACATTACTACGTATTTGCCCCATTAGGGAAACCTTAGAGCATTCATTCTTACGTAGAAAAACCTCGTCCCTAACATTTATCGATTAATGGAAATTATACCTATGAATCAATTCCCTACATGAAATTGATCATACCCACGGTTATAGAATTGAACCCCACCCTTACCTTAGAATAGAGGCCAATTCCAAGCTTCCGGCTCTGGTTCTGCTCTCTGACGGCTTTTCTGCAACTATCTTCCAATTCCCTGATGGATGATTCTCTGCTCTCCATTTCTCTCAACGGCCACGTTCCTCCTTCTCTTCAACCTTTTTCCTCAAATTTGGTTTTCTGAGCAGTTTATCGTGATAACCCTCTTTCTCCCCCAACTTCTCTAATAACTTCCTAATTCCCTTTATTCCATCTAATAATAATAATAATAATAATAATAATAATAATAATAATAATAATAATAATAATAATAATAATATTACTACTAGTTATTAAATTATCATCATTATTAATTATATTATATTATTATCAATCTCAATGATTTAATAAATGGTTTCCTATACTTTAAGGATACCCACCAACGCTCTCAGACACACTCCCACGTAAAGACACACCGACAATTCATAAATAATTTAATTAAAATGAACGGGCGTTACAGTTGGACCCAGCCAGAGGGCTGTAATGATTTGAAGCAGGGCATTCAGGCCATGATCGATGAAGGGACCTTGCAATTTGATCGAACTGCGGTTGGGAAGCCTGTGGAGGCATTATGTGAAGAGCAGAATGATATTGCAACAGTGACGATCCCGAGAAAGACGATAACGATAACGGCGCCCGTCCAGCGACCAACGATTACGATTACCAAAGCAGGGCATGTTCCCTTTGAAAGTACGAAAGTTGTCCCGTGGACATATGGATTAGAAGCATATTGCAACGGTGAAAAGATTGTGGTGAATAGCCAGCCAGCTGGGGCTGTCGATAATGTATTGGAATGGGGGGCATGACCCGTAGCGGAAGGATCTTTACCTCACCTGAAATAGAAGCAGAGAGGTTGGCCAAAGGTAAAGCTAAAGTAAGTGAAAGTGGGCCTTCTCAGTCGAAAGAAAAGGATACGTCGCTCAAGGACGTAGAGGAGTTCATGAGACTGATTCGTAAAAGCGACTACAAAATTGTTGAACACCTACAGCAGACGCCGTCGAAGATTTCTATCTTGTCGTTGTTGTTATGCTCCGAGGCCCACCGGAACGCCTTGCTAAAAATACTGGATACGTCATTCGTGCCCCAAGAAGTTTCTGTAAATCAGTTAGAGGGGGTAATGGCACATGTCAATGCTGGACATAGCCTGGGTTTCACAGATTTCGACCTAACACCTAAGGGTCGAGAGCACAACATGGCTTTGCATATATCGGTGGAATGCCGAGGCACCGTAATGTCGCGAGTATTGGTGGATACTGGGTCATCGTTAAACGTATTGCCAAAGAGAGCCATGATGAAATTGGACATACGGGAAGTTATTTGCACGCCCAGCGATTTGGTTGTGAGGGCGTTTGACGGGACGAAAAGATCAGTGTTCGGGTCAATAACATTACCGCTTCAGGTGGGGCCAGATATTTTTGATACCGAATTCTACATTATGGATATCCATCCAGCTTATAGCTGCCTTCTTGGGCGCCCATGGATCCATGCTGCAGGGGCCGTAACGTCCACATTGCATCGGAAGTTGAAGTACATGGTGGGTGATAGTGTTGTTACCGTTTGCGGGGAGGAGGATATTTTGGTCAGTCACCTGTCATCATTCAGATATGTTGAGGTCGACGGAGAAATACACGAGACACCTTGCCAAGCCTTCGAAGGGTTGCGGATTAAAGACAAAGCTCAGGGTTCCAGCAAAATGTCAGATGTGGCAGTGTCATCTTACAAGGAGGCTCAGGCTTTAGTGCAGACTGGTGAGACTAAAGGTTGGGGGCAGGTGCTGGAGATTCCCGTAAAGAATGACAAGTTTGGGCTAGGGTATCGACCGACGTCATCAGCGTCATCGTCAGGAGCGCCTAGGTTCAAAGGACCGATAACGATTACGCCAAGCGGGGTGTGCTTTGAGACTATCAACGCTATTTCCGATGCTGAGGACGGGGATAGCGACTGCGATATGGACGCATGGATCAAGCCAAGCATGCCAGGACAAAGTCTCTGCAATTGGTCCATCCGGGAAACTATCCTAATGACTTTTAAACAATAATGATTTGTTTTATCAATTGTTGGATAACCCTATGTCCTACCCGGGGCATAGTGATGTTACATCAGGGCTACTTGATTATGTGTATTGCATTGTTTTAATCATGAAATCAAGGCGTTTTTCATATTCAAATATTGTGATCCCTATTTTTCTTGTCTTTTTTATTTTTAACAATAAATGGCAACGTGGTTATTTGCTTTGTTTGCGTGTTGAAGCGTTTAACCATTTCCTTTGCAGGACTAATATTTCAGATGACATCCCCTACGAACCGCCTATGACTCGTTTCGACTTCGAGCACCCGGTGTTCCAAGCAGAGGAAGAGATTGTTGAGGATAGCGACCTGCCAGAGGAGCTGACTCGTTTGTTGAAACAGGAAGAGAGAATCATTCTGCCTCACCAGGAGGAAATTGAGATCATTAACTTGGGGTCAGAAGAAGTTGTGAGAAATATCCGTATAGGGGCTGCACTGCAGAGCGACATCAAGCAAAGGCTGATTGAGATACTGCGAGAGTATAGTGATATATTTGCTTGGTCGTACGAGGATATGCCTGTGTTAGATACGGACATGGTGGTGCACCGTCTACCGCTGCGAGAGGAATGTTCGCCTGTTAAGCAGAAACTCAGAAGAACCAGACCAGACATGGCTGTGAAAATCAAGGAGGAAGTTCAAAAACAGTGGGATGCTGGTTTCTTAGCCGTTACAACTTATCCGTCATGGGTCGCTAATATAGTACCAGTGCTGAAGAAAGACGGTAAAGTGTGAATGTGTAAGACTACCGTGATTTGAATAGGGCGATCCCGAAAGACGACTTTCCACTTCCTCACATTGATGTGCTGGTTGATAACACTGCTCAGTTCTCCGTATTCTCCTTCATTGACGGCTTCTCAGGCTATAATCAGATCAAAATGGCGCCAGAAGACATGGAGAAGACTACCTTCATTACTCCCTGGGGAACATTTTGCTACAAAGTGATGCCCTTCGGACTGAAGAATGCTGGGGCAACATATCAACGTGCTATGACGACTCTCTTTCATGACATGATGCACAAAGAGATCGAGGTTTATGTTGATGATATGATTGCCAAATCCCAGACGGAGGAGGAGCATTTGGTTAATCTGTTGAAACTATTCAAGAGGCTTAGGAAGTTCAGGTTGAGACTGAACCCTAACAAGTGCACCTTTGGGGTGAGATCGGGTAAACTGCTGGGGTTTATTGTGAGCGAAAAGGGAATAGAGGTTGATCCTGCGAAGATAAAAGCTATACAAGAAATGCTGACGCCTAAAACAGAAACAGAAGTGCGTGGGTTTTTAGGGAGGTTGAACTATATCGCCCGGTTCATATCTCACCTAATTGCGACATGCGAGCCGTTATTCAAGTTGTTGAAAAAGGATCAGGTGTTGACCTGGAATGAAAATTGTCAAAAGGCGTTCGACAAGATAAAAGAATACTTGCAGGAACCTCCTGTTTTGATACCCCCAGTGGCCGGGAGACCTTTGATTATGTATTTGACGGTTCTTGAGGAAAGTATGGGTTGTGTTCTCGGTCAACACGACGAGACCGGACGTAAAGAGCATGCGATTTACTACTTGAGTAAAAAGTTCGCAGACTGTGAGTCCTGTTACTCAATGCTCGAAAAAACGTGTTGTGCGCTAGCCTGGGCCGCCAAACGTTTGAGGCAATACATGATGAATCATACAACCATGCTAATTTCAAAGATGGATCCGATCAAATATGTGTTTGAGAAGCAAGCACTCTCCGGAAGAACTGCCCGATGGCAGATGGTGTTAACCGAATACGATATCCAATATATCTCGCAAAAGGCTATTAAAGGTAGCGTTCTGTCAGAGTACCTTGCGGAGCAGCCTGTTGAGGACTACCAATCGATGAGGTTTGATTTTCCTGACGAGGATATCATGTACCTGAAAATGAAAGATTGTGAAGAACCGTTGTCGGACGAAGGACCAGAGTTGGGTTCCAAATGGCAGTTGATATTTGACGGAGCTGTGAATTCCTATGGTAGCGGAATAGGCGCAATTATCACTACCCCTCAGGGGTCGCACATCCCTTTTACTGCCCGATTGACCTTTCCTGTTACCAATAATGAGGCTGAATATGAGGCTTGCATCATGGGTCTGGAAGAAGCTATTGATTTGCGAATCAAACATCTGGATGTATACGGAGACTCAGCTCTAATGGTGAATCAGATTAAAGGAGAATGGGAGACACGTCAGCCCAATTTGATACCCTATATGAATTATGCGAGGAGATTGTTGCCTTTCTTTGACAAGGTGGAATTGCGTCACGTGCCACGAGCAGAAAATCAAATGGATGACGCCCTGGCGACATTGTCTTCAATGTATAAAGTTAACTTCTGGAACGAGGCTCCCCGGATTGTTATCTCTCGGCTCGATAGGCCTGCATTCATATTTGCCATTGATGAGGCTCCCGATGGTCAACCCTGGTACTTTGACATCCAGAATTTCTTGAAGAACAAGGAGTATCCGACTGGGACATCCAGTCGAGATCAGAAGACTCTCAGGAGATTGGCTGGAAATTTTTATCTGAATCCAGACTGTGTCCTATACAAAAGAAACCACGACTTGGTGTTGCTACGTTGTGTAGATGAGAAAGAGGCGAAGTTGCTCATGGAAGAGATACATGAGGGTACATTTGGTACACATGCTGGTGGGCATGCTATGACAAGAAAACTACTGCGGGCAGGTTATTATTGGCTAACTATGGAAACAGACTGTTTCAAGTTTGCAAAGAGGTGTCATAAATTCCAGATTTATGCGGACAAAATCCATGTACCTCTAAGTCCTCTGATTGTGATGTCATCATCTTGGCCTTTCTCGATGTGGGGAATTGATATGATTGGCAAGATTGAGCCTACGGCATCCAACGGACACCGGTTCATTTTGGTGGCGATCGATTATTTCACCAAATGGGTGGAAGCAGCATCATATGCTAATGTCACCAAACAAGTGGTCGCCAGATTTATCAAACGAGATATTATCTGCAGATATGGAATCCCTGAGCGGATTATCACCGACAACGGTTCGAATTTGAATAACAAAATGATGAAAGAGCTGTGTCAGAATTTTAAGATTGAGCATCACAATTCTTCTCCTTACCGACCCAAGATGAATGGCGATGTCGAAGCGGCCAATAAGAACATAAAGAAGATTGTTCAGAAGATGGTTGTGACGTATAAGGACTGACACGAGATGCTACCTTTCGCTTTGCACGGTTATCGTACGACGGTACGCACATCAACCGGGGCAACCCCTTTTTCATTGGTATACGGGATGGAGGCAGTGTTACCGTTGGAGGTCGAGATTCCTTCCCTGAGGGTTTTACGTGATGTCCAACTCGACGAGGCAGAATGGGTTAAAGATAGACTGAATTAGCTCAGTTTAATGGATGAGAAGAGACTGGATTCTTTAGCATACGGTCGGTTATATCATAGCCGGATGAAGAAAGCTTACGACAAGAAGGTATGCCCTCGAAGCTTTCAGACGGGCGATCTTATTTTGAAAAAGATTCTCCCACCACAAACAGATCACAGGGGCAAGTGGACTCCTAATTACGAAGGTCCCTACGTTGTCATAAAGGTCTTCTCTGGAGGAGCCTTGTTACTATCCACCATGGATGGTGAAGACTTTATGTCTCCTGTGAATTCGGAAGCAGTTAAAAAATACTTTGCTTGAAAGTGACCCGCTAGACAGTAAAAAGAGAGTCCAGGCAAAAATGGGGCATCCCGGCGAACCATAAAAAATGAATAAAAGGTTCGGGCAAAAATTAGGGATAAAATTGAAAAAATGTACACCCGCGAAGTCGAAAACCTGAAAAGGGCGATTTTGGCAAAAAAGGGTATCCCGGTGAATTGAAAACCCGCAAAGGGCGGTTCACGCAAAAGTTAGGGATTGAAAAAGCAAATGACTGCGGTCTGGATTTGATACAGCATTGCTTAGTGGTTTGGGAGTACCTGGGGGCCGCCTATCCAAAAACAATCTCTTCCGAAGATCGAGTACTGGGAAAGCGCAGAGTCAGGCGAGTCATAGGAGGATCAGCTCGTGGTATTTGTCTGTACCACGTCGCCGACATGTATACAAATATTGTTTTGTATTTTATTTATGCTCCTTGTGCATATATGTATGTGTGTGCGTGCGTAACTTCCTCTTTTCAGGAGTTGCATCCGGTGTACAAAACTTTGCCTATTCAGAGGCCCATTATCAATAAAACATGTTGTTCAGTACTTGATGCTTGTTCTTTACTGTTTGTTTGTGAAAGACGCCGATGTTTTTTGATAAACCTGCACTTGCATAATCTTGCTGGCCATTGCCAATAATTGCTAAAACTTCGAATTGACTGAAGTAATGTCACGAATGATAACCCGGATAGATTCTGTTGTATAGGCCTGTTTTGTCTCGTTTGTGTTTTGCAGGGTTCTTACCTTTGGAGAAAACAGTCAGGGATTGTATTCCCCAGCCAAAATCTCTTGACGTGAGACCTGACTCCAGTCGAGGCCATTCCCCAGTTAGTCGCAGCTTATTCCCAGAAAGTTGGAATGACGTTTATCCCTTCCCGAATGAGGGATTATTCTCCCCAGAAGAGGGTCCTCAAGGAAGTTGTCCACAGGATATCCCCAGTAAGTCAAATCAATGTTCCCTGCAGAGGTTGCGCTCCCTAGCGAATCGAAGGTGTGCATGTCCAATCTCCGGCATGGGAGATTCCCGCAATAGTTAACCAAGTTGTTGGTTCGAAAGGATTATACCCGGAGGAGGTTTTTCTTGCTCCCCCACAGGTCGTCATGCTATTGACAGAATGTTGATCCTCAGCAGAGTCCGAGGCTCCGAGTTTGTAAACTGTGCCCAGACAGTGTGCTTTTCCTAGAAGTGTCGCTTTTTCCCCAGCTAAGTTTGTTCACCAGCAGGGTGGCTTGTTCTTTCCTCCCAGTGGAAATTGATGTTTAATCGCTCCTCGGCAGAGTTGGTTGTGTTTCTGGCGTTTATTTCGCCGGAATACTTTGTGATACTTGTTCTCCCCGGTGGAGTTGGCATTATCCTCAGCATTCATGTTGCTGAGACATCATTATCAGAGTGGCCCCGACAATTTGAGCCCGCATTTGCATTTGCATATATCGTCACATTTGCATCTACTCAAACGCGTAGCATTTCCGTGCCGTACAGAGCATTACGCCACTTTCAAACATGTGAATTCTGAAACATAAGTCAGGTTGGTTACCTCTTTGTTTTCAGGTGTTCTTCCCTGCAGGTAGTTGGACTTCTTGTTCAGGATCGTTTTCAGATATTCAGATTTGCGGCATAAGATATGTGATGATAACATTCGTCCCGCCATATGTTCCCTTATCAGAGATGCTTGATTAACTTCTCTTCTTCCTCAGCGGAGTGTTCTTTACACAGCTTCATAATTGGACTTTGGAGTTATTGTCAAAAAAATTCCCCGACAGAGTTCTCCCCAGTTTGCTGTTATGGCTTCATAATTAGACTTTGAAGATTGTTACGTCAGCATTGCACGGCTCCATAACTAGACTTTGATGTTCGTTACATCAGCGTTATAAGGCTTCATGATTTGACTTTGAAGTTGTTGTGGGTATTTTTAAGGGGAGATTTCAGCGATTAGACGGCTGAAATCGTTACTTGGTGTCACGACTTCATAATTAGACTTTGAAGTTGTTAGCAGCAGTGGATGGCTTCATAATTAGACCTTGGAGTTATTATCAGTTTATACGACTTCATAATTGGACTTTGGAGTTATTGTCAGCATTCAACAACTTCATAACTAGACTTTGGAGTTATTGTTAGGAATTCCCTAGCGGATTTTCCTCGCGTAGCTGTTATGTCAGCATTGTAGACTTCATGATTTGGCTTTGGAGGTCGGCACCGTTTTCTTCGAGTGGCTGTTACGTCAGCGTTACACGACTTCAGAATTAGACTTTAGAGTCGTCGTTAGCGATTCCCCAACAGAGTTTCTCTAGCAGCTGTTACGTCAGCGTTGCGCTGCTTCATAATTAGACCTTGGAGTTGTCGTCAACATCAAACGACTTCATAATTAGATTTTGGAGTTCTTCAGCAGTACCGCATCTTCATGATTGGACTTTGGAGTTGTTGTCCGAAAGTTTTGTCCGCATGGAATAGCTTCATAAGTAGACTTTGGAGTTGTTGCCAGATTTTTCCCCACAGAGTTGCTTGTTGAAGTTTCTCTTATCCGGCCATCGGAGTATTTTCTTCAAGTTTGCTGTTCCGTCAGCGTCACAGGGTTTCATAATCAAAATTTCAGGAGTTGTCGCCTGTTGTCGTAATAGGTGCCTGGCAGTTAATTTCAGAGCATCCCCAATGGGTTTGGCTACTGCAAAAATAAGGCGGAGTTATTGTCCAGTATGATTGACTGAATTGAATTCCTATTTGGTGGAAGAATTCTATCCTCAGTGAAGCCGCCGTGATTTCTTCGTGTTGACGAAATATTATTATCCCCAGCAGAGTCCTCCTCAAAGTCGTTTGTGGGTTGGGACCGATGGAGTTAGCTACTGCAGAGATAGACAGAGAAACTGTATTTAGAGTATTTTCCCGTATGAATAGGAGGATGAAGTGTTCATGTGTTAGGACATATGGTTTTCCCGTATGGATAGGCGGATGAAGTTTCCTGTGTTTAGGCAGATGGTTTTCCCGTATGAATAGGCGGATGAAGTGTTCCTGTGTTTAGACAGATGATTTGCCCGTATGGATAGGCGGATGAAGTTTCCTATGTTTAGGCAGATGGTTTTCCCGTATGAATAGGCGGATGAAGTGTTCCTGTGTTTAGACAGATGATTTGCCCGTATGGATAGACGGATGGAGTTTCCTGTGATTAGACAGATGATTTTCCCGTATGAATGGGCGGATGAAGTTTCCTGTGTTTAGACAGATGATTTGCCCGTATGGATAGACGGATGGAGTTTTCTGTGATTAGACAGAAATGTTTCCCCAGCGAAGTCGCCGGGATTTTTCCGTGTTGACGGAATGTAGCGTCCTAACGTGGACAAAGTTCTATTCCTGTGTTGTTGAGATTTCTTTGGGTTGACGAAATGTGAGTCCTGACGTGGACAGATTGGTGTTTATTCATGATTTGACGAAATTTGGGTCCAGATGTGGACAAGGCTATTCCTGTGACGACGGAATCTCTATTCGTGTTAATGAATTTGCTTCTCTTCTTGTGTTGACAAGGTTAGTCTAGTTGTAGACGGAGGTGTTCAGTACCTGTGGCGTTGCGCAAGTGGTTGATGTTGAAATCAGAGTTATTATCAGATGTTGGATCAGTTGTTGCCGTAACAACCGGATTCAGATAGGGGGTGTTGCTCCCCAAGCAGTTATGCAGTTTATTTCTGCGGTTGGCAAATTTATGGGTTTCTTGGTATTCAACCGTCTCGTACCTCGATTGTTTGAATGTCGTTCGCTCTTCACCCAGTCGGGTCCAAGCCATTTGAATAGGGGCAGCTGTTGCACCCTAAAATTTGCTCAACCTTTTCTTGCCTGATTTATGTTTCATTGCATTTCATTTGCATAGTTACATCATGTACATAGTTCAATCATTAGCATATCACAGCATATCACTCATACAACAGGGGGTCAAGTGTGATTCTTATCAGAAGAAGCCTAGCAAGAGGTCTTATCCAAGTATGAGAAGTCATCCAGGCCATCAAGAAATGATTTGAAGTCTTGAGAAGTTTGAGTGCCTACATGTGGGCTTTGCTCCTATCTTGAGGAATATTGAGTATCATCAGTGGGATGTGAAACATGGGATGTGAATTTAAGGTGAGTATGGATCGCATGGGATGCCTAGAGGGCCCTATTGAAGCTGAGACAAGTCATTGATTCAAGTATGAGAGCCACAGTTGAGGTGCAGTCAACTAGGGTTTCATTTGGGTCAATCCTAGGTCAATTGAGTAATTGAAGAGCATCAAAGCCTAATTTGAGGTCAGGGGGTTCATGAGTTGATATGTTGATACATGTGTGGTGTTGTGCCAAGATTAAGCAAAGAAAGATCAAGAATGTGGGAAGTTGCTAAATTAGGGTTTCAATGTAAAATCCCCTATTTAGTGCCTAACTTCAAAGCCACATAAGTCAAAATACAAGTTTCAAATGGATCTTTGGCCAACATGAAACTTGTATAGCTCCTCAATACCTTTAATTTTAGTACTATAAGTCTTCAATAAGATTTATAGAACTCAAGTTATGGTCTTTGCAAATTACAGGTCACCAGAGGACATTGAAATTTATCTGTGAAAGTCACTTGACTTCCAAGCAACTTTTTCCCCTCAAGGAGTTTTCAAATGGATTCTTGGCCAATATGAGAGTTGTAGGTCTTGATCTTAGCTTTAATTTGAGTACTAGAAGTCTTCAAGAAGATTTGTGGAACTCAAGTTATGATCTTGGCAATCCAGGGGTATTTTGGGAAAGTTGAATTATAAGTCATTTTCAAGCATGTGCCAAAATCTCTATTTTCCATGCCTCAAATGGAAAAGTGTTCAACATGAAATGTGCTTAGAATGTTGTTTTTAGGTCAAAGGAGTCATCATGGTGGATTGAATTGGCTTACATCAAGAGTCAATAAAAAATGGCCTAAAATGGAAAGAATTTCAAATGGGATTAAAGAGGGAAAATGTGATTTTTGAACTATAGGTCATAAACATGTCATGTGAGTAGTCATTTTGACCAGAAATTGGATTCTAAACACAATGTTATTTCCACATTTTTGAATTGAGGCTTAATTTCATGACTTGCTTTGTAAAGCGGTTTCTTCATTTATAAGTCACAATGCCAAATCAAAAACCAATGCAATTCAGGCTTTCCTACTGATCCAAACTTTCTCACAAGATGTTTTGCAATGAGTTAGAACATTCTGGAACAAATAACAAGCTTGTATGGCATGACTGATATGTGCATTTTCAAGAGAAAAATCAGAAATGGTGGATCACTGAATTGGGCCTCAAACTGAGTTCAAAAGCCCACAAAAACGCTCTATATATTGATCAGAGTAAATCCAGATGAGGGTTGGTGCTGTATTCGAGCTGAAGAGGAGAAGTGCAGTTGGTTTCACAAGCTCCCAAGTCAGAATCGGTTTTTGAGTTGCAAGCGCGTTCAAGCCAAATTGAGGGTTGGAGAAGCTCTAGGGTGTATCGCTGATCGTGTCTGGAAGGTTTGGAAGGTTGAATTGAGCCACAACTACCTCTGTTGATCAAGATTCAGCAGGTATGTAACTCTCAAATTTCATGTTGATCTAGGAAGAATTAGATAGGATCTTGCATGTGGTTAAGGCCTAGGATGTATGAGGATCGTTTATGGATAGGTTTGGGAGCCATTAGAGACAAAATTAGGGTGTTGCCATTTTCTGTTGGAGCTTGAATCTCTATGTTCTTGAGGCTTTAAGAGTGTTTGAATGTTGAGAATTGATCAGGGAGATGTGTAGTACACAATAGGATCATTAATTTCAAGAACTGAGTTAATCAAGATTGGATGTTTGTTCTGCAACTTCCATCGGGTTTGGAGTTGTAGTGAGAATCATTGGAAATGGAGGTGGTAATTAGACTCAGGGTGAGGAAACGAGCAAGATTGAGTGGTTAGGGTTGATATTTGATGCACTTTTGTGGTGTTGGCGATCGGATACGCCGGTGGCGCAAACTCAGGCCACCGTCCTGTGAATCTCCCTCTCATATTTGAAAAATGAAGAAGATGATGGATTGACCCTTAGATTAGGTATTGACCCTTGACCAAGCTTGGATCCCACGACCACGATTGTGTCTTAGTTTGTGAAGGAGTCTGAAGCATCAAAACTCCCCGTTTCATTAAGTGACTTTGGGTGGGCTTAGTGATTTGTTGCTATTAACACCCTCCATCCAGGCCCATTTAAGGATTACACGTGAGTTTCTTGCTATTTGCCACGACGTTTTTTTAATTTCCTTTTAATTTCTGAATGGTTTTAATTAGGGATGGCAACGGGGCGGGTCGGGGGCGGGTTTAACTATACCCGCACCCGCACCCGCCTTCATGTAACAGACCCGCCCCCGCCCCCAAATCTAATCGGGGGTGAAAATTTACCACCCAGACCCGCCCCCAGTAGAAAACGGGTGCACCCGCACCCGCCCCGCCCCCACCCGCAAAAAATTATTATTTTTTTAACTATAATAAAAATTAGTAATTTAATTAAAAAATTGATTATTTTAATAAATTAAATAATTATTTAATTAAAATTTTAATTAATAAATGAATATTAACTTGATTAATTTTATTATTTTAATTGCAATAAGAATATTAATAACTTAATTAAAAATATAATTAATAAATAAATATTAAAATAAATAAAATAAGGAAATCAAAATTAAATATATTATTTGGGGCGGGGCGGGTGCGGGTGCGGGCGGGTCTTAGTGTCTACCCGCACCCGTAGTTAAGAACCGGGTTTCACCCGCACCCGCACCCGCACCCAATTAAATCGGATTTCCCCCGTTAATTTCGGGGCGGGCCCGGGCGGGTGCGGGCGGGTCCGGGTTTGTTTGCCATCCCTAGTTTTAATATGTGGTTTAGGCTTAAGGCGCGCTTGCTAACCACACCCCGCATTTGGGCCCAGACTGGAAAGTAACATGATAACTTTGCTATTCAACACGCCACTTTTACCATTTTTCATTGTTTTATTTTAAATTTCATATTTCCATATATGTTAGTTTTAAATTCATAGTAAATAGAAAAATAACTCTTTTTAGATGAGGTTTTTTTCCCTGGTTTCCTTAGAAGTTGTAGAATTTAATAGGACAAAAAAATATTAAACTCATGCATTTTATATTTTTAATTGCATTTTTATAGTTTTATTGTCTCTATTTTGAACATGTTTGATGCTTCTTCTTTCTGAATTTAGTATGAGAGATTGGTGGGGTATTTTGAGATGATTCTTGTTAGGTTGTTTATATTAGGGAAGCATGTACCCTTAGAATTTTTTTTCATATTTTTGTGAATAAATTTTAGGCTAGTTTGGGTGGTGAACATAAGAAGTGTCAGATTTAGGATTTCAAAACAACTAGTTGTAGTTTAGAGCATAGTTTGGGGACTTAGTGTTTGATTTAGGTCCTAGGATTTATATGGGATATTGGGTATAGGCTTAGGTCCCCTTAGAAATTTAATTATGATTTTATGATCTATTTTAGCATTTTATTTGTATTTTGCAATTGGTGTGATGTTTGTGGGTTTCTCCCTTAATTGTTTGGCTTGTTCAACTTGGTTAGCCATTGTGCTTTGGCTTTTGGCTTGGTTTCTTCTTGGTGGAGCTGTGGGAGGCATTGAAGTTGCTTTGGATAGCTTGAAGGAGCTTGGAGTTGAAGATTTCTCATCTGTTTGAATGCTTGTCAGGAGCTTAGGAAAATTAGGGTTTTAGGAAGAGCTTTTTAGACTTAGTTCATTTCTTTCCTCAAACATGGAATGCTTTGTTTGCTTCCATCCTATCCTATGATTCAAAGTCCTCTTAAGGAAGCCCCATCTCTCCCTTGGAGGGATGAGTGACATGCCTTAAAGAGTAGACCTTTTGAGGATACCCTTCTTTGCAAATGATGGTTTCTAGTGATCTCCTTTGGTTTTCACTAGTTTCTATTCATTATAACTTGATCTCAATAACCAATATTTCTTGGTGGAGCTTGCTAGAGCTTGGAGATGAAGATCTAAGATGTTGAAGATGCCTTTCATAAGGTTTTCTTGAAGATGGAGTTATGTTACTGTCAACTTTGCTGTCAGGAGCTGGCTGGAGGATTGAAGCTAGGGTTTACTGTTGCTGTCAGAGCTGCTGTTTGCTGTAGGAGTTTGGTGCTGCTGCTTGGGGCTGCCTCCTCTGCTTTGGGTTTTGTTTTCTGTATTTTTTGTTAGCTTGTGTAGCTTTCCCCTTAGGTTTGAAGTGAATGTTGATTCACTTTGCCTGTTGTTTTCTCAGGTTCGAGGTCGAGTGGGACTCCCTTACCTCGCTTGTATTGCTGCATTGCATGCATTTTACTGTATTTGCTTGCTTTCTTTTCTGTTTATCCCCTAGGATCTCTGATTTCCTCTGTGCAAGAGGGAATTATGACAAACAATAGGATTCTTATCCATGCATGACAACATTAGGTTAGTTTTTATTCCCTTTTCAACCCTAGGCTTTTTAGAGCTTCTTTCTCTTCTTATCTCAAAACAACTCAAAAATACAGTAATAAGGTTAATCGATGTCGTACGTTACGAGCCTTAAGCTATTTGAGAAAGGGTTGCTGGAGAGCTTCTTTCCAGTAGTCTGGCTGCTTAGTGTGGTACCCTTTGGGTGACACGCGACGTAGTCACTCTCAAATCATAGTCTCTAGTGCGTCGGAGACTGCAAACAAACTAAAAAAACATTTCTTTCATAAAAGATTCAAACCAACATCAAAGTGTCAGTTTTGTCCGTTTGGACTCTTAATCAAGAAAAACCCTTTTTTAAGGTAATAAAAAACTAGACAGACAAGCTTGTGTCTTCCGTAGCCCGAACTACGTTTGCTCTGATCTTTCATGTTGTATGAAAGTACGTAGGCATAGGATGTCGTATCCTAGCGAGCAACCTTCCCATCCTTTCCCGTAGGTAGGCGAACTACGTTGACTCTGATTTCTCGTTCCAGACGGGAATACGTAGGCATAAAGTGCGATACTTTGTCGAGTCATTTTCTTTTCCTTTTAACCCAGACCCTTAGAGTAGAATAACAATCCGTACTAGAAAACAAGCGTGGATCCCGTCGAGTACGGCGAACGTGAGGGGTGCTAATACCTTCCCCTTGCGTAATCGACTCCCGAATCCATGATTTGGTTGCGATGACCATTCCTTTCCCGTTTTACGTTAGGTTTACTCTGAGCGTTTCCTTTCCCTCCGTTGGGATAAATAACACACGGTGGCGACTCTTCTGTCATAGCCGGCGCCGATTTTCGCAGTAGCGACAATGTGGAATGTAAGATACTTTAGAGACCATGTGGGTTCATTCCGTCAGTTGATAATGCCAAGTGAAGGTTTCTTACTTCTTCTTCAAAATCAGGATAATCATTATCAATTTTCATCCACTGTGGTGAATCTTCCGGTTGTCGAAACTTTCCATCTATAATTCTTTCATCTGCATGCCAAGTTAAGTGTTTCGCATCTGTTTCACTATGAAACATGTGCCTAAATCTCAGAATTATAGGAAAATACCATAAGACTTTTGTTGGAGACAATTTTTTCTTATATCGAGAGACACCGCATTTAAGGCACACATTTAACGATGCATATTAATTTTGAAACAAAATGAAATCATTTGGACAAGCATGTATCTTATCATAGCTCATGCCAATAGAGCACAACATTTTTTTGGCCTCATAGGTTCGATTGGGAAGAACATTATCCTCTGGAAGCATCTCTTTTATAAGGGCTAATAACTCTGTGAAACTTTTATGCGACCATCCATTGTCCGCCTTTAAGTTGTACAACTTTAATACCACAGACAATCTTGTGAATTTAGTACAACCTTTATACAAAAGTTTCTCTGCATCGCTTACCAACCTCTCAAACATTTTGGGACAACCCTGAAGATCTTCTTCAAGTGCTTCTGCAATCTCTTTGACTCGATCACAGTCGTATGTATCTGTGTCGTTGTATTATCCCCCGGTTCAACATTTTCGTTACTTATCTTACCATGTAATATCTAACATGTATAACTTCGATCAATTTGATGCCTCTTTAAATGTGATTCCAACTGAACTGCATCAATCCAACGCCCAAAACAATAACCTAAGCAAGGACATGTGATCCGACTGGGGTCTTTGGCGTGTTCGACAACAAACTTAATAAATTCTGATACCCCATTCTCGTACTCTTTTGACAATCGATTGGAAGACATCCATTTTTTATCCATGGTTTTTACTAAGTAAGCTAAACAAAAACACTAATTATTCACGCAAATATAGCAAACAAACAACTATAGCAAACGCGCAAACTCAATCACACTTAATGTTTCAACTTAAGTAAGTCACAAAAAATCATCAATTCGAGCATAAATCAATCACCAAAATTATCAAATCCACATTTAAATTACCAAATATAACAACTTCATCACTTAAGTTCAAACAATCAACAACATCAAAATATTCAACAATTAATTCATGAATGTCATTCAAGTTTCAATCAACAACATCACCAATGATTATCAAAATTAAATTCACAATGTCATCACTATTCACCATCTTCAACCTTAACAGTTAACAATTAATTTCATTATCATTTTCAATCAACATTTCGATCAAAACAAAGTAATCACTAATTAACATTTTCAATCAACATTTAGATCAAAACAAAATAATCACTAACATTCAACAATTATCCATCAACAATGTTATTATCGTTAATTATTTTCAACAACTTCATCACTAACATTCAACATTAACTTACAAAATTAACACCAAAACTCAAAATAAATTCACCACAAATATCAACATTTTTCCTCTTGAACCTTACTACAACAAAATTTCGAAATCAAATTCAAACAACATCCACATCAACACTTTCAATGTCTCATTTCAATTGTTTCCACAACAAAACAAACTCATCAATTCATTCCAACAATTAATATCATTACTTTCACATCTTCAACACTAATTCACCAATAATGTCATTCAAACTTCTATTAAATTCAAATAACAACAACATCACAATGTGTTTTATGGTTTGCAAATCCAAAAAAAGGAAATACCATGCAAATAACCTTGAAAATGAAGAAAATAAAGAAATACCTTGAAAATGGTGGAGCGCGGCTGGACGCGAACAGAGGGAGAAGGATATAACTGAAGACGGGGGGTGTTACAGCGGAGGAAGTAGTCGCAACTGATAACACGACCGGTCGGAGGAAGATACGGCGGAGGGAGTACGTTTGATAGGG
The DNA here is from genome assembly GCA_963859935.3 of Lathyrus sativus. Lineage (NCBI taxonomy): Eukaryota > Viridiplantae > Streptophyta > Magnoliopsida > Fabales > Fabaceae > Lathyrus > Lathyrus sativus. The sequence goes on from OZ012737.1 coordinate 500,775,926, forward strand.
TTAGGAATAGAGGTACGTCTGTGAGAGTGAGAGAGAGAGAGAGAGAGAGAGAGAGAGAGAGAGAGAGAGAGAGAGAGACATAATGGTTTCCAAAACATAAAAATTCTATTTTATTTTTAGAATTTAATTACCTATAGCAGTGCTTTTGAAGCGCTTTCTTTTCCTATACCTATAGCAGCGCTTTCTTTTCTTATACCTATAGCAGCGCTTTTTTTTCCTATACCTATAGCAGTGTTTTTGCTTACAAAGCGCTTTCATATCCTAGACCTTTAGCAACGCTTCTGAAAAGCATTGTCTAAGGTGTGACTTAGACAGGACCTATAGCAGCGCTTTTGAAAAGCGCTTTCTAATGTAGGCCTTTAGTAGCGCTTTCTAGAAAGTGCTTTCTATTGTTTAGCCTAGGTATGACCTTTAGCATCGCTTTTCAGAAGAGCTTTCTAAAGGCATACTTTAGCAGCGTTTTTTTCCCTTGTTTTTTTTTGTTTTTTGTTTTTTACTTTTAGCAGCGCTTTTGGAAAAAAGCGTCGTCTTTGTAGTGCTGCCAAAAAGCAATTTTGGCATAGTGAATGCATCATAAACACATTGTATCATACACATAAAGGCTTAAGCCAAAAAAACACATTGTATCATAAACATTAAGTCTTAAGCCAAAATACACATTGGCGACAAAATACATAATAGAAAACTACAAGGCTTAAGTACACCATTGTAGTAAAGTTGTTCAATAAAACATAAGTCAAAACAGGTCCAATGACTACAAATTCCATGGTACCCCCTTGTGTAGGGTTACTTTCTTATCCTTTTAGTAAGGTTACTTCCTTCTCCTACTTTGCGCTTGTTGCTTCTGAGCACCCTTGGTCCATCACTTTTCCTCAATGCCAACTTTCTTGCGACCTTTTGTGTGGGTTATTTTGCCTACAATGACACAATGAAGCAGGTTCATTAAGTCAATTAAAACTGAGAACATACACATTAAGGATGCAACCTCAACAGTTGGAGCACGGACACTAGCGACATTAGTTGGAGCTGGAATTTGGGAAGTTAGATCACTGACATTGTGCTAAGGTTGTGTTCATTCAAAAGCTGCACAAAGATCTGCTGCAAGAATTTCAAACTCTGGGTCTACATCACATTGTGTTTCTAGCTTTTCTTTAGTGGGAAGTTCATGATGAGGTTGTTGTTGTTCAGTAGAAGCTTCAAAGTTCTGTTGTTCAGTAGAAGATTCAGGTTGTGTTGTTTGTGTAGCATTTTTCTTTGGCTTTTTCTGCACACAGAGTGATTCAATCAATATCACTTAGAAACAGTTAGTAAGAATACATAATTAAGTTAATACCTTTCTTTTCAGAGCTTCAGGGTCAGGCACCAGAGTTGTACAACTCCTTGCATTGTGGTCATGTACACCATAGTTGGTACAACAATAAGATGTTGGTGTCCTTCCTTTGTTAGGGTCCTCATCAGGTTCCTTCCTCCTTAGTTTCTTTGGCCTACCAGGGCTTCTTTTGTATGATAGATGCAACATCTCCTCATTATTAACCTCAAGCCACATGTCTTAGCCATTAGTTGGGCTAGCATTGAAATCCTAGCATGCCACATATGTTTCTTTAGAATAACAGTCATCTACATAGTCTTCAGGGTGTTCATTCCTAAAGCCTAAGGCAGCAACTACATGTCTACATGGTATGCCTACCAATTTCCAAAAGTTACATGTACAAGTTCTTTTAGAAGTGTCAACTATGAAGTTGTGTTTACTACGAATATGTTTAACTTGCCAATTAAAATCACCATACCAGTTTGGAATCCAATTACCAACATTTTCTACCTCTTTATTTAACCTAATTCTAGGTCTTTGCATTATCCTATGTGCCCACCTATCCATTTTTTCTCTTAATTTATAATTTCTATTCATAAGGTAGTTTCTTATCCATTCACGCATGGTTAAGATTGGTTTATCCCTAGCCACTAAGATTATGGTATTAAAAGCTTCAGACACATTATTCATTAGCACATCACATTTGGGATAGAATGAGAAAGCATGCTTACACCGTGATTTTGTAGGTATTTTGAACAACCACTCCCAAGCCTTAGGATTAAACACCTTCAACTCTTTCATCTTTGCTTCCCATGCTTGTATATATGTGGCCTTTGCTGCAGCCATCATCAACTCTTTCATCTTTGTTTCTCATGCTTGTATATAAGTGTATATTGCTTTGTTACATCACCTTCAACCAAAGCTTTTGCAATTTTCTTAGCCTTCCATGCCTTGTTCATAGGTATACCTACAAAGTAAGTACTCCTAATCTCATACACAATATCATGAAGCTTGATTCCATCTGATGAAGCCATCCTAGCCGCCATAGTCTTTACAATCCACTTTGAGTTAGCAGTGTTGTTATTCAAAACCCTACCACACGTGTATGCACCAAACCATTTCTTCATTCTATACATGTGCTTATTACCCACTTTACTAACAAGAGCCAAAAACCCACAATTTCCCTTGCAAACTACTCTCACTCTAACCTTGTTATTTTTCACATACTTTATCTCTCTTTCATTTAACACTGACCATTCGGTTATTGCCTCCTTAAATTCAGTTAGAGATACAAACTCCAAACTAGCTTTGAACTTGTAGTCCTTGTCTAACTCTTCGATCTTCCCCCCCATAATGAATGTTCACCGTAAATATCATACCTGGTAGATCCGATTAGGTCGCTCAATCAGGATTGTAGCTTCGTCACCCTTCGTTACCTTACCCAGACAAGCTCTCGCACCAGTCGCTTCACCTTTCCTGAGCTGAATTCCTTTCTAAATATGAAACCCTAATTTACAGGGACTAAACATAAAAGAGAGAAATGTCTTTTTGATGGCTTATTTATGGAGGGAAAACATTATATCCACGTGTTCAAAGAAAATATAAATAAGAATGATAAAGAATAAGCCAAGCCATCATCGTCTGTCATCTCAGATTTTTTTTTAAAGTTCCATTGACATCAAGGACTAACGCCAAAGAGAAGTGAACATATGAGGACTCATACAAAAAAAAAGATTCAGGGACGAAAACCAAAAAGTCACTAACTTACAGGTACAAAAATACTATTTAAGCCATCATATAATATAAAATTCTATTAACTTTTATTGAAATTATATTTTAATATTTAATTTATTAATCAAACTATAAATTAATGTCAATAGAATCTTACTAAGTTTTTATTTTTTTTATAATTTTAAAATTTTTTCTTTTTTCACCTTCTCTTATAAAAAAAAGTGTAAGTTTGTATCCAAGTAATAAAGTTCTAACTTTTTTTATCAATACAAATATAGTCTTCAAAATACCATAATCGTTATTTTTATTTTTATAAAATGTTATTTTGAAACTAAATCTTATATATGTCCAGTCTACCGGGTTCGTGAATATAATGAATAGTAATATCTACAATTTTGAATTTTTTTTTAAAAATAATTTTGGTTAATGGTCTGTAAAAATTTGATTAACATAATACTTTCTTCGTTTTAAAATGACTGTCATTTTAGCAAATAAATTTTGTTTCAAAATGACTATTGTAATACCCTAATTTTTACCCATAAGATCTCACATATCATTTGCATCTCATTCCACAAACAAGATTGCAAGCTTTGGTTCTCTTGCCTTTCCCTGTGTGTTTATTCTTGAGAGAAATCACTGAGCGCTCATGTTTTCTTGTTTGTTTGATATTTAATTATGTTTATGTTTACTAACCATTAATTAAAATCTAAAAAAAGTGATTGTTTTTCCTTTACTAACTTTTTCAGGAAGAATTTGGATCAAGGATATCAAATACCAGTCCCTCAGTTCGAATGAATTCCAAGATTTAATTGATAGTTATTCAAGAGACTCCAAAGTTCATGTATTTATTTCAGTGCCTTCTTTGACAAACAAAAGTAATTGAGCCAAAGCCAAGACAGTACATCAAAAAGCAAATTTTCACAATTTTTGCATGTGGCAATCAGTTACCAGCATTAGGGTAATCGATTACCCAATGCGTTTTTTGTGAAAACGTGTCGAATTCAAATTCTACAGCATTTTTGGCACTAAATTCAAATGTTTTATCATGAGAATATTCTAAATCACTTCATTTTAATTCTCCTACCTCATCATAATTAATTTCCACCATACACCTTCACTAATCACCACTTTATCTTGATTTTCTCTCCGAATTCAAATTCCAAGCCTAATTTTGGTTCCAAACCAAACTTCAATCCACCAAAATTTCCAAGCCTACATCTTATAAATAAAGGCCTCATTTTATTCATTTCACAAGCTTTTGATAACCAAATTCACCTTGTCAATTTTCTTCTTGACTCTTTTTTTTTCTCCAACTAACAAATTCACCAAAGCTCTTTCTTCCTTTGAAAGTTAACAAGTTCATCATTTGAACTTACTAATCTTTGAGTTAAACCTTTATCCATTCACTTTTTCATCATCAACTTCTGTAGATCAAGGCTTTGGTGTGTGGTTTTTGGAGTTGATTTGAAGAATTTTCAGATTTGAAGTGGTAATCTCTTGATCCACCATTATTTTTCTTGATACATCCTTCACAATATGATTTATTATTGATTCTTGTTATTTGATCTTTGGATCTTGCAAATTGTGTTCCATTGGTGTTGTTTGCTATTATTTCATTTTAATTTTCGTGCTCAATTGCATCCTTGATCATGAGGTGTTTGAAAAAAATGATTGATCAAGTTTTGCATATTTTCAAATGGATTTGCTGTTGTTTTAGCAGTAGTAATCGATTACCTTCTTGAGGGTAATTGATTACACAATGTTCATTTTGCCATTTTGGCTTTGTTTTGGGACTATTTTGGTTCTTTCTTCTTCTTCTTCCATTTCCCTTTGGTTTTTGCTTTGTAATACACTTTTAAAGGTCCTATTTCTCTTTAAATTCATTGGACTTAGGGTGTAGAGAAAGTTGGATAAACATTCACTAATTTAAATCTATCTTTAAAGTGAATTGTTCAATTCATTTTAGGTGCTTTGAGTTAATGATATGTTTAATGCTTTAATCCATCAAGATGAGTGGATGAACTTAAAGATGGAATGACTTTGAAATTTCAATTCAATTTGGCTTTCTCTTTCCTCTTCTCCTTTTTCTTTTGATCGATAAAAATATTCGATATCATTGGAACTTATTTTTAGTTCTTGATGAAGATGAGATCGTTACCACTTTTCTTTTTGTGCGGTATTGCTTTCGGAGAATGATCTACATATCACTTCTCTAGCATGCATTAACATTAACATTTTTATTGATCGACCTCAGATAATTGTGATTTCTACATAAACCCGATTACAATTGCTTAATATAGCGCCAAATTGTCCCGTAATTAGAAAATAATCATTCGTGGCTCAAACTTATGTTTGAAAGTCCAAGTATGGTTGATTATTTGTCTTAGGTCCATTACCTATGAAACTTGTTGTTAGGAGACTTTGATTTTATCAATCTTCCAATGAGTCTTCATTAACTTTGGCTTAAGTGCATCATTTGACAACAGTTGATAATTTATTCTAACAACTAATCACTAACAATATTATTGTACTAATTTTATTTATGTTTCTTTCTCGCTCCCTATCTCTCTTTATTCTTATGCTTCATTATTATCATCTCATATCATATTATTGTTTATGCTTCAGCTTTTTTTCTCTTTTGTCCACTTGGGACTATATCTTGCTCAAAATAGTAATAAAAGATTAAACCTCTAAAAAACTTGGTGCTCTTGATTTTGTGGTTATGTTCATGGATGGAGTTAGACCTTGGACCTCTTAGATTATTCTTGGACCCTTGTACTTAGAATTAGGTCTCTTTCCCTATGCTTGTAGTACTATGGATCTTTGCATTTATTTGGCTTGCTCATTTGTTTATGCTTCAAGACAGATGGAATTCCTATTTTGCTTGCTATGAAGTGTGCTACAATTCGGCTAGATCTTTCTTATATCTAACTTTATTTTTTACTTTATGCTTTAGAATAGTCACTTCATCTCTTTCCCTTCTTAAGTTTTCAAAATCTTCTCCCTTTTTCAAAAACCTTCTTGTTTTCAAACTCCAAACCACTTAACAACAAAACCTTGACTTTTGTCAAGTGATTTTTAAACTTTGTTTTATTTAATAAATGTCAATCAATGTTAATCATACTTTGACCAATTTCAAAAAAAATCTATAAAAAATACTTCACCTCATTCAAACTTTTTTGTGCCTTTGTGCACTTTTCATTTAAAAACTTTTCATAAAGTTTAGACATGAGTCATTTTCATAGTTGAAATGTAATTCTCCTATTCCCCATAGTATTTAAGATGTTGATATTTTTCACTTAGATGTTGAGTGATATACTTGTTGATTTTAATCCAAGCAAAATCCTCCATCTTTAGGTGATGCAAATGTTGTCTTATACTTGTGGGCGACTAGTCATAGTTTTCTCCTTAAAATGACGACTTGTCTGTAGATTTAAAATCAATCAAAATAAACCATTTTTGTTATTTGTACCACAAACTACGGGGTTTTAATTCTATATTTCACTTTGTGGGTACGTAGGCATGAGGCGATAAGTCTCTCCAAACACAAAGATCTTAAAAATAATTTTCTTCTCATTTCAAACCAAAAAGCATAGATATTTCAAAGGGCTTCTATAGAGTACTATAGACGTTTAGGGTGCTAACACCTTCCCATCGCGTAACCAACCCCTTACTTGTTCTCTGTTTATTCTTGTTTTAGAACTCGTTTAGGTTTTAGTCGCTCTTTTTCCTTTCCTTTTTGGATATAATAAAAGTGTGGTGGCGACTCTTGAATTTTTTAGTTAAGTTAATAAATAGCTTACACTCACAAAATTTTCCCACTACGGAAAAATGGCGACTCTGTTGGGGAGCAGTCCCTAGTGAGTTTAGCCTACTTTGATTTATTTACGCTTATTTGTTTTTTATTGCTTATTCTATTTGGGTGCTTGGTGATCTGTATGGTGAGATAAGTCATATACCCAGACTTGAGTACACTTATGATAGGAGGGTGGTATAGTCTTGTTCGAATTACGTAGAGTAGTCCTTACTAAGCTGACTTGAGATCTCTCGCTCAGTGGAGGCCCCTTTGGGATTATTTATATCATACGGATAATCGTATTTGGCATTACTTTTTCCGACCTGGGAGTCTGAGAAGCTGAGGACCTTAGAACCCTTCAACCCATCTTGGCCTTATTAGGACATGGTGAAGTGGCTATTCAAGTGTATACTTGAATTAGTTGTTACGTGATACCATATTTAGACAAGTTTCTCTTGAGAATATTGTTGGCCGATGAGTAGTCGTTTAAGCCAATAATATCTAAAAGATAGAATTATGACTCTGGGAACTTTTTAGAACCTTATTCTACAGATGATGATATAACCTTAGTACATATAGGTTGGTTCTTACCTTTGGCCCTATGCTCGTGCCGAACTTTTGAACCTATGTGCTTTGTGTGATCTTATTTGTGGGTGTTTCATCTTGCACTCGTGCATTCATGAGCATTTTGTTTCAGTCAGTTTTTAAGGATCTCAAAGATTTTCCTTTGCAAACATCGCAGATATTGTGATTATGGACATTGGAAGGAGAAACACTTAGAAGTACGGTTTTCGAGATCCCGAACTTACAAATTTGAGAAAGCTAGTGTCATAGTTGATTGTGCAGGCTTCAGATCTTGTCATGGGAGACTTTTATTTGTTCTTTCTACCGACATTGAAGATGGAATTCTGAACACCCTTGTTCAATTCTATGATCTTGTCTACCGATGCTTTACTTTTCCTGATTATCAACTCATGCCAACCTTGGAGGAGTATGCTTATTTGTTGGGTATACCAGTTTCTGATAAGGTTCCTTATACTGGTTTGGAGGAAGTTCTTAAGCCCCAAGATATTGCTACAACCACCCATTTAACGAAATCTGATATATATGTTAATCTGATGGTTAAGGGAGGCATCAAGGGTTTGACTTCTAAGTTTCTGATTGGGAAAGCCACTTAATTTGCTAATGCTGGTAGCACATTGGCATTTGAGGCTATTCTTACTTTGCTTATCTACAGACTAGTTTTATTCCCTAATGTTGACAACTTTTGTGGATGTTAACGCTATTAGGATTTTCTTGATTGGGAACCCTGTCCCGACTTTACTTGGTGACATCTATTTCTCCATCCATAATAGGACTTCTAAGGGAAACGATACCACTATTTATTTCACACTTCAGTTGTGCAAGTGATTTATTTCGCACTTGCTATAATCATCTGCTTTTAGGGAGAACAAGAATTGTTTAAGGTGGTCTCAAAGGATCATGTCCTTTGCTCATGCTGACATTACTTGGTCTTCTTCTATTTATAAGAACGTCCAAATTATTGATAGTTGTGGGGAATTCTCCAATGTTCCTCTTCTTGGAACACAAGGTGGAATTAACTACAATCTGAGTCTAACTCGCCGTCAGCTTGGTTATATGTTGAAGGATAAGCCTAAAAAATTCTATTAGAGGGTTTGTTTTTCCAAGGAGGGGATGACTCTCTTGGTTTGAGGAGAAGAATGGCTCATGCTTGGACTAAGATTCATAGGAAGGGTAAAGGAAAGCTTAGAAGAGAAGTTTGCACTGCCTTGGAACCTTATACGCTTTAGGTGAAGAAGAGAGCTAAGGAGCTCAAAATGCCTAATTCTTTTGAGAAACCCATGACTGCAATGGTCGCTACGTCACTCCCTGTTTCTTCTGATGATGTAAAGACTCTTCAAGATGCTTTGGCCAAGATGAAGAAAGAGAAAGAGATGTGGGAAAGTAAGTTTCATGCTTTTGACAAGGAGAAGACGGAGTTGTAAAAACAGATGAAGGAAAAAGATGAATTGATTGAGTTGCTTGAGCTACGTGTTGTGAAGAAACATGGAGAGGATTTATTTTCCTCTACTACTTCATCATCATATCCTCCTACTTTCGGTGCTTGGAAAGGTATTGTGGATCAGCTCGTGTTAGAGAAGACCTCCATGAAGGACAACTATGAGAGAGAGATTAAGAGACTTCAGAGGAATTATCAGCTCAGATCGTCATCAGATGCTCCTTATAATCCTTAAGAGCTGGCTTTTTCTTATCGAATTTTGATCTTCTGTAACTTGTACTTCAAAGTGTAGCTCTTTCCAATATTCAATAAAATGAGATGTTTATCAGTATTTCAAAAAGTGTTATTTCTTTATGATGTTTATAATTGCTTTATATTTTAAAGATCCTTGAAAGTTGAATGAAGCATTTGCATTTTGCATTTGCATTCGCATCTTTTGTATTGTGTTTTGTCTTTTCTAGGTGTCTTATGTTTCTTTTGCTCTTCATTCAGCCAAGCTGCCACACCAGTACAACACTCGATCTAATCTCAAGAAAAAGATGGATCAATTGCAACAAGAGAACCGTGAGCTTCGTGAGGAAGTGACAAATCTGAAGGATAGTTTAGAAATACTCACTGCTATAATGGAAGCTCTGGTGGCTGCTCAGAATCAGCCACCACCGCCCCTCTTTCTCTTGTGCAGAAAACAGTGATTTCTGAGATTGTATCAACACCCATTTCTGTGGCCCTGGTTAATGCTTCTCAACATCAGATGCCTTCTAGTTTCCCTTGGGGTATGCCTCTCAATTTTGTGCCAGAGGGATATCAACTTCCTGCTTCTGAAGGTCTAAGAGTACCTGCTATTATGACTGTACCACCTCCTGTGGTTAATGTTGTTTCTAATACTGAGATTCTAATTGTTCCTACTACTGTAGCTGTGCCACCACTCGTAGGTCACACTACGCCTTATGCTAAAGAACAAATTTTCAACACTGCTTTGAGCAAGAGTTTGGATGATTTTCAAGATCAGTTTGCTGAGATGCAGAAGGAATCAGGGCTTTAAGAGGGAAAGAGTTATTTGGAAAGAATGCTTACGAGCTTTGTCTTGTCCCAAATGTGAAGATTCCTCCCAAGTTTAAGGTTCCGAATTTTGAGAAATATAAGGGGAACACTTGTCCACAATCCGTTTGGTCATGTATGCCAAAAAGATGTCCACCCATACTGACAATCATCAGTTGCTGATTCATTGTTTCCAAGATAGTCTTATCAGTGTTGCACTGAAGTGGTACATGGGACTTGATAGTTCCTAAATCAAGACATTCAATGACCTCAGAGAAGCTTTTATCCATCAGTATAAGTACAATCTGGATATGGCATCGGTCCGTGATCAACTTTGTGCGATGTCTCAGAAAGAGAAGGAAACTTTTAAAGAGTACGTACAAAGATGGCGCGAGATTGCAGCTCAGATAAGCCCTCCGCTTGAAGAGAAAAAGATGATCAAAATCTTCCTGAAGACTTTGGGTCCGTTTTACTATGAAAAGATGGTTGCGAGTGCTCCTAGTGATTTTACGGAGATGGTTAATATAGGAATGAGATTAGAGTAAGATGTGTGTGAGGAACGTCTAACAAAAAAAGGTAGTTCTGGAAGTGCAAAAAAGTTTGGTGTTGGTTTTTCTAAGAAAAAGGACGGAGAAACCAATTCCATCTCTTAAGAGTGGTCTAGAAGACACAGGGTCATAAACAACAATGGTCATCATTGTCAGCAACAAGTAGCTTCTGTTACGCCCATCATCAGTGCCGCTCAAGCTACTTCAAATTATCAACCACAATTCCAACTGAAAACACATCAAAATAATCAGCAAAGTCGTGTGTAGAAAAAAGCGCAATTTGATTTCATTTTGATGCCATATGCTGAATTATTTCCGGCTTTGATGAGCAAGAATTTAGTTCAGACTCGTGATCTACCGGCTGTTCCTACAAATATTCCATGGTGGTATAAGCCAGAGGCCCATTGTGCATTTCATCAGGGCTCCCCTGAGCATGATATTGAAAATTGTTAGCCCTTGTAATACGAAGTAGCAAAGCTTGTAAGAAGTGGTATTCAGTCTTTTGAAGATACCAATCCTAATGTGCAATCAAATCTGTTGCCTAAGCATGGTAATGCATCTGTCAATATGGTAAATGGGTGTCCTGGTACATACCATATTTTTCATATTCGTTGGATTCAAAGGTCACTTGTTGAGACGCGCACTACTTTGAGTGAATACCATGATATTGAGCATGATTATGCCGCTTATTGTATTTGTTCCGTGAACCCCCGTGGGTGTGTGATTGTAAAGAGGGATTTACAAAAGATGATTGATCAGAATTTGATTCAGGTTACTCCAAATAGAAATGAAGTTTAGAATAAGGTAAATCTCATAGTTCCACATTTCAACATCCCAGTGCGAGTTTTAATTTCTTACAATAGTCAGAAATCTGTTGTGGCACCTTTGGTCATTCTTTTTCCTGGCCCGGTACCATATGAATCAGATAAAGTTGTTCCCTACAAATACAATGCTACTATGTTAGAGGATGGAAAAGAGGTTCCCATTCCTTCTCTTCCCACGGTTGTGATTAATGTAGATGTAGGTCGTGTGACCAGAAGTGGTCGAGTATTTGCTAATGTACCCTCAAAGACAAGTGAAGATGTTGTGGGTAAGCAAACTTAGTTGAAGACTTCTTTTGAATCTGGTCAATCAAGTGATGTGAACTAGAAATCAGATAATGATGAGGTGCTAAAATTGATCAAAAAGAGTGAGTATAATATGGTGGATCAAGTTTTGCATATGCTGTCAAAAATATCTATTCTATCCCTGCTAATGAACTCTGAGGCTCATTGAGAATCTCTGTAGAAAATATTGGAGCAAGCTTATGTAGACCATGATGTGACTGTTAATCAGTTTGATATCATTGTTGCCAATATCACTGCGTGTAATAATATGAGCTTTTGTGATGAAGAATTGACTAAACATGGAAGAAATCATAATTTGGCTCTCCATATTTCCATGAATTTCTAGGACGCTCTATCCAATGTGCTGGTGGATATCGATTCATCATTGAATGTGATGCCAAAATCCACTTTATCAAGATCGCCTTATCAATGTACTCCTATGAGATTCAGTGGGGTTGTTGTGAAATCCTTTTATGGCTCAAGGAAGACTGTGATTGGAGAGGTTGATCTCCCCATCAAGATAGGTTCATGCTTATTCCAGATTACTTTTCAGGTGATGGATATTAGTCCTGCTTACAGTTGTCTTCTAGGACGCCCTTGGATTCATGAAGCTGGAGCTGTCACTTCGACGCTCCACCAAAAGTTAAAATTTGTCCAGAATGGCAAACTTATTGTTGTTGTTGGAGAGCAGGTTGTATTGGTGAGCAGTTTGTCATCTTTTTCTTATATTGATGCCGATGAGGATGTTGGAACTCTGTTCCAGACTCTTTCTGTAGTCGATAATGTTGTTAAGAATAACAGGGTGTTCATGTCTTCTCTAAAAGATGCACAACGTGTGTTGGAGAGTGGCCAAATTGATGGATGAGGACGAGTCATTGAAGTTGCTGAGAAAAAAGATAGAGCTAGTTTGGGTTTTGTACCTGGTTCAACCTGCAAAAAGCTGAAGAATATTCATGAGGTTTTTCGAAGTGTTGGGTTCATCCGTGCAAAAGATCATTCTACAACTGTAAATCTTGAAGATGATTCTGAAGATTACATCTCAGATGGATTTAAAGATGATTTCCTTCTTGCTCAAGATTGGGAACCTTATTTGGAAGATCCTGGACACGGTTCTGAGACAGAAAATGCATATATACCCTTTTAATCTCCTCGACCGAGACTTAAAGAACCTGAGTATGAAGTCAGTGCCATCAATGAGGATGATCAAGAGAAGGAAACACCCAACTTTGTGATGCGTGGATTGATATGTCAAAATTGGATTGTTGTTGACATTCCTACTGTTGTTCATGTTTCAAAGTAATTTGTTTTTGTTTCTTTCAAATAATCCTTTCACTCTGTCCAAGGTGAAAGTGAATTTGTGAGGGCTTTGTTTCAACTGTTTATCATCACCAATAAAATGTTATTCTGTTTATCCATATTATGTTTTTCCTTTTTGCTTTATTCTGAAAAATGGTAACATAAAAAACCAAAAAATAATAATGTGATAATCACTTTTATCTGCATGATATTTGCACTTCTTGTTCATATTCTAAAATCAAACATATATCATTGTGCAGATTGTTTGTTAAACCCATTAAAAACAATAACCATATGCTCTCTCCCAACTTTGAGTTCACTGTGTTTGAAGCGGAAGAAGAGGGTGTTGAAGAAATTCCAGATGAAATTTCTCGATTGCTTGAGCACAAGGAAAAAACCATTCAGCCTCATGAAGAGCCGGTAGAATTGGTTAATTTGGGTTCAGAGGAAAATATAAAAGAAGTCAATATTGAGGCACTACTTCAGTTAGATGTTAAGAAGAGGATAGTAGAGCTTCTTAGAGAATATGTTGATGTGTTTGCTTGGTCCTATAAAGACATGCCTGGTCTTGATATTGATACTGTGGAGGACCATTTTCCATTGAAGCCTGAATGTTCACCTATGAAGCAAAAATTGAGAAGAACTCATCCTGACATGGTTGTGAAGATTAAAGAGGAGGTTCAGAAGCATATTGATGTATGTTTTCTTGTGACTGCTGAGTATCCGCAATGGGTGGCCAATATTGTGCCTGTTCCAAAAAAAGACAGAAAAGTCCAAATGTATATTGATTATAGAGATTTGAATAAAGCAAGTCTGAAAGATGATTTTCCACTGCCACACATTGATATGCTGGTAGATAATACTGCTAAGTTCAATATCTTTTCCTTTATAGACGGATTTTCCAATTATAATCAAATAAAGATGGCACTCGAGGATATGAAAAAAAAACATTCATTACACCCTAGGGAACATTCTGTTTTAGAGTGATGCCCTTCGATTTGAAAAATGCTGGTGCAGTGTACTAGAGAGCTATGACCACTTTGTTCTATGATATGATGCTTAAAGAAATTGAGGTCTATGTGGATGATATGATTTGTAAGTCGAAGACTGAAGAAGATCATATTGAATACTTATTGAAGTTGTTTCAATGTTTGAGAAAGTTTAAGCTCCGTCTGACTCCTAATAAATACACTTTTGGTGTCTGTTCTGGAAAGTTGTTAGGTTTTATTGTCAGTTAGAAAGGCATTGAAGTTGATCCTGGTAAAATGCATGTGCCCAAAACAGAAAAACAAGTAAGAGGATTCTTGGGAAATTTGAACTATATCTCTCAATTTATATCCAATATGACTGCCACATGTGCGTCGATCTTCAAGCTTCCCCGCAAAGATCAGGGTTGTGTATGGATAGAGGATTGTCAGAAAGCTTTTGAAATAATTAAAGAGTATCTGCTTGAACCTCCTATTTTGTCCCCTCCCGTGGAAGGAAGACCTTTGATCATGTATTTGAATGTGCTAAAAGAGTCTATGGGTTGTATTCTAGGTCAACAAGATGAATCTGGTCAAAAAAAATTTACCATTTATTATTTGATCAAGAAGTTCACCAATTGTGAGTCTCGATACTCAAAAAGACATGTTGTGCTTTAGCTTGGGCTGTCAAGCGTCTTCGCCATTATATGTTGAATCGTAACACTTGGTTGATATCTAAAATTGATCCAATCAAGTATATCTTTGAAAAGCCTGTTTTAACTGGGAGGATTGCTCATTGGCAAATGTTGTTGTCAGAATATGATATCGAGTATCGAACTCAAAAAGCGATAAAAGGAAGTGTTTTTACTGATCATTTGGCACACCAATCAATTGATGATTATCAACCTATCAGGTTTGATTTTCCTGATGAGGATGTGATGTATCTAAAGGTTAAATATTGTGAGGAACCATTACCTGAAGAAGGACTTGAGCCTGGATCTCATTGGGGTTTTATTTTTGATGGAGCTATTAATGAATATGGAAATGGTATTGGGGTAGTTATTGTTACTCCTCATGGTTCTCATACTGCTTTCACTGCAAGGTTGATGTTCACTTGCACAAATAATGCGAAAGAGTATGAAGCATGTATTATGGGTTTGGAAGAAGCTATTGATTTAAGAATCAAGATCCTTTATGTATATAGAGATTCAGCTCTGGTGATTAATCATATTAAAGGGGAGTGGGAGACACGTCAATCTGATTTGATTCCTTATTATGATTATGCAAGAAGGTTGGAAACTTTCTTCAATAAGGTTGAGTTTCACCATATACCCAGAGCAGAGAATCGAATGGCAGGTGCTTTAGCGACTTTATCCTCCATGATTATGGTAAATCATTGGAATGATGTGCCAAAAATTGATGGTATTCGTCTTGATAGACCAACTCATATTTTTGCAATTAAAGAGGTCGTCGATGATAAACCTTGGTATTATGATATTAAATGTTTTCTTCAGAATCAAGAGTACCCACTTGGGGCATCTAAGAAAATAAGAAGACTTTGAGAAGATTGGCAGGTAGTTTCTTCTTGAATGATGATGTGATGTATAAAATAAATTATGACATGGTCTTGCGAAGATGTGTAGACAAGCATGAAGTAGATATGTTGATGAAAGAAATTCATGAAGGATTCTTTGGTACGCATGCCAATGGACATGCAATGGCTAAGAAGATGTTAAGGGCAGGTTACTATTGGCTGACAATGGAATTTGACTATTGTAAATATGTGAAGAAGTGCCATAAGTGTTAGATTTATGCTGACAAAATTCATGTGCCTCCAACTCCTCTCAATATTATCTCTTCTCCATGGCCTTTCTCGATGTTGAGCATTGATATGATTGGAATGATTGAGCCTAAAGCATCAAATGGGGACTGTTTCATATTGGTAGTTATTGACTATTTTACCAAATAGGTTGAAGCAACATCATATACCAATGTGACCAAGCAAGTAGTGGTCCGGTTTATTAAGAACCAAATCATCTGCCGGTATGGTGTTCCGAGCAAGATTATCATTGATAATGGGTTAAATCTGAATAACAAGATGTTAAAGGAATTATGGGATAAGTTTAATATTGAGCATCAAAGTTCTTCTCCTTACAGACCAACGATGAATGGGGTTGTTGAAGCTGCTAATAAGAATATTAAAAAGATCATTCAGAAGATGGTTGTTACATACAAGGATTAGTATGAGATGTTCCCTTTTGCTTTGCATGGGTATCATACATCCGTCCGCACTTTAACAGGGGCAACCCTTTTTTCTCTTATTTATGGTATGGAAGCAGTGCTCCCGATAGAGGTTGAAATCCCTTCTATGAGAGTTTTGATGGAAGTTGAATTATTTGAGGCTGAATGGTGTCAGATTAGATACGACCGGTTGAATCTGATTGAGGAGAAAAGAATGACGGCCTTGTTTCATAGCCAATTGTATCAACAGAGAATGAAGAAAGCTTTTGATAAGAAGGTTCGACCTCGTATATTCAGAGAAGGCGACCTCGTGCTAAAAAAGATATCGACTTTTACCATTGATTCTAGGGGCAAGTGAACTCCTAATTATGAAGGCCCGTATGTTATTAAGAGAGCCTTTTCTGGTGGTGCATTAATTCTTACAACTATGAATGGTGAAGAATTCACTCGTCTTGTGAATGTCGATGCCTTCAAGAAATACTTCGCCTAAAAAATGAAAGAACAACTCGCTAAGTTGAAAACCCGAAAGGGCAGCTTAGGCAAAAATGAGCGTCTCGGTGGATTGAAAACTTGAAAGGGCGGTCCAGGAAAAAATTAGAGACAAAAACAGAAATAGTTATCCCAGTAGTTGAAAAATCGATAGGGAAATCTAGGCAAAAGTTAGGGATTATAGAAAGTAACTGCATCTGGCAAGTCTTGATCGTTTGAAGCAACATTTCCTATCAAGGAGTTTACTTCAATCATCCCCAGCTGAAGTCTCAAGCACAGTGGAATTTAAAGTTGTTAGGGAGAATAGTGGTCATTGTATTTCAATGTAGTCTCTTCCATTGTATTTACCATTTTTCAAACTTTGTAATAATCCGTGGAGTTACGCCATTTGCGGACTACCATTCTATGAATAAAATTTGGGCCTTTGTCTTTTTATTTGCAATTCTTATTTTGTTTTTGTTTACAGAGTTTGATTTTATTTTTGATGATTGTTTTTGAAACAAATGTGAATAATTGATTTAAAATTATGAAAATTATAAAAACATTTTCCTTTAATTTATGAATAGAAAAAGGAATGTCAATAGTAATCCCAAGAATGGTAAAATTTCAAAGCGCAAAACTTATTGTTATATCCTCAGTAGAGTTTGTTCTTGTTGATATTCTCCCTAGTAGAGTTTGTTGATGTTTTCCTCAGTAGGGTTCATTCTTACTCCTCTGGTAGATTTTATTGGCAGCTCCTCGATAGAGTTGGGTTAATGTTTATCCAGTAGATTTTGTTGATATTTCTTTAGCAAAGTT
Source organism: Lathyrus sativus (assembly GCA_963859935.3). Taxonomy (NCBI): domain Eukaryota; kingdom Viridiplantae; phylum Streptophyta; class Magnoliopsida; order Fabales; family Fabaceae; genus Lathyrus; species Lathyrus sativus. Next base: position 500,793,263 of record OZ012737.1, read on the forward strand.
TTATTCCCATGGATAACCAGACGAGTGTTATTCGGTTTTCCTCAGCTAAGTCTTGATTCCAATCTTCTCCAGCTAAGTATGTTTCCTTCATCCAGCCAGGTTATGGTCAGGCGGTTAAGCATTTTTTATCCTTGATTTTAATGCCCACGTAGAGATTTGTCATTGCTAATTCCCAATAGAGGTTATGCATATTTACTTTAGATGTTTCCCAAGCAAATAGCAATGTTGCTTTCTTCTAAGAAATGTTAATATAGTAGTCACTTGTCGGGGTTTCTCTCACCTTGTGTTGGGTATTGATTTAAAATTCCCCACAACTTGACTTTTTACTATGATGTTAACTTCTTATTTTCCCCAGCAAGTCCAGGATGTTTCTCTCAGAGTTGGATAGTCCTAAGATTTCTTTATTGTACCCTCATAAGAGTTATGTTATTCCCTAGTGGAGTTTATGTAACTGTTTACATGATTACAGTTCCCAGCGGATCCATTATTTTTTCGCAGCTGACCTCTTCATCCCTTTAAAATGAATTTCGAATGGACTTTCCTTATCCCTAGGAAGAGTCAAGAAGATTTGGGTTGTTATTGTTCCCTCAATAATTTATCTTATATCCTTGAAGCGGAGTTCATGTTGTTATCCTCTTTGTGGATTACTGATTTTTAAAGATTGGTCTTTCGGTTTTCTCCCCAAGCGGTGTTTTCCCCTCCCTAAGCAATATTTGAGCCTTGTAGTAGGATTTATTTTCCTTTGATGACTTTTGTTTATCTCTTGTAGGATTTCTTCATTTTTATGCCTAGCAAGATCTTCAATGATGTCTCCAACTTGTTGATATTAGCCGAGTATTCAGTGGTGTTGTGATGTTTTGTTCACCCTTTGTTTATCCTTTTGTCTGTATTGTCAGCATATTTATATTCATTTTGTTGAGCATAACATATTTGTGTTGCATTGTGCATCCTGCATTTTTGTTGGTGCTTCCTTGCTCTTGGATGTTGTTGTCCCCACAAAGTGTGTGTGTCCTCTTTCCATTAGAATGTCGACCCTAAGCAGAAAATGCCTATCCTTTCTAATTACCCACTGAGTTTATGCCTCGTGGAAGACATTTGTTTTAGCTTTCCTCCCCAGCTTTTATTTGGATGAAAGTGATCCCCGGTGAGATATTTCCTCATTGGGTCGAGTCTTGTTTGACCGTTTCTCTCCAATTTGTTCCTGGATTGAACTTTGGTCTCTTGCAGCGATTATTTTGAATTTTTCTCAGGGTTGTAAAACCCGGATGATGAGAAGGTGTTTATTTCTCCCTTTTGAGGATTTATTTTCCTCGGCAGAAGTCTGTTTGTGAATCCTCATCAGAAGATGAAGATTTGAATTTCCCAGCAGTGTTTTGATAACACTCTTTTGGTAATGAATTTTTTGCCTGACATCAAGTGGTGTTCTCTTTATTTGAGAAGCTTGCGTATCCTTAGTATATTGATGAGTGGCAGTTTCTTTGAGAAGCTTATGTGTCCCCAACAAGGTAGACCTCACCTGGTAACAAGTGGAAACCTCTTTATTTTAAGCAACTTGTGTAATCTCCAGGAATGTATTTGTATCTTTGCAATAAATGGCATCTCTCTAGTTCATCCTTAGTAGAGAAGTTTATTATGAAATATTGGATCCCTATTCGACTAGCTTTTCCATCAAATGACATCTCTGTGGAAAGGTCCTGGTGAGAAGTTTGTTTGTGAAATCCTCAACAGATGGTTATCTCTTTATTTGAGAAGTTTGTTGTATGATTTAACTTGCCCGTATCTCTTTTGAAGATCCCCAACAGAGTTAGTGATCTCTAATTCCTAGCAGATGGAAGTCCCTTCAATGGAGACAGTTTGTATTTGGTCCTTTTTCAAGTTTAAAACTTGATTAAAGAAGAAGTTGGGCCATATCTTTATAGTGGAAGATTGTTATCATTCGACTTGGTTCGTTATTTAAGCAGATGTTTATCTTCTCATATGAGAATCCTGTTATGACCCAGTGAATATTTCAGCCTTAACAAATGGTTGTCTCTTTATTTGAGAAGTTTGTTGTGTGATTTGAGTTGTCCAGTGACAAGTAGCTGATAATATACCTCTTTTTCCTACCCAGTAACAGGTAGTCGAGTATGTTTGTCCTACCCAGTGACAGGTAGTTGACCTTTATTTCCTTCTTCTACCCAGTGACAGGTAGTTGAATTATGTTTGTCCTACCTAGTGACAGGTAGTCGACCTTTATTTCTTTCTCATACCCAATAACAAATAGTTGAGTCTTGTTTACCCTACCCAGTGACAGGTAGTTGGTAATCTTTCAGTGTGAGTCCGTTGCCTTAATTTTTCTACCCAGTAATAGGTAGCCGATAATGTTTCTTCATATTTTGAGTATATCACCTTTATTTTCTACCCAGTAACTGGTAGCAGGTGATTTTTCTCATTCTTTGTTGGTTGGATATCCTTGTTTTTACCAAGTAACCAGTAAAAGGTAATCCTTCCTGTAACACCCATTTTAATTATTTAGTCTTTTTGGTGTTATTTTATTTTGGTGTGTCCTTCTGTGGGGGTGTGTCTGAGTGCGTTGGTGGGTGCCCTTAGACTATAAGAATTATTTAATGACTATAGAGTGTAATATTAATATAATATAAATAATAGTGATGATAATTTAATAAGTAATAGTATTATTATTATTATTATTATTATTATTATTATTATTATTATTATTATCATTTGGAATATTAGTGGTTGGAATAAGTAATAAGGGAATAAGTAATATGGGAAAGGTTTTTTGGGAAAGGGAGAACGAAGAACACGATAAACTGCTCAGAACCAAAATTAAGGAAAAAGGTTGAGGAGAAGGGGCAAAGGAGAAGAGAAACAAGGAAGAGCAATCAGATTCGTAGGAATTCTTCAACGATCGAAGCAATTAATCCAGGTAAGGAAGAGAAACGGATTGAGATTGGTAATTACATGAAATTGGGTAGAGGGGATTCCTTAACCCCGTAGGATTCGGTGAATATTGATGATGTGTTGAAATGTTGTGATTGTTGTTGTTGATTATGATGATTTTCGTGTCCATATTGATGTGTGTATGTTTGTTGCTGCCATGTATGAATGGGTGTACTTGTTGGTGTAATGTTGGTGAGGTTCTGAGTAACTTCCGTAGTTTTGATGATGAACATAGGTGAGGGTTTTGGAGTTAAAATTGATAGCAAAGGATAGAGTAGTGTTTATTAGTTGTAATATTGGGAGGACAAAAGATAGAAGTGAAGTGATAGGCTTGAATTTGGGCAAGATGACATGGTTGGACAGTGAGGGTTTTGTGAGATCGCAGACGCTCGCTAGCACCTTCGTTAGGCGAGCTAGTAGCAAGCTTTCGCTAGGGGTTCACTAGGTGAGCCAAGTCACGAGCGTGTCCAGTAGCCACTGTCTGCCTTCGCTAGCGTGTTCGCTAGGCGAATGAGGGAGCGAAGGTTCGCTATACCTTCACTAAGCGAGATAGGTAGCGAATTCTTCCAGTAGCTAGAAATGAGGCTTCACTAGCGTGTTCACTAGGCGAGCTGGTAGCGAACATTCGCTAGGGGTTCACTAGGCGAAAGAGCCAGCGAACGTGACAAAACTTATGTTATTTTGTGGTGTCCATCCAATGTTGAGGTTTTGTAGATCCCTTTGGTCATGGCGGGCATAAGGATAATGTTTAATGGTGAAGAGTGTGTAATTGACATTAAAAAGTGAAATTATGTAGTGATTGGAGTTAATTGAAATAAGTAGATGTGTGTGTGAGAGATGTATAGAGTATGGTGATGGGATCAGGGGGATCGTGTGACTTTAATTAAAATAATTAATTGCTGAATAATATGTATGTATGATGTATGGTGTTGAGATATGGGGATCGTGTGCACTTTGCGTGCTTGGGTTCATTTGTGTGCATTTGGTGATTCTGCATATCATGGTGTTTTGGTGGGACGAATCTTTGCTCAGGAGGAGTGTATGTGATTCATCCGTACTCTTTTGTGGAGAATGGTGGGGGATAGACCATGGCCAAGGATGGGTGTATGTGATTTATCCGGGGTTCAATTGAATGAACCAATGAGTCGGTACCGCATGTATGGTGTTGAGTTGCATATTTGCATTATTACATGTTGTGATGAATGTTTGATACAGTAGGTCGTGATTGGTGTATGTGGGGTGATAATTATGTAATTGCTACCTGTACTTTACGCATCTTTTACCAATAATTTTGATCTTGTTTTCTCACCCCTTTGTTGTTGTGATGGTTTGTGCTTCTTCGGTAGTACAGATAATCCAGGTACTTAGCTAGCTTGGATTGTGGTGTGCGAGTCGAGTCATAGGATGCTCTGATACGTAGCACGAGACTTGGGCGTTTTATTGTTTTTGAATTGAAACTGTTTTATTTTCCTGTGACGTATCATGTTGATGAACCTTTTAAGGAATGTTTTGTATAATTTGGCGGATGGCCGAGAATGATGAATTATGAATATTTTTCCGCTGTTTTATTTTGAAAACCTTTTGATAAGGAATTATGCGGAATTGTTTGATGTGATATCCCACTTTGGTGGAAGAACTCTGATGTTTATTTTTATTATTGTGTTTTATTTTAATTTGAGAAAGTGGGGTGTTACAATTGGTATCAGAGCATGTTGGTCCGTCCGGCCAGTGTAGTTGTTGAGTCTGTCCTTAGGATAGAAATTGTGTATCTTTTAACCTGGTATTGTTATTGTTGAGCGGTATGGCAGAAAGGAATGGTGCTACATTGGCTACTGTTATGTAAGCGATGGCGTAGTTGGTTGTTAATCAGAACCAAGCTGCGGGTGCACAATTTAGCGATTTGGCACAGTTTCGGAATAACAAGCCACCAACATTTGAAGGAGGGATTCTGGATCCTGAAGCTGCACAGAAGTGGCTGAAGGCAATTGAGAAAATTTTCAGGACAATGGGTTGTAGTGATGAGCAAAAAGTGAGGTTTGGTACTCACATACTGGAAGGAGAAGCTGAGGCTTGGTGGGACAAGAGTCGCCAGAGATTGGAGACTACGGGAGTGGGATTGAAATAAGTGGGGAGAAAGTTGTGCTTCTCCAAGATGCTTCAAGTGTGGAGTGGTAGTTCGGTGTGTTGTTAAACGCTATTATAGTTTGACGGGATCGTGTTGGAGGGAGTAAATGTGTCTTGCGAGCTTATATGGTGTGTACGGTGAATTGTTTGAGGTTAAGTCGAATGCTTAAGAGTTGTTTTGGCAAGTCGGCGCAGGACAGTGTCGAGATGTTTAATGTTGAGGGAAATTTTGAGTGTTGATGAAAGTAGAGATGTTGGCGAGTTGCAGATTAAGTGTGGTTGTCTGGAAGTTATCCTGACAAGACAGTGACATACAACCAGGACGTGAAGTGGAGTTATGATCGACTTAGTGCGAAGTTTTGCGACTTGTGTATGATGTGTGTGCTACGGTAACAGATTGTGAGGTCGAGTATGTAAAGGGTGGATGGTGACTCTTGGTGAATGCTAAAGGAAGTAAGATGTGGAATACGATATTGATATAATTAGACCTTTAAACATTTCAAGAGTTGAAAGTGTGTTGGATGGCCTCCTAAGTATGAAATTGTTGTTGTACATTGAATTCCGAGATCACAGCTTTTTACAGAATCGAAATCTGACACTCGGAAGTCAGGTAACGGTCGAAAATATAATTTCGGACTGTCAGGTTCGCCAGGTCCTTCGCCTAGCAAGCATGCTAGCGAACGGCTCCACGCTCGCCTCTGTGTTCGCCTAGCGAAGACGTCCTGGGCAGAAAATGTTGTTTTCGTATTTTTGCCGTAACGGGAGGACCGTAACTCGAAATGACGTGCGGTTTGAAGCGTTGGAAAGCTATTACAATGCTCTAGGTGATGGTGAAGTAATGACATGTAATTAAGTTATTTATTAATGTAATATGTTTGGATGTTGTAGTAAGGACGGAAGGTACGATTCGTGTTTCCGCCATAACTCACAAATTAAGTGTCCGTTTGGCATGAGATTTTCCATACGTATTTGAGCGAGACAATGGTTGTGTTAACCGATGATATTTTGATATATTTGAAGAGTACAAAGGATCATGTTGAGCATCAGGAACTTGAGTTATCAGTGTTGGAGAAGAAGCAGTTATATGCCACTGTGAAGAGGGTTTCAAAGAGTTTTGGGGGAGCTGTCAACAGCTCGTGTGTTGAGTTTTGCCGAACCCGACAAGACTATTTGTTGTATTTTGTGATGCTTTGTTGATATGATTGGGAGATATGTTAAGTGCAACTTCAGCGAGTTTTAGTTATGCTTTAAGGCAATTTGAAGTACATAAGAGGAATCATCTGACAAGTGATTTAGAGTTGGTTGCTATTATGGTTGTGCCGGAGTGTGGAGGCTGCAATCGTTTAGACTAATATTTGAGGTGTTTGGTGATCTTAAGAGCTTAAGGTGTTTGTTTGATTTGAAAAAGTTGAAATGAGGTAGAGGAAATAATTGAGATTTCTGAAGGATTATGGCTTTGGGTTGAATTACCATTCGGGTAAAGTGGACGTGGTAGCTGATGCATTGATTTGGAAATCTTTGCGTATACCGATGATGAGGGTGAAAAGAGTTGGAACTGATTGAGCAATTTTGTGATATGAGTTTGGTCAGTGAAGAGACTTCTTATGGAGTTAAGCGTTGTATGTTAGACCTTACTAGTGGTATTCTTAAGGAGATTCGAGGAGGTCAGAAATCTGGGTTGAGTTGGTAGATTAGTTGAATCTGATGAATCAAAGTCGAAGAGTTGATTTTCAGATTAGTGGAAATAGTACCACAATGTCGTGAGGGAGTTTGTGTTCCAGATATTGTCGAGTGGAGTAAGAGTACTCTTGAAGAAGTACATTGAGGTAGATGGAGCATCCATCTAGGTGCTATTAAGAGGTAACCAGACTTGAGGAATTGTTTTGGTGACCATAGATGAAGAGAGAAGTGGTTAAGGTTGAATATGCTGGTTAGAATTGTCGAAAGTCGAAGATTGAACATTAGAGACCGTTGAGTCTGATGCAGCCGTTGAATATTCCAGAGTGGAAATCGGGTAGTATTTTCATGAATTTGGTGTTGAGTTTTCCGAAGAATTTGAGGGATATGATTTTAATTTGGGTTATTATGGATGGCTTTAACTATTCTATGTTAAGGATATATGAGATGTATATTGATGAAGTTGTGAAGTTGTATGAGACACTGTCGAATATTGTGTCAGATGGAAATTTGAGATTTTGGGAGAGTTGCAGACGCTTTGAGTACTAAGTTGAGGTCGAGCTCTGTCTATCATCCACAGACGGATGGACAGAGAGAGAGAGAGAGAGAGAGAAAACTATTCAGTCTTTAGAGGATTTGTGGAGAGCTTGTATGTTGGATCAAGGTGGATCGTGGGATGGGTAATTACCGCTGATTGAGTTACCTACAACAACAGTTATCATTCTGGTATCGGAGTGGCATCATATGAGGCTTGGTATGGTAGGAGGTGTAGGACTCCTTTTGTGCTGAGATGAGTCGAGCGAGAGTGTTGTGCTCGGATCTGAGGATTGTGCATGAGACGGCTGAGAAGATCAAGAGGATCCAAGAAAAGATGTGTTTAGAGAGTTACGTCGGTGACTGGTGTTGGTCGAGCTTTGAAGTCTCAGAAGCTCGCATCATGTTCTGTGGTTTGTATCAGAGTGGCGCAGCGGGAGCGTGGGAGAAGTAGCATGTTAGACTGTTTTTTCGTTGTCGCTTGTGAATTGGCATGGTGGGTTTAATGTGTCTCCGTTGAGGGAGCACATTGATTCAGATAGATGACGTACAAGTGAGAAATAATTTGATTGTTGAGGCATTGCTAGTTCGGAATGATGAACGAGAAACAACTCCGAGGGAAGGAGATATCTTTGGTGAAAGTGTCTTGGGGAGGTGCTGCAGGAGGCAGTGTGACCTGGGAATTGGAAAGCAGGATGCGGGAAGCGTACCCGGAATTGTTTCCATCAGGTAATTTTCGAGGACGAAAATAATTAAAGTGGGGGAGAGTTGTAACACCCATTTTAATTATTTAGTCTTTTTGGTGTTATTTTATCTTGGTGTGTCCTTATATGGGGGTGTGTCTGAGTGCGTTGGTGTGTGCCCTTAGATTGTAAGAATTATTTAATAAATATAGAGTGTAATATTAATATAATATAAATAGTAGTGATGATAATTTAATAAGTAATAGTATTATTATTATTATTATTATTATTATTATTATCATTTGGAATATTAGTGGTTGAAATAAGTAATAAGGGAATAAGTAATATGGGAAAGGTTTTTTGGGAAAGGGAGAACGAAGAACACGATAAACTGCTCAGAACCAAAATTAAGGAAAAAGGTTGAGGAGAAGGGGCAAAGGAGAAGAGAAACAAGGAAGAGCAATCAGATTCGTAGGAATTCTTCAACGATTGAAACAATTAATCCAGGTAAGGGGGAGAAATGGATTGGGATTGGTAATTACATGAAATTAGGTAGAGGGGATTCCTTAACCTCGTAGGATTTGGTGAATATTGATGATGTGTTGAAATGTTGTGATTGTTGTTGTTGATTATGATGATTTTCGTGTCCATATTGATGTGTGTATGTTTTTTGTGCCATGTATGAATGGGTGTACTTGTTGGTGTAATGTTGGTGAGGTTCTGAGTAACTTCCGTAGTTCTGATGATGAACATACGTGAGGGTTCTGGAGTTAAAATTGATAGCAAAGGATAGAGTAGTGTTTATTAGTTGTAATATTGAGAGGACAGAAGATAGAGGTGAAGTGATAGGCTTGAATTTGGGCAAGATGACATGGTTGGACAGTGAGGGTTTTGAGAGATTGCATACGCTCGCTAGCACCTTCGCTAGGCGAGCTAGTAGCGAGCTTTCGCTAGGGGTTCGCTAGGCGAGCCAGGTTGCGAGCGCGTCCAGTAGCCACTGTCTGCCTTCGCTAGCGTGTTCGCTAGGAGAATGAGGGAGCGAAGGTTCGCTATGCCTTCACTAAGCGAGATAGGTAGCGAATACTTCCAGTAGCTAGAAATGAGGCTTCGCTAGCGTGTTCGCTAGGCGAGCTGGTAGCAAACATTCGCTAGGAGTTGACTAGGCGAAGGAGCCAGCGAACGTGACAGAACTTATGTTATTTTGTGGTGTCCATCCAATGTTGAGGTTTTGTAGATCCCTTTGGTCATGGCGGGCATAGGGATAATGTTTAATGGTGAAGAGTGTGTAATTGACATTAAAAGGTGAAATTATGTAGTGATTGGAGTTAATTGAAATAAGTAGATGGGTGTGTGAGAGATGTATAGAGTATGGTGATGGGATCAGGGGGATCGTGTGACTTTAATTAAAATAATTAATTGCTGAATAATATGTATGTATGATGTATGGTGTTGAGATCAGGGGATCGTGTGCACTTTGCGTGCTTGGGTTCATTTGTGTGCATTTGGTGATTATGCATATCATGGTGTTTTGGTGGGACGAATCATTGCTCAGGAGGAGTGTATGTGATTCATCCGTCTCCTTTGTGGAGAATGGTGGGGGATAAATCATGGCCAAGGATGAGTGTTTGTGATCTATCCGGAGTTCGATTGTGTAATACCCCAAATTTTGCCCTAAGATTTGTCGTCGCATTTCATTGCATTTTTATTGCATTTAATCAATTATTAACAAATTTGTGTAGTCGTTTGACTTTTTGCAGGTAAATATCATATGGCATGTATTTTTTTTCTAAAAAGTAAAAATGACACAATTGGCAAGAGGACATGTGTAAGGAGTTGTGAGTGTGAGAGGTTGAGAGTTCGAATCTCACCTTAGTCACTTTTTGTTTTTTATTATTTTTACTCTAAATGTTTCTATCTCTCATTAAAAAATAACAAAAATAGTTTTTTATTATTATTTAATTATTATTTTCGTATTTTAATTAAATCATTTTTTAAAATATTATTTTTTTTCACTTTTTTCTAAATTATTCATAAAAATATCCAAAAAAATCATAAAATAAAAAATATTAGAAAAAATTTTGTTCTTTTTATAATATTTTTGATTTTAGGAATCAATAGGATTATTAGTTTTTATTTTAAGTTTATTTTAATTATTTTAAATTATTTAAATTTTATTTTTTCTTAACTAATTATTTAGTTTGGGCTTTAAAATGGGCTTTAGGGACATTATTGACAATTTGGTGTTAACCCTAATTTGTTCCCTATATATACATGTGTTGCCTTGTTGAAAAAAGGGGAGAATGAAAAAAAACCTAAGAGGAGTGAGTGCCGTTTACCGTTATTTCTTTTTCTTCATCTATTACTGTTGTTTCTTTTTCTTCATCGTTTACCGTTATTTCTTTTCCTTCATCTATTACTGTTGTTTCTTTTTCTTCATCTATTACCGTTATTTCTTTTTCTTTATCTATTACTGTTACGTTTATATATTTATAATTTTTAAATTGTTAGAGTTTATATATATATAAGATTAATTTTTGATCGAATTATATCGATACGATGTTTGCACATTTGTGTGCATGACGCGTGACATTTGTGTTAGTTCGATCTGGTTGCGATGATCGCATTTTTGTGTGAGCAATAATACTGTTTTTTTGCTTAATTTCTTTTTCTTTGCGATAAATTTTGTTTCGTCCGATTTAGATCTGGTTGCGCTGAGCGCATTTCTGCGTTAGCAACATTGTTGGGTTATTTGGCACATTTAAAATTCATTATTGCTTTATTATTATTATTATTAGTATTATTATTATCATTATTTATTATTATTATTATTATTAGTATTATTATTATTATCATTATTTATTATTATTATCATTATTATTATTATTATTACTATTATTATTATTATTATTATCATTAATTTATTAAAACTTGTTATAATATAAAAATCTGTTTTTTAAAATAAATAACATTAACATCTTTTCCAAATTAATATGAAAACCTATTATTTTTAAGAAAAACTTTTTTTTAGATAAATTTAAAATAATAACTAAAATCTTTTTTTAAAATAATAACTAGAACCGTTTTTAAAAAAATATATATAATAATAACATTAAACCTTTTTTTTTTATAAATAAAACCTTTTTGTTAGATAATTAAATTAAGACTATTTTTGAAATTTTTTTTTAATAATATTAAAACCTCTTTTTTAACTTAAATCAAAAGTTTTTTTATATATCACAAATAAACAACAAAGAATATCTATAACTTTCGCACTTCCGTTTCATAACTCGTCTGATTACTGTCTGACTCTGTCTACTAACCTTGTGTATTCAATGTGCAGCTTGTTACGTTGCTATTAGCTATTTTAATGTGTTTTTTAATTCAAGTTGTATTATAATTGTATCTGTTTCTCATTTGTAACTTCGCGAACAAATTATCGCGTTTACCTTTCCGCACTTTAATTTCTGCTGTTTGTATGGTTTAAATTCGCGCATTTGCATCGTTAATTTGTCCCATTGCATTCCTCCGAAGGATTAGGTCTAGCCGTTTGGCCGCCACGCCAATAGTCCTCAAAACTTCAAACCCTTACAAACCCTAACTTTTCACAAATGTCTCGCCGTGGACAAAATTACAAAACTACCCCTAGCTTTAGGTCAAAGAGTCGCCGCACTCATTTTAGGGTTTCCCGCCGCGGAATCCCTAACCTAACCCTAATGCACTTAACAATTTATAACATAGAGATCGGAGTTTAAGACTCCATGTAAGTGTGTCCTTAAGATGCGTTTATTCCCCTTGAGACCTTGACCACAGTCAAGAAGTCTCTAACCTCCCTTTTGAGGGGAACTACAGTTACTCTGATTCCATTCCCGTAAGGATATGTAGGCACAAGATGCGATGTCTTGCCGAGTAAACTTAGAATTAACCCCTAGGTCTTTTTTAATTTTCAATCCTTTGTATATACCCTAAAGCAAAATAATTAATGAAATAAATAAAAAAAATAAACAAAAGGTTCCCGTAGAGTACTACGGAAGTTTAGGGTGCTAATACCTTCCCTAATCTTAATCAACCCCCGAACCTTAGATCTCTCCCCTTTAGGTTTTTCCTTTCTTTAACCTTTCCTTCGGATAAATCAAAGACCGGTTGTAAACGAATTAAGATTCAAGTTAATCAATAGCTTGACATCCAAATTTCACCGCAACAGATTGAATGAACCAATGAGTCGGTACCGCATGCATGGTGTTGAATTGCATATTTGCATTATTACATGTTATGATGAATGTTTGATACAGTAGGTCATGATTGGTGTATGTGGGGTGATAATTATGTAATTGCTACCTGTATTTTATGTATCTTTTACCGATAATTTTTATCTTGTTTTCTCACCCCTTTGTTGTTGTGGTGGTCTGTGCTTCTTCGGAAGTACAGATAATCCAGGTACTTAGCTAGCTTGGATTATGGTGTGCGAGTCGAGTCTTAGGATGCTCTGATACGTAGCACGAGACTTGGGTGTTTTATTGTTTTTGAATTGAAACTGTTTTATTTTCCTATGACGTATCATGTTGATGAACCTTTTAAGGAATGTTTTGTATAATTTGGCGGATGGCCGAGAATGATGAATTATGAATATTTTTCTGCTGTTTTATTTTGAAAACCTTTTGATAAGGAATTACGAGGAATTGTTTGATGTGATATCCCACTTTGGTGGAAGAAATTTGATGTTTATTTGAATTATTGTGTTTTATTTTAATTTGGGAAAGTGGGGTGTTACACTTCCTCCCGAGCTTGTTGCCTTTATTTTTCTACCCAGTAACCGGTAGCAGGTAACATTTGTCTCTCCTTTGGTTAGTTACCGTTGTTTTCTACCCAGTAACTGGTAGTCGGTAATCTTTCCTTTTAGTAATATTCCTTTTCCTACCCAATAACAGGTAGTTGATATTTTGTTTACCCTATCCAGTAACCGATAGTTGGTAACTTTTTCCTTCAAGTTTATTACTCTCGCTAAACTACTTAGTAACCAGTAGTTGGCAATATTTCTTTTCCTACCCAGTAACAGGTAGTTGGTTATCTTTTAACAAGTGGATTACTTTTTACCCAGTAACCGGTAATAAGTAACACATCTCTTTGTTTTTCTACCCAGTAACCGGTAGATGATAATTCTTTTATGTTTATTGCCATTGTTTTATACTTAGTAACTAGTAGAAAGTATTTTACCTCTTCTCTTTGGTTTGAGTATCTTCGCCCAGTAATCGCCAGTTGGTATCTCTTTCCCAGTTGAGTTGATTCCTCTTCTTTATCACAATGGAATCTACTCTTTTGTTTTCCCTGCGGAGTCTATTTTCTTCTTTTGTTCCCCAACAGTTTCTCTTGTGGCATTTTCTCCCTACAGAGGTCTCGTTCTGCATACCATTAGCATAATCATATCATCTTATAGCCTATTAGGGCCAAAAATTGGATTTATTGTTGTATTTAAGTCTCTTCTATCTGGTCGAGACAAAGATGTCAATCTTCATATCTCCGAATAGAAGAAACTTAAATAGGGGCAGCTGTAACACCCGAATTTTTATCTCTAAGATCCCACATATCATTTGCATCTCATTCCACAAACAAGATCGCAAGCTTTGGTTCTCTTGCCTTCCCCTGTGTGTTTGTTCTTGAGAGAGATCACTAAGCGCTCTTGTTTTCTTGTTTGTTTGATATTTGTTTATGTTTATGTTTACTAATCATTAATTAAAATCTAAAAAAAAAGTGTTTGTTTTTTCTTTACTAACTTTTTCAGGAAGAATTTGGATCAAGGATATCAAATATCAGTCCCTCTGTTCGAATGAATTTCATCCGAACAAAGTCAAAATTGATTTGTATACAATTCAAAATCATCTGATCAAGGGTTTCCAAGATTTAATTGATAATTATTCAAGAGACTTCAAGGTTTATGTGTTTATTTACATGCCTTTTTTGACAAGCAAAAAGAGTCGAGCCAGAGCCAAGACAATACATCAAAAAGCAAATTTTCACAATTTTTGCATGTGGTAATCGGTTACCAGCATTAGGGTAATCGATCACCCAATGCTTTTTTTTTTTTTGTAAAAATGTGCCAAATTCAAATTCTGCAACATTTTTAGCACCAAATTCAAATGTTTCACCATGAGAATATACTAGATCACTTCATTTTAATTCCCCTACCTCATCATAATTAATTCCCACCATACACCTTCATTAATCACCACTTGATCTTGATTTTGCCTCCAAATTCAAATTCCAAGTCTAATTTTGGTTCCAAATCAAACTCCAATCCACCAAAACTTCCAAGCCTAAATCCTATAAATAGAGGCCTAATTTCATTCACTCCACAAGCTTTTGATAGCCAAATTCACCTTGTCAATTTTCTTCTTGACTCTCTTTTTTCCTCCAACTACCAAATTCACCAAAGCTCTTTCTTCCTTTAAAAGTTGGCAAGTTCATCATTAGAACTTACTAATATTTGAGCTAAACCTTCATTCGTTCACTTTTTCATCATCAATTTATGTAGATCAGGCTTTGGAGTGTGGTTTTTGGAGTTGATTTGAAGAATTTTCAGATTTGAAGTGGTAATCTCTTGATCCACCATTGTTGTTCTTGATATATCCTTTACAATGTGATCTATTGTTGATTCTTGTTGCTTGATCTTTGGATCTTGCAAATTATGTTCCATTGGTGTTGTTTGTTGTTATTTCACTTAAATTTCTGTGCTCAATTGCATCCTTGATTATGAGGTATTTGAAGAAATGATTGATCAAGTTTTGCATATTTTCAAATGGATTTGTTGTTGTTTTAGCAGTGGTAATCGATTACCTTCCTGAGGGTAATCGATTACACAATGTTCATTTTGCCATTTTGGCTTTGTTTTGGGATTGTTTTGGTTCTTTCTTCTTTTTCTTCTTCTTCTTCTTCTTCTTCTTCTTCCATTTCCCTTTGGTTTTTGCTTTGGAATACACTTTTAAAGGTCATATTTCTCTATAAATTCATTGGACTTAGGGTGTAGATGAAGTTGGATAAACATTCAATTCAAATCTATCTTTAAAGTGAATTGTTCAATTCATTTTAGGTGCTTTGAGTTAAAAATATGTTTAGTGCTTTAATCCACCAAGATGAGTGGATGAACTTAAAAATGGAATGACCTTGAAATTTTAATTCAATTTGGCTTTCCCTTTCCTCTTCTCCTTTTTCTTTTGATCAATGAAAATCTTTGATATCATTGGAACTTATTTTAAGTTCTTGATGAAGATAAGATCGTTAGCACTTTTCTTTTCATGATGTATTGCTTTCGGAGAGTGGTCTACATATCACTTCTCTAGCATGCATTAGCACTAGCATTTTTATTGACCGACCTCTGATAGTTGTGGTTTCTACATAAACCCGATTATGATTGCTTAACATAGCGCTAAATTGTCCCGTAATCGGAAAATGATCACTTCTCTAACTTTCTTTTTATTTTATACTTTAGGATAGTCACTTCATCTCCTCCCCTTCTTAAATTTTCAAAATCTTCTCCCTTTTTCAAAAACCTTCTTTTTTTCAAACTTCAAACCACTTTCACAATAAAACCTTGACTTTTGTCAAGTGATTTTCAAACTTTGTTTTTTTTAATAAATGTAAATCAATGTTAATCATACTTTGACCAATTTCAACAAAAAAAAAAGATATATAAAACACTTCACCTCATTGAAACCTTTTTGTGCCTTTGTGCACTTTTAATTTTAAAACTTTTCATAACGTTTAGACATGAGTTCTTTTCATAGTTGAGATGTCATTCTCCTATTCCCCATAGTATTTAAGATGTTAATATTTTCCACTTAGATGTTGAGTGATAGACTTGTTGATTTTAATCTAAGCAAAATTCTCCATCTTTAGGTGATGCAAATGTTGTCTTATACTTTTAAACGACTGTTATTTTGAAACGAAAGTAGTATATAATTTGGTTAACGTGTCTTGACATTAAAAATTGATAAAACAAAATTAGTTAATTGAGTGTAATAAGTTGGTTAATATATATATATATATATATATATATATATATATATATATATATATATATATATATATATATATATATATATATATATATATATATATATATATATATATATATATATATATATATATATATATATATATATATATATATATATATATATATATATATATATATATATATATATATATATATATATATATATATATATATATATATATATATATATATATATATATATATATTATAATTTGGTTATTAAGTGTCCAAAAATTAAAAAAGTAGTCTTATGTAGTAAATCAACTATGGTTAATGATATGTATAAGATTGGTTAATACATATCATAATTTAGTTAATGAGTTTTCAAATATAAAAACATCTTAAATAATAAAATAAAGGTCAATAAAGTGTAAATATTGGTTAATACATTTAGAATTTAATGTCATAAAATGGTTAATATTATGTACCCTCGTTCTTCATGATATTTTATAAATATACCCTCGTGGACTTCAGTAAGGGAGTAAACGACTTTATCATGCTCTAAGGGGGTGTAGATACCTCTCATGTATAATTTCCCCCTATAATCAAGTATAAACATGGTTTTTGTCACGAGACATCCCCTTTTTAGGGTCTATTGGTAAGATGTCATGTTTGATTTAAGTCATGGTAGACTTGATGCATGAGAGTTATGTGGCTCATGTTGTCATAACGACCTCATCAACTCGTGTGTGTGGGTGGGTGGGGTGGAGGGGGGTTGGGTTTATCAAGTCTTTCCTAGATGAAAGAGTGGCTTATCTCTTATACTCTTATGCTTGCTTGTTTGGATATGACACATGTACTCATGTTATGCTCTCTAGGCACAAAGTAAAGAGACGTCAACCACCAACCCATTAACATTCTCAAGAATGAGGTTAGCCTTTCTCCCTTTATTGTTTGATGATCCATCAGTGAAGATAATCCACTTTAGCATGACTTTGCAATGAAATCAGTGAAGACCTGGACTTTAAGGGATTTTCTGGGTTCAAAGGATATGTCAAGCGTTGAGATATCAATGGATCACTTTGTCACCTTCTAAGTGTGGTTTCAATAATACTTGTTTAAATGGTTGGTCAATACAGACCACTATTAAATATGCTAAAAAGTAGCATTGTAATTTCCTCGAGGCTACCATGTGAAATCTTCTCAAACTTTTAGTAGCATGTTTCAGGACCTACTAACGCCTTGAAGATAAAGTAGTTTGGGCTCTAGTTGGTGCATACCTCTCTGATGAGGACGACACTTACTTCTTTGTCTAAGACCAAGTATATGAATAATATCTCCTCGTCCATGGGTCACCGAGGGTTTTGAGAGAGCTTGTTTCGACTGTGTGAATGCTTGCTTGCACTTTGAAGCTACTTGAATTGTACTTTCTTTCTCGTGAAAGGGCATGTTTGGAGGATCTTGAAATGAATCTGTTAAGAGTGATGATCATCCTGTTTAGATTCATAACTCTTTCTTTTATGGATGAAATTCTTGTCATGATGATGGCTTCATATATGGATGAGGTTGCTCTAATCCCTCTTTCTGTGAGGAAGAACCCTAGGATTTTAAATGACATTGACTCTAAACATGCACTTCTCTAGGTTCAGTCTCATATTATATTGACCCATTCAGGCCGACATAGCGGTAAGACGACCTTCATGTAGTTGCTCTTCTTTGGATTTAACTATCATGTCATCCATGTATACCTCAACATGTTGTCAATCTCTTACTTAAAAATTTTGTTCATCATCCTCTAGTATTTTGCACCTGCATTTGCTTCGCAAAGTAATTTATAATTGGAAACTGAGAGAGTAATACTCATACTCGTGTAGATGCGTGAGTTTGTAACTAGTTTGAGAATATAATGTCTTTGTTTTAATGGTGTGTGAAAATATAATTATATGGAATGTTATGATTTTATGGAATGCGTGTCTATGGTTGAATATGTGTTAAAACAAATGTATGCATAATAACTAGTTTAATATTATCAACACAATGATGATCATTAGAAAAATATTAATTGGATTGATATGAGAATCATGACTTAGGTTTTTTATTTAGATTTTCATTTTTTAAAATTTAAAAATTACAAGTTTTGTATTAATCAAATCAACCTGAAAAAATATGTAACGCACAAAATGTTATGTTCAATATTGTCTGTTAGCGAGATAGCCTTTTTCGTCCCATATCTTTAGGACGAGGTTCATTTTGATCCCTCAATTTTAAAAACGTCTATTTTGGTCCCTTATGTCTTCGAACAACGTTACATTAGTTCTTTTTGTTAGTTTTGTTAGTCATAGTCAAAACAAAGGGCCACTTGGCTTACACATGACTCTTATGTGGTGACATATTCATCCAAAACTCAGATTTCTTGCAACATGCATACCATTGCCCAGAAATTCATCCCATTCTTGCAACATTCATACTATTTTCTAGAAATTCACCCCATTTCCAAAAGCCATTTTTTTCAACTCAACCATCAGCATCAACAAATGGGGCTTGCCTTAATTTTACAAGCAAACCAACACATTTCCTTCACAACAACAAACTTACAACAATTTCTATTTCAAGGAACATGCATTTGAATACCCAATACATAAAAAAGTGATCAATTAATGTAGAAGATGAGGGATTAATACCCAAATTGAGTGGTGGTTCCAATTGAGGAACGCGATGAGGCACTGATTTTGGTCTCAAATATGAAATCTCTAACTTTCATGTTGAATACCCATATTTTTTAAATTGCAATGGGTTAAATGGATCTAGCGAGATCCAAAACAAAACCCTTAACATTTTCCCCTTTGCATGTTTATCTGTGTCTCAATCCCTTTGAATACCCTTGTCATTACATTTGGAGAGACCATAAATGAAAGGGACATAACTTTTTTCATCGACGAAGGGTGGTGTTCGAAGATGCAAACACATGAGGGTCTAGAACGTGGTTGGGGATGTAAGGAGGACGATCGCGAAGAGGTTCGGGTTGGGATTGGGGTTGAGATTGAGAGGAACATGAAATGGAGAAGTTCGGGAAGGAGTTTGATTTTGTGAAGAGGGAGAGTGTGTGGAGTTGGTGGTGGGAGGGAAGAAGGGAGTTCGAATTGTGGTGGCCATGGAAATGAAATAGAAACCCTGGTCGAGAAACGAAAGAAGAAGAAGTACATTTGATTGAATTAAATTGAAATATAATATTTTGACACAATAGTGACGTGGTTGTATGATTATTTTTCATTTGATGGATTCTCAGCAATTCGCAGCGCAAATGAGTGGTAAAAAGTCATGACCTTCTATTATTATGAGCATAATTGTAGTTTCTTTCTTCATATGAATATTTCAAAAATATTTGAGAATTTAAACATTGATTTCAGTGTTGTGAATCTTCTATTTGTATAGGATGATCTGATGCCAAAATATTGTTGCTGGTGTGCTACCCATAATGTTGGTATGCTACCCATAAGCTTTTTAATTTTCATATCTAAAATCTCAAAAGAAAAGTGATGTATTAATGCAGAAGAAAATGATATCTTCATATTGTTATTGTTGCCTTTTCTGGGTTTTTTTTCTTTTTGGTTTTTCAAGGTAACAAAATAGAGCTGGTAACAAAGAAGATCCCGCATGGAGCTGACATGGACACAAATGTTAAAATACTTAACAACATGAAAACTAAAAACTAAAAACCTGAAAAATTTAATATATTTAAGGGACCAAAATGACCATTTTTAAAACTGAGGCACCAAAATAAACCTCGCCCTAAAGATATGGGACGAAAATGACTATTTTGCCTTGTCTGTTTATCACTCGAGCTTTTCAGCCTATCTAAAAAATCTTGATTCTGCCATGGGCTAACACGACGCGTGTCGAGTAGTTCATTTTGCAAATTTTAATAAGGGGTTGTTCAGTACACCTTATATGCTTCGTCTAAATTATTTGAACTTCTGAAATTACCCTATTTGGCTGTTCAAATAATATAACTCGGACGCACCTTTAATATAAAACAGACCAAAATATACACCTAAACGAATCAATCAAATGAATGTGTTTGGATAGTGTTCTCCAGACACACCATCTGAATATGTTATCCAGACGTGTCTTTAATAAAACACACGCTAAACGCACACGAAAACACATCAACCAAATAAAGAGCATGAATGTGAAGCGATTAGAGCTACCAAATATTCTTCAAACGTTGTAACCCAATGAGAAGAATGTCTGATAGCCTGATGGGAAGAATGTTTGAAATATATTAAAGGTGCGTTCGAATAACACTATCAAGACTAAGATTGTATGTTCGAATAACACTATCCAAACTCACTCATTTTACCCATTCATTTGATTAATGTATTTTGGTGCATATTCTAGTGTATCATATATTAAGGGTGCATACCAAATTGTATTATCAAGATGAGACAAAATGAGTAATTTTAAAAATTCATAGAATTTAGAAGAAATATCTTAGATTAAGGTGTAATAAACAACCTCTTAATCATCTACAAAATAGATTGAGTAACTCAATTAATTATTTTTTTATAAAAATCAAATATCCTCTACGTGCAACTGTACAGTTAATCCTTTAAGTTAGAAAAAACTACAATAATCGATGATTCTCACTTAAGAAATTTAACACAGTTGCATGAATTTCAACCCAAAATCTCAGATTAAATTGAGATTAAATTGAAAGAGGTTCTTACTATTTCAATCGAGTGCTATTGAGTATAATTCAACAAATTTAAATTAAAAAACTAAAATTCAAATTTTTAAGAAAGAGAAAAATACTACCAAAACATTTTGCGAGCTTTAGTTTTGTTTTCCCCTAATTTATCAATACATTTATAGACCCAACGAATGTAACAAAAGAAAAATCCAACGAACCAACCAATAGCCAATAGGGTAGTTAGAAATTAGCCACACGATAATGCAGTGGTCAGTCACACACTGGACCTCAGCTCAGATATAGGACTTCCTCGTTCTCTTTCTTCACTTCCTCCCAATCCCAACCAAGTGTGTAAAATTAAAAGCGATTCATCTATCAATCCAATTAGGGTTTCGATTTCGGTATTTTGGAACAACAGCCTTAGAAATGGGAGGTGGTGCAGCAGATCACGGGAATGGCGGCAATGGAGATTTCAGGTACAAGGTTTGGAGTATGACCGGTGGCCCTAACTGTCGCCCTAAACACTGGAAACGCAACACTGCCATCGCCATGTTCGGCGTCTTCCTTGTCTGCATCCCAATCTTCAAACTTTCCGCTAAACTCGAGGTATCGATTCATTCTCTCTTTCTCAATTCAATTCCTGTTCTTTACAATCTTTTATTTCTCAAATTATAAAAAAATTCGGCAAATTTTAGTGTTTGAGTATTATTTGGAAATGAGATAGTGGAATCTTAATTTAATCGGATTTTATTGTTGTTCTTATTATTATTATTGAAGAAATTAAGAATGTTTTGGTTTGCAATGTTAATGATGATCTGAATTCTGAACATTTCTAGATCTTAGTAATGTTTACTTTGAGATGTTAAAATCTTAACCTTTCAATGTTGGTTAGGTTTCTGGAGTGTTGTTATGTGTTACTTATTGTTGATTGTGTGTTTAGAAAATTTGGTTCTGAATTGTTATGTGACGGCGGTTTCGTTTTATGCATTTGTAAATGAAAGGGGGAGTGAGATTTGCACTGATGCATAAGTACCATAATATAAGTTCATTGTGTTGTAGACATCTTTTGGTTCTTTAAATTGATGTTCCTTAAGGGTTGGCATTTGAATTAGGAGGGGGACAATACGAGATTGGAATTTTTCTATCTATCTTTCTTATCTTTCTTTACATCTGTTCGTTTTTATTATTCTTTAATTTATACCTGTCTGCTTAAATTCTTTTTATTAGTTTAATATTATTCCTGGAATTCTGAGTGAAAAATGGACTTTTAAGTTACTCTGCTTGGATGTTAAAGAAGGGTTGAATGGAGTGTATGCTTTATTTAGCTTAAATTGGGACTGCTTTCCTGTCTTGTCATTATAGCTTTAGTTTTGTGCAATCTTTCTGTGCAATACTACTGTACTAGGACATTGATTTTGTCATGGAATTTGAAAATTTTTCTTAAGGCCAGGGTTTTAGTAGAGGTACACATCTGAGTTTGTGAAATGTAAAGTTTAGCGAGAAGTACACAAATTATAGCTTATGTGTGAAAATTGGAGAGTATAACGTTCCTACAGTTCCATGGTTTAAGTATTGTGGTTTCATTATATAGGTATGATTGGAAGTAGGGACAGGAGAGTGATCTTAATCAAGGTACCCAAGCTCTAATTTGAGATATAAACAACACTCTTATAGGAAAATTTTACTGGACAATCATATGTTATATGGAATTAAATACTGAGCGATAAAGAGACAACTAGAAAGTAAGCTCAATCTTGCAAATGAGTTAGCACTGGGAACATAAAACAAGATAGGAATAAGAATCAAATTATTATACAAAAATGTGAGGTTTCTTCCTTTCTACAACAGATGAGAGTCTTGTTTTTCGTAATTTTGTCATTGTGGACTGGAGAGGACTTATAGAAATAGTTGGAGTCTTGGTGGATAGTTCAATAGTTGGACGTAGGGATAGATCTCAAACCACTTTTTGCCAAACCATTAAGAGAATTTAAGTGATCTATCTTTAGACTAGATTCATAAGGGCATTATGTTTTTATTTGATCCATGTAGAAGTTCTCACCTAGTGTGAAAGGCTTTAGTTGTTGTTATGTGGTTAGGTTTTATACCATCATTTGAAATTGAGGATTTTTGACAGATGAGGTAAGCACACAAGTGCAAACCTATGATAAATGGTGGATTTATTTATTTCAAAATTTCACAGTTTGAACTGTAAACTGTTTTCTGCAAATGGTTGTGTTGTTTAAATTTGTAAATGCTAACAAACAAGCTCTTTAGTCCATGGCGAGGGACTAAAAACATACTATTATGTGTAACTGTAGGGATTAAAAACAAATTAAATTTGAATAAAGACCAAAATAAAAGTTTGCCAAGTCTATAGTGAAGGAATACATGCATATTCAACGTTAGAATTTTTTTTCTTCTCACAAAAAAGATAGGTAAAATTCAAAAGAACATTATTGCATAGTATATGTTTGTCAGTATTGTCTATCTTGTATCCCCAATCTTCTATGTAGCTGCAGAGTGTAAATTTATTCCAAACAGTGTAGGTTGAAACAATTTACGTGTAACAGCAGAATAAAGCCTTGTTCTGGGCAGGGACTGTGCTGTAATTAGTGCACTCTACCAAAAAGTTCCCTGAAACATGAAGTTAGGAAAGACGGGCAGTTGTATTTCATCTTTACAGTTGAAAATAACAACAATCAGCTGCCCTACATTTCATTATTTCTTTGTTTTTGCCAAGGAAAGAAACAAATTTCGGAGTAAACTTTTTCTATTGGTGTTTCACTTGCTTTAAATTTTAACTATAAAACTATCACCTTATTTTCTGCTGTTTAATTTTTTTTTGCATCATTTCAATAGGCGTTGTTTGTTAAATCTACCGAATTAGGTCAGATTTATACCAACATGTGACTAGCGAAGTCGTTTTGCTGCAGTTTCTTGGGGTTTTCCTGCAGTCCCTCAAAATTATTGGAATATGTTGTCCTAAAACTTTGATTCTTTTTGTCTTCCCCCCAAATCTACAATTATGAGTGGAATGAAGCTGTATATACATGAATTGCAAGTGACTATGGTAGCGTTATATTTTAATTGGCAGTTGTCTGTGTGTATACTATATTGTCCCTACGTTTTTTCCCATTTAGTGTCTCTTTCTCTTGGACATTAAGTTAAATACTTTTATTTTGCATAGAAAGCACTAGACTTGTATAGTAATCTTTTGACTAATTAAATTCTCTAAATTATTGGGGTTTTTTCAGTAGTTCTTAATAGCTACTTATCATGGGGCATATTTTTATTCATGTGGATCTTATGCTCTCTGAATTGTCAGATTTTCTGCATATAAATTAGAATATTTATTTGGCTTTGCAACAACCAGAAAACTTACTCATGATTTACTTTGGAAATGGATGGATGAGTTAAATTTCCTTTTGGAAGAATCTAGTTCTACTTTTCCTAGTTGCTGTTATTCTGTTCATAGATAAGTGGCAGAATTTTTTTGTAAATTATGTTTTCTATTTTGGTATATTTTTATTATGTTCACCTGTACCATTTTGCCATAACTAGTGGGATATTATAATGGCTAACAGTAACTTTTTATTCCTTTCTTCAGCAACGACCACATCACCCAGTTCGCCCAATCCCTTCCCAAATCTGGTGCAAGAACTTCGGAACCAAGGACTACAAAGATTACGAATAATCAGGGACTATCAATTATATCACTGGTGTGGGTGTTCTAATCTTGTCAAACAAAATTTCCTTGTTATGAATAGCATTAAAGAGTTGCTGCTGTTAATGTTATGCAAAACTTGGGTCTAGGATCATTGTAATAGAAATCCTTTTCTTTTTCGGCTACATTTGCTTTCATTTGAAAACTGAAGAAATTTTAAATAAGCTGCTCATGCCGGGATTCTGTGGAGAGCTTGTTCAAACTGGCATTACTGTTTACTATATAGTAATTGATGCTTTTATCGATTTTGTTTATATAACCTTTTGGTTAATATGCCTTCATTTTTATTACATAAGCTGTCTGTGTTCATTTTTGAAGTCATTCAGCATCAGTAGCGCTTATGTTAAGTTGTGGTTTTAATTGTTTTCATTAGATATGATGCACCTCGATATTTTTTTAAAAACAAGTTGTTTTTCCAAATGTCCAAGGTGTTGTTGTGAAAGCGATAGATGTTGACAATCAATTTAAAAACAAGAAAGAGTTTGAATATCGTGATCAAATGCTTCAATGAATTCATATGGAGGCTTCTAAATTTGGATTTGGCGTGGTTATCGGAAGGTCCGATAATGGCTCGTATAGAAGATGCGCTTTTGTGACAATGACGTGTGAAAGAAGCGGGAAATATAGAACCCCTCTCCGGAATTTTAAGAGGCAACACCGGTACAAGAAAATGTAATTACCTGTTTAAGCCTCGTGGTTACATGTTGGCAAACAAAAATTGGAGATTTAATGTGATATGTGGTTTGCATAACCATGATTTGTGTTTAAAATTAGTCGGTCATCCTAGTGTCTGCCAGCTCAAGTCAGAAGAGAAGGATTGTGTTACAGACATGATCTTGAATCTTGTCCAACCGAAAAATATACTTGCGACATTAAAACGAAAACGACTAAAAAATATATCAAATATCAAGCAAGTGTATAATATTCGGTACCTCACTAACAAGGCGCTTAGTGGGGATAGAACTGAGATGCAACAACTCTTGAAATTGTTGGATGACAACAATTACGTGTCTAGGTATCGAACGTGTGATGATGGAGTTACTGTTAGAGATATTTTTTTAGACTCATCCTGATTCTATAAAGTTGTTCAACATGTTTCCTACAGTGCTCATACTTGATTCAACCTACAATACCAACAAGTATAAACTTTCATTATTAGAGATGGTTGGTGTTACCTCAACTAAGAAGATATATTCGGTTGGTTTTGCATTTCTTGAATGTGAAAAAGAGGAAATTTTTACTTGGGGATTAGAGGTGTGTCAGACAATGTTGAAGGTCCAAGGTGAGATGTCTAAAGAGATTGTTACAGACTGCGGTGCCGTATTGATGAATTCGGTTGCAAAAGTATTTCCTTCTTCTTATGCATTATTTTGTAGGTATCACATAACAAAAAATGTGAGAAGTTAGGTTAAATTCGCGGTAGGGACAGAACATATAGAGTTCGAAGATGGAAAAATGGTGAATATGGGTGTGATTGTAGAGAAAATGATGGATGCATGGTATCATATAATAAATTGTTCCACAAAAGTACTATATGTCGATTCTATTATTCATTTCAGGAAAGTGTGTGAAAAGTATCCAGATTTGTTGAAATATGTTGAAAGCACAATTCTTGATCAGATGAAGGAGAAAATTATTTGTGTGTGGACTGATAATGTCATACACCTTGGAAATACAACAAGTAACAAAATTGAGTCTGACCGTGCTACTTTGAAAAATTGGTTGGAAAATAATAAGGGGGATTTGTGTAGAGACTAGGACTCTGTGAACCACATGATTCAAAACCAGCATAATGAGATACAAACAACATTTTGTCGGAGCATCACAATTTTGGCACAAATTTAAAAACGACACTCTATATTCTCAGTTGGTTGGTAATATTTCTCGAGTGGGTTTGAACTATATTTTTTGAAATTCTGGCACGCAGATACCAGATGTCGAGACTGATATCATAGCAGTGGGATTAAAACATCTTGATCACACATATAAATATGCAAAAAACTTAAATGACAGAAAAGTAAAATAACACCAGTAGTTGTTAACACAGTTCGGTGCAACTCACCTACATCTGGGGGCTACCAAGCCAGAAAGGAAATTCACTATGATAGTACTAGTTCAAAGTTAAACTCCCCAGTTTACAACTTCTCGCCTAATCACTTCCTTGTGCAACTTCTACCTAGAAACCCTCTAGATATGAGATCCCCCTCTCACTTCCTAATCAGTGGCAATTCAACAACTACCCAAAATAGAAGTACCGACCATTCCAAGTACAATATTTGGTTTTGCTTAAAATGTTCAACTAAGAAAAATACACTTTTGCTTAAAAGCTTTAGAATGGACAATTAATAATGAACAATCAGTCTACCTCAATATATCAAAAAATACATGAGTGACATACAAGCAAAAACACGTTAAACACTAAAGAGACTCCAAGACACAGCTAATCTTAATTTCCTCCAAATTCCACGCTTTCTTTAGATTTAGAGACTCCTTTAAATAAGCATCACATCTGCACGGGCTTGGGATCTTAAAACAAAACGCAAAATTTCAGGAATCAAGCTTTCAATCATTAGATACTTTCCTGCACAAAAATAGGAACAAAATACAATGTTTCTTAAAAAGGCCCAAGGATCCTTTTTACGAAAACCAACACAATATGTCAAAACAAAAGTTCTCACAATATCCCTCATTGACTAACACAAACATGTGAGTTAAAACACACTAAAAATACCAAAACATTCATGCCCTAACTTTATGGTATAACATGTCTTGACACATGTCACAACATCATATTGAACATGATGTTTGACTGACATGAAAAAACATTTGGCTTAACATCTTGCTGACAACATGTTTTACCAAAATGTTGCGAATCCAAAAAGCATAGAACTTACAATCTCCCCCTTTGGCAAATTTTGACTAAAACAACCTTAGCACACATTAGAGACATACACATGCACATCGAAATTAAAACAGACACACCAGACAACAAGAACCACAAACCCAAAAATTGTCAAGGCAATAGAGCTCACCTGACAGTTCAATGTCAAGACATCTAGTCTGACATCATAGATCAAACAGACCAACACAAGCGACATGAGAACATGTAAGCTTTATGCAAACTACAACTTTGCAGCTACAAATCAGACAGGTGCAATTCCCCTTGTCATACATAACCAGTACTCCCCCTGAAGGGGAAAACCAAAATAAAAAAAAAATACACAAGAACTCTTGCAAGTTCATACAATAGAACCACACTTCAAACACAAGCACACTCTCCTTGAACATCACAACCTACTTCAGAGAAAATGCATTCTCCCAGACACAGCATATGGTTCCACATCATTATCAGCAGCGGCAAGCATGGCAGACTATCATGCTCCCCCTAAAAAATTGCATACAGACAAGCAACAACAATGAAAAACTACTCTTCCTAAGAAGTAGTATGGATATGACATGAAGTCATGACATCTGATCCAACATCAGAAACATCAAACATATCAACACTTTACTCCCCCTTTTTAGCCAAAAATTGACAAAATAGAGTAAATGTAAACAAGCACAAATGGAAACACACATATGTAAGCAAACACAAATAACACTGATGGAAACAAACAGTAACAGATGAAATCACACAATCAAATTATATGTAGATGATCTTCCAACTCTTGCCTCTGTCAAAGATTCTTCTACACTCCTTGAATATATCACATGATTTAGGAGTGTTGATACTGAACTCCCTCGTTATAGTTTTAAAACACATCTTATTCAAACCAGTCCTTCTATCTTGCTGAGATCTTTTATTCCATCCATTAACAACTGTCACTTGCTCAGGCCTACCAAGAATCAGAGAATAGAGGAAAGATGTAATATTTGTTGCATTCCTCCATTTGTGTAATTGCTACAACTCCTCAACAGTGCCAGTTCTCACTTCACCGATAATGTCCTCGAGATCATTTCCATATGAAGCATTAGTAAACATAACAGTCAGCTGATTCTTAGTGTCTACATACTTCAAACTAACAACCTTTCCTTTATCAAGACTCCTGATTAGTTAATTATACCTGTCAGGGTTCTTGTTTCAGATGACATATCTGATAACATTCAAACCCTTATAATATAATGTCAGAACATCAGCCTTGTCATCAAGTTTCTATAACATCCGTTTCATCCATACTAATTGAAAGTAACCTCCTCTAATTTCACCATATTCAACTTCAGTAGTACACCAAGAAACGCATGTTTGCTTCTTGTTAATCCATGCAGTCATAATTTTTTCCAGAGATAAACCGTCATACATATCACCCACTCATTCTACCTTGCATAATTTTTTAATACAATCATTGTGTTGTAGAAGTAATGCATATCACAATACCTTGTTCCAATAATGCAATTCAAGATCTTCTTCTCTAGAATAATAAAACGCATTCTTGGTTCAAGCTTGCAGACAAGACATGAGCTTGATATTTCCTTTGTAAACCCAATAATGTTTCTTTCAATAGAGTGTCTTACACTGAGATCCTTGGATTGATCATAATTACCCTTACCAGAGAGATCCGAAGTCACTTGAGAGATATCTGACACAATGCTAGAGAAATTAGTCTGCACAGAGGATGTTCCAACATTATCCTTAACATATATCCTTTGTTCTGTAACCGAATCATCAATCACTACACTGATAGATTCCATTGTCATCCCAATTACGGAGTTAAAGATTCTATAAGCTCTACTGCTAGAAGAGTAACCCATAAATATCCCTTCATCTCTTTTGGGATCCATCTTACCCTTTTGGTCTTTGCTAGTCAGGACATAGGATTTGCTTCCAAAAATATGGAAGTATTTCATTGTAGGCTTCCTTTCTTTCCATAGCTCATAGAGAGTGATTGAATTGCCCTCTCGCAAGGTAACATTATTATGAATATAACACGCATTATTCATAGCTTCAGCCCAAAAGTGACTCGATACTTGCTTATCACGAAGCACGAATCTAGCTAATTCTTGTATATCTCAGGTCTTTTGCTCAAAAATTCCATCTAGCTAAGAAGAAAAATTCTAACTGATGTCTTCAGACTCACAAAATTCAGTGAATTGGGAATTCTCGAACTCCTTGTCATGATAGCTTCTAATATTGACAATCATACTCTTTTTCTCCTTTTAAACACTATGACATAAATATTTAAAAGCTTTAAAGATGTTTGATTTTCCTTTAAGAAAGTTTACTCATGTAAACCTTGAGAAATCATCCATGACCATATAGACATACTTCTTTCCACCCAGGATTTCTGTATGCATAGGTCCCATAACCCCCATATGGAGAAGTTCCAGTACTCTGGAAGTAGTCTGATGGTGCAGCATTGGGTGTGACGTTAGGGTTTACTTCCTAATTTCACACTCACTATAGACTTTCCCTTCTTCAATATTTAGTTCTGGCATTTCTTTAATGGCTCATTCAGATATGATTTCCTTCATTCTTTTGGGATAAATATATCCAAGCTTCTGGTGCTATAGCTTCACTTCATCCTCTTGGGTTTTTGAACACGTGGAAGAGTAAGCATGTATCTGAGGTTCCCAAAGATAACAGTTGTCTTTAGACCTTATACCCATCATCAAAACAACATTTTTCTCATCTTTGACTAAACATTCTGACTTGGAGAAAATGACTAACAAACCTTGATCACACAACTGACTAATGCTGATGAGATTAACAGTTAGTCCTTTCACAAGTAGAACATCTTCCAAACTAGGTGATCCAACACCCATCTGAAGGTGAGAAAAACACAAGAAGGGGGGGGGGGGTGAATTGAGGTTTTCAAAAACAAAAGCTTTTTACTCACTCAATAAAAATCACCGCTAATAAACAACAAAGAGAAATACACTTTGATTTTTATACTGGTTCACTTGAAAATCTCAAAGTTAATCCAGTCCACTCGCCAAGGTGATTTCGATTTATACCCAAGGACTTAATCCACTATAATCAACTGATTATAACTGCACTAGCAACCGTGAGTGACTAATAAACTAAAAAGACATACAATCTATGTCTTCTCAAGGATTCTGACCTAAATGGTTCCTTAAGGAAATAC